>OY754956.1:1538327-2239287 GCA_963576515.1 Cryptocephalus primarius | reverse complement strand
AGTAAATGGAGAATAGACTCCACGCGGATTATAAATCAGATGCACCATGCGCCTCTGACGGTCGACCCGTTGAACTAGCAATATTCAAATAATTTAAGTGAAAACGCATGTTCCTACAATTTTGATAGTCTTGCAATAGCTTTATGATAACAATTAGATTTCTATTGCGAATAAATATATATATATATATATATCCCTGTTCTTCTATTTTCCCAATCTTCGTCATTATTCTGCCAATCTCCGTCCTTCTTCTGTCCTGCGTTTTCTCCCCACCAGCAGTCCTGCCAGAATCCGCCACAATCGCGCATGTCCTAACCTAAACTAACCTAACCTAACCTCATTCCCGGCCTATCAATCGTAGTGTGCAGGTCGGGAGTCAAGTAATATATTTAAATACAACAAAGCCCATCGAACAATATTGAAACAAATTTTAAGTGTAAAACACAGTGTTAAGAATGTAATTTTTAAGTGCGTTTCATATTTTTGTAATTAAGTATAGTTTATTGCCACGTGCAGGAGCTCTCGGTTTGACTTCGAGTCAGACAAGCTGGGGCCCTAATATATATATATATATAATTTCAAAGGATAGGCTTCTGAAGCTTATCGACCCTGGGTGAATGGACCGAGTCTAATTCGTATCCCTAATTAAAGCGAACGATAAATTGAAGAGAAGAAGAAGAAAACTAGCTTAACCTAACCTTTATATATAATGTCTAAAGCCGGCTATACTTTAATCTATGTTTATTTTTCCCCATACATCTTTCAGCAACGAATGCATAGTATCTTTGACTCCTTCTAGTAACATGTTACATACGTTTCTTTAATGTGTATGTTTTGTGATCACGTTTTACTATTTCGTGGTCATTCGTGGTTATGTGGTTTGTTTTTGAGTGGTTTGAAGTGCTTAATTAATTTCAATAAATCAAGTACTCTCCTCTTGTCATGGGCGGTACTGAAATGATTACGTGCGACTGGTGCTTACGAGAGGCTCCAGTGCAGACCGTCCAGGAAAAGTTATGGCGATTCTGGGAGATCATTAGCGCAGAGGTTAGGGGTATACATATTGTTAATATGATCGACGCGTCCCAGGACTACTTACATAATTGCTATTAGTGCTTTGCTTTGTTTACATTGTTTCATGGGGCAGATGAGAATCGCTCGCTCATAAAAATTGACATCTATTCTTTCAGGATCCGAATTTAGCATCTCATAAGAATATCTGCGAGAAATGTAAATCACGCTATGAGGAATTCTTGGTATATATCGAAATGTGTAAGTCCCATGCGTTTACAGTAGAGAAGATACTAGCTCCTGGACAAGTAAAAGGAGAACCTTCGATTGAAGTCGTGTGCCATTCATCAATTAAGGAGGAAATTTTAACACAAGATGAGTCCTGTTCCACTTATTCTATATCCTTTTCTGAGTTGCCACTTAAATGTTCCATCTGTAATAAGACTTTTAATCGGTCATGTAATTTGAGAAGGCATGTGCGTCTTCACACAGGAGAAAAGCCTTTTAAATGTTCTATCTGTAATAAGACCTTTGCTGAATCTGGTAATTTAAAAACGCACATGCGCTTCCATACAGGCGAGAAGCCTTTCAAATGTTTCATCTGTAATAATACTTTTACTCTGTCTCGTGACTTGAAAACGCACATGCGTGTTCATACAGGTGAAAAGCCTTTTGAATGTACCATCTGTAATAGAAGTTTTAATGTATCTAGTAGTTTGAAAACGCACATGCGCATTCACACAGGCGAGAGGCCTTTTAAATGTTCCATCTGCAATAAGACTTCTACTCGGTCTGGTGACTTGAAAAGGCACATGCGCCTTCACACAGGGGAGAGGCCTTTTAATTGTTCCATCTGTAATAAGGCTTTTACTCAGTCTAGCGCTTTGAAGAGGCACATGCTGCTTCATACAGGAGAAAAGCCTTTTAAATGTTCCTTCTGTAACGAAACTTTTACTTGGTCGGAATATTTAAAAAGGCACATGTGCATTCATACAGGTGAAGAGCCTTTTAAATGTTCCATCTGTAATAAGACCTTTACTGAGTCTAGTACTTTGAAAACGCATATGTACCTTCATACAGGCGAGAGGCCTTTTAAATGTTCCGTCTGTAATAAGAATTTTGCTCAGTCTGGTAATTTGAAAACGCACATGCGTCTTCATACAGGTGAAAAGCCTTTTGAGTGTACCATCTGTGATAGAAGTTTTAATGAATCTAGTGGTTTGAAGACGCACATGCGCATTCACACAGGCGAGAGGCCTTTTAAATGTTCCATCTGTAATAAAACTTTTACTCTGTCTGCTGCTTTGAAAAAGCACCTGCGTATTCATACAGGGGAAAGGCCTTTTAAATGTTCCATCTGTAGTAGGGACTTTATTCAGTCTGGTGCTTTGAAAACGCACCAGCGCCTTCATACAGGCGAGAAGCCTTTTAAATGTTCCATCTGTTATAAAACTTTTACTCTGCCTTGTTATTTGAAAAAGCATGTGCGTCGTCATACTGGTGAAAAAAGTTTTTAATGTTACTTGTGTAATTAGATTTAACGCTGTCTGAGTAATTATCATGTATTTCAATGGTGTTGTAATTTTCGCTTACCTAATGAGAAATCTTTTGACTGTTTGATCTGTTTATTGGATATCTCCTAATTATTACTATATAAAGAAGTAACTTTTTAAATAGGAAAGGGGTAGGTTCCTTTAAAAAAAATTGAGCGATTGGTACGCACAGGTAATATATTTTAACATAATAAAATAATCTTATGTTGTGCTGTTACATTAAATTCAAAACACAGTACACAGTATTGACACCAGTAATTAATAATACAGAGTGTTTCTTTCATAGATTAATTTGAATATCCTGACCGCTGAATATGCAAACTTCGGTTGAAATTAAAAACTTATTGTAGCTATTAATGCTGTCAATTTATCGTAAAGCAGTCAACTGATTAATTTGAACTATTTTTAAATGTTGGAAGGGTCAGACGAGAGAAAGTCGACTCAAGGAATTTAAATAAATCTATTATCACACTTTGTAAACCATCAAAATGTTTAGTAAATGAATGTGATTAATATGAAACTAGCATTAAAAAAAAAAGAGAACAGCCTACATAACGTCAGGGCAGATATAACCGGATATAATAATTATAATTCCTAAAATCAATAGATGACATTTGCTTAAAATCATTACTAAAAATCGTATCACAAACTATTAGACAGTAGCAAGCTTACAGCCTCAAAAAGATTCAGAATAACATGTTTAGAAAATTACACCTAGAAGAATATTTTGGGGGTTGGAGATATGAGAACCTAAATAAAGTCCGGCGGACACGATGCATTTTTTCGGTGGGCGATTGCATGAAAAAAGGCATGGGGAGATGCCTGCTTAGTTTGGTGGGTATTTTTAGGCGAGTGCGTAGACACGATGGAAAATTGCAAGGCGAATTTGCTGGCTGTTATATATTTTCACGTTGGTAACATCACCCGTAACAGGTTGGTATGTCGCGTTTAAAATTGACAGGCGTGACAAAAGATTGATCATTTTATTTGGTTAGTGTCTTTATTTACTTGCGTGTATCTTCATTTGTTTGCGTTATTACTTACAATTATTATTTACAATATGTAGTGTAATGGAAGTGAAATATTTGTTGATTGCTTGTCACAGTCTTCAGTTATTACTTTCTCCATTCCTAATAGGAATTAGACTGTTATACAATGTGATAGTTAATCAAAACTGCATAAAATATCTTACTTTGTAGTCTTGGCTTATTGATGACTTGACATTAAATTTTTATGTCCAAAAACTTTGTTTCCTAATACCTTAACGTTGCATAATTCAGGATATCCTTTGGAAACCAATGTTAAGTTAATGTATCTAACAGAAGAGCATAATTCAAACATTCTGTTAACCTTTTTGAAAAGAAGTGAGTAGTTTATTATTACACACGTTCAATTGGAAAGTAGGTAATGGTGTTGGCACTTCAATGTAAATAAATGCACAAATAAATTAATCACGTTTTATCGTTCCCCCATTTTCCAAATTACGCTGGACAGCTTGAAATAATTCATTGGAAATAGTATTCATTACTTCACATTTTATATGTCTGTCTTTAATTGTTCCTAACATAGATGCTATAAATTTCCCGAACAAATGATCCGAATTCTTCGGGGCCGAATTGGGCACCTGAACCGGTTGCATCAGGGCATTTGCCATGTCCCTAATAGCAGTAACAGTGTCACTGGTGGTACCGCTTGAGCCATCAGGATCTACTTTTTTTTTTAAATTTACGTTTTGGGACAGTCTCGACATTGCCTGCCCCTGTATGCTCTGATGCAGTCGGATCAGGTATCCCAACAGTATCCTCCACATGCTTATCGTTCCTTTGGTGGAGGAGGAAAGTTGGCTCACAGGAGATGGAGGGTTCCTGGCAGTATGATTCCTCTGTTCCTGTAGTGAAGCCTGAACTTGTAGATGGCCTCGGTTGCAAGACGACATCCAATGTTGTAATGTGTAAATGCTAAAATGTTGGAAAGGAATATTTTTTCGATTTTTGCAACGAATAAATGGAAAAGTGCGAAGGTTGCAACATAATCGTGATAGTTTTATGATAAACTATAGGCTGCCTCATAATAAGTACAGTAGTGTTTATATTTCTTATAAAAGAATGATAGTATTAACGTCGATAATTCCATTTGGTTCCTTTTGAAGTGAATTACAAGAAAAGTTAGGTATTTAATGTGTTTTCTGTTACCTTTGTTTCGAACTCCATAAAGTTCCGGCTCGTCCTTGCTGTTATATATGGTTCTAAGAACCGTAAACTGTCAAAATACCATATTGATGGAGTGTAGATCTGAAATACATCAATAAATTAGTACCAATGCAACTTCCAGAAATACAACAAATTTTGTAACCCCCTACTTTAAAGAAACCTAACCTATCGTGAAGAAATACTCACATCTTCTGTACCAGTGCCACTTTTAAAACTAGCCTTCATTTTTGCCCTTTCAGTGCAATAGGTGGACCACATAGAATGCAATTTTGTGACACACTCCTTCTCTGTCACTAGAGGTCTCACATTTTTCATTGTTTTGCAAATGCGCTTCTGCGCTTGGTGGCTGCTATCATACAAGTGAACCTCCTCTTTGTATGCCCCAATGAGGGCCTCTAAAAGAAAGAAACAATTCTTAATATTACATTTTGAAATACTTACCAAACAACAACAATAACAGAATGAACAAAAGAAAAAAGATGACCAACAGGTCAAGACAAACAGATACACAGGTCCCACACCTAAAGCAGATCGAAGTGAGCGTGAAAATGGCTTGTACCATCTATATAGCAGTCCATTTTCCCCTCCCTTCCTTTGTCCGGGTTACCTACCTGATAAATTCTTCATAAATACAGAATCTTTATTTCGCAATCAAGGCATTCTGTAGATTCGCAGAATCGCCTTTTGTTATCCAGTCGGTGATCATTTCGTCCTCGTTCCTTGATGAGTTCCCGTACTCGGTAATTCGCATTTATCATTCCCTTTTCTCGGAATGACACTATATTGGCATCACGGGTTTTATTGCGAACGAATGTTTTATAATCGGCAAATTGGCAAATATCAAAAAGCAGGGTTTGTTTATATTTCGTCGTACTCATAACCTTACTTCCACTTTGACAGACCGAACCCGTCAAAGCGCTGACGTAACAGAATGCTCGTTGTTCATTGGTCGGCCTTCAAATTCCCCGAGAAAAAGGCAGCAAAATTAGCACCGCGCTATTCACGAAAATAGGCAGCAATTTCGCCCGTGTGACGTCATTTTCCCCACCGTCTCTCCCCATGCCTTTTTTCATGCAATCACCCACGAAAAAATGCATCGTGTCCGGCGGGCTTAAGAGAAAAAATCCGTAATAATTCTAAGATTCTAAGATAATCCTAAGAGTCTAATAAGTCCTACAGTCAACGTTCGTCTTCCATCGTGCAAGCTCAAAGCCCAGATAGCCAAATGCCTGCAGATCCTGCTCTTCCGTTGGCAGATGGGCGGCAGGCTGTGGCCAAATCTGCCGATCAATTACCGCCACCTATCGTAGATTAGTAGAAATGCGTGATGTAGAAATAGACGCAAGACCTTTATTGGTGGTTGCATATCTATTGATCGAGGTTTAAAACGATTTAGTAAGCAGCATACAACCGGCAACGTTGTCGATTCGACGGCAGTCGAAATAGGTTCGCTATCGAGGGAACTTTCCGTCCACATTATTTTACTCGGTCTCGTTAATAAGGAAAATTTTACTAAATGAAACATAATAAAGTAATAATCATGTAATTGGAAATATAGAAGCAAGTAAGATGCGAAACAAAAATTTTATACCAAAGAAACTATAAAGAAAGTGATACAAATAAAGATGTCCAGAAGAAAAAAAGACAATTAAATGTATACACACAATATATAATAATGTAATATAATACACATCAAACTGATTGAGTAGAATTTTTATAACACATGTTTAACTACATATAACACTATATTTTACAACTTTCGGTGAACTTACAATATGTACATAAATTTACATGTCATATAAGTAATAACTAGAGACAATAAAATAGAAATTTTAATACGATTTACTCCACTACTGGTCGGATGCGGATGCTTTTTTGATCGTCTCAGCCCGGGCTCTCCCTTTTGCAGCTTTTATTCCTTTCGTCACTCCTTGCTGAAGTTGCTCTTTCCGGATTGGACCAAATCGCCGGGAGAACATTAAAGCAGCTATAAAATTGATAAAAAAATATGTGTATTAGAATTAATAATCGTACCTATATTTATGTTATGTAAGAATAATATCTAATAGGCATAACTGAAGTGTCTGAGGTTAATGAAAATAATTAATTAATATCAATTAATAATGTTAAATTAATAATTAATTATTTCATTAAATTAATGAACAAATGAGTTAATATCGCCAAATATCCGGCACTGTTAGAAATAAATGATGATGATGATGATGATAATAATAATAATAATAATGTGAGACTTACAATAGATCGCCTATACGAGACGACTATTTGACAAGGACTTCTCGGCGTTTTTGCCTCCTTTCACCTCACTCCCGGTCCAACTCAAATGGGTTACAAGGGCTGCAGTTATGCTCTCGGCCAGCATCGACATTGTTCTTTTTCGTGCCTCGAATTTGGCAACCTACGTCGATTTGCATTCGACATTGTTGCGCGACTAACACCGACGATAAACTGGAAGGTCTGCTGCGACGAAAACCACCCGACCCACCCGAAATCCCTTAAGTACCTAAGAAGTGTCCTTATGGTAAGTTTCAATAAGAACTAGGTGAAGAATCGCTTCGAATCCATCCAATCACGTATTAGACTTAAGTTCGGTTTCATTCCACCGCATTTATTTTCGTTTCTTTTCCCTTCCGTATGGAATTTATTTATAAATTTTGTACATCGTATCAATTTATAAATGAGTATTATTTATTTAGGTATCAAATTCACACACAAAAACGGCAGACCTTTGATGAATATCCATCACCTTAAGGTGAAAACTTTATTTTGAAACGTATTTAGAGAATAATGACAATCGTGAAATACATTGCTTTTCTAAAACACAAAGTTATTAATTTAACAATAATCTTAAATCGTTATTTAAATCCCTTTCTTACAGAGCTGAACCCTTATAGTACTAGATACATTACCAGATTGCCAGTACAAATACATAATATATACTTTAAGAAAGACTACATAAATTGCTGTTTTCGTAATTTAAAACTACCTCGAAAACCGAAAGTGACAAATTAACAGAAACTCCTCATATATAAAATGACAAAAAACTAACTAACAATGCCTAATTTCGCGTGCTTTATCGAATGCCCATGAAATAAACTTCCAATTTGTTTTTACTAACAAACGTGTTCGAAAGGATTTTACAATGAATTTCATATTTCTGTCTCGTGTTGGTATAGCAGGTAAAACCATTAAAGGTACAAAGGGCACGGCACAGGTAATAAAACAGATGTCCGACATTCGTCGGAGTAACGCTTATCAGTTATTTACACAAAATGTTAGGATAAACCCTTGGTTTTCTCAAAATTTCAGTTGGGCTTATTACAGGATTACGCTGGTCCAAATCGGTTGAATAATTTTTTATGTATTTTGTATTTATTGTGTCAACATGTCACAAAGACAAAGCTTCCTTAATTAGATATAAAAATTTTATGTGCAAAATTTGTATACAGTAATGGTTACCGAAAAAACAGTTTAAGGTCAGTTCAAAATATTATAGCAGCTAGTAGATGTAGTAACGTCTTCTGTTATATCAAATTATATGTAT
Source organism: Cryptocephalus primarius (assembly GCA_963576515.1). Classification (NCBI taxonomy): domain Eukaryota; kingdom Metazoa; phylum Arthropoda; class Insecta; order Coleoptera; family Chrysomelidae; genus Cryptocephalus; species Cryptocephalus primarius. The sequence goes on along the minus strand of OY754956.1, from coordinate 2,230,951 downwards.
TAAAAAACTACAGCGTTTTTGTGTGTGAATTTGATACCTAAATAAATAATACTTATTTATAAATTGATACGATGTACAAAATTTATAAATAAATTTTTAAGTCTAATACGTGATTGGATGGATTCGAAGCGATTCTTCACCTAGTCCTTACTGAAACTTATCATAAGGACACTTAGGTACTTAAGGGATTTCGGGTGGTTCGGGTGGTTTTCGTCGCAGCAGACCTTCCAGTTTATCGTCGGTGTTAGTCGCGCAACAATGTTGAAAGCAAATCGACCTAGGTTGCCGAATTCGAGGTACGAAAAAGAACAATGTCGAAGCTGGCCGAGAGCATAACTGCAGCCCTTGTAACCCATTTGAGTTGGACCGGGAGTGAGGTGAAAGGAGGCAAAAACGCCGAGAAGTCCTTGTCAAGTAGTCGTCTCGTACAGGCGATCTATTGTAAGTCTCACATTACTATTATTATCATTATCATTATCATCATCATCATCATCATTTATTTCTAACAGTGCCGGATATTTGGCGATATTAACTCATTTGTTCATTAACTTAATAAAATAATTAATTATTAATTTAACATTATTAATTGATATTAATTAATTATTTTCATTGACTTCAGACACTTCAGTTATACCTATTAGATATTATTCTTACATAACATAAATATAGGTACGATTATTAATTCTAATACACTTATTTTTTTATCAATTTTATAGCTGCTTTAATGTTCTCCCGGCGATTTGGTCCAATCCGGAAAGAGCAACTTCAACAAGGAGTGACGAAAGGAATAAAAGCTGCAAAAGGGAGAGCCCGGGCTGAGACGATCAAAAAAGCATCCGCATCCGACCAGTAGTGGAGTAAATCGTATTAAAATTTCTATTTTATTGTCTCTAGTTATTACTTATATGAAATGTAAATATATGTACATATTGTAAGTTCACCGAAAGTTGTAAAATATAGTGTTATATGTAGTTAAACATGTGTTATAAAAATTCTACTCAATCAGTTTGATGTGTATCATATTACATTATTATATATTGTGTTTATACATTTAATTGTCTTTTTTTCTTCTGGACATCTTTATTTGTATCACTTTCTTTATAGTTTCTTTGGTATAAAATTTTTGTTTCGCATCTTACTTGCTTCTATATTTCCAATTACACGATTATTACATTATTATACCAATAAACCACACAATAAACACCAATAAAGGTCTTGCATCTATTTCTACATCTCGCATTTCTACTAATCTACGATAGGTGGCGGTAATGGATCGGCAGATTTGGCCACAGCCTGCCGCCCATCTGCCGGCAGATCCTGCCGGCAGGTTTGGCTATCTGGGATTGCAATGTAAAAGTGTAGGGTGTAGAATATAACCAAATATACGGTTGCACTGTTTTGCACAAATTGGGATTTTTCCCTCTGGAAAGCTGGACTGATTTCACTTTAATTCTGTTGTTCGTTGTAGTTTGTATTACAAATATTACTACTAGCACCATAATTAATATCAAATATTTCATTAAGGAAGCAATCATATATATGCAGCTTTCCTCATAGCACAAATAAATACTGTTCACCAGTTGTAAACCCTGCTTAGGGATCAAACAAGTTTCCCAATTTTCTTACGAACGCTGCACATATGTTAACATGGAAGAATGTATGTAGATTTTATAGAGACATTTGTAAAGGACATCTTGTTGCTTCAGATTATGCTAATCCCAATTTAAAAATAACTGCCTGCATCAGTACCTAAATATATTGATAACTGTAACAAACAGTATTATTATACTATAAATTATAGTAATATTTATCATGATACCCTGCCCACTCCTTTAGAGGTGAACATCCCTATTGTTAGTGGTTCTGATAATTCTAGTCTTGATATAAATCAAGAACATGAGATTTAATTTCTGAAAACAGAATTTCTGATACAATTAAATTTAAATAAATCAGATTCATCAAGTCTTGAAAGTAAAATGTATCAGATACATAAAAATACAGGTAATTATCTAAACAATGCGAGCTTATTAAGTAATGAGAGCAGCTAATCGAACACTTTAAAATTTATACGAAGAGGGTAGGTTAAAGTTTATTTAACTATTTGTTTCTAGTTTTAAGAAACTATTGAACGAAGAAAACGGAAGATTAACTTGATTTCATAACTTGTCCATGATTTTTACTCTAATTAGGAATTTGTTTTAGGAATCATGGAATCATCAGGAATCATCAGGATTTTAGAATCTTACTGAAAAGCATTAGAATTAAAGTTGTCGGTAACTATTCCTGTTATTAAAATTACATTTTAGTAAAAGGCCTCTAATAGAATAATTTCATTTCTATTCTCTATCACTAAATATAAATGTTCCGTTTGAATTTGTGGTTTTTTTCTTTGTCATTTAGTAATACTGCGTGAAATGAAGGTGGCACTTATTCATTGGTTTATAAAAACACCATTTACACCAAGCAATGTATAAAATTGCATATAAATCTTATTTTCTAAAATTATCCGACAGGAATCGACACTTTTGTATCAATGAAATATTTTCTAATGTGTGCAAACCGTAATAACTTTTTTTGATATTTTCTCAGTAATAAAGTTGACAACTTATCCAGGGCAACTAGAAGGCACAATGGGTTATTTTTGCGATTGCTTTACACTATTTTTCATAGCTATTTACACACTTTTTCCGGCCGGGGCATAATGGAATAATTCTTTTTAATGTTATTCCAGGAGAACTAAAGTAAAAATTGGCATATATAGAAAAAGTCTCATGACAAATATTGAACGAAATAATAATTATTAATAATGGAATATTATTCTTAACAGATATTTATTATTCAATACATTTATACATTGTGTATTATTATTACATTATTACACCCAGCCACTATATGTTTCTTCAAACATGTAACATTATGTTATATTCGTATTCCACCATTTCGTAACTTGTAAATGCCCAATACTTTCATGCAAGATTTATTCATCGGCGCATGCGTATTTCTTCAATATTGTTTCCCGTCGCGCTTGTTGCAATTTAAAATGAGGCAAATGTTTAGAGTCAAACTGGCAAAACGTTCCTTATTAAGTAACTGAAAATTGCACATCAACTGAAATACATGGTAATTAATTAGAGAAAGATAGGTCTTACTAAACAAGGGCCATTAACAAGGTTTTTCTCTTATATGATGGTGCATGTGCCTTTTCAAACTACTAGACTGAGTAAAAGACTTATTACAGATGAAACATTTAAAAGGCTTTTCGCCTGTATGAAGGCGCATGTGCCTTTTCAAACTACTAGATTCAGTAAAATTCTTGTCACAGACGGAACATTTAAAAGGCCTTTCCCCTGTATGAATGCGCATATGCTTCTTCAAGCTATCAGATGAAGAAAAAGTTTTGTGGCAGGATGAACATTTAAAAGGCTTTTCCCCTGTATGTAAGCGTGTATGTCTCTTTAAATTACAAAACTCCGCAAAAGTCTTATTACAAAGGGAACATTTAAAAGGCTTTTCACCTGAATGACTGCGCATATGAATTTTCAATTTACCAGGCTCTGTGAAAATTTTAACGCAGAGCGAGCACCTAAGAAGATGTTCACCTGTATGAAAGCGCATGTGTCTTTTCAGATTACCAGAATCTGCAAAAGTATTATTACAAAGCAAACATTTAAATGGCTTTTCACCTGTATGAATACACAAGTGCCTTTTTAAATTAGCAGATAATGTAAAAGCTTTATTGCAAAATGAACATTTAAAAGGCTTTTCACCTGTATGAAAGCGTGTATGTCTCTTTAAGTTACAAGACTCAGCAAAAGTCTTATTACAAAGGGAACATTTAAAAGGCTTTTCACCTGAATGACTGCGCATGTGACTTTTCAATTTACCAGAATCTCTGAAAGTTTTAATGCAGAGCGAACACTTAAAAGGGTGTTCACCTGTATGAAAAAGCATGTGTCTTTTCAAGGTACCAGACTCCGTAAAAGTCCTATTACAAAGTAAACATTTAAAAGGCTTTTCACCTGTATGAAAGCGTATATGTCTCTTTAAATTACAAGATTCAGCAAAAGCCTTATTGCAATAGGAACAATTAAAGGGCTTTTCACCCATATGATTACGCATATGACTTTTCAATTTACTAGAATCCCTAAAAGTTTTATTGCAGAGTGAACACTTAAAAGGCTGCTTGCCTGTATGAATGCGCATGTGTCTGCTTAAAGTACCAGATTCTGTAAAAGTTTTACTACAGAGCGAACATTTAAAAGGCTTTTCACACGTACGGCTGTGTAAGTGAGTATTCAACTGAGACCCACGATCGAATGTTGTGCTGCAATGTAAATATGTACGATTCATGTTCATGAGAGGTTGCTCTTTCACTTTCCTGGAAGTCTGCCTCGTTTCTTTGCTCCTGAAATTCTTAGGTTTACATGGAAAATTCGAACAGCCCGGTAGCACTTGATGTTTAATAATTACCCATCTGACTGTCCGTTTTCTAAGACTTCTCCTTTAATTAGTGGGTGATGCTTGATATCGATCAAAGGTTCGTCTTTGCCGTACCTGCCGGACAGAATCTCATCTACTACCGATGCGTGAACTTTACACATCTCGATGTACATCGAAAAGTCCTCGTAGCGTGACTTACATTTCTCGCAAATGTCCTTGTGAGATGCCGCAATCGGACTCTGCAACAAAATATGTTGACGATATTTTCAGGTATCACTGTTGATATGTAACATGTAAAATTTATCATAAGTAAATTCATGATAAAGGAACTCTTCGAAAGGTATTACAAGGCGAGATATGAGTGAGAATCCCGTAAAGAGCCCATAAGGGCAACGCTCACCTCCCCGCTAATTATTTTCCAAAAGCGCCACAATTTCTCCTCGATTGTCTGCACCGGAGCCTCCTGCAAGCACCAATCGCAAGTAGTCTCATCGTTATCGTTCATTTCGTGTATTAAAATTGATTTCAAGTACAGTTTCATAAAGGGTACCAGGCACGCTACAGAACAAAGAATATCAAAAGTGAGGTTATGTCAGAATATCAACAGTGAGGTTATATATTAAGGGAGGAGAAAGTGTAGCTGACAAGCAGTCTATCACTAATCTAGAAAAATGTTTAGTTACTTTCATAGGTTACGATAGTTACTTTTGAGTAATCGTTATTTTACTCTACGCGATCAAAGTATTTTGTAGAGGGGGTGGTAACCCACGGCGACTGATCTACACAAATCGTTCCTTTATGGGGATTAAGATGAGGTAAACGAAAACAAAATTTCTTAACTATAGGCAATAACATATGTGCATATAACAGCAAATTTTGAAATGTGTAGTTTATTTCTGATATAAGAAGATACGTGATTAATTGTGAAATTGCACTGCGTTCAAATTAGGCGCCATTTATCTATCGGTTTGACATTGACAATTTGTGAACCAATCAAAAACGAATACGAAACGAAAGTGGGGGGCGTCGCTTCCCTCCCACTCCCTTAAGCTCGATTCACACGAGCAATGAGAAGAAGAGTGTGGATACATGCCAGTTTATTAACAAGAAAAGAAGTTCGAAATTATTTTAAAAGAAATTTAGCGCAAAATTTCAAAAACAAACACCTCTCTTCATGAGGCGATTTCTGAGGCGAGAAAAACTGATGGTGTGTTTAAGGTAGGTAATAATGCTGTTACATGAATTAAACTCTATTCTATTAAACCCTATTTAAATTGGGGTAGAAAAACGAGAGGATTTCAATTTTCATAGTTACATTTGTCAATTTTAAAAAATAGACAATCGGTGGTCGATTTTCATGATCAAGCATTTTTAAATGTTGCTAAAAATTAATGCTAGAAATAATAGACTCGTTGGGCATATATTGTGCGTTGTAAATTAGTATTAAATTGAAGAATCAATAGGTAATAATGTTATAAATTAATTTCATCATTATTTAATGCATATAGTACACTGAATAACAGGAGATAAGTTATAAATAATCGTAAAATATTGACAATTTCATTGAGTTCACATAATTTACAGAATTTATTCATAATATAAGTTCATTTATGACATTAATTGGCATACTTTTTTTACGCGGAATTTCTATACTACTACAATACTATTTTTCTATACTTTCCGATCTTTTCCCACTAGCAAATCCCGCTTCACATGCTTATTTATTTAAAAGCCAAAATTTTCAAACTTTTTAAAATCGCTCAAAAAGTTAAAATGTATAACTGCAGAAATCTGGCAACATCGATGTCGCCAATTCCTCAATGCTACTTTCACCCCCATGCTTTAACGCGCTGAAGGCCACAGATAAGATTAGGTTATAGATAGTAAATTCTCTGCTACCATTCGGGTACGGTTCAGCGCCATCTCGTAACAAAATCATGTACCAATGTATCCATAGAGGAAAATTTGATTATGGTGGTATGAATACCAATCAAAGAAATGATTCATTGCAAGAATGAAACATCAAGAAACGGAAATTTACAGTAATCATTTCCAGTCGATGAAGTTTAATTTTTGCAAGGAATTTATGAAACTGATTGAAATAGGGTCGTGAAAGGCCTCATACATGTATAAGAAAGAAAACAGTTTTCATTTGGAAATTTATTTAATAATATTTATTAGAGTAAACGCAAATAATGGGTTCTTATTTTTTTGTTCCTATATACAGTAATGAGCTGGTAATGTACAATATGTAATGAGCTAAAGGTAAACATTATATGAGAAAATTCATGAAGTTAAGACAATTCTGAATTAAAAAAAAGTTTTTAAACATATATCAAGCATACTGTGTACATTAATATCACATTTAATATTTATATGACAATTGTACATACACACAACAATTGTAACCTACTTTACTATGTCAAATTACAATATTGAAATAAATAAGTGCAGAAAAACTCATAAAATGCATTTAAAATAAAGAATCAGAACACAATGTTTTTAAATGATTAGATTAAACATCTTTATCGTTGGAATTTCCTTAAAATTATTATTTCTTAATGACAGAAATTATTTTATTACTATTACTTTATTACACATCGAAATGTAAATCAAATTTTCTAGAGCGCTACTTATGCATTCCTTTACTATCTAAACATTTTCTTATGATTGCAATTACTTTTAACAAACAACAAAATGTGATACATAAAAACAGAAACATAAAAGTTGTGTTCTTCTTATTACATGAACCTGACTTCTACAAGTATTGAGAACGCTCTTGTGCAAACAAAAAACAGCAAAAAACTTGAAACTAGAGTAAAAATTACTCAATCTTTTATATCTTGTACATCATTTCAAGACTACATATAAGAATCCAATAAATCTTTGACATAAGGTTTCTTTAAACAAGCCTAAATTTTAAGGCTCGAGAATCAAAGTCGACCGACTGCCGATCATCAATGAACAAATAACAGAACGGATATTGAGTGGCTTCTTCCTTTCTTGTGCAATGTAAAGTTATTTTAAGGCATTCACTGCTAATAACATAAGAACTTATCGGTTCTCAATACAATTCAATAATAAAAATGTATGAAGTATAATACACTTCATGCGTGTACCGGACGATCAGTCTGATTCCTGTCTTAGAACGACAGATTAGTGTCTCCGTTACCATTTCACAAATACCATGTGTTAGGGCGGTAGAGTTTGTTACAAGTTTGGAGATAAGTCATCTAATTCGGTATGATCTTAATATAAACCAATCCATGGACATTCTTGACAATTCTGACGTTGAATATGAAGCAATTTTCAGTTGGGGATTTATCCAAAAATAATGGCGTTCGAAGTGTTCATGACAAACCAGGGGGCCCTCGTTGTTTTCTCATACAGCAGGATTGTCGATCAACCCGACCCAAACTTGTTCTTGAGTGTGATTCTTGGAGAAAATATGCCTAAAAAGATTAATATTAATGGTAAGAAATTTAACTAGCTGCGACAAGAATACCTTCTAAATGTTTTATCATCACATCCCGTGCATAATATTGTTTAACACCCACATTGATACGACAAAATACAATAGCAAATTCACTAAATGACATAGCAGGCACTTATAAGCCGATATGGAAATCACGAAAGAAAGCGTATTTCACAATACCCTATGGCGTATTTAATAATGGGGTCGTACGTGGTTCATCCCTTCCGAAACGGAAAACCCAGTGTTGCCACTCCTTGTTGAACGATATCGATAAATTTTGGTTTTAAGTCGTTTTAAAATCGGCTTCCTTTATATATTTGCAGAAAAATGGGAAAAGCATAATAAGCTTAAAACGAAGTCGTTTCATACAAAAACTCATTATCATCGATACGATGTCCACTTATTTCTTTTTAACGTATCTCGGCAAATTCGGATAGTGTTTTGACACTATAATCTGTATTAAGCCAAAGCTACCATCGTTTTTCTCTTTAATCATCCGGTAGATTTGTGATCAGTCCTATGAAACCTCCTTAATCCTGTAGCTTCGTGTATTTATATACTTATAAGGAATAAGGAACGAACACTCTTGCACTATTTTATATGAATCCGATATTGGATCCTTTGTAAGTAACATTTTTTGGTTATTTTTAATTTGGCAAGCTTTAGGTAAGGAAAATTCGTAAAAAATGGATGAAGATCGTCAGATAGGTGGTCATTTAGAAAATCAGTTGATTTACCCATAACGGTGGCGTTACATGTATCCAATGTCCGATGATACGGTACGAAATAGTCCCCATTGGTCAGAATATTCAAATGTCATATTACCCCCCAATATGTTAAATATTTCCACAATCGCTCAGTTATGCATTAATATTGTGTTGTGTAATTTATGTAATGAATTCATCTGGTAACACCAATATTGGTAAAATTTAATAACTTTTGCTATATACGTAGTTTTATTACGGTGTGGTAAAAAAGGTGGTAGAAGAAGAAGAAATTAGTTCGATGACCACTTTTCGAAGTGGGCGCTTGCCGTGTCGCCTTTTCTAGCTGTTTCCGATCTAGGGTAATACCCTATGAATACTAGATACCAAAATGACACCGTCACGTGATTATATTACATACTGCCGACCGGTATTATAGGTTAGTATACATATTTTAAAGAAATAGTTTGGATGAAATGTGTGTTTCAAGTGTTTAAACATAGTTAACGTTTAAAGTTGGGTAAGTTTATAAAACTATAAATTCGTTTTAAACTTCGATCAATAGATATGCAACCACCAATAAAGGTCTTAAATCAAAATACGCATTTCCACTATTCTACGGTAGGTGGCGGTAATTGACCGGCAGAATTGGTCACAGACTGCCGCCTATCTGTCGGCAGATCCTGCCCACGATCTGCCTGCATTTGGCTAGAGGTAGCTTATTAACTAACTTAAACTCAATAAATGTACAAAATCTTTCATCTACTTCTTTTTTGGTAAGATACCACTACTAAATCCAGACTTTTATTATTCGAATATTCCTCCTTTGAAGAGTGATACTATCGAGTTAAGAACTTAACAGAAAAAGGATCGTACCTTTGGTTGATGGTTTTTATTGAATAACATAGATTTCGCCCCAAGCTATAACGTGGCAGTACTATGAAATAAAGGATATGGAAGTTAATCGAGTTTTACTTACCATCCTTTAGTCTTGCAGACTTAGAATACGTACCTCTCTATCACCTGAGTAGTATGAATATTCAAATTTACCCACTACTCAAGTATTCCATATTATCTATACTTTCTCTATGAGAGCATAATTTATGGTAATATGAAGATTTACTGGAATTCTACTAGTGTGGTTTGCTATAGGAAGCAATTTAGATTTAACTATCTTCAGCGCTAACTTGTGAGTATAGAGCCAATAACAGCTTGATTTCAATAACGTATTTGTGTCAGGTACAACTCCTTTCCAACACTTTTCACTTACCTAAGCTTATGTGTAAATTGATTCCTTGATCGATATTTTAGGAAGACACAGCTATTAGTAGTGCGTGGAAGTTCTGTTGAGTTCTTTGCCCAAAGGGAAGGTGCAAGGGGAGATTCTTCTGATATATATAACTGTCTGTTAAGTAATTTGAAACCGTCGCCTACTTCATCAGGACTTCAAAATGTTCTTTTAATACTATTTTGGGATAAATTTTACTTAAACACAATTTAATACGAGTGAAACACCAAGTAAAAACAAAAGCTACCCCTCAACTAAGAAGAATTAGAAACAAAGTGATGAGCGATTAAGGAATTCCCGAACGACATGGGAACCAATTTACAAACACCGAGCACAAGATATGATCTTGCCAGAGATTCAATGAAGAGAAATGGCAAGAAGTCTTTCTCATCTAAACTATAAGTATGTAACCTTTTAATATGTCTGACAGGTTTCGGTTGAATAATCAACCATCTGCAGGCGACAAGATAGCATTTATGACTAATGCTAATGACTGAAAACCTGTAAGGTCATATCGTTGATACTTATGTTGTAGGTGTAGGTTCAAAGCTCTTTGTCCATGGTGTTATTACAAATGTTACATTACAGGGGGGGGGGGAATATCATTAGTCAATTAAACATAAAAATGATATAAAATAACAGATAAGTAAATGAAATCGTTTGGCGATATTTAAGACGAGTAATCATTATCATAAGCATAACACATATCATACAATCAAACCGTCAAATGATCTATTATAAAGTGAAATTTGCAACTCTGCTGAAATTACATGCTAATTATTTAGAGAGGTAAATCTTATTATACAAGGAACTTTAAAAATGTTTTTCCCCTGAATGAAGGCACGTGTGCCTCTTCAAATCACTAAATTCATTAAATTTCTGATTACAAATGGAACATTTAAAAGGCTCTTCGCCCGTATGAATGCGCATGTGCCTTTTCAAACATTCAGACCAAGTAAAAGTTTCATTACATATGAAACATTTAAAAGGCTTTTACCCCGTATGAAGCAGCATGTGCCTTTTCAAACCACTAGATTGAGTAAAAGCCTTATTACAGATGGAACATTCAAAAGACCTTTCTCCTGTGTGAATGCACATGTGCCTTTTCAAATTATTAAACCATGTAAAAATCTTATTACAGATGGAACATTTGAAAGACTTTTCACCCGAATGAAGGTAAATGTGCCTTTTCAAAGCACCAGACTGAGTAAAAGTCTTATCGCAGATGGAACATTTAAAAGGCTTCTCACCTGTATGAAGCAGCATGTGCCTCTTCAAACTACTAGATTGAGTAAAAGCCTTATTACAGATGGAACAATTAAAAGGCTTTTCCCCTGTGTGAAGACGCATGTGCCTTTTCAAGTCACCAGACTGAGTAAAAGTCTTATTACAGATGGAACATTTAAAAGGCCTCTCCCCTGTTTGAAGAAGCATGTGCTTTTTCAAGTCACTAGACTGAGTAGAAGTCTTATTACAGATGGAACATTTAAAAGGCTCTTCACCTGTATGAATGCGCATGTGCCTTTTTAAATAATCCGACCAAGTAAAAGTTTCATTACAGATGGAACACTTAAAAGGTTTTTCTCCTGTATGAAGCAACATATGCCTTTTCAAAGCACTAGACTGAGTAAAAGCCTTATTACAGATGGAACAATTAAAAGGCCTCTCCCCTGTGTGAAGACGCATGTGCCTTTTCAAGTCACCAGACTGGGTAGAAGTCTTATCGCAGATGGAACATTTAAAAGGCTTTTCACCTGTATGAATGCGCATATGCTTCTCCAAATCAGCAGACTGAGTATAAGCCTGATCACATTGTGAACATTTAAAAGACAATTGAGAAAAGGATGTAGAATAACCTGAACCGGACTCATCTTCTGTCAACAATTCCTCCTTAATCAATGGATTATGCACGATATCCATCGAAGGTTCTTCTTTAACTTTTCTGCGAGCCAGTGCCTTTTCTACCCTAAGCGAGTGGGTCTTACACATCTTGATATATACCAGAAATTCCTCGTAGCGTGATTTACATTTCCTGCAGATATTCTTACGAGATGTTAATATAGGATCCTGTAAGAAAAGATGTGGTATTTTCTATGAGCAGACAACTCCCGCTTGCTTCATCAATTAATTGGAAACGAGCAAAGCACTAATAGCAAATCTGTAGGAAGTCCAGGGACCCGTTACTATATTAACAATGTGTACTCCTCACCTCTGCGCTGATTGTCTTCCAGAATCGCCATAACCTCTCCTGAATTGTCTGCACTGGCGCTTCCCTCAAGCACCAGTCACAAGTAGTAACTTCAGCATCACCCATGATAAGACGGCAGTACTTGCTTTACTGAAATTAATTAGGGACCCTAAATCAAACCTTTAAAATATTAAAACTTGTCACACTTTAGACCTATGGACACATTGTCCACAGATAAGGTTAGGTTATAGATCACAAAACATATACCTTAGAGAAGCGTAACTACCCTGTTATTTCAAGACGACACCGATGACATTTGCCGCCATATTTATTCCTTGCTCTCCCCACCACCGACTACTGCAAATTCGATTATTATTGCATTTCTTGGTCCATTTATATCAAACAAAATATAAGTTCACTTAAAATTATGTAACACTTACAAGAACGTTTTCTTTTGTAAAGTTTCTATGAATAAGTGCTCCATAATCTTAAGTAATCTTATATACTGCTTGGTGTAAACGATCCTAAGTTTTTATAAACCAATAAATAAGAGCCACTCCCACTTCACGTAGTATTACTGAATGACAAATAACAAAGAAAACACAAATTCAAACAAAACATTTATATTTAGTGATAGAGAATAGAACTGAAATTATTCTAAGATTAGAGACCGTAATAGTTACCGACAACTTTAATTCTAATGCTTTTCAGTAAGATTTGTCGTCCTCCATCTTTAGTTTTGAACTGCATGATTCCTAAAACAAATTCCTAATTAGAGTAAAAATCATGGACACGTTATGAAACAAAGTTTATCTTCGTTTCTCTTCGTTCCATAGTTTCTTAAAACTAAAAACAAATAGTTAAATAAACTTGAACCTTCATATAAATTTTTAAGTGTTCGATTAGCTACTCTCATTACTTAATAAGCTCGCATTGTTTAGATAATTATCTGTATTTTTATGTATCCGATACATTTTACTTTCAAGACTTGATGAATTTGATTTATTTAAATTCAATTGTTTCAGAAATTCTGTTTTCAGAAATTAAATCTCATGTTCTTGATTTATATCAAGACTAGAATGATCAGAATTACTTACAATAGGGATATTCACCTCTAAAGGAGTGGGCAGGGTACCATGGTAAATATTACTATAATCTATAGTATAATAATACTGCTTGTGTTACAGTTATCAATACATTTAGGTACTGATGCAGGCAGTTATTTTTAAATTGGGATTAGCATAATCTGATGTAACAAAATGTCTTTTACAAATGTCTCTATAAAATCAACATACGTGCTTCCATCTTAACATACGGACAGCGTTCGTAAGAAAATTGTGAAACATGTTTGATCCATAAACAGAGTTTACAACTGGTGAGCAGTACTTATTTGTGCGATAAGGAAAGTTGCATAAATACGATTGCTTCCATAATGAAATATTTGATGTTAATTATGGTACTACTAGTAATATTTGTAATACAAACTACAAAAATCAACAGAAATAAAGTGAAATCAATCCAGTTTTCCAGAGGGAAAAACCTCAATTTATGCAAAATATGGCAACCGTATATTTGGTTATATTCTACACCCTACACTTTTACATTGAAATATGTTATACTTAACAATCTTACCACCAAGCCTTACCTTTCAAAATTTATAATAACACCGTTATTACACCAATTATCACACTAATTACAACGAACTACTATTCCTAACCTCGTAGCGCGTCTTATTTCCGGTACATGAAACTTAGATTACTAAAAGTTTGGCTTAGAACAAGAAAAGTAGTAAACGGCCGCCATCTTTATTCCTTGCTCCCGTTTGCCAGTGGAAATAAAAGTCCCAGATTTACCGACAAAATTCAGCATAATTTTGTATTCCGTGCTCGAGTTTTATGTATATCAGAAGAAGTCTGGCAACATCGATGTAGCGGGTTCCTCAATGCTACTTTCACCCCCATGTTATAGATCGTCAACTCTCTATTATAATTTTGGTTATAGTTCAGTATCAATAGCGGGAAATTTGATTTACGATATTAATTTCAATCAGTTTCATAAATTCCTTATAAAAATTAAATTTCAAGAAACGAAAATTTACAGTAGACATTTCCACTCAATGATATATGTCATCATGAGTACATACTCACCTATAGAAGAACAATACGTAGTGTACTCTTTCATTAATTTTCTTAAAATGGCTCCGGCCACAGAAGGCGTAGCTAATTCAACTCCCTCATGGGAAGGATCAAAGTGAGGACCTGAGAAACTGAGGTCAATAGTGCGAACGATGGGTGGCGTGCTTGATGGCTTTTCATCAAACACACTATCTATGGAATTTGGTTATGATCTTCAAATAAACGAATTTTAATTCCCTCTGACTAGGAATTTTAGGAAAGATATGCCTAAAAATGAAGAAAGTGAAATGCCGACAGATTGAACAAACTAGCTATCACACAAAAACCTTCCAGGATGTTTTATCCTCACATCCAGGCACAAAACACGGTCTAACTCTTCCCATTTCACTAATAAAGTACTAACTAATATCTTAACACTAACCCAATACATGAAACTCAGAGCAAAATCAGGGGTGTGCAACCTAACCGGATCTGTGGGTGCAACTAGTATAGGAAAAAGTGGCATTCAAGTCGGCCATTTTGCCTCGCAGTAAAACGCAAAATTTGAGATTACAAACATGAATCGAAATTACGAAGATTTGTATTTTGATATGTTATTGTGGTTTTGTGATATTGGGAGGTAATGTATTTACGTCGTCTACAAGAGGACGTTATTCCCCCCATCTCTGCGTTTCGATAAGGTAAGTGCCGCCACAATCCAATTATATCGTAATATTTGTGTAATTATTTGCTATGTAGTTGCATTGAAGTATTACGTTTGCCTCTTTAATCTGTAAGAATGTCCGCTACATCAAGTGCGTCTGGTTACATCGGTCGTCTTAAATATTCTTGTAAATATCCATCTTGCAAAAATGCCTTTTCTACTAATATTGTCAGGAACGATTACGTTAATCTCCATTTTCATCGATTTCCAAAAAGGCCAGACTTATTAGAGCAATGGAAAAATATTTGTGGAATTAGTCCTTGTATAAATTATGACAATTTTTACTTGTGTGATCGTCATTTTGATATTTCTGGTTATAGCAATAAGAATGATCCTAAATTTTTAAACTGTAATGCAGTTCCCCAGTCTCCTTCTAAGCGTCAAAGAGCTACTGTACCTAATTTTGTTGAAAATATTGTAAATCTCGATGAAGAAGTTCATTCCCTCCCTTATTCTTTTCTTCGCAAAAATGCCCATTACGTTAACTATGAGGCCATATTCAAACAACGGTTTTATAAACATTTTCATGAAAAATATAAATTTTGTGCCACTCACAACCCTCTCGATTTCATACTAGATAAATGTATTAGACTAACTATTTACAAAAATACATTAGAGAGGAGAAAAAGTTTTGTAAGCACCCTGAGGGGCATTATAAAAAATTAAAAAAATTTAGTAACCTGTGACTCGAGCAATTCTGATCATGTGTTAACATTTTTCATGTCATCGTTAGATTGTTGGCAACTTCTCAATAAGAATATGAAGAAAAATGTGTACTCACTTGCCAAAGAAGAAAAACAGTGTCTTTTGTATATATTAACTTTATTTATTTTGTTATTTATATGTTTCGTTTTAAATTTTATGTAAATTATATAGTTCTGTTAATTTTGTTATTTACTGAAAAGTATATTGTTTTCTGTTTAAAATTCTAGTCGAATAACGTGTATATAGTTTTATTTTCAATAGTTTCAGTGTACGGTTATTTATATTTTGTGTGTACTGTTATCAAAGAATTTGATCATTTATGTTTGTTAAGTACCTAATATTATTATTCTATGTATATAAATGTTTATAAACAAAAACCAGTTTTATTTTCCAGTACACCAAGTTCATATTCCTCGACAAAGTATAAGTGTAAAACAGTATAATATTCCAATATTTTGTTTATTATATTGTTTATACACTTATATTTTGTCGAGGAATAACTATTTTTAACTTTTATTAAGAATAAGAGAGAGATATGAGATTTAAATTCCCACCATAATTTAGTTCAGTGCCAGACGCCCAGGCGGAGTATACGTCGCCACCTGATGCCCTTCAAAATACGAGGAGTTTACATTTCTCTAACGTAAATGTTCTGTGGTAAAAACCTCGATAATCGCACACAAGAACGCCATCTATTACGTTTTTCACGAAACCGCTGCCTGTGTTAGAACAACACGTATCATCTAATAGGTTCAACAGCGTCATCTACCGAAATCATTCAGAATTTAGCCTCCTTAGTTGATGACGTCAAAGGCAGGTGCGCCCTCTTCAGTTGTCAGGCACTAACATCGTCCTGCATTACGGTCAAGCACACACAACCCACAGAACCAATAAATCATAGATGATGCAATAGTGAATGATGCTTATGATAAATAAAGAATGATGCAAGTAATGACCCATGGCAAATGTTTCTACACCACATCTACAAATATCGTTTCTATATGGGAGTTAACATGGCGCACATTCTAAAGCAACAGGTTCTCTAAGTAAACGGAATCTCTTAACTGTAGGTTGTATGCAACATTAAACTTTGAAGGATATACTTTATTTCTGATACAAAAGAAGGTACCATTTTTCCAACGATTTTACAAAGACAATTTGTGAACCAATCAAAAACGAATAGATGTATCTCACGAGAGAAAAGAGAGAAGAACTTATATGAATCATTATTTAATAATAAATAATAGGTATAAGCCCCCCTCCAATTTGTAGACTGTGGATGTTGCCAGGTGTCTTAGAGCAACTGGATATTTACCGTTGTTAAATGACAGAAAAGTGTCGTTCTCTTAATTATCTGAGGTTTTGTCGGCCTGCGTTAACCTCGAGGCCAGGAAAGTCTTACAAGGGAGAATGGCGGGAAAACTTTTATAGGCTAAGCGCAGACGTTGACAGAAAAGATTTTACTGAAGAGTTAAAATTTCTTCAGTCAACGGTTTCACTAAAGCAACTATAGGTACATCCATGTTGAGAATACACTAAACAAAACTGCAGTTCCATCCGTGAAACACATTCTAAACGCATTTTAAGCTAAAATCCATTTTAACACTAATATGTGTTTATGAATAACTTCATCGACTGGAAATGTCTACCGAAAATTTCCGTTTCTTGAAGCTTAATTTTTGCAATGAATTTATGAAACTAATTGAAATTAATATGAAATGTATAAATACCATCAAAAATCAAATCGCCCCTATTGAAACGTTGGTACATGGCTTCGTCACGAGATGGCGCTGAACTGTAACAAAAATGATAGTGAAGAGTTGACTATCTATAATATGACCTAATCTGTGGTCACAATCCACGTTTTACTATTTCTTGGTTATGTGGCTTAAAATTTTTGAGTTATTTCAACAATAAAGTTCTATCATGGACGATGCTGAAGTGACTACTTGCGACTGGTGTTTGCGAGTGGCGCCAGTGCACACCATCCAGGAAAGGTTATGGAGATTCTGGAAGATCATTAGCGCAGAGGTGAGCAGTACACATTGTTAATATAGTCGACGCGTCCTCGGATTTGTTATTAGTGCTTTGCACTACTTCATGATGCGGACAAGAATCGCTTGCTCATGGAATGCCATCCACAACTTTTCTTGCAGAAATCGAACCTAGCACATGCTAAGAACATCTGCGAGAAGTGTAAATCACGCTATGAGGAATTCTTGGTTTATATCGAAATGTCTAAGACCCACGCGTTGACAGTAAAGAAGATACTGGCTCCCGGACAAATCACAGAAGAACCTTCGATTGATATCGTGTGTCGTCCATTAATTAAGGAGAAAATTTCAACAGAGGTTGATTCCGGCTCAGCCTTTTCTACATCTTCTCAGTTGTCTTTTCAATGTTCCATCTGTAATAAGACTTTTAGTGTGTCTGGTAATTTGACAACACACATGCGCCTTCATACAGGGCAAAAGCCTTTTAAATGTTCCATCTGTAATAAAACTTTTACTCTGTCTGGTAGTTTGAAGACGCACATGCGCCTTCATACAGGCGAGAGACCTTTTAAATGTCACATCTGTAATAAGACTTTTGCTCAGTGTGGTAATTTGAAAATGCACATGCGCCTTCATACTGGTGAAAAGCCTTTTAAATGTTCCATCTGTAATAAGAGTCTTACTACGTCTGGTCACTTGACAACGCACATGCGCCTTCATACAGGAGAAAAACCTTTCAAGTGTTCCGTGTGTAATAAGACTCTTAACTCAGTCTAATAATTTGAATATTCACATGCGCATTCACACAGGAGAAAGGCCATATAAATGTTCCACCTGTAAAATGTCTTTTACTCAGTCTTGTAATTTGAAAATGCACATGCGCATTCATACAGGAGAAAAGCATTTTAAATGTTCCATCTGTAATAAGAAATTTAATGAATCTATTGGTGTGAAAACGCACATGCGCCTTCATACAAGCGAGAGACCTTTTAAATGTTCCATCTGTAATAAAACTTTTACTTGGTCCAGTAGTTTGAAAAAGCATATGCGTCTTCATACAAGTGAAAAATTTATTTAATGTCCCTTATGTAATAAGACCTATCTCTCTTGAAATAATTTACAGAATGTAATTCAATGAAGTTGCAATTTTCAGTTGCTTAATGAGAAATCTTTTGATTGTTTGATTAATGTTATTCCCTCCCATTTCCTAATCCTTTAATTGGCCTCCCATATCTCTATCTAAGTTAGAGTTAAGGTCTAAGAGACCTAACTTTTCTTATACCAAAGGCTTCAACTCGTGGAGCATTTTTGGGCTCGCTGGTTCTTAGAGTACATATCTGAGTTGCAAGGCCAACAGAAGTGGAAAACATCACAAACATGGAATCATCAGTACTCCCTGCAGCCAGGGACGTTGGTGGTAACCAAGGGAAGCAACACCCCTCCTCTCCAGTGGCTCCTGGGACGAATCGAGAAGGTGTGTCTAGGAGCTGACGGATTAACAATAAAAACATCGCGTGGGTTCTAAAAAAATGACTGTTGCCAGTAAAACTTTCTGACAATGTATAAAGAAACCATCAAGCTTGATTATTGTTTGTAAGGGAGCACTTTCAGGGTGGTTAAATTTAGTCTATGTATTGTTGGTTGCCTATCCGCGATATATCGATGCGGGTAAAGCTATTTTTGGTTTGATCTATTCTATGTTGTAACTGTTTAAAAAGTGTGTGGAGTCGTAGGATTAAATGTAAAACCAACTAGAGAGGTGTCTAATTTTTCTACGATCCAAACGCAATCCATGCACCACTTTTCCCTGTCCTCCTCCTTCCCTTCTAACCTCGGTTTATCCAGTCTCCATTTCCTTTCCTTATGGCCCTTCAGTTCGCCCCTCAATCCCCCCATCAAATCCTGGAGGCGTTCCACCTCTACTTCTAAGCGTGCTATCAGGTCTGGGGATTTCATACCCTCAGAACCTCCCGAGTGCTCCTCCTTAGCCCCCTTTCTTCAAGACTTTATCGTATTTTCCGGAAGGTCCGAGGGCACGGGGATCCTATGACACTATCATCATAGAGACTTGATAATTTGTAAGAAAAAAGTTACCTTAATAGTTTTTATTTTATAATGCAAACGAAATTAATCCTATTGTGCGATGTGATGATAAAGAGCAGATATCTTTGGCGCTACGAGTAAAAGCTATATAAAAGGGTAAACGTTAAAAGGTTTTTAACGTGTATGAAGACGCATGTGCACTTTCAAATTATTAGACTGAGTAAAAGCCCTATCGCACAAGGAACATTTAAAAGGCTTTTCTCCTGTGTGAACGCGCATGTGCGTTTTCAAATTACTAGAATGAATAAAAGTTCTATCGCAAGATGAACATTTGAAAGGTTTTGCATCTGTATGAGTACACATGTGCCTTTTCAAAATACCAGAATCATTAAAGGTTCTACTACAAATAGAACATTTAAAAGGCATTTCACGTGTGTGGAGGTGCATGTGCCTTTTCAAGCTAGTAGACTGAGTAAAAGCTTTATGGCAGGATGGACATTTGAAAGGTTTCTCACTGGTATGAACAACCATGTGATTCTTCAAATGATTAGACTGAGTAAACGTGTTATTACAGACAGAACATTTAAAAGGTTTTTCGCCAGTATGAACAAGCATATGACGCTTCAATTGATTAGATGTATTAAAAGCCTTATTACAGACAAAGCATTTAAAAGGCTTCTCACCACTATGAATATACTTATGTTGCTTTAAACGATTATGATGAGTAAAAGCCTTATCGCATGTTAAACATTTAAATGGCTTTTCACCTGTATGAAGGCGTATGTGCGTTTTCAAAGCACCGGACCGAGAAAAAGCCTTATTACAGAAGTAACATTTAAAAGGTCTTTCACTGGTATGAACACACATGTGACTCTTCAAATCATAAGATCTCTTAAAAGCCTTATTACAGACAGAACAATTGAAAGGTCTAACATCAGTATGAATGTCTAGATGGTTCATCAAGTGACCGGTCTGCGAAAAAGCCTTCTTACAATATGAGCAACTGAATGGTTTCTCCCCTGTATGAGTGCATAAGTGAATTTTCAACATAGAAGGGCGCTTGAAAGTTTGATCACAATAAGAACAAGCAAGGCGAGGGTCAGGTTTTTCCTGGAAAATCATAGAAGCTAAGTCTTCACGTTTTAAGACGACTCGTAGAACTAAACCGCCTTTCTCTCTGTCACCATTGCTTGTATGATGATCAGAACTTGACAGTGCTTTCGAAACATTTTCTTCGATTATAAGATGGTCCTCAATGTTGACTGAAGAAGCCTCTCCGATCTTCCAGAACGACGGCGTATCTGGAGATTTTGAACAGCCTGGCCGGATTCGGTTTCCAAAATTAACACCAGGTGACACTATGGGATGTTCTGGTTTAATCCTCGGATGATACTCCATATCAATCAAAGTTTTAATTTCGATTCTTGCGGAAGGAAGGATCTTCGCTATCACCATTTCGTTCCTCTTACACTTCTCGATATATGCGAAAAATTCCATGTAGCGTAACATACATTTCTCGCAAATATACTTGCGAGATGGCACAACCGGATCCTGAAAAAAGTTGTAGGTTATACTTTATGGATAAGCTTTGGATGGTAGGAACTGGCACAAACGAGAAAAAGTACGAATAACCATTCTGCAAATAGTTCTTAACCTCAAATCGACACGTGATCTGAGCATAGGGTGATTTGTGCGCATGATTGTAAACGGGGTCCACTCACTTCTGCGCTGATCACTCTCCAAAAGCGCCATAATCGCTCCTCAATTATTTGCACCGACGCTTTTTGCAGGCACCAATTGCAGGCCTTTACTTTCACATTCATATTTTTTAAAAGAAACGAGATCAATTTCTCTACGGAAACTAATTGATGCTATCAATACACTTAGTACACGTTGGGCACGGTTAAATTAAGTTAGGTTAAGTTGATTTGGCGCCAATAGATCATAGCACACAGAACCCATGGAACATAAAAAGGGCAACGCAAGTGATGACGTGTGCATTTTGAGAAGGGGTGGTAATCTATGGCAACTGTTTCTACACAAATAATTTTCCAATGGAAATTAACATTGGAGATATTTTCAAGCAGGTGGTACTCTGTGCAAACAAAATCTCTTAACTATAAGCTGTGTGCAATAGTAAACTGTGAAATATGTAGTTTATTTCTGACACAAAAAGTGCATGACTAGTTGAAAATAGGGAATGGGTGTGCTTCCAATTTGTTGTGAACACACAAGACTTCAATATTAATGTTATACCTGAAATGAAACAAATTTATGTTGAAACATTATTTCCACCCATAGACTTACAGACATACTTAGGATTTCCTTTAGACGAGTGACGAGTTGAACTTGGTTCAATTCTGGTTTGAGCTTTGTATCATCTATGAACATTTTGACCTTTAAATATTTTAAATTGATACCTTGTTTCTATTTTTCGAGGTAACTTTTCACTGTCTGTTGCCAGACACCATTTGCAAAAAGTGCAAGTAAAGACATAAATGACTACCACAGCTTCATTAGTTAATGCCTTTGAAACATCATCATTCTAGAAGTGCAATACAACATCCAAGATTCATGCCCGAAATCGAAGTAGCATCGAGACAAAAGTTGCTTGACTGGTTCCGCTCACATGAAGTATTAATAAGAAAATCTCGCGACGGAAGGCATTAAAGAAAAAAAAACGATACATCGCTCTCAAACTAAAATTTGCAAGTTAGATTCTGTCAATAAAGGAAAGAGTAAGGCGCCGAAGAGGATCAACTATTTCAACTCGGAAAATGGAAGCTTTGAAAAGAGCACCATGAATGTAAGCACTGCTTATGAAATTCTAGAAGCTAATCTGATAAAAAATTTTAATGTTTACAGGACACCCTGATGCCATTATTTCTGAATAATTTTGCCTATGACGTCGCTTTTCCTGGAATAGAAGCTTTAATGAATCATGTTCTGGAAGCCTATGGGACCGATATGACTGAGGCTGCATCATCTGGATTGGATAAGTGCAAGAAAAAGATGCCCAGCCTTGTCAAAATATCTAACCTTAAATGGTGGATTCTGTTGGTGTGGAGAATTTCGTAGGTTTCAGTTGGAATAGTGGTTTGTGGATGATCTTTAAGACACATATTTACCAAAGTTCATATATTAGGTTTCAGGCTTAGGTTACTTTCAAATATTTAATGGCTTCCATAAATGTTAAATGTTTATTTCTATTAGTTATCTCTTTGTCTATTTGCCCAGAGATAAACATCCCAGATCAAGACAAGAAAGTTCTGGAGTGCCAACAGAGAAGACAAAGTTTGTATTAAGTATCTATTATTTCAATTCTACAAACAGTCTTCTCTAGTAACCACAATACACTAGTCACATTTCCAATTCTGGCAAAGTTTACTCACACCTCCTCTTAGTCTTTGGCGGACAATGAAATTTTTATATTCTTTAATTATTTAATTTTCCTCTGTGTTAACAAACTCTGTGTGTTACAAACGTTTAAACTGATCTTAAAACTCATCATAAAATTTCATTAACAAAGTGAGTAAATTTTATATTTTCTAAACACAAAACGCCTACGGGTCATTCCCTTGGCTCTTTTGTTGTGGGCTTGAGTGGCATGAATTGGATTTTGATATATGAGGTTATATTAAATATGTTATTGTGATACAGGTGAATTGTTCAAATTAAATTGCCATCTCAGAGTCATATATTAATATTGTTTTATCCCATTGTTTAGTTGAGCACCCACACGCTTTATTTCCTTCTTTTTTGTAACATATATGTATAAATATTTCACATAATTATTTTTGTATAGAATACATATCAGTAAATTTAAGTTTATTAATGTAGATTTTTTGTTAATAGTAATGTAATTATTGTAAATCATTTCACTCAAATATTTCCACAAGTGCTCGGTTATGAATTAATATTGTGTTGTGTAATTTATGCATTGAATTCATCTGTTAATGTCAATTTTGGAAAAATATAATAATTTCTGTTATATGTGTAGTTTTATTACGGTCCGGCGTGGTTGTCGCTATCAGATTTTTAGAAGAAGAAATTTGTTTCGTCCCACATATCAAGGAGGGCGCTCGCCTTTTCCAACATTACAGTTTCCGATCTAAAACAATACCCTATGCTTGCCAACCTAACCTAAACGTTTTGTGCTCCAACCGAAGTCTAAAGCGTATCGTGTTGTGATCATTTGTGATATTTTAAGTTGTGGTTTAAACTATTTAATATTCTTTCACATTCAATAAACCAAATATTATGAGCAATATTGAAGTGACTACTTGCGACTGGTGTTCCAAAGAGGCGCCAGTGCAGACAATCCAGGAGAGGTTATGGCGATTCTGGAAAATCATCAGCGCAGAGGTAAGGAGTACACATTGTTCATATACTTCTTACAGATTTTATTAGTGCTGTGCTTCATTTGCACTATTTCATGAAGCAGGCGAGAATCACTTGGTCATAGAATGTAATCCACATCTTTTCTTTCAGGAGCCGATCCTAGCATCTCGTAAGAATATCTGTAGGGAATGTAAATCACGGTATGAGGAATTCTCTACATACATCAAGATGTGTAAGAGCCACGCGTTTATAGTAGAGAAAATACTGGTTCCCAGACAAGTTAAGGCTGAATCTTTGATCGATGTTGACTATCATCCGTTAACTAAGGAAGAAATTTTAACAGAAAATGAGGCCGGATCAAGTTATTTTACATCCCCTTTTCAGTTATACTTTAAGTGTTCATGCTGTGATAAGACTTATAGTCGGTCCGGTACTTTGAAACGGCACATGCGCCTTCATACAGGGGAAAAGCCTTTTAAATGTTCCATTTGCGATAAGACCTTTACTGATTCTAGTGTTTTGAAAATGCATATGCGCATTCATACAGGGGAAAGGCCCTTCAAATGTTCCATATGTAATAAGAATTTTATTAAATCTGCTACTTTAAGAAGGCACATGTGCATTCATACAGGGGAAAAGCCTTTTAAATGTTCCATTTGTGATAAGACTTTTACTGATTCTGGTGATTTGAAAAAGCATATGTGCTCTCATACCGGGGAGAAGCCTTTTAAATGTTTGTCCTGCAAGAAGACTTTTACTTTGTCTGGTGACTTGAAAAGGCATATGCGCATCCATACGGGGGAAAAGCCTTTTGAATGTTCATCCTGCAACAAGACTTTTACTTTGTCTGGGACTTTGAAAATGCATATGCGCATTCACACGGGGGAAAAGCCTTTTAAATGTTCCATCTGTAATATGAATTTTATTAAATCTGTTAGTTTAAAAAGGCATATGTGCATTCATACAGGGGAAAAGCCTTTTAAGTGTTCCATTTGTGGTAAGACTTTTACTGATTCTGGTGATTTGAAAAGGCATATGTGCTCTCATACCGGGGAAAAGCCTTTTCAGTGTTCGTCTTGCAACAAAACGTTTACTTTGTCTAGTGACTTGAAAAGGCATATGCGCATTCATACAGGGGAGAAGCCTTTTAAATGTTCCATCTGTAATAAGAATTTTAATAAAACTGGTACTTTAAAACGGCATATGCACTCTCATACTGGAGAAAAGCCTTTTGAATGCTCATCCTGCAACAAGACTTTTACTTTGTCCGATAGCTTGAAGAAGCATATGCGCATTCATACAGGGGAAAGGCCTTTTAAATGTTCCATCTGTAATAACACTTTCACTTGGTCTGGTAATTTGAAAACACATATGCTCATTCATAGCTAAAAAGTGTTTCAAATGTTGCATCTGTAGTACACTTTTACTGGATCTGATAGTTTGAAAATACACATGCACCTTCATACAGGCGAAAGGCCATTTTAATAGTCTTTGTGTAATAAGATCTATATCTTACTCTAAACAATTAGCAGTTATTTTGGTTGAGTTGCATTTCATTTTTGTTAGTGGTCGTCTAGGCGTTTTTCAGTGCGTAAGTATAAGAATAAATATCTGTTAAGAATAATGTACCTTTATTTATAAACAATATTTCATCCAATGGGACTTCTTGTATGAATTTTTACTTTAATTCTTCTGGAATTTGGTTACGAACAAGTATTTTCCAAGTAGCTTATGTAAATTTTAACATCCATTGCGTGCAAGAGAAGTGAGGCATCGATTAACCCACTAATCCACAACCCGAACTGATGAGGTGGCACTTTGTTAACTGCGAATTGCACCTATGGGACTTTGGAGTAGTGAGTTTAATAAATGTATCACTTTCTGATGCATAAATAGCGACAAGATCTCTAACAAGGAGAGTCATAATGAGTAGCTTCTGTGGCCTGCTCTAGAAGCCCTCTTGCTGCCCAAATCCACTCAGAGTCCTTAAAATGTAAGCGATATTTAGTTTACACTTTTTTTCATTACTTCGAGCCCTCAGCTGCATTGTTTTGAATTGTCCTCCTCCTTACTGAGTTTCTTATTCATTTATTTTCCTTAAGTGTTAGAGTGGTGTAAATAAAACGCATTCTTTTCATTCCATGTTTTATTCCTTTGACCTTTGTTGAGCTATCTTCTAATGCACCCATAGAACTATGAGTGCGACAATGTCATTACAAAGAATTATTTCGTTCTGCCCCAGCTGAAAAAGGTGTGTAATTTCCATTTTAGGAGCACTGATATTGAACACTTTAACATCTATTTCATCTTCAGATAACTCATCTCATTATGAAAAATCATTATCATTGCCGATATGTATGACGAGTTCTGCCACTTCGTCAGAGAATCTTCGTGGAAATACAAAAGAATTAATTAAAAGACGCAGGGAAGTGAAACAGAAACACAAAGTAAGTAGAAATGACGACGACGTAGGAGGAAATGTTAAAAATAATTCACTTTTACAGAAAACTATACGAGGCAGGCCTTATGGAAGACTTCCAAATACCCCTTGTTAAAAACATATTCCGGAGATTACAATGGACGATATAGAAAGAGCGCCACCTGGAGATGAAAAACAATAAAGCACCTGGTGATGGTGGTTGAGGTGTGGATATAAATGACTACTCACTTTTACTCTAACTAATTTGGCTTTATTGCCTATGAAATACATTAACTTCACTACATAAGTACGGCGCTCAACACGTGTCTTGTTCTTTTTATCATCATGGCGGCTTACCATTTTTGCTACCTTAGTTAACCTTAGTACCTACTCTACCAGAACTTACTTAACTTATACATACAATACACAGTACAATGTAAATGTATTACAATGTACTTAACAATGATGATATAGTGATAGGTGGTGAGAGTATCGTAAAAACTCCACAAACCCTTTTCAATGCGTCTTGAAAAGGGAACAACTCCCGCTGGATGGAATCAGGTCATTATCAATATATTGCACAAAAAAGAAACAATTCTAACCTATCCAACTATTGGCCTATTAGTCTCTTATCCCATGTGTATAAACTGTTCATGAGGGTTACTTATTATCTTATTCTACATTAGATTTAACAAGAAATCTTACATATAGCACTATGTGTGATGCTTATGTCTAGATGACTTGTAGGCGTCGTGGGGCCTACATCAGGTCATGATCATTATATTGCACAAAAAAGGAAACATTACCAACCTATCCAGCTATTGGCCTATAAGTCTCTTATCCCACGTTTATAAACTGTTCATGAGGGTTACTTATTATCTTATTCTAGATTAGATTTAACAAGAAATCTTACATATAGCACTATGTGTGATGCTCACGTCTAGATGACTTGTAGGCGTCGTGGGACGGGCTGTTCACAGTAGGCCCTAACTGCAATGCCTCTTACGAGAGATTTTGAAACTACTAATTTAAGTTAGAATTTTGAGGGTTCGGTTCGGAAAGACGGATCTGATTAGGAACACACTAATGAATTAATATGCTTTGCTTTTCATAATTTGTAAATAACAACTCATATTCTAAACATTTATTATTATTCTAAATAACCTCTGTCTCATTCTCTATGAACTTCGGTACCATCAGTACCCATACGGTTACTAGGTGAACAGCATACTTCACACCCTCCACTACCATATACATTGTACCGCATGGTATCCCCGTATTACTAATATATACTTACAAGTTCCTATACGGTCTGCTATAACATTGTAAACATGTGCTCTCTTAGAAATGATGTGAATTTTAGCTATACAATTTTCTTTAATATCAATAAATTTACATTATGTCATGCGTTTTTCACATATTTATTCGATTCACTTGTAGTGCAGTGTGTTAAGAAAGTTATCCGTACCCTCTGAGTACTCCCAGAGTCTCATTTCATTTTATGTGTATTATATACTTTAGAATACCATCCTCGTTTTGATTTATCACAATTGTATTGATTAATAATAATTTTCTCATTGCATTTATATATCATTTGCTGCTTTTGATTGCGCGAGTAAAACAGTTTTTATTTTATTTTTCGATTCGTTGTTAACAAAGATCTCTGGCATCACATACCGGCGGCTCAACATAAATTCAAGCTGCATAAAATCACATTTTATTTGCGAAATAAGTTTTTTGACACTAAGAAACCATAACGGCATATCCCAAAATAAATAATGCCGTCCAGTAAATTGACTTTAAGTAATATCAATAAAATGTGTTTACGACATTCGTTGAAGCATATTTTAGACCCTTTAACTGCTTAAGAAAGAAAAGTTGAGACACACTTTTTAATAATGTAATAAATATTTTTAGAAACTATAATTTTAATTACGTAAGTGACTTACAAATGAATGTAAAGAGTGATTTTCCATTTTTTTTCTTAATGCTCTATCTCCTTTCTATTTTAAAACAGTAAACTATACCTCATTAGAGAAACGTCTTATCAGACAAGGAATGTGCTTCATGTGCTTTTTCAAATAACTAGACCAAGTAAAAGTCTTATTACAAATGGAACATGTAAAAGGCTTTTCACCTGTGTGAAAGCGCATGTGCCTTTTTAAGTCACCAGACTGGGTAAAAGTCTTACTACAGATAGAACATTCAAAAGGTTTTTCCCCTGTATGAAGGTACATGTGCCTTTTTAAACTACTAGATTCAGTAAAATTCTTGTTACAGATGGAACATGTAAAAGGCTTTTCCCCTGTATGAATACGCATATGCCTTTTCAAATTAAAAGACTGAGTAAAATTCTCATTACAGATGGAGCATTGAAAAGACTTTTTGCTTGTGCACATGTGCTTTTCCAAATCACCAAACGGGGTATACGCTTTGTCACAGTGTGAATTGTAGTGGACTCGGAACTCTGAAGAACTGGGAGTTGGTTTTATAAAATTATATCACTAAATATTGTAAAACTGGCAGAGTAATTGCTCTTGACTACATTAGGTAATAAATGAATGCCCTGGTCGATGTACATGAGTATTTAAATAGAGAGCTTATCGAATCTAAATAGACATTAGCCCGAAAATAAGGGATCTTTGAACATAAATAGTTAATGATGTTGTTGTGAAGCAATGTAAATGTTTGTTCTAAATAATAATTTGGAATTTAACGAAACGGAAAAACAAGTAAATAGAAAATATGAATTATGTCACGAGCCGGGGCTGCGTGAGGTAAGGGGTTGGTAGCTACGGGGGTAGAGCTTGCTATTAACGAAAACAGGTTAAAACAAAACAAAGAAATAGGCTTTATTCTCCACAAACGACGGGGAATCTAAAAGGGGTCAGGTCAGCACAAAACAGAACGAAAATAAAACGGAACAAGAAGATAGGGGGCACAGCGAATCCCAAAAGGCTGGAGCGTGAGAGATGAGGAAGGTAACTTACAGGATTGCCTGTCGTCCGGACCTTCGGGTTTCCATAGCGGAGGGCTTCTTGACAGGGGGGTTGGAAAGCTCTTCTTCGGGCGTCCGGCTGGGTTCTGGAGACTTCGACGATCCACCACAGTCTCCGCTAGGGGCTCTTTCTACTCTCTGTCTTCGACCGGCCATCCGGCTGGTCCCTTCAGGGACGGCCCTCTTCCGGGCGGCCCCCTTGGACAGCACTTGTCCAAGCTCGTACGTCGGGACCTCACTGGTCCTCTCTACTAACTTCCTCCTTCTATTTATGTTCGGTTTTTGTTTTGCTTATACTTTGTTTTGTTAAACACTCTCGCTTTCATTTATCGTTCTTCACACGAACTGACCGTGGCCTCCGGCCGTGTCCTAAATCTTTGTTTTTTATTTGTGGTCGTCGAAGTCTCGTGTTCGTGACAATACAAAAGATATGATGCGATAAGCTTTCCTTACATACAGGATGTTACATGAATTGTTGTTGAGTACATTACAGAATATTTAAAAGACAACTGAGGAACGGATGCAGAATAGCTCGATTCGGACTTGTGTTCTGTTAAAATTTCTTCCCCAATTAACGGGTGGTACACGATATCGATCAAAGATTCTTCCTTGACTTGTCTGGAAGCCAACACGTTCTTTACTACAAACGCGTGGTTCTTACACATTTCGATATATTCCAAGAATTCCTCATAGCGTGATTTACATTCCTTGCAGATATTCTTATGATGGGTAGGTAATAGTTATTGATGGAACGGTAATTTCAAAATTTCCCTAGGTAATTACAATTACCCACATTCAGGAATAGGTGCCTGTTCGCTAATCCCGCGTTACTATAAACTGGCCACTTGCCTTGTCTACTTTTAATATGTCTATGCTCATAATACACTGGATTTGCACATCTAATAATTTCGTTGTTCTGTGTTGACGAGGGTTCGTCGAGGTCGATGTTCTGAATAAACTTACCCACTCACACTCACACGCGTGAGGATGAAAGTAGAATTGAGGAACTGGCGACATCGATGCTGCCAGACTTCTGCTGATATACATAAAACTCAAGCACGAAATACAAAATTATGCTGAATTTTGTCGGCAAATCTGGGACTTTTACTTCCACTGGCAAACGGGAGCAAGGAATAAAGATGGCGGCCGTTTACGACTTTTCTTGTCCTAAGCTAAAGATTTATTAATCTGAGTTTCATGTATCGTAAATAAGACGCGCCACGAGGTTAGGAACAGTGGTTCGTTGTAATTGGTGTAAACGGTGTTATTGTAAATTTTGAAAGGTAAGACTTGTGGTAAGATTGTCAACTATAACATATTTCAGTGTAATAGTGTAGGGTGTAGAATATTACCAAATATACGGTTGCATTACTTTGCACAAACTGGGATTTTTACCCTCTGGAAAACTGGATTAATTTCACTTTAATTTTGTTGATCGTTGTAGTTTGTATTGCAAATATTACTAACTATACCATAATTAACGTCAAATATTTCATTAAGGAAGCAATCATATTTATGCAACTTTCCTTATCGCACAAATAAGTACTGCTCACCAGTTGTAAACCCTGCTTAAGGATCAAACAAGTCTATAACATCAAATTATGCTAATCACAATTTAAAAATAACTGCCTGCAGCAGTACCTAAATGTATTGATAACTGTAACATAATCAGTATTATACTATAAATTATAGTAACATTTACCATGATGAATGAATGAATGAAACTGGGGTGCCTTTCGGCGACACTTAGACTTGAGTCCATTGTGTCATCCCCCGCATATTAAGGTCTCACCCTAGTCGCACTTTCCCCATAAAGGTACTAATGCTTCCTAGTGAGAGGTTCCTCGCTTCCTCCGGGAAGATCTTCTCTACCCCGAAGATGGTCCACCTGGCTCCTGCGAGTGCTTCGCAGTCGCACAAGATGTGATAGGAGGTTTCATCTTCCTCCCAACAGAACCTGCACAATGAGTCGTCTTTCAGCCCCATATTGTGCAAGTGGTAGTTTAGCGTCCAGTGCCCGGTCAGAACCCCGGTTACTGTACGTATGTGTTTCCTGCCTAACCTAAGCAGTTCTTTTGCCTTCTTCTGGTCGGGTCCCTCAATGAAGGCCCTCGATTGCCGAAGTCTATGCTGTTGGCTCCAGTGTTCTCCGAATTCCGCTCTTAGGCGCCTTCTGAAGTGTTCCACTGTAGCCTCTTTGGTAATTCCACAAGCCGGCTCGGGCCCGGCGAGGAGAGTTTCAGCCCCTAGCCGGGCCAGTCGATCAGCCCGTTCGTTACCTTCAATGCCGCTATGTCCTGGCACCCATATCAGACGAACTCTGTTTCGCTTTGCTAGCTCCTCCAAGGTTCTCTGACACTCTAGGGTAAGCTTGGATGAGGTTCTATGTGACCCCAGAGCCTTTAGCGCCCCCTGACTATCAGAGCATATGTCAATGCTCTGCTTGCAATAGTTCCTTGACAGGTTCTCTTGTGCGCAAGCAAGGATGGCGAAGATCTCTGCTTGGAAAGCTGTGCAGTGTGTCCCCAGGGGTATCGTTCTTGACACCCGCGGCTTGACTCCTGCTACTCCTGCCCCGGAGCCATGCTCCGTATGTGATCCGTCCGTGAACCATATCAGTCCATGTTCCCTGATTATGTTCTCCGGAGTGTCCCAGTCCTCCCTTCTGGGGATTTCTATGGAGTAGTTCTTGTCGAACCTATAAGTAGGTACGCGTCCGTCCCTAAATTCTAGAATGGGGTTCTCTCTGGTTGCACGCCACCAAATAGAGGAGTGTCCCTGATCGATGTTTCCCCCACCCCATGCTCCCCAATCTTGTAGCCTGCCGGCGGCTCTCCCCGCCTCGTTTTCCACCACCAGGTGCAAGGGAGGCAGGTCAAGTAACACCTCCAGGGCCGCCGAAGGGGTTGTTCTCATGGCTCCTGTTATGCTTACGCATGCCAGGCGCTGCATTCTGTCGGCTATACGTCGGTTGGTGTCCCGTTGCATTCCGGTCCACCAGACGATTGCCGCATAGGTGAACATGGGTCTCGTGACCGCCTTGTAAAGCCACATCATGACTTCAGGCGCGAGGCCCCACTTTTTGCCGATGGCGGCTCTACAAGCCCATAGGGTTGAGGTCGCCCTTTTGGTTTGTCTCTCAATATGGCTGTTCCAGGAGAGCCTAGCATCCAGGGTTACGCCCAGGTACCTAGCTTCCCCGGCCAACCGTATTGGTGTGTCGTTGTAAGTTGGAACCTTCCATTCCAGCTTCTTTTTCCTGGTGAACGGGACCATCACTGTTTTGTCAGGATTAACATCCAGTTTTGTTCTCCGACACCACTTTTGTACAGCATTCAGTGCTCTTTGTATGAGCTCCTGTATTGTACTGCTATGTTTGCCTTTAGCCAGAATTACAAGGTCATCCGCATAGCCTTGTGCGTATACTCCCCCTATTGAGTTCAGTTGCCTCAGTAAGGAGTCGATGACTAGGCACCACAGAATGGGAGACATGACGCCTCCTTGCGGGCACCCTCTCTGTGCTTTAACGCTGATGGAGGTTTCCCCCATCACCGCTATTACGTTTCGGTGACTAAGCATCGCTCGAATCCAACCTATGAGGGACGGTTCGATTTCGTGCTCAGTTGCCGCTTGTATGATAGCTTCGAGGTTCGTGTTGTTGAACGTCCCCTCTATGTCTATAAAGACACATGCAGCTATCTCCTTACACGTCAACGACCCTTCCACTTGGCTAACCAAAGTGTGCAGGGCCGTTTCGGTGGATTTCGCCTTCTGATAGGCGTGTTGATTTAGGTGTAGAGGCTTGCGAGTCAACGCCCCTTCCCTTACGTAAACATCGACCAGCCTCTCCAATGTCTTTAGGACAAAAGATGTTAGGCTGATCGGCCTGAAGTCTTTGGCAGTGGAGTATTTAGCTCGTCCTGCCTTAGGTATAAAAACTACTCGGGCTTTCCGCCATGAGGCAGGTAAGTAGCTCCAGGCGATACTCGCCCGAAATAGATTCAACAGGTAGGGTAGGAGTATGTTCTCCCCGTTCTGAAGGAGTGCTGGGAAGATGCTATCAGGGTCCGCGCTCTTGTATGGTTCGAAAGAATCGATAGCCCATCTGAGCCGGTCCACGGTGACTACCCTCCTAGCTGTCTCCCAGTCAGGTACAGTGGTTTCCAGTCGGACCCCATTTTCCTGCTGATGTTCATAGTCCACATTTCCAGGGAAATGCACATTGAGCAGCTCCCGAAGATTTTCCTCCTGGTTGCTTGCATAGCCCCCCGAGGATAGCTCCAGGAGTTCTGTTCCTTTTGCAGTGGTTCTGGCTAGCACCTTCTGCAACTTTGCTGCAGCGGGTAGGCTCTCTATACTGTCGCAGAAATCCTTCCAGCTGTCTCTTTTGGCTCTCTTTATAAGAGTCTTGTAGAGTTTCTGGGCCGCTTTATGCTTTGCCCAGTCCTCAGATTTTTTTGTCCACATGGCTCTGTTGAAGAGCCTGCGTGTTTCTTTACGTTGCTTTTCCAGCTCCCGGTTCCACCATTTGGCTTCCCTGGGATGCTTTAAGCTTTGCAAGGGACAGCTATCCTCGAAGGCCAGGTTCATCCCTTCCCTTAGTCTCGTTGATAGCTTTTCAATGTCGTAGGTCCTTCGGCAGACCTTGGCATCATTTTCCAGGTTTTCCCTTAGGATGACCCTGTAATGTTCCCAATCCGTTTTCCTTGGGTTGCGAAAGTCTAGACGGTCTCGACCCCCGTGTAGTCCTTTTAGTCTAAAGAGTATGTATCGATGGTCCGCCAAAGTCGGCTCATCTGATACTCTCCATCCCTCTACCCTTACTCCCATGGTGGCAAGGGTGATGTCTATAACCTCAGCCCTCGCGGCATTCACGAAGGTTGGTCTGTTTCCCCTGTTGTGTATTTCCAGGTTCGTGGTGCTAAGATACTCCAGTAGGCTCTCACCCCTGTGGTTTGTGCCGCTGCTCCCCCATATTACATGGTGGGAGTTTGCATCACACCCCACAATGAGTGCAAGTCCTCTCTCCCTGCAGTACCCTTGGAGTTGAACCAGTTCCTTAGATGGCGGTGGTTCCTTCGAGTCATACGGTAGATATGCCGAGCAGATTACCATGGAGGTTTTGGTTCCTCCCTCCTGGGTAACTTCCAGTTGAACTGCCACCAAGTCTCTATGGCAGAAGTTCGGAATTACCCTGGCTCCCGTTCTTCTGGCAGCGAAGACGCAGGCGCGGGGGTTGTCAGTTCCTGCCCTGTAAAAGAGAAGCCCTTTATTTAATCCTTTAACATGCCCCGCATAAGCATACGGTTCTTGTAGGAGGTAGAGGTCTGTGTGCCCCATGGACATGCGACGATCTATTAAGTAGGTCGCCGCTTTGCCATGTTGCAAGTTACTCTGTAAGATGTCTAGCCCTCCAGTCATTGATCAGTCCTGGCGGCTAGCTTAGTTCAGCGTCTCCTGGGTCCCTTTTGGAGACTCCATGGACGCCATTTCCTCGGAGAGGAGAGTTATCTCCCGCTCCATTTCCTCGGGTGTGGGTGGTGCCCTCCCCGGTGGCTGTGGTTCGGCCGGCTTAGTCCTCCGGCTGAACACCACGTTTCGAAAGCCTGCATAGGCCTTGAAATTCAGGGTTTCTAGTACCTTCGCAGAGGTCCCATCCACCCCCAGGATGAAGAAGGTTTTGCCCTTCTGCTCCCTGCGGTAGTAGACCTTCCACATCTCGGTGCGGAGGCCCTTATTTTGCCTTTTCAGGCGTGCTAGGACGGTCTCGGCTTCATGATTTCCCTCAATCACCGCTCCCGTCTTGACATACCTTGGGACTTCTGCGCCCTGCGCAATTCGCAGTGCCGCGCCGTCCCAGGGCTTAATTTTGCTGATCGCTTCCCTCAGCCATTCCACAGTAAACTGGTCCCCGCAGAGCATC
Source organism: Cryptocephalus primarius (assembly GCA_963576515.1). NCBI lineage: Eukaryota > Metazoa > Arthropoda > Insecta > Coleoptera > Chrysomelidae > Cryptocephalus > Cryptocephalus primarius. The sequence continues at coordinate 2,195,595 of OY754956.1, read as the reverse complement.
TTTACGACGCCTCTGGGGTCCCACCTCATCGCTTCACAGCGTGGGAAACGATCATCAGTGACCTGATCGAGGAGCCCCTCGAGGGCCCGCTCTATCAGTTCACTCTGCTCCCTAGTGATCATGTCCTCGGGGTAATCCCGAGGCATGACCACCAAGGTCAGACTTTGGACGGTCGCCGAGCTGTAGCTCGTTCCCGTCTTTACCCTCTTTGTTGGAAGGGCAGGTTTAGTGGGGGTGCTTTCGTCCGACCGTTGCCTTTTGGGCCCCGGTGTTCGTTGTGTCCCTCCACTGGTAGAAGGTGCAGCAGATCGTGTTTCAGCTCTGCTCTCCTCTTCAGAAGTGCTCTGGGAGAGTTTCCTTTCCCTTCGCGCCTTCCTGCGTTGTGCCCCCGAGAGCCTCTTTTTAGGGAGTTCCTCGGTTGCACCGGGTGGTTTTTTGTTTTTATCGGTGTCCATGTCTGGTCCCACGAGTACAACGGAAATAAAGGTCCGCCCCCACAGAGCCGTGTTTTGGGGGTAAGGCGATTTGATTACAATGGAAGGTCGCCAGGTATTCCAAGGGCATCGTTCCAGGCACTGCTCCCCCAGTGTCATGCAGTCCTCGGCACGATGGCTTACACCTTGACTTGGGGGATCCCTCTTAGTCATTCGGCGCCTGATTCGCCCTCCTTGGAGGGCGCACCCAGCGGCGAACTAAGCCCCGCCACCACGTCAAGGTGGGGATCCGTTCGGGGGGAACATTTACCATGATACGCTGCCCACTTCTTTAGAGGTGAACATCCCTATTGACAGTGGTTCTGATAACTCTAATCTTGATTATCCAATAAAATCAACAACATGAGATTTAATTTCTGAAAAATTTTTTGAAACAGTTAAATTTAAATAAATCGGATTTCTCAAGTCTTGAAAGTAAAATCTATGAGATACATAAAAATACAGGTAATTATCTAAACAATGCGAGCTTGTTAAGTAATGGGAGTAGCTAACCGAACACTTAAAAACTTGTATGAAGAGGGTAGGTTCAAGTTTATTTAACTATTTGTTTCTAGTTTTAAGAAACTATCGAACGAAGAAAAGAAAGATAAACTTCATTTCATAACATGTTCATGATTTATACTCTAATTAGGAATTTGTTTTAGGAATCATGCAGTTCAAAACTAGAGACGGAGGATAAAAAATCTTACTGAAAAGCGTTGGAATTAAAGTTGTCGGTAACTATTCTTGTTATTAAAATTACATTTTAGTAAACACTCTCTAATGTTAGGATAATTTCATTTATATTCTCTATCACTAAATATAAATGTTTTGTTTGAAATTGTGTTTTCTTTGTTATTTGTCATTTGAATGTGAAATGGAAGTGGGACTTATTCATTGGTTTATAAAAACTTGGGATCATTTACACCAAGCAATATATAAGATTACTTAAGATTATGGAACACATATATAGAAACCTTTCCAAAAGAAAACGTTCTTGTAAGTGTTACGTAATTTTAAATGAGCTTATATTTTGTTTGATGTAAGTGGACCAAGAAATGCAATAGTAATAGTTTCAAAATTGCCGCCAATTTCAAAATCCGCAATTTTCGAATTTACCGCCAATTTTAAGAGTCGGTGGTGGAGAGAGCAAGGAATAAATATGGCGGCAAATGTTATCGGAGTCGCCTTGAAATAACACGGTAGTTATGTTCTCTAAGGTATATGTTTTGTGGGTAAATGTTTCGTGAGATAACATGGTACTCCCTATGATGGTACCAGGGCCAGGAAAGTCTTATGGGAGGATCGGGGACACGAAAGTAGTTTGAACCACATCAAAAGGATGGCGCTGCCACACAACTTTTTTAGGCTAAGTGCAAACGAAAATGCGGGTTGCGGCGCTCGAAGACTGCGAAGTGACATGACGGGTGGGGCACATAGGACGGGGGGCACGAGAAGCTCTCTGTCGCAGCGCCATGCGTCTCAAGACTCATACGTGGCGACGTGTCGTCAGTATACGCAAAATCATTCATTTCTATATGTTCCAAAAATATGCACTCTGTCACGGCGCCTTGAACACGCCGTGGCGTAGCTTGGGCTTAAGGAACCGACGTCACGCGTTCCGTGTTTACAAACTGTAGCCTCCATTTTATTCTGCGTTGCGAAAGCGTTCGATTGTGAATATTTGAAAGCGATTTGTTAAGTGTATTTGTTTTGTAGTGAACTAGCTGCTGGCTTACAGATACTGGTAGTAACGGTAAGTAAATATTGATTATCTAAAGTATCTGGTAGGTAATTGTCGAACTCATTAAAATTAAATCAGTGACTCTTGTATTCAGTGCCTATTTATTTCCAATATGTTGTGAACACACAAGAGACTTCAATATTAATGTTATACCTGAAATGAAACAAATTTATGTTGAAACATCATTTCCACCCATAGACTTGGACATATTTAGGATTTCCTTAAGACGAGTGACGAATTGAACTTGGTTCAATTCGTGATTGAGCTTTGTATCATCTATGGATATTTTGACCACAGATCAGGTCAGCTTATAGATGGTCGACTCTCTAATATCATTTTGGTTACAGTTCAGCGCCATCTCCTAACGTCGGCATGTACAAAAGTATCAATAGCGGGAAATTTGATTTATGATGGTATTTATATATTTCATATATTTCAATCAGTTTCATAAAATCCTTGAAAAAAATTAAACTTCAAGAAACGGAAATTTACAGTAGACATTTCCAGTCGATGAAGTTTAATTTTTGCAAGGAATTTATGAAACAGATTGAAATAGGGGCGTGGAAGGCATCATGTAAATAAGAAAGGAAACAATTTTCATTTGGAAATTTATTTATTAATATTTATTAGTATTCCAAAGATAAATCCTAAAAAGTAAAAGTACATGAAATTTAACATTTGTGAAATAAAAAAAAATAAAGTTGTCACATTTATAACATGCATCCTATGTATAAAAATATGACGTTTAATACTTGTATGACAATTATACATGCATTGATGCGACTAAAATACTCTACTGCGTTAATCTGCAATGCTAAAATAAATGAGACAAGAAAAACTAATGAAAAAGTTAACTACTGTTGTTAAGAACTGTACTTATGTAAAGTACTGTCGTTCTTGTTTGGAACCAAACAAAAAACATGACAGTTTTCACACATACCACATGCGTCCGATGTACTTCCCATGCAACATTAAAATGCATAAAAATTGGAACATATAAATTGCATTTACAACAAAGTATCTGCACACAATGTCTAACATAATTACTCTTGTTTATGATTTATACCATGGCCTATATACTTATATACAAATATTAGAATTTGCGGTCTGTAAGCTTAAAGCATATGATTGCGATGCTCATGAAGTGCCGTCCAGCACTCAACAGGCTGGCAACGACTATTAAGCGCTCTCTCTACTGCGAAGTCTCTGGATATCTGCACACAACACACACAAATCAGAGGAAACAAGGATGCAGCAAACTAGGAAAGCTGTGAGTCTAGGAGAGAATCTCTTAGCGGCCACAGATGTCAACAGATTAGCCAAACTTCAGAGAGCACAGTAAAAGTCCATTCCCATTAACCAAAAGGAACAAAGCAAAACATGTTTGGTAGAAATGCCAAAAACAACGTGCCGAAGTAAATTTATAGTGAACGCCAACAAAGGAAAAATGTAGGAGAATAATGTCTCCATTAAATGTACATTTCTTCCATAATTGAAAAAATATTACATTGTTTCAGGAAAAAGTTATGTTACGTCATTGCTTTTATCCCAATCTAAGGGTGGAATGAATTCATGTATCATCCATATAAAGGTGCTTCGACAGTCGAATGAAATTTACTGTTGGTTCCACTGTAGTAGCTTTTGAGCTAATAGACAACAAATATGAAAGAATTGTGAAAAAACTGGGAACGACAATGTATAAATATGAGAAACATTAAAATATAACTCAAGGAAGGTTCGTAAAATAGAATGAAATAAATTCAAAACAGCAAAAACAAACGTATGTTAGAATGAAATAAACGTATGCTAGAATCAGACTGATTGTAAAACTAAAATGAACGTGTACGTAATTTGAAGACAAAAGAATCTTACAGATCTTTGACATATCTATTCGAATAGGTTAAAATTTTAGAGCTGGATGATCCAAGCTGATTGATTATCATTCATCAACAAACAGATTGTGGAACGGAATTTTGTGATTTTTTCCATTCTCCTAAAATATGTTATTTTAACGCATTCACTGCTAAAACCATAAAAACTTATCGGTTGTCAATACATTTCAATAACAAAACTTTACATAACAATGTTACATAACAGTTACAAAGTTAAATAACAATGAAACATATTTCTGGCGTGTACAGGACAATCAATCTGATTCCTGTCTTAGAACAGATAAATTAAGGTTTTCTCTGTCGTTTCGCAAATTTCTGAAATGCCATTTGTGTTAGGGCATTAAAGTTTCTTTTTCCATGTTCTTTACCAGCCAAAATTTTATTGCACAGGCCAATGGAATGTAAAATTAGAAACTTTAAAACCCTATCACAAAAGATATTCGCACGTGCTTTATGTTCGGAACAGAACAACTCAGCCAAACCATCAGTAGAAACGAGTTGCATAAGCAGCTTCCGAACATGCGGCATATGTACCACGGATGGAAAGACCCGATACACCTCATACGAAAATTCACGAAAGTTCCTTGCGAATAATCGCGAAGGATGCCACATCTTGCAATTGCGGAAAGTCCGCTCTCTAATCATAACATTTTCGGGAATGTCCTGATCAGAAAGCAGAGTTTCCAAACAAGAACAACAGGTAGTGTACTTTTTCATAAATTTTCTTAAAATGGCTCCGGCCACATAAGGTGTAGCGAAATCCACTCCCTCATGGGAAGAATCAAAGTGAGGACCGGAGGAAATGAGGTCAATGGTGGGAACAATAAGTGGAGTGCTTGATGACTTTTCATCAAACACACTATCTGCCATAAAAAATTGTTTCAATGTGTCAAGGGCACCCTTGGTATTGTCTGGCTCACAGTTCGAAACAGGGGAGTGTGTTGCCATGAAATTAGTTATAATTAAGGACTTGAATGATGAGATGAATGAGAAGCAGGTAGGATTTCGATTCGTCACTCCATGGCTTCTTATTAATGAAAAAAAGTTTTCTATGGGGTCTTGGTTGAACGACCTGGGTACCATAAATTTAAAACCACTCTCTCTCAACTTAGTCCATGTATATAAGAAGCTACGAAGTGTTGAAACGAAGTTTATTAAGGATGGAGTGGGGCGAGAACGGGGCGAAAAATACATTGATTGAAGGATTGGAATGGCTGATTCCCAGATTTTGACATGAGGAGATTCCATGGTCACCACACCCCTCAGTTCCTTTCCAGGAGGAGGAAACCTGAGAGAGCCATTGACACTATCAAACAATTGATCAAAGAATATGATCAAGGCGGCTGTATCGTTGGCCGCCTCGGCCAACGTGCATACTGGAGGGCCTACAAGAGTTGTTCCTGCTCTCGCCAACATAACCCCTGCCATAGTTCGGCTAAAAACTTGGGTGCATAATTTCACCTTCATTTTTTTTATCGCCGATGGATTAATATGCTCATCAGTGAGCTTATAGAGCAAGCTGTATGAACCTACCATCTTATCGATGGTGTAAGTATCAACGATATGTGACCAAGAGGCGACCTTTTCTGTACCTTCTTGTCTAAAATGGAGGTCCCTTTTCAGTAATCCATTCCTGATACCCTTCAATAAATGAGGGCAATCATAAAAATGGACTACCTCAATGTCATCAACCAAGTAACCTTGAAGCCTATTGTCAATTTTTATTCGGGAAAAGTGCGCATCAGTTTCCTCCTTCAAACATTTGATGGCAGCAGAATTAGTTGATCCTTGGTCACATACCGTAGCAACAACTATAAGCCCAGTCTTACGAACATTTCTTATCACATCTTTGATAATTCGAACTAAATCAGGAGTAGGCGTTGAGTTCTCACAAAAATAGAAACAAATAGGCTGTTTCCATGCCTTGTGAAGACCCTTAAGCATGAAGATGAGTGCATGGTCGGCAAAGGACTTCTTCCGGTGGTGAACGCTGCCACCTAGGTCAACGACACCTACAACCTGATCCTTGTCATATGACAGACCTGAGTTCAATGAAACTTCATCAAACATTAAAACACAATTTTTATCCTTGGCTGTCAGTTTACTGACAACATCACTTAAATGTGCAATAATGCGGGGATTAACCCCGCACTCAAACGGAACCCTACCTAGTATAGCAGATAGGGTTTTACGTGATGGTAAACTGAAAACTTTGGATAGAAATCGGTAGCCTTTAGGACTTTGTTTATAAGCCGCTAGTGCGAATATCTTATCAGCAGTAGTAAAGCGTCTCCCTCTGGGGGACAGCTTTTGATTCCGCATTTGGCATTCAATAAATTTGATCGTAGTATCATTGAGCCTGTCCATCTTTTCTAAGAAATTACTTTTTTTCAGTAATTGCAGTTTTTGCTTAACGGCCAGACAACTAATTTTTGATCGTCTAGCCATTCTTTTGAATTTATTTAATTCCTTTTGCATAAGGCAACGTTGTTGTTTTAACATTTCACTTGTTCCTTTTTTTTTTGGTTGTAAAAGAGATGCTGAAAGATACAGAGGATAAGATACTTCATGATTAAAAATGAAGTTAATAACACAAAACCTGTAGCAAAAAATAAAAGCGTGTAGCAAAAAATAAACTCATAGCAAAAAATAAAAGCATGTAGCAAAAAATAAAAAGATGTAAAAAAACAACCTGTAACCACATGTGACTACACTTTGTTCAATTTGTGTCCACAATAAGTGAGACCGAAGTCAGTAAAACATTATACATGCACTATGTTAAATACGAAGTGACTTATAGTTCATGTGGTTGAATTATATAAATAAATTTAATAGATTACCTTGAACTGTTACTATAATTTATTGTGGGTACAGCATGTATGTATATCATTATTTGAAGAGGTTGTTATTAATACATGAAGAATAATTGTTATAAATGCCCTTACCAGTTTTTGATGAAATTGATAGAACAGACAGTGGCCTACTCACTGTAGTGTCCTTAAGTTCAGCCACTTGCACTAAAATGTAAATTAAATTTAACGTTGAACTATTTATGAGTTACATATTTTGACTAAATGAATATAATTATCTGAACAAAGATTACAGAAGTTCGATGATTAAAACAAGGATAATATAACTGAAAATTAAATTGAGGCACACACCCCTTAAAACAACCTTACTCTCTTTAATTACATCAAACATTGTCACATAACGGTATTTATTGTTCATAAAATATTTACTATTTGTAGACTGCACTTACCCATCTGTGATGGTCCAGGTTGAGATTGGTCAGGTATCGGTCTGTCCCTTCCATAGACCTTTGAGGGTCGGCGAACCACCAACTTCGGTGAGTTTCCCGTTATGGGGATATTTGATACGCCTATAAAGTATTTAAACATATCTGTAGAAGAATGAAACTTTAAATATTTATAAATGGCAACGAGTCGTGGAACATGCCAAACTTCGACTGAACGTTAACTGAACCTCAACTTCAGAGTTTATATATTCAGCTTTACAGTTTTAATACAGACACATGTACACACTACTTACCAACTAGCATCGGTGGAGTCCTCGGAGCTCGGGGTGTTTCCACACTTACTCTAACGAAATCTGGAAAAAAGCCATGCAATTCGGTGTGATCTTCAAATAAACGGATCAATACACATACTTGGCAATTCCAATGTTGGATATGAGGCAATTTTCAATCTGCCGTTTGCCCAGAAACAATGGGGCTCGAAATGTCGATCACAAATTAGCGTGGCCCCACTGTTTATCGATACAGCGGAACTGCCAATCCGCTCAACCCAAACACTCCTCTGGATAAGATTTTTGGGAAGGATATGCCTAAAAATGATGAATGTGAAATGCTGAGAGATGGAACCCGCTAGCTGTTACACAAATACCTTCCAGATGTTTTATCCTCACATCCCGGTACACAACACGGTCTAATTCTTCCCATTTCGCTTATCAATGTCAATATCAATAGTAACTAACACAAACTCTCGCCGCACACGTAAAAACTTCCTCAAGAGCAAACAACAATGGCGTCGTTTACCTTCTTCACGAAACCAGTGCCAATCCTGTCAATGGTAGAACCACACGGACCATCTTAACATTTCAACAGCGTCATCTACCGAAATCATTTCGAATTTAGCCCCTTTAGTTGATGGAGACGACAACCAACGGCGCTGTTTTTCGCCAAACCAGGTGCGCCTATTTCACTTGCCAGGCACTGATTTTGACCTTTAGATATGTTAAATTGATGCCTTGTTTCTATTTTTCTAGGTAATTTTTCACTGTCTGTTGCCAAACACCATTTGCAATAAGTGCAAGGAAGACATAAATGACTACCATAGCTTCATTAGTTAATGCCTTTGAAACATCATCATTCTGGAAGTGCAATACAACATCCAGGATTCATGCCCGAAATCGAAGTAGCATCGAGACAAAAGTTGCCTGACTGGTTCTGCTCACATGAAGTATTAATAAGAAAATCTGCAATGGAAGGCATTAAAAAAAAACAATACATCGCTCTCAAACTAAAATTTGGAAGTCAGATTCTGTAAATAAATAAAAGAGTAAGGCGCCAAAGAGGATCAACTATTTCAACTCGGAAAACGGAAGCTTTGAAAAAAGCACCTTACTTGAATGTAAGCACTGCTTATCTACTTCTAGAAACTAATCTGATAAAAAATTTTAATATTTACAGAACACGCTGATGCCATTGTTTCTAAATAATTTTGCCTACGATGCCGCTTTTCCTAGAACGAAAGCTTTAACGAATCATGTTCTGGAAGCCTATGGGACCGATACGACAGGCTGCATCATCTGGATTGGATAAGGGCAAGAAAAAGATGCCCAGTCTTGTCAACATATTCGACCTTAAACGATGGCTTCTGTTGGTAAGGAGAATTTCGTAGGTTTCAGTTGGAATAGTGATTTCTGGATGATCTCTGAGGCACGTATTTACCAAAATTCATAAATTAGGTTCCAGGCTTAGGTTATTTGCAAATATTTAACGACTTCTATAAATGTTCAATGTTTATTTCTATTAGTTATCTGTTTGTCTACTTGCCTAGAGATAAACATCCCAGATCAAGACAAAAAAGTTCTGGAGTGCCAACAGAGAAGACAGAGTTTGTATTAAATATCTATTATTTCAATTCTACAAACAATCTTCTCTACTGACCACAATACACTAGTCACATTTCCCATCCTGGCAAAGTTTACTCACACCTCCTCGTTGTCTTTGCTGGACAATGAAATTTTTAAATTCTTTATTTATTTAGTTTTCCTCTTTGTTAAAACGTTTGTAAACGTTTAAGCTGATTTTAAAACTTATCATAAAATTTCATTGACAAAGTGAGTAAATTTTATATTTTTAAACACTAAACGTCTGAGGGACATTCCCGTAGCTCTTTTGTTGCGGGCTGAGTGGCATGAAGAATTTTTTAGCTGTTCCAATTGGGTTTTGATATATGAAGTTATATTAAATATGTTACTGTAATATAGGTAAATTGTTAAAATTAAATTGCCATCTCAGAGTCATATATTAATATTGTTTTATCCCATTGTTTAGTTGAGCACCCACACGCTTTATTTCCTTCTCTTTTGTATCATGTGTATAAATATTTCACATAATTAATTTTTGTATAGAATACATATCAGTAAGTTTAAGTTTATTAATGCAGATTTTTTTGTTAGTAATGTAATTGCTGTATATCATTCCACTCAAATATTTCCACAATTGCTCAGTCATGTATTAATATTGTGTTATGTAATTTATGCATTGAATTCATCTGTTAATGTCAATTTTGGGAAAATATAATAATTTCTGTTATATATGTAGTTTTATTACCATGCGGAAAGGTTTTGGGTATCAGGAGGGGGCGAGGGGGGGTGGAAGAAGAAATTTGTTTCGATCCACATTTCAAGGAGGGCGCTCGCCGCGTCGCCTTTTCCAATATTACAGTTTCCGATCTAGAACGATACCCTATGGATGGTACTGACGCTTCTCTAACCTATATGTTTTGTACCTAAACTCCTAAACTTACCAATTATCCTAACCGTCGTCCGTAATCGCACTAAATCAGTTAGCAGCATTTGTGTGAAATTAGTTTCAATAGAAAAACTACAGCCGTCTCTCTTAAAACCATGAGTATAGAAGTCGTGACATGCAATTGGTGCCTAGAAAAAACGCCAGTGCAAATCATCGACGAGAAATTATGGCGCTTTTGGATAATAATCAGTGGAGAAGTGAGTGTACCCTACTTACCATTTTGTGCTTGATCAGCGTCTGTATACTTATTACAGAATAGTTATTCATATCGTGCATCATTTGTGGCAGGCCTTATACCCATAAAGTATTACCCACAACTTCTCTTTCAGGATCCAGTCGTGACATCCACCAAGAATATTTGTGAGAAATGTAGGTCTCGGCTCGAGGCATTTTTCGCATACATTCAGAATTGTAAAAGCAAGGAGACGATGGTATTGAATGTATTAATTTCCGACAGAGTCGAAGCTCGACCTTCGATCGCTATTGAGTATCATCCCACAGTCAAAGAAGAGGTATTGATAGACCAAGATAGACAAGTCGAAGATAAACCTTCGGTCGATGTGGAGCATCATCCAGTAATTAAAAAGGAATCGCCTTCAAATCGTTCTACATTGTCAGGTGGAGTTTTCTTTGACGAAAGTGTGCTGCCGAGTTATTCAAATATTCCACATATGCCATCGTTCGGTAAGATCAAAACGGAACCTTTAATCGATATTGAGGATCATCTCATAAATGAAAAAGATAGTGTGAATGAAGAAGTGTCACGCAGTGATAGTCATATATCCTCCGATGACGAGAAACAGAAAGTCAGTTTACTTTTACCAGTCATCTTAAAACATGAAGAGTTATCAGACTGTATGATTTTCCAAAGAAATTCTGACATTGAATGTTCTTATTGTGATAAAACTTTCAAGCATCCTACTACGTTAAAGACTCACTTACGCATTCATACAAGAGAAAAGCATTTTATATGTTCTGTCTGTAATAAGGTTTTTACTCACGCTTCTAGCATGAAAAGGCATATGTACCTTCATACAGGTAAGCCTTTCAAATGTTCATCCTGCAACAAGGCTTTTACTTGTCCTGGTGATTTAAAAACGCACATTCATACATGGGAAAAGCCTTTTAAATGTTCTGTCTATAATACGGTTTTTACCCAAGTTCATAGCTTCAAAAGGCACATGTGCCTTCATACAAGTGAGTCATTTAATTGTTCATCCTGCAACAAGGCTTTTACTTGTTCTGGTCATTTAAAAACGCACATGTATATTCATACAGGAGAAAAACCGTTTAAATGTTCCATCTGTAATAAGACTTTTACTTCAGCTGGTAGTGTAAAAACGCACATGCCCCTTCATACAGGAGAAAAACCCTTTAAATGTTCCATCTGTAATAAGACTTTTACTTTGGCTGGTAGTGTAAAAACGCACATGCGCCTTCATTCAGGAGAAAAACCCTTTAAATGTTCCATCTGTAATAAGACTTTTACTTCAGCTAATAGTGTAAAAACGCACATGCCCCTTCATACAGGAGAAAAACCTTTTAAATGTTCCATCTGTAATAAGACTTTTACTTTGGCTGGTAGTGTAAAAACGCACATGCGTCTTCATACAGGAGAAAAACCCTTTAAATGTTTCATCTGTAATAAGAGTTTTACTACAGCTGGTAATATAAAAATGCACATGGTCATTCATACAGGAGAAAAGCCCTTTAAATGTTCCATGTGTAATAAGGCTTTTACTTTGGCTGGTAGTGTAAAAACGCACATGCGCCTTCATACAGGAGAAAAACCCTTTAAATGTTCCATATGTAATAAGACTTTTACTCAATTTGGTGGTTTAAAACTGCACATGCGCCTTCATGGAGATGAATAGCGTTTTTAATGTGCCATATGTTATAATTATGGAAATACTTATGAAATCTGATATTTTAAGTAAGCACTTGGACTTGGAACACTTGGACCAAATTATATTTAACAATAATTGAATATCTAAAATAATTCTGAACAAAATGCAAATGAATTACAGTTAAACTAAACTAAGATAATGACTGAATGAACTTTCAGGTCGGAGAGTTTGTATTAAAAACAAAATCCTGAAGTAGATCTAAATAGTGAAAACTGTTTCTTGAAGAAGCCGTTACGGCGTATGAGGTCATCCTTATTGATTATAATATAATGCATCAGATAAGGGACAAAAGTACTGACGGTTGGAGTGGGTTTAGCAGTTAGGAGGATTCGGAGGTAGGGCGTCAATATGGGGTTAAAAGAAGGGCCTTTAGTGCCAGTGGTTGCATTATCAGATTTGATGTGTAATGCAGGTTTCTTGAGCGCCTTTTCTTTTGCAGAGAAATGAGGCTTAATCGTTTCTGCTTCTCTATACTGTTGAGAGAAATTAGTTGAAGTTTTTTGCTTTTATAAAACCAGGGTGACCTAGGTTAGGACCTGAGAGCTCTGGATAGAACTATTCTGATTTTGTCAGAAGTTTGTTGAAGTGTTATCACTTCTCCTCGGTCCAACTGACCTCAGCGTCCCATGGAAGTGATCATCTATAGGCGGCACTTTAGGCCAAATGGTTTTGTACGGCACTAGTATATTTTCAGAGGAAAAATAAGTGCCATACAAAAGTAGGAATCCCGGAACCAAAAAAAAAAATAAAACATTTGATTTTCAACAGATTTTTCTATACACTTTCTCATCTTATCGATTGTATGGTACTTATTCTAAAACATTTATTAACATCTACAACAAATGTCAAATTCGGTGCCATATAATTTTCTCGGTCCAAGGGTGAGAAATAGTAACACGGATTCGACTTATTGTGTGGTCATCTGATGTAGTAAGGTATTTACTCTGAAAGATTTATTAGCATCTAGAAAAAATGTCAGACCTAATGCCGTATAAAAATTGTGGCTAAGAAATGCATAAATAAATATTTTCTCAATCTGTTACAGTCTTTGATTTACAATACATATTCAACCCCTTCAAGTAGCATTATACTTTCGAAACAGTACAGTACTCGAAGCCAATTCCGTCCAAAAATTTTGGTTTACAAGAGTATAAATTAATATTTTCTGCCAAGACGTAACTGTAGACGTGCCTCTTAGACTTGAGCTTCTGAATGTCCTCATATTTAAATACTGGAAATGCTGTTGCTCTTGATGTCTTAACATTTTATATATTCGAAAGGGACAAACACAACAAATAACGACAATAATGAAAATTTGGAGTATTTTAAGATATCCCAGGAAATCGTTTACTATGACTATTTAGGATCATGATTTAACTGATCACATAGGGGAATTTATCAAAGGTATTGCTGGATTTGTAGTGAGATGTTTACGTGACAACGTAATTTGTAAGAAATATTCTTTATTAATTTATTCATAATATTTCACTTCATTCTTATGATGAATGCTTGTCGTTATATGAGATATTTTTATACTAAAAACAATTTTAACAAAACAAAAACTACAAAAAAAGGGGTTCTAGGCATTTATATGGACATCGCAGGGGCTTTTGACATCACCTCAAATTAATCGATAAGGAGAGCAACGACCAGTCAAGTAGTACAAATCAACCTCGTCGACTGGATGGAAAACATGTTGGCAAGCAGAATACTGACTGTCAGCAACTGGGAAGACCAATTGAAAGGACGCCCCACAAGAGGGCGTGGAGGGCCTTCTGTGGTGTTTGGTGATGGACGAACTAAAAGAAGCTGGACGCCTGGTATATGGATATACAGACGACCTCGCCATTACAGCGAGATGAAAGCATCTCTCAACCCTTAGGGACATTACGACGATGGCACTGGAAATTACGGAAAACTGATGCAAGGAGGTAGGACTAAATGTAAATCCGTCAACGACCACAGTTGTAATTTTCAGTAAGGAATACAAACCCGAATATCTTGACCCTTTGAGGCTGTGAAATAAAGAAGTAAAATACTCCAGCTGAGTAGAGTACCTGGGGGGAATACCTGGATGCCAAACTGAACTGGTGCGTACACCTTGAGGAAAAGAGAAAAAAGATATATGCCTCATTGTAGGCATGCAAGAGAACCCTTGGGGTCTAAAACTGTGGGTAAGGACATGCCTGTATCAAGAGGTACTACTACCGTCATTGATGCATGTAGCGATGGCCTGGTGGCCAAGGGTTAAAGGAACAGGTGCCATGAACCTGTTGAAAAGCCCACAAGGAAAATTCCTAAGGGCTGTAACGGGGGCAATGAGCACCACTCCCACTGAGAACTGTAAATAGCCTTCAACATTTCGCATTTGAAGCTCGTCAGGGCCAGGATGACTGCATACAGACCAAAATGACCAAAAATCAGACAAGATTCCGAAAAGAACTCTGATAGAAGAGACCTACAAGGCAATATACCAACCAGGAAGAGCGGAGGAAGAAAAAACCGCTGACAAGCCCAGGAGTGAACCGATGGACCAGGATACTGGGGACGCTACGGTGTGGGTCTGCTTTGAGAAATCAATAACTACAGGGAAAGCGTATCCCTGGGAAAACACGCCTCGGTTTTCTAGGCTGAGGTTTACGTTAGTCATAGTTGCGTCACACACCTGATAAGAAATAAGATGACCAATGGCAGGATTAATATCCTTACCGATATTGCGCGGCCATTGAGGCCATCATGAGTTGCATCACAATATCACCTGTGGTGTGGGACTGCATGCAGGCCCTTACCGAGTTGGCGACTATAATAAGGGGCAAATTTATAGTCCGTCATTTAAGAAATACTCAAGGCCTTGGTGGAACCTCAGATAAGCTGTTCGATAATTACAAAACCTTCTTGCCTCCGGTAAGGAGGACTTAAGAAGGTAAAAGTTCTGACGACAGGGCAAATCGTGAATAAGGACCCGGTCTGTGGAGTATTATTTCTATTTCTATTCCTCTTTAGGCACCTAAATCGTTCTTTCCAGATTCCCAAACATCATTCGAAGATATATCTGGTGGTTCTATGAGCCCTATTATAATTTCTTTCTGCAGGTGTATTAGGATGCACGACTGGTGTTAGCAGATATCTTTTACATGCATAGCCATTGTCGCCCAACGTTTTTCCTGTAACAACACATAAGTTATAACAGATTTATGTTGCAAATATGATGGTAAACAAATAATTATAGGCTGACCTGGCACTTCATTATTTTCACATTTGACACAAACCCAATTTCTCTGAAATATTGTGTTATCATGAGTGGACCCTGGATACCTAACGAAAATATCTAATGTTTGCCTTCTTGGGCCACATATCACCTGTAAATAACACATTTTAAACAATTTCATCAATCATTATTGAGGTTATATAAGTATCTGTAAATTAATGGAGAAAATTCTTCTCCTGTTTCTGTATATTTCACCTACAGCATCTCCAGGATTTTTTATCGGGATGTGGCTACCGTTTATACAAGATGTTACACCAGGAAAGTTGGCAATTTGAATAAATTCATTCATAATAGCTTGATAATGAAGTGTCTTTTGTGAATTTTACGACATTCCTCATTTTTTTCTGCTAATGACTGAAGTCTTTTTTGTTATTAGAGGCACCGTCTAGATTGTGAAATTTTCCTAACATCACCAGTAAAAGTTTAAAATAAATATGAAATAGTAGAATAGATAAAGTTCCAAAACTTGAATACAGCATAAGTAATTATTCTTTTTCTAGACATAAATACATATATAAAAATGCAACTTGCCTGGAAATTTTCTGTACCATAGTATCGTAAACTGATTAATAATTGGATCAGTGGAACCACTGGCAAACCTCTATTACTGGATTTATGAGGAGCATCATTAATCAGAGCCAAAATAATATGAACAGTTGTATTGTTAGAAAAGCGATACTTCCTAATAAACTCATGTTCACTACATAAATCTAACGGATTTTGCCCGTCTCTCAAATACCGTTTAATAATAATTAATAATGATTAATAATTCGATTGATGTAGTCATAATAATCGTCACTCATCTGGAACCACGCCTTGAAGGCGAACTTAACTGTTAGTATTTTCTGAGGGATACTCATGGTAAGATCAAACCGACCTCAACCCCATCTCATCCTTAAGGTGCACTTAGTTGACTACAAAATACAGATGGCACAGTAAGTACGCCTTGAGGTTTGAGGAATCCCCAAGGGGCGATTATATATTTGCCCTTAAATGAGGTCACCCTCGTATGGGTTCCTCGATATACCGGAATAAATGGCAACGAGCTAGCAAGAAAACGGACGGCGAAGAAAATAATTAGTCGGTTGGTCAGAATACCCTCAAAATGCCGAAACAAAATGGAGTCGAAGCTAATCCTTGAGCAAGAATACCTTGCTTGGTGGAAGGTGAACATTAGCTGCAGGACATCAAAGCAGCCAATACAAGAACCCCTCCAGAAGGGAGCAGCTGGCTTCAGGGCCACGACCACACCCCTTCAAACTTTAGCTGGCAGTTGAAAAACCTGCCGACTGTGCTACGGAGAAAAAAGAACAGCATATACATTGTGTCGCTGCTAACGATTCACAGGTATAAACGAAAGTTTTTATAAACCAATGAATAAGTGCCACCTCCATTTCACGCATTGTTACTAAATGACAAATAACAAAGAAAACACAAATTCAAACAAAACATTTATATTTAGTGATAGAGAATAGAACTGAAATTATTCTAACATTAATTCTTTAACAACTTGACAACTTGACAACTTTAATTCTAATGCTTTTCAGTAAGATTTGTTATCCTCCGTCTTTAGTTTTGAACTGCATGATTCCTAAAACAAATTCCTCATTAGAGTAAAAATCATGGACATGTTATGAAACGAAGTTTATCTTCCTTTTTCTTCGTTCGATAGTTTCTTAAAACTAGAAACAAATAGTTAAAGAAGCTTGAACCTACCCTCTTCATACAAGTTTATAAGTGTTCAATTAGCTGCTCTCATTAATAAACTCGCATTGTTTAGATAATTACCTGTATTTTTATGTATCTCATAGATTTTACTTTCAAGACTTGATAAAGCTGATTTATTTAAATTTAATTGTTTCAGAAATTAAATCTCATGTTGTTGATTTATATCAAGACTAGAGTTATCAGAACCACTTATAATAGGGATGTTCACCTCTAAAGGGGTGAGCAGGGTATCATGGTAAATATTACTATAATTGATAGTATAATAATACTGATTGTGTTACAGTTATTAATACATTTAGGTACTGCTGCAGGCAGTTATTTTTAAATTCGGATTAGCATAATCTGATGTAACAAAATGTCTCTATAAAACAACATACATTCTTCTATCTTAACATACGTGCAGCGTTCATAAGAAAATTGTGACTGGTGTGAAACTTGTTTGATATACAAGCAGAGTTTACAACTGGTGAGCAGTATTTATTGTGCGATAAGGAAAGTTGCATAAATGATTGCTTCCTTAATGAAATATTTGATGTTAATTGTGGTACCATTAGTAATATTTGCAATACAAACTACAACGATCGACAAAATTAAAGTGAAATTAATCAATTTTCCAGAGGGAAAAATCCCAATTTGTGCAAAATAATGCAACAGTATATATGGTTATATTCTACACCCTACATTATTACACTGAAATATGTTATACTTAACAATCTTACCACAAGTTTAACCTTTCAAAATTTATAATAACACTATTATTACACCAATTATCACACTAATTACAACGAACTATCGTTCCTAACCTCGTGGCGCGTCTTTAAGGCGCAGGCGTATCGCATTATTTGTTTGAATTGCATTAGATCTGAATTAGAATTCTTATTTCTAATCACAATCGTGCCCTGTGGCTTCGCATAAAAAATTCTAACTATGGATGTGATTAGTAAGCTGTTATAGAATTTATTGTTTTAAAATTGGTCACTGAATAAAGCAAATATCGAATTAACCATGTATATAAAATGATTTTCACATTGAAATTATTCCGGATACTTGAAATTATTTTGTAATTTAAATATATACATTTTACAAAGTGCTGAAATAATCCATAAATGATCTCCTAAAATAACCTATAAATGATCTGCCCTTTCGGGTTGGTAATTATAGATTTCTTCTTCGATTTCTACATTTAGTAGTTAAGTAGTATTGCTTTTGCGATAATTACGCTTCGTGCTAACGGCACTCTGCGTCGAAAACCTTGCGATAAAATGGGAAATCGTCTTTTCCATGTTCCAAAAGTCCTCTCGGCAACATTTCTAATACGAATTTGTGCCTCATTAAATAAAATTCCACTTTCGGTTTGTGGATTTTGTAATGGGGTGATCATGTACCGCCTTAAAGGATAAGCGCTATCGCCCGATAGAACCCCTTCTCCCATTTCTCCGTTTTTAAATCTAGCCTTCAATGAAGAATTGTCAAAAATTTGACTATCATGGGTAGAGTCCGGCCATCGGGCAACACTGTCTCGAATCATCATAGCACCATCAACAGTCACTTACACATTTAATGAAAAGAAACCTTTCCTAATTCGACTCTTCCGCTCTATCTCCAGAACTTCAATTTTGAATTATCAAAAATTTTTCACATTGCACACAACAATCAATACCCACCATGGATTATCAATAAACTTTTTCGTACCTATTGCAATAAATTCATGAACTCCCAGCTCACTGTTCGTGGTCTTCTAAATTATGGCCGTATTTCGATCGTAATTAGCAGAATATTGTCCAGACACATTCTAGACCTAAATGTTGCGTTTACTACAAACAATCCCAACATAAGGATGCTAATCAATACGATTTACAGAATCGATTGCCCTGAACCTACTTGCACAGCTTCTTATGTGGGCCAAACTGGAAGACGCCTTAGCGTAAAGGTTAAAGAACATTGGAGGCCTGTACTACAACATGTCTCCAATCCCCCAGTCAGAACGAATAGTTCCTTTACAAGTCATGTAATTACAGAGAACCATATTCCGAACCCTCCTCCTGCAATACTGGATTTTCAAGTGCGCAAAGGAAACAAGCTCAACATATTGGAAATTATGGAGATCCTTAGGGACCCTAATCGTACCACATTCAATGATCAATTAAACTTTGATTGCTGCGAGTTCTTCCGAAGTCTAAAGTGTGTCACACTAACCACACTAGACATTTATATTCCATCTATCTAATTTGAGTTGTACCTGCCCCGGTCATATTAACCATCTTTTTCCTTTTGAGCGCCACTTAAAAATTGAATGCGGTAGATGTCGCATCATAATTACTAATTGTACCAGTGTTCTACATTTAGTTGTCTTACAACGGAAGATGTCGCTGTATATCGTTTTGAAATATCCAAACCGTTCTTTTAAATGTGTTCGTCACTTTTTTACATTTTTTTATTGCAATTTTGGTTTTTCAAGTTTTTACGTTTTATCTCACGTTTGTAAATTAAGTTGCACCGTCTCTTAGTCTGTATAATGTTTTAACTGTTAATGGTTGTCTGCTCTTCCTCAACGCTAATTTGTTTATATATAACAGAGGTATACCTTTCGTTAATTGTTAATCTTTTAAATGGTTCAATAGTTAACTCATAATCCTTGGGATATTGCCTCTGCCACTTAAGTTCACGTAATTTCATAACTGACTTTCTATAACTTCTCTTTGATGTAGATGTGATTGCTGATGATGGACACTAGATGTCCGAAACATGTACAACAATAAACAACTTAGCTGACCGTTGGAGTCGTTTTCTTTGCTGGTGGGAGTGACTTCGAGACCTTTCCCCGTCGAGTCTTATATGTGTTCCATCAATTGCCCCTATCACTTTAGGGAATCTTGAAATTGAGAAAAAGTTCGGCTGACCTTTACCTTACCTCACCTTAAATTTTAGTAAAAGCTATCGATGACTAGAAAGTACATGAAATACTTACTTCGAAAACATCAATAATAATGTGAGAAAATGATCCGTTCAAAAGTTACGGCCTTTTGGAAATGCGATTTTTCATAAGAGATCGACACCGTGAAAATTAAAAAGTCGCCAAAAAAACCACCAATGATCAATAAGAAACCGTAGATAACGATGTACGAATTCAATTTTAAAATTATTTTCCATCTAACCTCAGTTTTCCACGAACCGCTATTTCGTCGCCTTCTCGTCGATAAAGCAAGTAGGAAGGAACTCCAACTTCTCTTTCTGCTACATCTGTGGGATGTCTTCTACACTAATTTTCACAATAACACAAATAAATTAATAAATTTTTGTGGGCATGTCCATTTTCATCGGCTTGTCGACTCACTTACCATGGAACAACAAAATAAGCACAAAGACTTGGCACTTCAATGGTAATGGTTAATCGACTGAAGGGAACGCATTTCAATTCAGTGCTTAGCGTTCAAATTTACCCTTTTCAATCCTTTGATTCTTTTAAAATATTTTCGAAATTAATTATGGCTTTGGGGTACGCCAGGACTTTCTTGAAATACATTGTACTCATATATTTACAGCGAATAGCTCATTATTTGCAAAAGAATGAATCAACGGCAACCGACCATACATTTATGTGTATTGATGGCTGCAGCCTTCTTGAAACATTTAAAACATCGCGACGAGATAATTTGTTTTATAGAAACGTTACAGAGTAACACTTCCTGTGCAGAATACTGAGCGTATTGTTATCTTAGGTAGTTTGGTTTTGTTTGTTTCATAGAAACGTTATAAAGAATTATTTTTTTATAATTTTTCGATATTGTATACTTAGAATAGTGATTACTTTGTTGTTTTGTGCGTTTCCAAAAGAATCGACGTTTCATTAAAGTGACACTACTTTCATTATGTTATACACCCCATTCCTCACCCCCAAGAAGTTACCGACAAGAAAAGATTTGCATATCTTGCGAATAATTCTCTTAAATTCTATTTCATCCCTCATTACGTTTCTTACACTTATACGAGGGTTGCTATTTATATTTTGAGCCTTGGCAATACTAACTCTTTATAGGCGTCACCTGAAGTTTCCAATTGACAATTTTGACCCGTGTTCTTTAGTGACTTGAAGATTGTGTCTCAGCGAAAAAACGGAATTAACTCGTGAGTTATGTCAGCCCATAACAATGAACCCTTGTAATAATAAGAATTGCTTACATAAACATTTGTAAAAGAATATAAATATAGGATCTGTGAGGCGCACAGAAAGGTCAGTTGCGGGTCAGAAGCATTCGAGTCTCAGTCTTTGTCAGTTTGTCATTATACGTATTAATTTGTATTATACCAGTAAAGCTCATATTAAAGTAAAGTGTAGTTAGTTTTTAAAAATATATTCCACGACTTGGAATATAAAACTCGTGAACATTTTCGTGCATCAAGACAAGAGTGCATCGATCAACTTATTTCGACTTTGGGCGATGAAGCCCCATCCTTGGCCACGGTGAAACGCTGGTATGACGAATTTAATCGTGGCCACAGTTCGCTCAGGGACGAAAGTCGTCCAAAATCAGTAGTTATCAGAACTGATAAAGCAAGATCGGCATGTGACATATCGTGAGATTGAGGTATCTTTGGGTATTACTATGACGAGCAGCGATAAGATATTGCATGAACATTTAGCTGTGAAAAAGATTTGTTCGCGCTGGATCCCGCATAATTTGACAAAAGCTCAAAAAGATGCTCGTGTCAATTGGTGCAAAGAAATGCTCAAGAAATACAATCGCGGTGCATAACATCTACACAGGTGACGAATCTTGGACCTATGCGTATGAGCCCGAAACCAATCGTATGGGTCTTCCAAAACGAGCCAAATCCTTCAAGAGTGATTCGTGCGCGAAGCACTTCAAAGCGAATGATCGCCTGTTTCTTTGGAATAACTGGATATGTGGTAACCGCACCGTTGGAGCACCGTAAAAAGGTGAATTCTGAATGGTTACAACCATTTGTTTGCCAGAAGTGCTAAGCGACATATGAAAAAAGAAGCTGCAACGAAAGATCATTCTTCATTATGACAATGCAAGTTCTGGTTAACAATGCAAGTCATCCTCGTACAGCCCAAAGGCCTTTTTTTATTTCCGCAAATAAATTGCGTGCCCAACGTTTTTTGGTGCCTGAAGAGCACCGTTGCCGTTGAAGCATTCGAAAACCATTTTTCGGAGGTACCTCAATCAGAGTGGAAAAAGTGTTATGAAAATTGGTTCCAGGGTATGCAAAAGTGCATCGATCACCATGGAGAATACTTCGAAAAACAACAAAGCCAATTTCAATAATAAATTACTCTCATTTCATTATTAGGCTCAAAATCTAAATAGCAACCCTCGTACGTTTCTCACACTTATACAACATCCGTGACGACGGTCGTTTAGCCACTACCAGACCTCGGCAAAGCACACCCGCATTTAAAATTTCAAAATGGCGGAGACGCGAAAACCGCACCGTTTATACTCGTTTTTTCACTTATTTCTCCTCACTTTTTTACGAAATATGAATATCGGCGTAAAGTTGAACAATCAAACTTTAGTTTACTGTTGTCGTTTAACCGATGAGAATAACATACGAAAACATTTCACAATTTCACTTTGAAAAACGGCTAATCTGGCGAAGCTTCTAACATTTTATTTTTTTTCCTCAAAAACTACTGGTTTCCTCAACTTAAAATTATTTTTTCAAGAACCCCGATACTGTCCTCTACTAGTAAAAAAATTGCCATTTTTCAAATCGCGGTGAAGTAAGAAAAATGTTTACCAAAAGTTCTCCATAACAATGTTTCTTTCGTCATTATTTTTGGGCATTTGTATAAAATATTTACATCTATTACAAATAGTTCTAGTCACTTTTTTAATAATGTTGCCTGTTGTTGACTTGTGTATATTGCCATAATCTCCCATCACTATGTAGAAACTTCCAGTGCTGTAGTATCTTATAGTTCACAGCAACTGGTTTAGTGGTGATATCGGATTATTTCTGAAAATGCCGTGTATTATTTACAGTGTTTAAAATTGAAACTTGACTATAAAATTCGAATTTTACCAGAAGACCAAATGGACAGAAATAAAAAAATTGACTTTATATCATAAGTATGGTACATTGACATATTTCATTGCATCTTGTGTCAGAAGTTGTCACCGACAACTTACTGAGAGATAAATTCATGCGTTAGCATATCTGTTCAGTAAGTAAATTAACTTGATAGATTAAATTTACTGTTAGGTGTATAAACGTTTACTGATCACTTAATGGCCGGTAGCACTACTGAACAGTTTACTTGGAGGTGAATAAACCAGGCCTTAATGCGTCTAATTATCTTTCCTATAAACAAGAGGCAAGTCTCTAGGAAACTAATCGACGCGATTGAAGTGTGTAAAGAGGTCCCCCAGGGGTCTCCTCTCAGCCCAATATTATTCAACATCTATTATAACGATATCCATCAACTACCATCGGAAAACGCTCGATGCCTAGGATATGCAGATGACTTTGTAATCTTATGCCACGGATTAGATGAAGTAATAATTATCACAGAAATAAAGGGAGTATTGAATAAGGTATCAAACGTTTTTACTAATCGAGTTAAAAATATCAGCAAAACCATTTTCTTCCAAAAAAGTTGGAAAAATCCGTCGATCAACATCCGTGTAGAGGGACCTTGGAGCGACGAAGTCCAATACCTTGGCACAACCTTAAGAAAAAATCTGACATGGAAATCAGACATAAAATTGGCCCTTAACAGTTACCAAAGGAATCAACATCATGAGAAGTCTCTGCCGAACGTGGTGGGAGGCCTCACCAGCCATGTATAAAGCGATCGTTAGGCTGCACCTCGACTCTGCTCGATAACTGCTCCCAATAAGATCTCAACTGGATTTAGTTCAGTAGCAAGCCATTCGCGTAGCATTGGGCTTCATGGAAACTACACCAACTCCCTGTCTGCTATCGATGGAAAAACCCCTCTTAGTATTCGCAGAAAATTGCTATCGGCCAGAGTTTTGTTAAAACATTTTTCAGACAGGAGCCCTGTAAAAGAGGCCATTGGTGCTCTGGAATAGACTGATCACGCCCTTTCAAGTTCGTTTAGACCAAATAGGGTATTCCATTTCTTGGACGCCCTAAATACAATTAAATCACACACTAATAAATTTCACGTGACAGAAAATATTCTCTGCTGTCAACTCCCATTACTCTATCGCCTTCAATCAATTCATTACATAAAATGCAATTTTATTCAATTCAATCTTCCAAAATTTATTGATTACAAATTAATATTCACTGACGGATCAAAAGACCAGAACGGCCAATGCTGCCTGGGAATCTACGGTGGGAAACACATCAGACATTCTGCTAGGCTACCTGATCAATTCTCTATTGCTAGTGCGGAAACTTTTGCTATCAAACAAGCTCTCTAACTTATCGAATTAGAAAAACACAAATACCGGATAGCATGCTCAGACTCACAAACAGAGATTAAGAAAATACAGGGACACCACACCGACACCTTTGTGGATCCTGTAACCGCAGAAATCAAACTCTTACTATAAACTTACTACAATCTTAGAACAAGATCGTTTTCATCTGGGTACCGGGGCACACCAATATCCAGGGTAATCATACCGCTGATCAATTAGCGAAGGATGGTACGAAAAATGTCCTGTATCTCAACGTGAAGACAACCTACACTGACATAATACCCCTCGTTAGGAGGAATATTTGGGATCAATGGATAGGAATGTACAAGGAGTGGACCACTCTCAAAGGCAAAGTATATTCGGAATCAGTACCAAAACCACTTAAGAAAGCATGGTATATTAAAATACATAAGGCCTCGAGAGGCCTAATTACGTTTGTTAACAGACCCAGGACGAGACACTGTCTCTTAGGAAATCATCTCTATCGCATCCAAATCAAAAATTCTACCCTATACGGTTGTGGTAATGTACAAAATATAGAACGTATCATGTTTAAATGCTCAAGAAATACAATCTGTATTAAGGAGTTCCATAACAAGATAAACGAAGCATTCTCTGGCTCCCTAAAGTTTCCAATACACGACATTCTCTTCAAAAACGTTAACTCTATATACTCTTACACACATACTATAGGTTAAATGTCATGTGATACTTTTATTTTATTCTACTTATATTTTTACTTCTATTACTTTTATTCTATCACAAAGATGGGGCAATCCGTACACAATAAATAAAATACCTTTCTGTACTACTATAAAGAAATATAATTTTTGTCTGCAATTGTTTTGTCTTATTATAATAATTATATTATCTGTAAATACCGATCCCTCAATTTTTTTTAATAACCTACCCCTTTCCTATTTAAAAACAGATAATTCTTTATATTGTAAGAATTAGTAAATATTCAATAACATAAATCGGTCAAAAGATTCCTCATTAGGTAAGTCAAAATTGTAACATCATTATTTAGAAAGATGTGTCTAATTACACAAGGAACATTAAAAACTTTTGTCACTGGTATGAAGGCGCATATGCTTTTTCAAATGACAAGATCGAGTAAAAGTTTTATTACAGATGGAACATTTAAAAGGCCTCTCACCTGTATGAATCTGCATGTGCGTTTTCAAAGCACCAGACTGAGTAAAGGTCTTATTACAGATCGAACATTTAAAAGGCCTCTCGCCCGTATGAATGCGCATGTGATTTTTCAAAGCACCAGACATAGTAAAAGCTTTATTACAGATGGAACATTTAAAAGGCCTCTCACCTGTATGAATTTGGTGCATGTGCGTTTTCAAAGAACCAGACTGAGAAAAGGTCTTATTACAGATCGAACATTTAAAAGGCCTCTCGCCTGTGTGAATGTGCATGTGCGTCTTCAAACCACTAGATTCATTAAAACTTCTATCACAGATGGTACACTCAAAAGGCTTTTCACCTGTATGAAGACGCATGTGCGTTTTCAAAGTACTAGACTGAGTAAAGGTCTTATTACAGATCGAACATTTAAAAGGCCTCTCGCCCGTATGAAAGCGCATGTGCCTTTTCAAAGCACCAGACACAGTAAAAGCTTTATTACAGATGAAACATTTAAAAGGCCTCTCACCTGTATGAATTTGGTGCATGTGCGTTTTCAAAGAACCAGACTGAGAAAAGGTCTTATTACAGATTAAACATTCAAAAGGTTTTTCCCCTGTGTGACGGCGCATATGCGCTTTCAAATTACTAGACTGAGTAAAAGTCTTACCACAGATGAAACATTTAAAAGGCAACTGAGAAGAACATGTAGAATAATTTGAACAGGACTCATCTTCTGTTAAAATTTCCTCCTTAATTAATGGATGACACACGTTATCAAACGAAGGTTTTTCTTTGACTTGTCCAGGAGCCAGTACCTTCTCTACCGTAAATGTGTGGGACTTACACATTTCGATATATACCAAGAATTCCTCACAGCGTGTTTTACAGTTTTCACAGATATTCTTGTGAGATGCTAAATTTGGATCCTGAAAGAAAAAGTGTTGATTACTTTCCATGAGGAAGCGATTCTCATCTGTCTCATGTGCAAGTCAACAGTGTAAACAAAGCATATATAAACAATCATATTAACAATGTACACTCCTAACCTCTGTGCTAATGACCTTCCAAAATCGCCATAACCTCTCCTGAATTGTCTGCACTGGCGCTTCTCTCATGCACCAGTCGCAAGTAGTAACTTCAGCATCGTCCATGATAAGACAGCAATACTTTATTTATTGGAATTAAGTACTTCAAATGCTTTAAATCACATATCCACAAACAACAACAAAATAGTAAAACTTGATCACAAATCACATACCTTAAAGAAGCATAAGTAGCATGTTACTGGCACAAAACATATAGCTTAGGTTAGGTTAGGTAGGACACCCGTGCTGGAGCAGACACCAATGACATTTGCTACTATGTGCATTCCTTGCTTCCTCCCACTACTGACCATTGAAACTTGTGGAAATATTAAATTGGCGGAAAGTTTAGCTTTAGTCAATTTTTGCACTCGTAGGCTGTTTACGATATTTAATGTCACCTAAAATTAAGGAACACTTAGAAGAATGGTTTCATTTGAAAAAGTTCACTTAAGTGCTCCTCAATTTTAAATATTCTTATACATTGCTTGGAGTAAATAATCCCAAGTGTTTTGAAATGACTGGATAAGTGCCTTCTCTATTTCACGCAATGTTAGTAAATAACAAATAAGGGAGAAAACATAAATTTAAACAAAACAATTTTATTCAGTGACGGAGAATATAAATGAAATTATCTGAACACCGGAAAATTTAATTTTAATGACGGGAACAGTCACGGATAGCTTAAATTATAACGCATTTGAACAAGATTTGCCGTCATTCGCCTTCAGTTTTTAACTGCATGATTCCTAAAACAAACTCCTGATTAAAGTAAAAGTCATGAATGTGTAATGAACTGAAGTATGGTATTGAGACTGAAGGAAATATTATTTAAAAATCCTTTAAAATCTAAAAAGTCATCAAACGTCAAAGACTTTACAGCAAAAGGACATGGCGTGATACGTGCATCTCTGATAAGTTGCGCCCACCCCTGGGGGATATAAACAAGTACATGTTTTGCCTTATGGAATTTCGTTGGTCCCCCTTTTTCCCTTTCGTCCCAAAGGTAGCACATACCATTTTGGTGTCCTAAATTGTAAACGGTGAAATTAAACACAGCTAGTTTCCTTAAATAAAATATTTGTCTCGTGGATCCTTTGGGCGTTGTTAAGGCTGCTTGCAAATCGAAATTGAAAGCCAAAACCTTAGGATTTTCTTTTGGTATTAGGTTGTCCTCACCGCGAGCTTGCCTAGCTTCATTTTTCGTATTGAGATGTTTTTGATAGGCTTCTTCTTCGGCCTTTTTCTCTTCTTCAGACATACTTTTGTAAGCCAAATATTTTTTACTTTGGTCTTTTTTCGGCTTAAAGAAGCCTAAGTTGTATTTGGAGAATATCTGGCGATATATTTCAAATGTAACAATTTTGACATTTTCAATGCTGCACAAATCCTGTACATTATCGATATATTAAGGGATGGGTCAAGGTACTTCTTTTGGCTGGATTTACGATAATAATGCGATTCT
Source organism: Cryptocephalus primarius (assembly GCA_963576515.1). Classification (NCBI taxonomy): domain Eukaryota; kingdom Metazoa; phylum Arthropoda; class Insecta; order Coleoptera; family Chrysomelidae; genus Cryptocephalus; species Cryptocephalus primarius. The sequence continues at coordinate 2,167,417 of OY754956.1, read as the reverse complement.
ACCGCTGGAAAGGATAGAAACTGGTTTCGTATAAATGTTTCAACATTTTGTGGTAATTTATTTGATGGTTGGTCGTTTTCGGCGTTTTAGACCAGGGAGAGGAGAGTTTTGCCAGGACACTAGGTCAGCCAGCATGGAACTTGGTTCTTTACATAATTTGGGGTTGTAGAAACAAATCCTATATAAATTATGCCTCGGATTAGGTGAGGTTTTTCCTTTATAAGCAAATAAAGGTCAGAAAACGCTATTTTTTTCATATTTTGCTCTCCTAAAGAGAATCATCGTATTTTAGTGATAATTTGATGTAATGATCTTATAGGAAATGCTTTAAAATGACGGTTTCTAAAAGTCCATGGGTCAATTTGTTGCTTAGAAAAGAGCTGTGAAAGGGGTAAATTTGCAAAATATATAATTAACAATAACTTTTGCAAAAATTAATTTGCGAAGTTGTAATTGCACAAAGAGTTGGGTCTAATAAAGCTTAATATGCGGTTAAAGTTTTACAAGGATTCGTCAAATAGTTTATGCAAAATTCTATTTGTTTATTTCAGAGATTTTTTTGCAATATCATTATTCGTAAACTAATGAAGTTCTGGAGGTATCTGGAGAAAGAGGAGGAGTTATATTACCAAAATAATGCATAAAATAATAAAACCTATTTTAACAACCAAAAAAACCCTCACAATAAAACATGTATTTTTTTAACTTATAAACATTTAGAATAACTTTGTTAATAATTATTATTTTCAAATCATTTTCACATATTCGAAAAGCTGGCATTTTCACACAAATGTAAAAAAAGAAAGTTACTCTAAGTTAATTAGGGGTGAAGTTACCCCTTTTTTTAAAAATTCTTATCTCATTTGTCTGTAATCATTAAGAAATGTAATTAGCGGCATTTTAAAGATAAAACATTGAACTTCCAATAAAAATGATTGGTCTTAAAGAGGAACCGTAATGAAATTTCAAACATGCACGCCGAGATGGCGGTGGTGATGTGGGTAGCGAAAGACCTGCCAAATCAAAAAGTGAAATAGCGACTTCAAATTGATAACATAAGTTACATCTCTGGGGATTGTTGATATGTTTTGATGTTTTTTTTTTTAATTTGTACTAGCTCATCGCGTACATTACAAATATGTAAATGGTTAATTAATTTTTTGTTAAATAAACAAAGTAATTTGTTTAAACATTAATTATTTTTTTTTGGAAAATTATCATTAGTTTGAGCGTTTTTGTAATTGGTAAATGATATAATCGTTTACTTATCCTAATAAATATTTTTATAAATAATCAATGTTTTTAACATTTTTGGAGAAAAATGTTGTTTTTTTTTCAATGTCTCATAAATTTTAGTCATTTATTGTTGATGAATGTTTGAAATGGTTTTACTCATTTTTGACCTTTAATAAAATCAATATTATTATAAATAATCTAATTTAATTAAACGTTTTGTGGGAAATAAAAATTTTAATGTATATACTATTTTTTATTACGAAAAGTAATGATGAATTTCATTTTATTACGTAATATTACATCAACCTTTATAATTATTTTTCATCATTGAATAGATGCAAAATTTTTCAAAATATAATTTATCAATTTTCTTTTTGAAATTATAATTGTTAAGAAAGTATTTTTTCTTATAGGAAATATAAACATTTTCATTGTAAAATTCAGTATAGCATATTCTTCAAGAAAGCTTTATGGTTTAAGGAAAATAAATAAGTACTTCTCACCAGTTGAAAATTCTGCCTATGGATCAAACAAGTTTCACAATTTTCTTACAAACGCTGCACGTATGTTAAAATGGAAGCACGTATGTTGATTTTATAGAGACATTTGTAAAAGACATTTTGTTACATCAGATTATGCTATTCCCAATTTAAAAATAACTGCCTGCAGTAGTACCTAAATGTATTGATAACTGTAACACAAGCAGTATTATTATACTATAAATTATAGCAATATTTACCATGATACCCTGCCCACTCCTTTAGAGGTGAACATCCCTATTGTAAGTGGTTCTGATCATTCTAGTCTTGATATAAATCAAGAACATGAGATTTAATTTCTGAAAACAGAATTTCTGGAACGATTAAATTTACTTAAATCAGATTAATCAAGTCTTGAAAGTAAAATGTATGGATACATAAAAATGCAGGTAATTATCTAAACAATGCGAGCTCATTAAGTAATGAGAGCAGCTAATCTAACACTTCAAAACTTATATGAAGAGGGTTGATTCAAATTTATTTAACTATTTGTTTCTAGTTTTAAGAAACTATCGAACGAAGAAAAAGGAAGATAAACTTTGTTTCATAACATGTCCATGATTTTTACTCTAATTAGGAATTTTTTTTAGGAATCATGCAGTTCTAAACTGAAGACGGAGGACGACAAATCTTACTGAAAAGCATTAGAATTAAAGTTGTCGGTAACTATTACAGTCTCTAATGTTAGAATAATTTCAGTTCTATTCTCTATCACTAAATATAAATGTTTTGTTTGAATTTGTGTTTTCTTTGTTATTTGTCATTCAGTAATACTGCGTGAAGTGGAAGTGGCACTCATTCATTGGTTTATAAAAACTTGGGATCGTTTACACCAAGCAATATATAAGATTACTTAAGATTATGGAGCACTTATTCATAGAAACTTTACAAAAGAAAACGTTCTTGTAAGTGTTACATAATTTTAAGTGAACTTATATTTTGTTTGATGTAAATGGACCAAGAAATGCAATAATAATCAAATTTCAAAATTCCCGCCAATTTCAAAAACCAACAATTTTCGAATTTCCCGCCAATTTCAGTTGTCAGTGGTGGGGAGAGCAAGGAATAAATATGGCGGCAAATGACATCCGTGTCGCCTTAAAATAACACGGTAGTTACACTTCTCTAAGGTACATGTTTTGTGACCGCCATATTGTCTTCAGACACGGCCGGACAAGACTTGGTAAGCTTTTCGATACGTGGTAGTGAGTGAAACCATTGTCTTTTTCTTTTCAACGTCAGTTAAATGCCCAGTGCTTTTTAATCGATGCAATGTCAGTCCGCAAGCTCTCTCGACGTTCGTCGCCGTCGGATGCAAGTGAGGCTGTACTTCGAACAAGAACGTCGATCCACAAAAGAGAAGCCATCTTGGTCGCGACAAGCAGGTGATCATCGAGCGAAAATGTTTGCAGTTGAATCCACACGCAAGGTAAGTCATTACTTTTCATTACCGTTTCATTTCCACAAATGCCTTAATTAGGTACATCCTTGCTACCCTGTCAAACTGTCGAAAGTGACTCGTTTTGTTTTACCACAAGTAAACCACGAATTTATTAAATTTAAATTGGACAGAATAACCACTCTTGCAGAACTGTAATAATTAATTTTTTATCAGGTAAACAGTTTCTTCCTTTTTATATCGGCCAAGAAGTCGATCAATTAAATATCAATAGCGGTTGAATGGCCTTTTCTATACAAAGGTCTATTAGTAATAGCTACTAAGTGAAAGGAAAGAAGGGAGTAACAAAAACAATATTATTTGAAAGTTTCAGGATTACTTGAGATAACAAGTAATCGAATATTTGTTTTACATTCAGATTGGTTCATGGAAAGTTAAATATACAGTCGAACCTCTATTCAACGAACCTCTATTTAACAAAATTCTCTATTTAGCGAAATTTTGGTTAGAACCGTGAATGTCCCATGTTATTTATTAATAAATTTCTCTCTATTTAGCGAAGACAATCTCTATTTAACAAAGTACAGTTAGGGTTATAAACCCATAGCAGGTACCTGGTAATCTGAATTTCAAGAAGGTTCACTCTTATCCTTTCCTAAATTTTTAATGCGGTCATTACGCGGTATTGCTGCCTGCATTTTTTCAGACTGTTTGTTTAAATCTTTAAATTAGTGCGAAGGTATTTTTTGAAAACGCAGTATTATTTAAATGCGAAGCGCAATCAAAAATTACAGACTTCTTTAAGAATTCTTAAGTTAAGTCCACATCTGATGTTTTCGTGAGGACCTAATACGGCTTTTGTTTCTTTGTACATTATGTATAATAGCCCTGATAATAGCTTATATGTTTAATCATACATAATGCACGTTCATGTAAATACATATTAGTTCATATATTACATGTATGTGTTATTATATATGTATTACGTTCATTAAACTTCACTCAAAACTACAACTTCAATTATAAAATCATTTTTTATGTCGATTAAACATACATCATTTATATATGTATATACGTATAATACATAATAATTCGGTCCATATATATATATACCGAATTATTCTATATAACGAATTTTCTATATAACGAAGTTTTTTCAGCGGATTTAGGACTTCGTTAAATAGAGGTTCGACTGTAATTAGAAAGAACTATGAAAAAAATATACAGAGTGTTATTTAATTCACTTAAATAAAAATACTAATAGTAAAAGAAATGGTTTATAGCCGTTGCCTCAAAGGTACGAACGTGTCATATTGTATTCTTTGCTTGTATTAATATTTACTTTTCTATATTCAGTACTGACTATATTAAATTTGTTTGGAGAACAAGTAATAATTTTTTGCAAAAGAATAGTTTCCATTGGCCTGCTTTTCTTAATGAAATGGAGAACATTCTTCATTTCATTGCTCATTATTCTTAACTGTGTCAATATGTACAGAATGCCAAACAGCAAATGTGCTCGGTTCGACATTCATTTGTACAAAAAATCAGTTAATCAAGACAATTCTGTAGGTAACCTAGGGAATGTGCTATATTTGATACATTACGAAGCACACAATTTGTTTGTCTATAGAATAGTTGTTACAATACCTAAGTAATGACTATTACTACATTTAACAGTTTGAAACTTCTAAAAAATGCAAACGGTTATTAGACGACCACTTTTATTATGTTATTTATTGTTATCGATTAGCAATCAGTTGCATAGAGATCAGAAGTGATAATTTCTGATTAATCCCTCTCCTGGTTGAATTGGGGTGTTTTCTAATGGCTTAATGGTTTTACTATGCCTATGCCATTGTCTATTAACTCTATTTTTATTGATCTTTGTAAATTTTTCCTCCAATTTTCTAATAACCTTTTACTAACATATCATCTGTTGTTCCAGTGTGTTTCTTGGGACTTGTCTCCCAGTTTTGGCTAATGTGGCACCCATCTGTTTACTTATGAATTTATGATAATTGATTTGGTTACTGGCTTTGGTGTGGTATTATGATATGAATATTTATTGGAGGATGGAGAATAAATGCTTTGATTAGAGGGGAATTTTCTTTCAGAGGACGCTGCTTGGCCAAATTGTAAACATTTAAATTACGTTATATATTTGTGGTTTGAAGTGGATAACGTTGATGATACTTGGTTGATAGAATTTCTAATCTGATTGGTACTGTATTCAGTCTAAAGTCTATTAAGCCAGGTCATTCACTTCATAAATCAGCGTTCATTATAAACCTTCGTTTTGTTGCTAATTTATTACCTAAACCAGGGTTTTATTGTTTCATCTCTCATCCAGGAAACTTTCAGCGACATCATCTACACCCTTACTTATGAAACCGATAGAGATACAGTATACATGTACCGAGCAGTATATTTTATTGCTAATTTATTGCTGACGATAGGGACTAGTAGCGGATTCCCAAAACCACCCTTTCACCCTTTAGCACAGTACTCACCCTTTGAAATTTTAGAGACATTAAAACATTTTTTTTGTTTGCCTACAGTCAATGTGTATTTATAATTTTAAAGATATATTAATAGTCTCGATGCTATTGCACGAGTATCTTTTACTCGTTTTGTTTTTCCTGCATATGATCTGCTGGGTTCCAGCCTGTGTTGCCTTTTCTGTAGGCTTAAGCTATGTAATGACCACCTTCTGCTTCAGAGGCGTCGGACGATCTCAATCCTCCTCAACCTCTGAATCTCATTGTTCCCATCAATAGCAGTTCTTTTTGACCAGTGTGAAGTTAGCAGACAAAATTTCAGTACCCAATTTTTCGAAGTGAAATTTCTAGCAGCTATTTTACCAGTAACGTTTCGACAATGACTTGTAAAATTACAATTCTAAGAATACTTTTTTAGTATCAAAGAATTGATTAATTAATATGGTAGTAGACGGTCAACTGTAAAATGTTGATTGACTTGCAAAGGCATTAAAATTAGTATTGAATCTCATTCGCTCACCATTAAATCGTATGAATATTGAATAATTTTTTTCAAATCTATAGAAAAAACAGCCAGGTTGCCCTTTAGCACAAACATCAATATGATTGAGAATAATCTGTCAAAAAGTGATTTACTCGCAGAGGGTCTAAGGGGATATAATTGGTATTCGAAGTCATTCTCGCACTATTAAATGGTACGATTATTGAATAATTGCTATTGAATATTAAAAAAAGCTAAGTTGCCCTTAGGTGTATATATTAATATGATAGTACAGAATAAACAGTAAGACGGTGATTTATTTGCAGATTGTCAAAGGGGGGTAAAATTCCTATTTTAAATCATTCGCAGCATGTTACACTATATGTTTATTGAATAACTTCGTAAAGTTGATAGAAAAGTATTGCAGGTTGCCCTTTTATATACACATCAGTATGATGGTAAAATATATACTGGGGAGACAAGATTTTTTTTCTATGGTAAAAAAAATTATTCAACATCCATAGTATTTAACCCTTGACGAACCACAAACAAGAAGGCAGAGCTGATTAGTTCCATAAATTTAAAAAAGATAATACCAAATTTAGTAGATAATTTAGGGATAAGTAAACTTCATATTTAAGGTCATGAAAGGTGAACAACAAATTAATAAGTAACCCCGAGAAAAGTGATCTGGCAAGATTCATTCACCAGATGTTACATAGCAAGTTACATAAGAAAATCTGAGTCAATAAAGTAAGAGCATGAAATGGTTTTGAAATGGAAATAGATACAGCAGTCAGGAGAAAGAACATTTTGTGCCTGAGCTGATTGGGATTGGGATTAATTAAATCATTAAAGTAACAAATCATAATGGGTGTCAAAATTGAGTGTTTTTAATGTTATAAAAAAATGTTTTTGCGTCTAATTTTTATGGTGGTAAAAATGTTATAAAGTGGCAGTCAAAAGTTTAAAACTAGCAGAAACAAGTAAGAATCGTTAATATTCGGAAAAAAAGGTTCTGAAAGTGTTTCAATATTACATATTTACACACATACGTATATGTTATACGTACACACATATGTATATTATTAATTATTAAAATTTCCAACATCTCTACACTCACTGTTGTTAATGGGGCCTATTTAAATATGTCAACAATGTTTGGGTCATCATCTAATTTTACTTCCTCTCCACCAAAGTCTACAGCATATTTATAAATTCCATTAAAACCAGTTTTTTTACTGAAATTATCTGCAAGTTTTATATTTAATTGTTTCCGGTTTTCCACAGTACCTATCTTGGACAAATTTTATTAAACGTATTGTGCAAAACTTCTAATTTTTTTATTATGCCTGGTAAAAAACTAAGTGGGTTTCGATAAACGCCAATTTGGTACTGCAAATTGGAATTATGCGTTTTACTTTGCTTATTCACATTACATCATTGTCAATTTCAGAAATTACTTTTAAAAGTTGTCAACATTAGTAGCATAAAATGCTGCCTACCCCTTCCGACCAGGTATTGGTGATCCCTGGTTCGGGTGAAGTGTACTTGTACAACAGAGAAATTAAAATTCCAGTATATTCAAGGGAAATCTAGGAATTTCATAACATGTCGAAAATAGTAAAACATGGCAATAACATTTCAAAATGACCAAAGTGACACTTACAGTAAAAGTAATTAGTAAAGTAACAACTTCGAAATATGATTAAATGAAATTTTATACACATTTCTTATAGGGATTTATAAATCTATATTTTAGATTTGGGAAAATCTAGATTTTTCTTTGTTCCTCGGAGAATATAAAGATGTAAATCTTACATATAATTCTTAGAGCACATTCGATAATTTACAATTCTAGAAAAACGTCTGGAACATTTATTTAAGATTCGTTCCAGTCTTTAAACTTATAATAATAAAATGTTCGAAACTTTCTTAAACCATCTACACTTCTTATGGTGGTAATTTGGAAAGCTGAATCTTGAACATCTGGTACATTCCCAGGGTCTGGTGACATTATAATTTTAAGGGCTCTCTACCAGCCTGGGATTAGGGTAAATGATATCGGATAATATGAAATAGACAAAATTTTCAATGATGCTTGTTTTATGGTGTAAATATAATTGCAATTACTTACAATAAAACAAATCTGAAGCTAGCTGGAGGTAAGGTGTCAATAACTCAACCGTGAAAGCTGCTATTCTTGTCATCCATTACTAGATCCGATTCTTTGTTTAAGATAATCAACAAATCCAACGGTCCTTGCCCCAGTGAAGACTGAAATTTCATCTCGTTGCGTTTTATGGCCGTGCCTGTAGTCGTAACCACAAAACATATACCTTAGAGAAGCGTAACTACCGTGTTATTTTAAGGCGACACTGATGACATTTGCCGCCATATTTATTCCTTGCACTCCCCCCACCACTGACTACTGAAATTGGCGGGAAATTCGAAAATTGTTGGATTTTGAAACTGGCGGGAATTTTGAAATTCGATTATTATTGCATTTCTTGGTCCATTTACATCAAACAAAATATAAGTTCACTTAAAATTATGTAACACTTACAAGAACGTTTTCTTTTGTAAAGTTTCTATGAATAAGTGCTCCATAATCTTAAGTAATCTTATATATTGCTTGGTGTAAACGATCCCAAGTTTTTATAAACCGATGAATAAGTGCCACTTCCACTTCACGCAGTATTACTGAATGACAAATAACAAAGAAAACACAAATTCAAACAAAACATTTATATTTAGTGATAGAGAATAGAACTGAAATTATTCTAACATTAGAGACTGTAATAGTTACCGACAACTTTAATTCTAATGCTTTTCAGTAAGATTTGTCGTCCTCCGTCTTTAGTTTTGAACTGCATGATTCCTAAAACAAATTCCTAATTAGAGTAAAAATCATGGTCATGTTATGAAACATGGTTTATCTTCCTTTTTCTTCGTTCGATAGTTTCTTAAAACTAGAAACAAGTACAGTCGAACCTCTATTCAACGAACCTCTATTTAACAAAATTCTCTATTTAGCGAAATTTTGGTTAGAACCGTGAATGTCCGATGTTATTTATTAATAAATTTCTGTCTATTTAGCGAAGACAATCTCTATTTAACAAAGTACGGTTAGGGTTATAAACCCATAGCAGGTACCTGGTAATCTGAATTTCAAGAAGGTTCACTCTTATCCTTTCCTAGATTTTTAATGCGGTCATTACGCGGTATTGCTGCCTGCATTTTTTCAGACTGTTTGTTTAAATCTTTAAATTAGTGCGAGGTATTTTTTGAAAACGCAGTATTATTTAAATGCGAAGCGCAATCAAAAATTACAGACTTCTTTAAGAATTCTTAAGTTAAGTCCACATCTGATGTTTTCGTGAGGACCTAATACGGCTTTTGTTTCTTTGTACATTATGTATAATAGCCCTGATAATAGCTTATATGTTTAATCATACATAATGCACGTTCATGTAAATACATATTAGTTCATATATTACATGTATATATTATTATATATGTATTACGTTCATTAAACTTCACTTAAAACTACAACTTCAATTATTTAATCATTTTTTATGTCGATTAAACATACATCATATATATATATATATATATATATATATGTATATACGTATAATACATAATAATTCGGTCCATATATATATACCGAATTATTCTATATAACGAATTTTCTATATAACGAAGTTTTTTCAGCGGATTTAGGACTTCGTTAAATAGAGGTTCGACTGTAGTTAAATCAACTTGAACCTACCCTTTTCGTATAAATTTTAGTGTTCGATTAGCTGCTCTCATTACTTAATAAGCTTGCATTGTTTATCTGATACATTTTACTTTCAAGACTTGATGAATCTGATTTATTTAAATTCAATTGTTTCAGAAATTAAATCTCATGTTCTTGATTTATACCAAGACTAGAATGATCAGAACCACTTACAATAGGGATGTTCACCTCTAAAGGAATGGGCAAGGTATCATGGTAAATATTACTATGATTTATAGTATAATAATACTGCTTGTGTTACAGTTATCAACACATTTAGGTACTGATGCAGGCAGTTATTTTTAAATTGGGATTAGCATAATCTGATGTAACAAAATGTCTTTTACAAATGTCTGTGAAATCAACATACGTGTTTCCCCCTTAACATACGGGCAGCGTTCATAAGAAAATTGTGAAACATGTTTGATCCATAAGCAGAGTTTACAACTGGTGAGCAGTACTTATTTGTGCGATAAGGAAAGTTGCATGAATATGATTGCTTCCATAATAAAACATTTGATGTTAATTATGGTACTACTAGTAATATTTGTAATACAAACTACAACGAACAACAGAATTAAAGTGAAATCAATCCAGTTTTCCAGAGGGAAAAATCCCAATTTGTGCAAAATAAGGCATCCGTATATTTAGTTATATTCTACACCCTACACTTTTACATTGAAATATGTTATACTTAACAATCTTACCACCAAGTCTTACCTTTCAAAATTTATAATAACACCGTTATTACACCAATTATCACACTAATTACAACGAACCACTGTTCCTAACCTCGTGGCGCGTCTTATTTACGATACATGAAACTCAGATTAATAAATCTTTAGCTTGAGACAAGAAAAGTCGTAAACGGCCGCCATCTTTATTCCTTGCACCCGTTTGCCAGTGGAAATAAAAATCTTAGATTTACCGAAAAAATTCCGCATTAATTTTGTGTTTCGTGCTTGAGTTTTATGTGTGTCAACAGAAATCTGACAACATCGATGTCGCCAGTTCCCCAATGCTACTTTCACCCATATGGTCGTAACTTAACCTCCAACTTCAGCGCGCCTCGGCCAAGTTCAGCTTCGGCCTTGAGATTTGATGCGTACTGCAATCGAGACTTCGGCAGTTCTCGGCGAAGTCCTGCTCACAAAACATTTACGTTAGAGAAATGTAAACTTGTATTTTGAATGGCATCAGGTGGCGAGGTATACGCCGCCTGGGCGCCTGGCACTGAACCAAATTTTGGTGGGAATTTCAAATCTCATCTCTCTCTCATTCTTGATTAAAGTTAAAAATAGTTATTCCTCGACAAAATATAAGTGTATAAACAATATAATAAACAAAATATTGTAATATTATACTGTTTTACACTTATACTTTGTCGAGGAATATGAACTTGGTGTACTGGAAAATAAAACTGGTTTTTATTTATAAACATTTATATACATAGAATAATAATATTAGGTACTTAACAAACATAAATGATCAAATTCTTTGATAACAGTACACACAAAATATAAATAACCGTACACTGAAACTATTGAAAATAAAACTATATACACGTTATTCGACTAGAATTTTAAACACAAAACAATATACTTTTCAGTAAATAACAAAATTAACAGAACTATATAATTTACATAAAATTTAAAACGAAACATATAAATAACAAAATAAATAAAGTTAATATATACAAAAGACACTGTTTTTCTTCTTTGGCAAGTGAGTACACATTTTTCTTCATATTCTTATTGAGAAGTTGCCAACAATCTAACGATGACATGAAAAATGTTAACACATGATCAGAATTGCTCGAGTCACAGGTTACTAAATTTTTTTAATTTTTTATAATGCCCCTCAGGGTGCTTACAAAACTTTTTCTCCTCTCTAATGTATTTTTGTAAATACTTAGTCTAATACATTTATCCAGTATGAAATCGAGAGGGTTGTGAGTGGCACAAAATTTATATTTTTCATGAAAATGTTTATAAAACCGTTGTTTGAATATGGCCTCAAAGTTTGCGAAGAGGAAAATAAAGGAGGGAATGAATTTCTTCAACAAGATTTAGAACATTTTCCACAAAATTAGGTACAATAACTTTTTGACGCTTTAAAGGAGACTGGGGAACTGCACTAGTTTAAAAATTAAGGATCATTCTTATTCCTATAACCAGAAATGTCAAACTGACGACCACACACGTAAAAATTGTCACAATTTATACAAGGGCTAATTCCACAAATATTTTTCCATTGCTCTAATAAGTCTGGCCGTTTTGAAAATCGATGAAAATGGAGATTAACGTAATCGTTCCTGACAATATTAGTATAAAAGGCATTTTTGCAAGATGGATATTTACAAGAATATTTAAGACGACCGATGTAACCAGACGCACTTGATGTAGCGGACATTCTTACAGATTAAAGAGGCAAACGTAATAGTTCAATGCAACTAAATAGCAAATAATTATACAAATATTACGATATAATTGGATTGTAGCGGCACTTACCTTATCGAAACGCAGAGATGGGGGGAATAACGGCCTCTTGTAGACGACGTAAACACATAACATCCCACTATCACAAAACCATAATAACATATCAAAACACAAACCTTCGTAACTTCGACCCGTGTTTGTAATTTCAAATTTTGCGTTCTACTGCCAGGCAAGATGGCCGACTTGAATGCCACTTTTTCCTATACTAGTTGCACTCATCTGGTCCAGCTTATGTGAGTTCAGTTTAGTAATTTAATTGTTTTGCGGTTTAAACACTGACACGTCAGTCATCAAATGTCAATTGTCACACTCGTTCCGCGTTCGTTTTCATTCACCTCACTTTTGTTCTCTTTCGTTTTGTCTTCCTGGTTCGTTGTGCTTTAGCTCGTGAGTTTTTGTTTTCCCCACTTTCGTATCTCATCATTTAATTCAAACAGTCTTTTTCAAGACTCTTGAACGTATCCATTAAAGTATTAGGTAAGTTTTAACAAATGGCGTTATGTCTTCACTTAATAAATATTTCTTTATGCATTGCTATAATTGTAGGTTCATTCAGAAAAAATATAGAGAAGAATCGTTCGCCTAAAACGAAAGAAAGTAGAGGCGTCCCTTACACCTCAAATGAAAAAATGTTGGCGTCTTTAGTCGACAAATATAAGACTTGAAAATATGAAAAAGGATGCTGCAACGATACAAACAAAGCAGCAAGAATGGGAGAAACTCTCTGGTGAATACAATTCGCAGGCCGGGGCAATGGTATCTACAGGGAGAACTGCTGCTCAGTTGAAAAAGTTGTGGTCGAATTTGAAGCAGAGGTAATTAGGGAAAATGCAAAAATCGAAAATATGTTGATAAACCTCTTAAACCTCGCAGAAAGAGAAAGACGGATACCGCCCATAAGTACGAGGTACATTTAACAGGTGATGGTCCACCATCTGTAGAAATTGTGGATCCATTGATGGATGCCATCGGCTTAGCTGCTCCACACATGGATGTAGAAGTGGAGTGCAATTTCGATAGTACGGTGGTGTATAGAGAAAAGCTTAAAAATATAAAAACCAATACAGAGTGGTAGGTATTTCATTAAATATTTGCCTTACGTTTTACCATATTCGTTTAAATTCTTTTAGTAGTTATACCTGAAAGCAAAAAAAATCAGAACCACTTCATAATGAACCGGAGATGTTTGAAGTAATAGCTCCTAGGAAGAAGGGAGGTATGTATGATATATATAGTTTTGTGTAATGGGGTCTCATCACATCATTTCCATTTATTTCATTAGTGTTTCAAAGAAAAATTGGCCAGACACCAAAAACTGTTCGTCATATATAATAAATCAGTAGATTTGTTCAAACAGCTTATATAGCCAGTTGCAAAACAGTTACGAACAATTGGTCAAAATCGAATCATAATTACTCCACATTATTGTCTCGAATGAATGCACAAATGATTAATTTAAAGTAACTGTTTTAAAATGTTTTCTACGAGTTGTTGGCCTATTGTTAACTATCTAATGGTCGTATACTTTTACAGTTTTATCGAAAAGGATCGCAAATGCAGAATTTGGAAGGAGATCTGCATGTGCAAAAAATGCAGGATAGCATTAAACACCAAGAGATACACCTAATGAAAATGAAGATTTTCGAGGAGGAAAAGAAAAAAGCAACTGCTGACAGAGTGAAATCTGAAGCAGAGGCCGAACTTGCTGTATTAAAGTTGGAGAATTTTAAAAAAGCAATGTCATTAATTTGCTTAAAAACTCATAAATATAAAATACTTCTATAACTGTTTTTAAAAATTTTGATGCATAAATTGCTTTCTAAATAATAATCCTAATTGGTTTTGTTCAGCATTATGAACATTTTCTTCATGTTCTTCAGGGGCCTTCCCTATCGCCTTCCCTAGATATGTTGTACAACACTGCTATAGCACAAATGATAGCTACGGTGGTTTCCATTTTAGTAGAGAGTGTCCGGCGTAAACATGGAAATTTTCTTTTCCATATACCAAACACTCTACTAAATTTCTTGTGTTCCTATGAGCAGCATTACAACTATGTTCACGTTGATGTTCTACAACAATTAAAAAGTTCTTGTTACTGATCAGATACATAACGCATTGCTTCTATCTTGACTGAAGTATGAGACATTACTTTTAATTGATAACCAAAAAATTATCTGGGTGGATAACCGGTGTTAGCAAATGTAGTCGGCAAGGATAACCATTGTCTCCAATTAGGTGACCGTGCACTTGACGTTGTTCAAAAAGGACTCTGACAGTGACATCACATTCGAAATTCTTCCTCCGTAAAATAGTTTAGAGGATTTTCAGTATCCCTCGCATATCTTTTTGGCATCCTTTGCACATCTATTTTATCCTGGATTTCATCGAGGTAATAAAAAATCTCCTCATTGTCACCCATTTCGCAAAGCTCTGAACATAGACTGAAATAACCTATCAATGTCAACAATGACAGGCCAAAGGATAAAACTTTATGCATACAACGTCGACTTGACGTCCAAGTCGGGCGCCTTCGTCGCAAAGTGAAGACTATAGGATACACATGCGTGCTCGATGCGAACTTAAGTCTGAGATCGAATGGAGATTCGACTATAAGTACGGCCGCCATTAGTGCGGCAAATCCTCTCTCACAAGTCTTTTTAAATGTCGAATGTATGAGAAAATTTTATTTAGTAATTCCGGAGGGGCCATTTCCACTATTTTTTGACCGGGGCGGGGGGTACCTTTTGAATTATCGGGGAAAGTACATAGAAATAATAATTAGCTAGCATCTGTTGGTCAACCGTTCATCATAAAATAAGCCTTGAAAGTTGGTAAACTTACAATGATCAAAGGAATGCTTAACGCACCTGGTGAATTGAATATACATTTAAGAAAATATAATAATAGTTACATATGATCGAGTCAGTTCAGGTTTTCATCGATAATATACATATTTTCGAAACACACCCTTTTAATATGGCAGTTTGTGATTTCGCCGTCACTACACGTACAATGTCGTCAGATCCAGGGTGAATTTCTATGATCCCTCCATTACCGCAATGGTGGTAGGTTGTCATCCTTAATTAGAACTAAGATTGTCTTTTTAGTTTTTCTTTCGTTTTCTTTAATTTCTACTTCTTTTTTAGAATTTCTTTAGGAAAATCACTGTAAACGATTGTTATACCGAGACTATGAACAAAATTTAACCGATCTATATTTAGCCAATGCTATACCATTTAATAAAATCGTATTGATGCTAAGTGATTCTGCCTCGTATATGGCAAAGGCTGGAATTCATCTAAAAGTGTTTTACCCAAATTTAATTCATTGCACCCCTCTGGCTCAGGATGTAAACCGAATAGTAGAAAAAATATGAAAGTAATTTCCGTTAGTAAATGATTTAATAATTCATATGAAAAAGGTTTTTGTTAAGGCTCCTTTAAGAGTACAGACACAATATATAAAGAAACGTTACCTGATGCACCATTTTGCCTCCTAAACTTGTCATTACACGATCGGCTACTTGGCTTGAAGCTGCGTTATTTTAAATACTTTTCCCAAATAAAGGTAGTAATGTCAACATTTGACGATCATTCGTCTGTAGCAAATGAGGAAGCGAAAAAGATTTTACGTATCATTACGCTGAGCTAAAACTTAACTTTAATAAATAAGAACTATAATATAATTTGTGAAACCTTGACAAAATTAGAAAAAAAGGAAAGTTCCCTTTGCCGATTCCATTCAACTAATCGAAAATTTAAAACTAAACATTGATAAAGCTAGGGGCAGCGTTGGTCAACAAATTTCAAAGAAATTAGAAGACGTTCTATGTAAAAATGAAGGTTTTACTTTATCAAGTAAAATTTCAAAGATTCTGGATGGAGAATTTTCAAGTGAGGTGAATATAGATCCTCAAATTTTGCCCGCATTAAGATATGCTGCTATTACATTTGTGGATGTAGAACATTGTTTTTCTATCTACAAACATTCACTCAGGGACAGGAGACAATCATTTAAATTGGACAATTTAGAAACATGATTGGACACATGATGATAATAAGTGTAAATCGCAACATATGTAGCTTTTAAATTAAAGTAGTTTTTTTGCAGTTCGTAACTACATGTTAATTTTTAGGTACCTTAAGTATTTTGTATGGCGACGATTTACTACTAGCCAATTCAATAATAATTAATACTGTTCTGCTAATGTATATAAACCGTAATTACCTGTATTAAAATTATTAAACTAGTGTAGAAAAAAAAAGGAATATTTTTTGTCTACATAGCATATATTTTTGCATTTTTTCCCTATTTATCTAAGTATTTTGCCTATTTCGGCAGATATATTATATGTGCATATATTTTTCAATTTTTCTGCCTACAAATCCGAGCTTTAATTATTACCTACCACTGCAAAAGTTTATATCCAATAAATAGTTCTAGTAATAATCATTTAAAACATGAAACAAGCTTTAAAATGACGTTTTATAAATGTGGATAAATTCATTTGTTGCTTAGAAATTGACAAATAAGGAAAAAATAAAAATTAATAAACCTTTAAAAAAGTTATTTACAACTATGTTAAATACGCGGAAATATGAGTTTTGTGGTATTATATGAACCCTCCACAATTTAGATCGAGCTATCAAATAGTTTTAATTTTATTCCATTTGTTTGTCCCAGAGACCATTTTTTTTGCAATGACGTAAGACAGAAAATAATAAAGGTACAGCAGTTGTACAGATACCATAAGAAAGAAGAGATAAACTATCAATTTGAAGAAGAAAAAACTAAAAAGAAAATAGTTTATCCTATTGCATCCATTAGTATTATTCCCATAGTCCGGTTTTGCAAAAAGTTCAGTAGTTAATACATTTGAGAATATCATGAGGAAATGGTTTAAAATGAAAGATTTACACAGCCTTTACATAACATAACGACATCAACCCTACAAAATGTCAACATGAGTCAGTCCCTATTTATTTTCCATGAAGTTTCAAATTTTAACAGACACTTTACGGTAAACAAAAAAAAATTGCCCAGGCAATACCTAGAAATTACCTCAATCGCGTGATTTTTCTAAGGATGTTGACCAGTAATGAATAAACAATTATTATAAACTTGAAATGGCTGAAATTAACAGAACTGTCTGAAAAAAGACATTATAAGCATTATTAAATAAAACATCAAAATGCGAGCCCTACAATAAAGTTGTAATAAAGTGAATAATAAGTATTAAAAGCCATTTTCATTGACTATGAATTAAGAAGTAATAGTGTACTATATAACAGATTTATGCTGAAAATTGGTAGTTCCAAAGAAATTAGGTAGAAAAATTATTTGACCGACCACAAGGTTTGCTGGTAATTTTGCTTTCCATACAATTCTACAACGAATCCAAAACAATTATTGGTTTTTAAAAGTGTTCTTGTGTTATAACGAAATATGTAATTATTACTCTTGTTTCGCAAGGACCCTTCTGAGACGAGATCTGTATTCAACAAATAAGTTTGCTAACACGTTACACACTTTTATACTGTTTTATACTGACTATTTGTTAACCTAATTTAAATGAAATAAACACTCGAATGCCCAAACTCATATTCCATTGAAAGCCAAATCTAAATTTATTCTGCCATTGTATAGATTAGCTCACAAAATCTGTTGGCAATATTTGTAACGACTCTCATCAAATTTTTGTTTAATATTAATGGTGTTATTGATACAAAAGCTGTTTTAAAAATTGTAAAAGACAAAAAAATGGTGATGTTTGAAAGGCCTGGTGGAATACGAAGTGACATGGAAGGAACTGTCATCTTTCAGCTACATTTAATAATTCTTGTAAAAATCGATAAATTTTTTTTGTTCATGTCACTAGTAGACATGGCACATATTGAGGGTTCAGTAGGAAGAGCGAATCGTACAATACTGGACAGACTCATATTTCAATTTCAGTAAAATTTCTGATACATCGAACAAAGAGGTAGCAAAGAATTAAAGTGCGATTCACAAAACAACTATCTAAATGTAAACATGTACAGATTGCAAGTCTATGTGACCAGTGAAAATTTAATTGTTGTAAAAATTCCAGACGGGGCTGTTAGGAAGCTGGAACAGAGCCATGTGAAACGGGACGGATTCTTCAACAAGAAAAATCGTGATGCCGCCTGCATACCATGGGTGATCTTTTGCTGACGAGAATTTTGGGTTATGCAGCGAGTGGTAGAAGCTGTTGTTACCCAGACTTAGCAGATCAAGTCCTTCCAAGGTAGTAGGAATACTCAGCTATGATCGTGGATTGAAGGAGCACGTCTTGGCAACTAGAGCAGGAGTTCCATACAAAGCTGTGGTGAGTTATAAATACATAAGCCTTAAATAAACATTTTAGCTCTTTAGCATAAACATCAGCCTTTTTTTAAACATATTAAGTGGAAGAGATGCAAGGGATATGACTTATGCATGAGTGATCTTTTTACAAGGGCCTTGTATAAAGTAATGAATGCAAGTTCTTATCAGTACTGGATTTATATAGCTCATTGATTTTTATTTATTTTACGCAGTTTTGAAAATGAATTTGGAAAAATAGCATTCCTAGAAATGCCAGATTCATATTATTTATAAATATATGCCTTTTAAAATTAAAGTACATAATTCACATGTATGTAACAGCTATCCAAAGGACTAAATATGTGCCAGGTGGTGACTGGAAAAATATAAAAATACGCAGAGTTATTGCAATTATTAAATAAAACAAGTCAATTTATTATCGATTTAATCCAGACTCCAGAATTAATCCAGAATATGCAACTCAGCAAATGTATTTAAAAATTGCCGGCCTTGATTTGATCAGAACCTGTGCTTCAAGCCCAGAAATTATGGACAAGCAAGTCAAGATTTCAATCCGAGTCAGATCAGATGCTCAAATTTTCAGCCAGTGTTTCTGCAGCAATTGTCACAGCTCACTCCAACAAGCAGTTGAATAGTTCAACTGCGCTAGCAACATCGAATTAGTTCAATTCAGTTCATAACATTTTCGATTCTCTTAATGTCAAGTTTACGTCATCTTCAAATTATTAGAAACGTGGACTTTCGTGGTTTAGTGCTAATAATGTTGAGATCCTTCGTAACACACTTTATTACTTTAAGTGTATAAAAGTTTTTGAGAATGGTAGGAAACGTGGAGACATTGACTGTTTGGAAGGGTTCCTGTGGACATTAAATGACGTTCTGCTATTACGGGTTGATTTTCAAAGTGAGGGAGGTCAGGTTTTCCTTACATCCAAAATTAATCAGGATCCTGTAGAAAACGTATTTTCCGTTGTCCCTAACAGTGATGATTTCGTATAATGCCTCAACATGCATGTGAAGCTTCTGAAATCCATGGAAGATTCAAATTGTGACGAAATGTGTGAAATGAAGAATTGGACACTTCATCTTCTAGTGACATTTTGAACATAAACGTTCACTATCAGAATTTGGCAACTCCAAAATTGGAGACAGGTTTCATTTCATGTATTGCTGGATATTTGCGAATTTATTGTTTTCAAAATCTTCTTGCGACCTTTAAATTTTTAACATGCAAATATAAAAACTATGCTTCTTCACCTAACGCTTTTCTCAATTTTTAACAGAGATTTTGGAGTGAATATTTTATTCATTTTTGATAAGCCGTTAGAAATTTTCCTACAATTTGTTAGTAATTGTTTGCAATCTTTTGATGAGATGTTCAGTAACCACAGCACAGAATTCCATTTATGCAAGAAAATCAGATGTTTTTTTAGCTCCTTGATCGGAATACAGAAATGTTATTCTAAATCAGCTGAGCAAAATGAAATTATTTAAATCTCGACGGAGAGCGGTAGAAGGGTAGAATGCGTAAAGCCGCAGGATTTACCTACAAACTATGTACTGTTAAAACTACTAACATAGTATCAACGAGTAAATGTATAATAAGTAGTTGGAACATACATTAAAGCCTTAAATTCTCGCTGCTGTCAGTACAATCATCGCTGTCATTGCCATTCATTTTTTTCTCTATCAATTTTTCAAATGGTAGAGATGGTAGAATGGTAGAGTAGGTAAATGGTTTTAAAGTCTATTATATGATATATATAATTTATGGGATCACTCAGTTTATCGTCTTAAGTTATGCAGCATTTCTTTATTAAATTTGGCGCTATATTTTTGCATCGCTGCAAAAGTGCAAACTGGTGTTTTTGGCTGTATTGCTTTGCAAAATACAAATTTTCAGTAATTTGATGAAATTTTGTGTTATAAGTACTTATTTATTTATTTCTTTATTTATTCACCTATAACCTTTTACATTTGTAAAATACCTGCGGAGGTTAATGAAGTTACCTGTTCTTAGGATTGGCAAACTTCGATATTAAAACTTAAATATGGAAACAAAATAGATTTGCTATTTTGCTCTATTGATAAGTAATCATCCATAACTGTAATATTGTTTTGCTGGAATTGATATACTTTTTTTTATTTTGAATTTTACTAGTTGATCATTTGTTCATTTCTAGTTTATTCATTTTTCATTTTGTTTCATTTTTAGAGCCAACTTTTTCAATTTTGACTTTCTTATGTTCTTCTTATTTTTAGCTTTTAGTTCATTTAGAAAGGGATTAAATAGGAAAACAGGCTTTACATAGTTACTCTTGTTACATGTTAACTTGCACCTTTTCCATATAATTATACTTATATTTCTGGTTGTACTATTTGAGTTTTGACATCTCATATATACTTCATTAAACTGACACTTATAGATTTTAAGGCATACAGTTGTGCGAAATTTAAGGGCTTGTTCATTGTGGTATATATTTTTTAATATCTGAAGTCTTTGTAATGTAGATGAACTACTGTTATATTTCCCTCTCCAAGATATGACAGCATAAATAATATTTTATTAGGATGCGTAGTGTAACGTCTTCACTTTTCAATTGGCGCTATTATTGACAAAGGTTTTTTGAAACTAAAAAATTCATATTCGTTTATGAGAATTCTCATTTATGAGAGTTTCTTGGAAAATTTACAGAAGTTACCTCGTAATGAGTCGAAAGAATCCTAAAGTATATTAAAGGTACGGTTATGCACTGCTGTTTTCTACCAAACGAGATTTAAATGTACGAATGTACATTGGTGGCAATCGCAGTTTTAGCAGTCTGTGACAATGTCAACTGTGACTGGTTCTGAAGTTGTATCTAAAATAATTTGCATCATTAAATTGATTAAGAGTTAATAATTAATTAAGAATTCAAATTGATAAACAACTGTATGGTGAAAATTAAAATGAGGCGACACTGTTAATCGACAATAAAAGGGCAATCAATTCTTAGAAGCAAAATTAGAGGGGAACCAGAAAGGTCAACTAAATCAACTCCTGAGAAACAAAATTTAGTTGCTTAGTAAATAGGGTCAAAGTGACGTCTTATGGGTGACCCAACTGCTTCAGTAAGTAACGAACTATGGTTGTGCGCAGCTCAATCTACCACAAAAAACTGGAATAAACTTAAATAATCAAATAGAGTGTTAGAGATGTTGGAATAATTTATGAGGAAAAGGTAAATTCATTAAATCTAATTATACTTGTAATAAACATTAGTTTTTTCCGCTTAAAGCCAGCAAATCTACCATACGTAAATACCTCACGGTTTCTTGAATTTAATTATCTTTTCTTTATTTTTAGATACCATTCCAGGACCAATAAAGAAAGGACCGTACTAAAGGGTGTGCAGAATCTGTTTGAACTCATCATGGACTCATCTGTCCCTTCGTTGCAAATAGATTAATAAGGAAGTATAATCAACTTTAGAAGTGTTGGGCGAAACCTGTTCTAGTGACTCATCCTTAGATTAGGAACAGACTTATTTTTCATTATAGGTTGCCTTTCCGTTGCGCATCCTGTGAAGGATGTACAAATGTCGATATATAATTGTTGTTACATACTTCAAGTGGGTTAAAAATAACAGCCATCTATTGTTTCACGATTCAAGAATATTTGTTAGATGAATTATCAGGAGTGCTATCTCTAAAAGGTAGCAGAATCTGATTGTCTCGTAAGAGATGAAGGTTTGATTAGATTAACTGTTGGTAGCCAAAGAATCTAAAGTTTTGTCAGGCTCTACAAATTTTTGGAATGTAGTCAATATGGTAAAAATTTAACTTAATTTTCTCTGCACATTTATATATGATCAATCTTAGTCAATCTAGATGTGTTAGTATCTAATAGGGAATGCTCTACAACTTCTGAATTAAAGTAACACTCTCATTTCATATTGTTAACATTTTTTACATGTTCACATTGTTTTTAGACCTAATCACGTTTTCTAACTTCGACACAAATGGGGGAGCGATAAAAGACTTAATGTTCACTATGGTACAACCTACAAGTAATTTGTAGAGATACTGTCTTACCTGATTCTCTGTATAATTTAATTTTGTAAAATTCTTTCCACTGGCTTCTAAATAGTGATATTTTGATCTAGTCATGTTTAATTGGAAGGAAGTTCATCAGCTTGGAAAACTTTTGTAGCAATATCAATGTGCGGGGTGTGACTGCTGCTAGATTTGACCAATGCGAGCATATACTGAGTCTACTGCCATCTTACTGTCATCTGTCTCTTTGGGTATATATCAGATATGCGATATTGCAGTGTTACGCCATTTTTGACTCTGCAAAATAATCAATACGCATATTTCTGGCCAATTAGTTTTTACATGGGCTTTATGCACCTGACATCTAGTGTTTGCGAAGAGGACTCCTATTTGTTCGGGAATTACTTTCAATTTGATTAGTAGTATTTTAGTCAAACATAGACATAATTAGTTTAAATTTGAATTGAAAAGATCTAACTTTTGGATGGGGCATTTTAACATCTCTAACAGGAGTGGTTTTAATTCTCATATGAATTGAAAAAATTTAACCAAGGACTACATGTTTCGTTATCTAGTCAATAGTCAAATTCTTTATTTTCTTCTCAAACAGCGAAAGCATAAGTCTTGAATGAAGTTGTTCTACAGGGGAACAACTCAATTACCACAATTCCTACTATTGTGTTTTGTGCACCTTTTTAAGCTCGACTGTGTGTAGTTTATTTTGAATTTAATTTGTCATGAATCGAAGGGTAGCGAGTAGACACTCCCTGTCATTCCGACAGAGACAGGTCTACTTCAGGGATGCGACCCTGCCCACGCGAGCCTTGGGTCTCTCTCCTACTCCCAACCTGGAGGGGAACCCATGTCCTAAATTCCCGAGAACCCACTTACTACCTTTCATTTATACCTGCATCCTCTGCCAGGGTAATCTGTTCTTGAAGTGTATAATTACATATGCCACTTCGGAATCTAGATGAGGATGAAACTGACTAAAAATGCTTTATCAAGAAGAACGGTCTTCGGTAAAACTTGTACACTGGAAAAAGTTGAGCCTCCGAAAGGTCGACTTGGGCGAAACCTTTGTCGTTATGTGGAACAATGAAGGAGGCATGTATCGAAAGAATTTCTTGAGGCAGTGAAAGAACTCGTGAAGTTTAAGTACAAGTCTTGAAATAGTTTGTGCCTAAGGAAGTGACACTTGAAATTAAAATCAGCAAAATAAGAATAGTTATGAAAGAAAATAGAATTGCAAGCGTGTGTCGAATGTAGATGCAGCAGTTACTTCGTATGTAGACCTACGGAGCTTCGGATGTTAGTACAAGGTTCAATCTATTTGCGATACCTGTTCAGATTGACACCTCATCGCTTCAAGTAGTTTTGAGTTCATCCTAAGTAAGCGACACTCTATAGACGTCATAGACAGTACAGGCGGACGGGTTGTTGCCAGTCATTGATTTTCTCGAATAAAGGTTGTAAGGCACACCCAACTCTCTTTTTTTTTTGTAAAGGAGGTCTATGTGTTCTTGGATTGTTTAGGTTTTCCTGAGATGGCCTCGTCTTCCTCAGCCTTAACCTTATTGATTTTCTGTTACGTTGGTTTGAAAGCTACTCCGGTACACATGAAGTAAAATTGGTCTCTTCAAAATACATCTCATATGAAGTATAAAGTTTGAAGTAATAAATCAATGGTCGAAAAAATTCTCACAGTCGTGTATCGGTTAATAATTGTTCATTTCAGATGGGATAAACCTAATTCACCGAAATGCTGCATTAATAGCAGCAAACTTCATTACAATGAATTTAAATTTAGCGAAATCAGTTCGCCCAATACCTATCATAAGAGTTATAATAGTGAATAGAAATAACAGCAGAATGCAAAAGTACTAATACTTACTTTTTACATCTCAACAATTGTTTCTTGAACACAGTGGCATTCTAAGAATTATTATTGTTCTTAAGTAAGCTATTACATTCAATGGGACCCTTGCAGAATATTGAATTTATTGTATTTCTGTAGTTAGGGACTTTTACACCCACATAAGCTATTTTTTGTCTTGTGTGATATTCATGTATCTCGCTGCCGTAGGTAATAAGCTCTGAGAAATATGTAGGAGCTTTTTGCTTCATAATTTTGTAGATAAATAACTTAATTGCCATAGCGACAATGCAGAGTGGGAGTGACTATTTTTTTCGCGACTAGTATCTGCCCATTTGATTGTATCATAAAATGTTTGGCAAATAGGAGGAACATATTTTTTCTCTCGAGGCATTGTTTATATCCACGCACATAGCACGGATACGCTCAGTTCGGTAGGACGCCCCTATGTGGTAATCAGCCGTGTCTTGAAAAATCGCATGCGTCTAGCAGGGATGGCTCCAAATTCCGTAACACCTGGGCAGAATCTTGCAAAGGGAGTGCGGATGAGTATTCTGGCGGCTTCATATGCTACTACAAGCCTGTGTTTTATTTTTGCTTGATCGGAGGCCCGCACGGCCGCCAGGTCACCATGTATAGTTCTAGCCCGTTGATGCGGGCCGTGGTTAGCATCCTAATCGTGCTAGCCCAACCCTCGATTGTGTGTGATAGCGGACTAAAGAATACGTTTCGTTGCTAAATACACTGAAAAATTGGTCTACAGAATTTGGCTTCATTATATCATCATTAAAACCTACTATTAATGGTTTTAATTCAGCGATATCTATTGCTAGAATTTGCTTAGACCACATATTAATAATTCCAGATTGGTCGAAAACCGCGCCATCAATATTACAATCGATTGTAAAATAATTAGGTATAACAGGAGGGTGTATATAATTTTAGGGATTCAACAATTACAGGGTCAGTATCAAAGTAAGTGTATTCTCCTGGTTCAGTGCATTAATACATTTTTTAAAGATAACTTGTATGTTTGAGGGTGGGTTGTAGCGCGGAGAGTTAACTAGTGATGGGATAATTCGAATTAAAAATCCTCGGTATTCCGATTATCAGAATCCTCGGTACATTCCGATTATTAATTTCGAGTATTCGTATTCGTAATCGGAATCGGCTGGGTGACTTGGCTGGGCTATGCGGCTGGGTATCACTGGTATCAGCCGACAGCCGAACATATTCGATTGGATATGACCGAAGCAGGAGAATCGAGAGTCGAGACGCGTTTTTTTTTTTTAAATTCGACTTCGAGGGCGCGCACAGTCAGGACTTTGTACAGGGCAGGAGTAGTGAAAAATATATATTATTTTAACGATTTTTCGTTAAAAAAATATTTAAGGAGGACAAATGACATTTATTTATTGCTAAATATCAAAAATGGTTATTACAAAATTAAACGAATATAGTTATCTACATGCATAACTTTGAAATATAAAACAGGAATCATCGATTTTAAACTAATGTTTCTTTGGTAGATAATAATAGCATATACATATTTTAAAAAAATTAATAAAGTTACCAAAACATACCCTGTTCATGAGAAAAACTAAATAATAAAACCAAATGAAAATAAATAAAACTTTGACAAATAAAACGAGTATAAACTTAAATAACATTCAAACAACAATTATGAAAGAAAAACCAAGTCTCATTAGTCATCAATCAATCTTATAAATGAAAACAAATAAAACTGACAAACAAAACGAGTATAACTTTAAATAATAATCAAACAATAATTATAATAGAACTCAAAAACGTGAATTTAAAAATATAATCTGATCCAGGTTCTTTGGAGAAAGTCTATTTCTTCTGGAATTAGTTAACTGCCCGGCCTTGGAAAACACTCTTTCGGAATGTACAGAAGTTGCAGGAACGCTTAAGTATTTTAAAGCTAGATCGTATAGCTCTAAAAAACTAAGTTTGTATTTGGCCCAAAATTCTAAAAAGGGATCTTTTGTTCTTTCTAACATTTGCATTTCCAAATACTGCCTAATAATTATCGCACCCATACTAGCCGGGGTTGAATAAGTCTTATCCTCGGATACTTTTTTGTCAAAATGAGCCCAGATGTTCGGTGAAACATTTTCTGTTGATTGTGCCTCTGTTTGAAGCTGAATATCGGATGTCTGATTTTTTTGACGAGACGCAAACATTTGTTTTAGTTCCTCTGTTACCCATTTCTCTGCACTATTCGCATTTTCTTCATTATCAAAAGCAAACTTCTTGAATCGTGGGTCTAGGAATGTAGTCTTTGTTACCATTTTGCTAGTCTCAAATCCACCAAATCGACGATTTATGGCTTCAAACAATTTTAATTTTAATGCCGAGCCTACTTCTGTATCAGTGTTTGTATTTCTTAAAAAATACTAGAAGCCTCGAACTAAAGGAATTACCATTGACAACGTAGGATAGCTTTGGCTAGAAATTATTGTTGTCATATCATCAGCAGGTTTTAAGACTTTTATAATGTCACTAATAATATTCCACTCTTCTGCAGTAGGAAACTGGGGTGGTTTCGAAGAACTGGCTAAAGCAACACATAAAGGGTCTTTTATTTCAGTTAGTCTTTTCAGCATGGTAAAGCAAGAGTTCCATCGAGTCGGTACATCTTGCTTTACTTTTAATATGGGTAATTGCATTTGTTCTTGCACTGATTTTAACTTGTCACTTGCTAGGCTACTGTGCTTGAAATGACCCACTAGGCTACGGCATTTTTTTAAAATTGCGTCTAAAGTCTCACTGCTTTTCAAAGAATCACTCACTATTAAATTTAGTGTATGTGCTACACATGGGACATTATGAATTTGGAGGTGCTCTGTAATTGCATTTTTAATATTAGCCCCATTATCTGACACAACTGCTACTATTTTACTTTCTATATCCCATTCGCGCAAAATGTTTCTTAAAGCGGTGCCAATGGCTTCTCCAGTATGAGATCCTGGTAATTCACGTGTTGCCAAAACGGACGATTGTAGAACGTCTTCATGTACGAAATGTGCTGTCACTGTGATGTAGGCTCTGGTACTATCTGAGGTCCAGATGTCTGTTGTCAATGAAATATATTTAACATTGCTTAATATGTTTATTAAAGCTGATGTCGCTTCTGCATATTTTTTGGGTAATATTTCATAGCAAATTTTTTTTCTACTGGGAGGATTATATAAAGGCTGCAAAGTCCGTGAATATTTTAAAAATCCTATGTTTTCAACTAGAGATAAGGGTTGAAAATCTTTAGTTAACATATCGATGAGAGCATTATCTATTTCTTTAACTGTTGCTTCCGAAAGTTCAACACTGCTTTTAGCACCGTAAAGTTTTAACTGCTTGGGTCGTTTTTCCGGAACAATTTTTAATGTTGTAGATGCATTCATACCCGAAGGTCCTGGTAAGGAAGTAGCGTAGTTAGATGCTTGGGCTTGTTTTTCTTTACTTTGGACATTGTTCGTAACACTACTAGAACTTTGCAGATGTTGAGATTGACTATTTTCTGGATTTACTTTCAAATCTGACCTATCTTCTTCCATGGAAGGATCATTTTCAGCATCAAATTGGATCGGGTGAATTCTTAATAAATGCTGTTTTAAATTGGTTGTACCGCCAAAATATCTAAACACTTTTTTACAAATATTGCACGTAACTGTTTTATCGTCTATTTTTTGGAAATAATTCCAAACAACTGATCTTTTTTTGGTCCCTGGACGCATATTTTATGTTAAGGAACCTACAAAATCGCCTTACTCCTGACCTGACCTGACTAGACCTTCAGTAGACGCGTGGTCTTCCACTACAAATTCACAGTATTCACACCTGAGTCACACCGTTCACACTCTTCACAAGCAGTTACAGTCGTTATACGTTGTACAGTGTACACAATTTGCAACTTAGCTCAATCTTCAATGAAATACTAAATTAATACAGGGCACGGATGTCGAGTATTCTTATTCGGTATTCTTTGGGTCTAGTTCGAGTAAACTCGGGCCGATTTCGAGTCGACACTCGACAGCGCCGCGGTCGGATTTTCTCGTACCAACAACCGATTACGATTTCGAGTATCATCCGGTTATGAAAATACTCGAATCGCCAGTATCCGATTATTGAAATATACCGATTATGCCCATCGCTGGAGTTAATCTCTGGTCAGACCTGAACTCTGTTCAAACTCGGGTCAAGTCGGACAATGCGTTGTAGCGCAGCGAACGACGAGTTAACTCTCCGGTTAAACTTCGGTCAGCTGACCAAGCGAGAACAGCGAGTTAAACTTCGGTCAAGCAGAGAATATGACAAAAGTGAAAGATCCGTTTCATGATTTGTTTGTTGTTTTCATGGTTAGGAAGATTATCGGTGTTTCGCTTGGCTTGTAACTGTGTATTTTTTTGCGATTCATAGTTTCTAGTTAGATATCATTTAGTTTATAGTTGTATTGAAATACCTTCGGGATATCCCGCGATTTGGTTTAATAGGTAGTGTAGGGTGTAGACCAGCGCCAGCACTATTAAAACTGGAAAGAAACAAAGATAAGAATCATGGGTAAGTTACAAACTACTACTACGTCTACTTCTCCAATGAATTATAATACTATCAAACGATACATTTCAATCTGAATAGATGGCATAGAAGCATTGACTGATGACGAGGACTTTCTGGAGCTCGTTATGATGGAAGCCTTCCCGAGGGCTCCACAGCAGTTTCGGTGTAGACCAGATCATTTCGAAGTCTGGAACGACAATGAATTTCGTGCGAGATTTAGATTAAGTAAGGAAACTGTCCACTACTTAATTGAAATCATTAGAGGTGACATCTCATGTGTGCGAAATGAGTAAGTTTTGTAATTGTAGTCTCATTTAAATATGAATAAGCATAGTGAGTCCTCTTTTGGTAGCAAACACTTTAATGAAACACATGATCATTTTAAAATAAAAGCTGACTTTATAATAGATGACTAGCTGAGGGTCTAGGTAATGAGGTAGTGTTATGATCAACCTTTTTTATTTTAGAACGACATCCTTAACTGCTTCGGAGAAGGTGTTAATAACATTGCGTTATTTAGCCACCGGATCGATACTTCAAATATTGGGGGATTTTAGTGGTACTGACGAATCAACAATAAGTCGTGCCATCGCTGTAGTACTGAACTCTTTTGCAACATTACGGCCTCAGTATGTCAAAACATCCTAGTGCTGAAGAGATACCCAAATTAAGGGAAGGTTTTATTTACTTTAAGTGGGTTCCCAAAATGCATTGGAGCAATTGATTGTACTCTTGTTAGGATAATTTCACCTGGAGGAGAAAATGCAGAAGTCTTCAGAAGTAGAAAGGGTTTTAGGCATTCAGTGTTCAAGCAGTTTGTGGCTGTGACCTTAAAATTTGGGATATTGTTTGTCGCTGGCCAGGATCATCTCATGATGCGACTGTTTTTAATAATTCACGACTGAAAGCTCTCATGGAAAATGGATATTTCGGTGACAGTGTTTTAGTGGCAGATGGTGGATATGGTGTAACACCATATCTTTTGACACCACTTAGAGAACCAAGAACTCCTGCCGAGGCAAGATATAATCGAGCGCAAGTACGGGCGAGGAACCCAATAGAAAAATGTTTCGGCGTATTAAAGAAGCGGTTTCCAGTTCTGGCCCTAGGGATAAGATTGAAAGTTGAGAAGGTAGAAGCGATAGTGGTTACCTGTTGCATTTTACATAACATTGCTATGGAGCAAGGAGCAGCAATTGCAGAGACGGAACAGTTGGATCTGTATGAAGAACCGAATATTAAAGGAATTAATCAAAATAATGTTGTGAGATATAATTTAATTCATCAGTTTTTTCGTGAATGATTTTCACGATTCTGAAACTTATTCTGTTCATTCATACCACTTCTTAATATGAAGAGTATGAATGAATAACTGATTAACTGGTCATAATTTGTTTGATGGTACCATTTTCATCAGGATGTGTGATACATTACCGTATTGTTCTGTACAATGTTGTTTGTATAAGTACTATATTCTCATGTTTTCACATATTGTTATAAGTTGTCTGTAGTATTACCGTGCAGTGAGACATTTTGTGAAGTTAAATTATTCCATGACACGCTTTACTAAAGAAGTGTCAGTATTGAAAATCCAAACCAGATACAAACATGAAATTGAAATAAAGAAGTGAATTGCATTCACCACTTTTTCTTATAAATAATAAGGAAACACAAGTGTTTATAAACCTTTTTTAATTAATATTTTTTTTTATATTGAGTATCTCTAATTCCAACTCTAATTTTTTTCTTTTCCCACGAAGCTCCTCTTCGTGCAGTTCCTACAAATGTTTGATTTCTAAATCATGCTTCTCTTGCATGTGCCTTAACAGCTGGTTGTGTCTTTCCTCACTCCATTTGTGTTGTGATTGTGCGCTCCTTTCCTTTTCGGTGACCCATGATGACAGCTTCCCCCTAAGCGGATTTTTCTTAAAGCTTTCTGAAATTTTACCTCTGTCACTACCTATTCCTTAACATCACAATAGTACATGTATACATACCATTACTTTTCTTTTTTTGTGGTGCCACCGTTTCCAATAAGTTTGTTGGCATTTCGAAACTTACATCTAGAACAACAAAATCAATAATGTACACTCGCTCTAATGATTACAAAGGTATACTGACCAGTATTGGCAACGGTAGCTTGCAACGTTGATGGACACTTGGACGACGATGGACCCTGTGATATCGACGGTCCCTCTGATGTCGAAGGACCGTCCAACTTTGATGGACCCCCCCAACTTGAGGTCCCACTTTTCTGACTGCTCTTATCATTAAGTGGCACCTCCAATGCTTCGTTACCTAAAACATTAAGAACTGATTGTGGTTCCACGGTAATGTATTCAATTGTTAGTAGTGAAGTAATAAGACATCTGTAACAGATTTAGGATTCAGGTTATTGACTCCGACCTTGAAAACCGGTTTGACGACATGTAAAACCTGTTTGAACCTGTCTAGGATTCAATTTATCAACCCCCCAACTTGAAAACCAGTTTGACAACATGTAGAAACCTGTTTGAGATTCAGATTATCTACCCCGACCTGGAAAAACCGGTTCCCGCACTCCATG
This sequence comes from Cryptocephalus primarius, assembly GCA_963576515.1. Classification (NCBI taxonomy): domain Eukaryota; kingdom Metazoa; phylum Arthropoda; class Insecta; order Coleoptera; family Chrysomelidae; genus Cryptocephalus; species Cryptocephalus primarius. Next base: position 2,135,570 of record OY754956.1, on the reverse strand, counting down.
ACCCATAACCTATGACTCATAACCCCGTGACCCCTCTTAACCCTTGACTTCAGTGTGCTTTGTGGGTGAAAAAGAAGATGTGAGTAGCTCTCGATCTCAGGTCTTCTGTGTGGTAGGCGGAGCAGTTACCTCTCGGCTAAAAGTACACATGTGTTGTACTTTATTAAGAAGGTATATGAATAGAAATTCGAGTTTCGTTAACATTGCGAGCGCTCCTCATCTAACGTACTAAGAAGATGTCCTACCCCCTCCACTTCTTTAAACATATAAGCCATTGATTGTTTCGTATTAAGTAGTAATTATTAAAAGTTATGGGTGAATATTCTAATACTTCATGCTGCTTGGTAGAATAGTCTAGCTGTCGAAATGAAAAAAGAATAACCCCCACCTTCGTCTAGGTATTTTCTAAACACCACCAAAAAAAGAAGTAACTGAATAGAAAATCGAGTTTCGTTAACATTGCGTGAGTAACACCCAGTTTAGAGGGTGTCATTGAAAAATAACCCCAACGTCTAAGTATGTCGTAAACCCTACCAAAACAAAGTAACAGAATCAAAATGAGTCACTTACCCCGTCCTTCTAGTCTAGACACCTCTTGTCCCAAAATCCTCGTTGGGATTATTTTTTTTGTTTAAGAATGAATTGAAAGAAGTTATTTTCTTCAGTCTGACCCTAATGTGATTACACAATTTCGACCTTACCTGGTTGTCGATGGAAAATAACAAGTGATTAAACCGGATAATTAAGCATATATGGAGAAACTGTTGGTCATTCGCGACAAACCCCCCTTGGAACCTTCAAAGAAATTATACTCTTGTTATGAATCGGTCACTCACATCAACCTTACCCCGTCCTTCTAGTCTAGACACCTCTTGACCCAAAATCCTCGTTGGGATTATTTCTTTGTATCAGTCCGACCCTGATGTGTTTACATAATTTCGACCTTGCCTGGTCGTCGACCAGCGAAATGCATTGTCGATGCAAAATAACAAGAGATTAAACCATATATGGAGACACTGTTGGTCATTCGCTTCCACCTTGATTCCCACACATTTTTCTAGACATTCGATAACCTCAATCTTGAGTTAACCTCGTCTGACCCTCCCCAAATGAAAAAATCCAATGGAATGCTTGTGAAATCTGAGAAATCAAGGTAAAAGGTAATTAACACCATCTGTAAGAGAAATGTGTTATGAAATTTCTTGTGAAATAGTAAATGCAAGCTAAAATCTAAGTACCGCCTTTTCTTAACGAAAAAAAAAAAAATCAGTTAAAAATTACAATAGAAAAACCGAAAATAAGTGTGAAAATCCACTAGTGAAAGGAAACATATGTCGGACTATATTTCGATATATTACAGTAAGCAAATAAGTGAACTACAAGGAAGATAATGTACCGAAATATCGACAACCAGTGTTTGTTGAAATAAACATATATCACATTAAAACGTATTCCGGAAATCAAATTAGCATAAATATTGTAGGCACCTGTTAAAATTATAGTAAACAAAGAAAGTTTGTAGTAAAAATTAACATATATTAGCATGTGGGTACATTAAACGGAATTCATATAAAACGAAATAAAAAATATATACGAAATAAAAATTTAACATTATAACCGTCCTACTACCATAATGTTCAAAGTAATTTTCGGTTCACTATTAAAAAAAAAAAGATTAACGTAATAATATCCCTAGGTACCAACAAATAAATACAAAGTGAAATTATATGCCATGTAAGGATACTTACATACTATATCTGAAAGTTATAGTATGAAGTTATCTGAAGTTATAACTCTTAAGAGGGTATTTTCATGTATGAATAACGCCCCCGAAAAGGAAAGTCTAAAGGGAAGATCTAAGATAATCAACGGATAAGATAAAATAGGGAAATTTTTAAACGCTGTAAAAGAGTCTGTTTTAAATGTTTAGTAGTAAAATAATATGAACCTTTAAAGAATATATATGACAAGGTGAAGGAATGTATTGTTGGAGTAGTAAAGAAAAAAGAGGTATTCTTAAACGAAAGACCAGTTCTGTAATACATATGACTACGAAGCCACCTAAGTTTTACAATTTATACAAATTAGAGTACTACTTTTAACCTAAGAAAGGTAATTTTACTGTTAAATAATAAATATAGTATAGAATTCTAATGGAATAAGATGAAAATATATGTGTTATTGTGAGTGCAATACCATAAGGACGAGAATAGTGTAGCATGTGTAAGAAGGGAGGAGGAGTGGGGAAAGATCCAACCGTTTCATATATATAGAGATATCTTCGAGAATGAAAAGCACTTGTAAAATCTACTTAAAGTACTTCTCCACAACCATGTCGGCTCCCGTCAAATCGATGAAACTGCAGGTTCACCTCAAGCGACAACTGTGATGTCCCAGGGTAGGATGATGGATATAAGGCTGACTCGTTGATTACTTATAACATCTATTGAATCAATTACATTTTCGAATACATGTTATACGGTACTACTCTTACACTACTCTACTCTACTCTACTCTTCGTGTTAACTGTGTCGGTTCTATTTAATACATGGGTATCTAGGGCGAATGTGAATGTGTAACAGACTACCTCAGCAAAACATCCAACAATCGATTACCTTTGTTTATTCGACCTACTAATAAAGTCGAATATGCACCTTAGAATAAACTCTGGTTGTTATTGTTACTACTTGGATAATCTGTCACACGACCTAATTACCTCACACAACGTGAGGAGCTGAACGATTCGTCGTTTGAAGTTCTAGATGGCTCGTTTAGCTCTTTACGGCCAATCAACGCTCTACTTCCGGTCCAGAAGGGGGATAAGCTGGTGGCTGCTGGCGGGCCACTGCAACTACCCCTGTGGAGGCCGGGACCAGCAAAGATCCAGAGCGTTGTGACGGTTCTCCCCACGTCAACACCAATTCGTCCAGTGTATGAGGACATCACACTGGACGAGCCAGCTGAACGGGAGGAGACGGCTGAGGTGAGACGGGAAGACGAGGACGAGGAGCACACAAGGGAAGTGGAGGAGGAAGAAGATGACGGCGTAGAAAGAGTGTATGAATGTGGGGATGATTCAGTGACTGAAAGAGTGAGAGAAGTGGAATATCAGAATGAATGTGAAAATTTAAAAAAAAAATATTGATATGTTAAAGTGTAAAAAAGCGAAATTTATAAAATTAGAAAAAAAAAACAAAAAAATTAGAAAAAAAAATGAAATTTTTGAAGGAGCGAATGGTAAATGTGAGAAAAGATATTGTGAAATGTGAGAGACTGAAAGAGGTGTTGGATGAAGTGTGAATGTTTTAATGTGTAAGGTAGTTATTTAGTTAGTATGTAGTTATATTGTATTGTATGTATCGAGTAAGAATAAAAAAATATTTAATAAAATCGTATTACTATTCAACATACTCAGATGAACTAAGAAATCTTTCGTTTCTACAATTACTTTACTTAAGTATTCATTAAATTTTACTAATTACTAGTAGTTATAGTAATTACTACTTAAATGTGTTCATAGTAATCAGTACGGTGTTAAAGAATGGTTTACTTAAGTGTATAAGTGACACAAACTTACCATAGGTACTTCTCGAGCATAGTAATCCAAAGCACACACATACACACACACACATCGAATCTTAGCGTAACGCGATCTACGGATAAACTGTATCTGACTAATACCTTGAATGAGGAAAGAGGAAGAAGAAGAAGAAGAAGAAGTTTTTAGTAAATTACCGGTTTGGCATGCTTCACAGGAGCGGACTTAGTGATAAAATATTATTTTCAAAGTAGGATGTCCTTTTAATTTAGAATCATTGACAAAGTGAGCCAGTACACATATTAGGGGGACAAGAGATGTATTAGTACGAAAGTATAATATTAGAATCTTACGTATATGATTTTAAGTAGTAAAGAGATTGTTGTTTTTATAAATTGGGAGTTTCTTTTAACTAGGAATATTTGACAAATTAAGGCCTTATACGTATTAGGGTTAAGAGATGTATTAGTACGAAAGCATACATTAAAAAAGTCTAACATGTAAGATTGTGAGTAGTATAGAGATTGTTGTTTTCAATAGACTATTGACGTTATTATCCAGGAGAGAGGAACAGTGAATATATATATATATATATATATATATATATATATATATATATAGTTGAATAAACAATTGAAATAAGGAATAAGTGAATAAGAAGTTAAAATTTTGAAATTAAATATTTGTGCTTAATGTTAAATGATTTACAGATATCTCTACACATAATTGAACAAAAAAATGGGGTTTTTTGTAGAGCAACTGGTTTAGTGTTTCAATAAAACGAATAAATATTGGTGTATCAGTTTAATTATTAATATTAACTATTACATATTAAACAAAACTGGAGCAAATCCATCCTCCTGAGGCTCAGGGTACAGTTATCACACCGGAGAGACTCGAAATTTAAAATGTGTCCTGTCACATGTCTCCTTACAGCAACTATTGTTGTAGGGATTGGAGGAAGAAGAGACAGCATGCATCCGGTGCACAAAATTCCACCATTGCACTCGAAATAAGTGTCACTAACGCACATTTGTCCTTCCATCACTGTATTCACGAACTCCTGTTGCGTCAGTGGCGTTTCTTTTACGATTTTGGTGTCCGTAGTGGTGATGTCTACGTCTCCAAAACCGTCATCGAACTCTAAATGTTCTGCGTTGTTAATTCCAGGTTCTTGAGCCATGTTAAGTTGTAATATGCTGAACTGAATCATATTTACAAATTCATACGTATTTATACAAAAAACAAAAGTCATGAAACCGGTTGTTATGGTATAAGTTACCAGACTGAATAAAAAGAGACAACTAGAGTTGCTAAAAATAGAAAACCAGTTTTGGTTGGAGATCTGAGGATTGAAAGAAGTTGAACCGGTTGGTAGAGATCATTAGGGGAGGTTACTGACAGGGATGTCTAAAAATAGATGCAATTTCGACAGGTGAAGGGAATTCATACGTATTTATACAAAAATAAGTCATCAAACCGGTTGTTATAAGTTACCAGACTGAATAAAAATAGACAACTAGAGTTGCTAAAAATAGAAAACCAGTTTTGGTTGGAGATCTGAGGACTGAAAGAAGTTGAACCGGTTGGTAGAGATCATTAGGGGGGGTTATTGACAGGGATCTCTAAAAATAGAGGCATTTTCGAAAGGTCAAGGGAACCGAAGAAAAGATTTCAAGAGATATTAGAGGATAAGGGTGTTTCGTAACACTGAAAAACATAAACCGGTTTAGAAAATCCCCCACCATTAACCCCCCCCCCCCTCCAACCAATTGAAGGAATATAAAGAGACACGTAAACTTTTAGTATTCAATAATTTCACACAATGTCGACCTTTACCAATACACCATTTGTGCTATTAGGCGAGCGCAGATTTCATCTTAACCCCTCAAAATCTAAATTCGTGTCAGTGGGAGTATGTTACAACTGGAACTTTTCACCATGCATTCGCCTGGCTGGTAACAAAGGAGATGAGGTGTGCTTCGAGGAAGCGTCGTGGTTGAACTTTTTAAATAACCAGGGAATAGTGACAAACTTCCTGTATTCTACCGACCCGACCGACCCGATTGATGCGGGAGAATTTATGTTGGAGTTCAAACAATTAAAATATGGAAAAGTGATCAAGATCTCGAAGGACAATTCAGCCATCCATCTGGGATATGAATCAGTGTGCGCTCTATGGGAAAGTAGAGGAGCAAAGCGGGTATCAGACCAAAAAAATGGTGAACGCGCCAGAATCCTAGACGTAGATCTCCAGGTACTCCGGGTAACTCCTTAGTCGAGGTGGGGGAGGGTGGTCATGTCGTAGCCGCTCTTCTGGGCGACCCCCCAGGTCTCAGGTGATTCCCGCGTACCCCTGAGGGGCGGGTATCGGACCAAAACTTAGAGGAGCGTGTGGGGGGAGGGTGTCCAGGTACTCGGTGCACCGGAGAGGGTGTCCAGGTACTCGGTGCACCGGAGAGGGTGTCCAGGTACTCGGTGCACGGGAGAGGGTGTCCAGGTACTCGGTGCACCGGAGAGGTACTCCGGCCCCTAGAGCCTCAGCTGGGGGGCCGAGGTGCGCCATCTACCTTCGCGTTCGTGAGCGTCAGGAGACCGAGGTATAGAAATCTGCGCGATCTGAGCGTACCGTCGCGCCATCTACAGGCCCTGAGAGGGAGAGACCCAAAGAGTCGCCATTTACGTATATGTGAAAGTCTCCCTTTTGGTGAAGGTACCATCGATTTTGGTGAATGCAGTCCGTTTACCACCATCGAGTCGTTTTACTATCATTAATCTCTGTCACGCCCAACGCGAATACAATGTACCATAATGGGCGTTTCGCGAATGTGCATAACGTTGCTCCGTACCAAGTAAAATTGTAGATCTTAAATATTTACAATTAAAAAACATCAAAATTATGTATTACATGAAACATTTTTGTGATATTTCATGTAATACATCTACCGAAACTAGGATTCGAACCTAGGCCCTTTAGATCTTCAGTCTACTGCTCCGCCCACTGAGCTATTTCGGTACACACTCTACGTCATAACTTCTATTTCGAAATAATAAGAAATGAATAACATTTCAATAACAATTTTTATTCTCAGCTTTTGAAATAATGTACAAATACATATCAATAATCGACCTCACGTGTTTCTCGATTCTCTCACGTTCCCATCTCCAACAAATGCACGAGCAGCTATCTGGACCCTCTATGGTGGTGTCTCTGGACCAGGGGCAGCTCACAAAATGTTCACCATGCGTCGATTTTCGTTTTTCTTCTGCTTCTCTGGTTTCCACTTTAGTGTGTAGCTCTAGGAGTTCTTTCTTATGTGCAGGTGTTACATAGTAACCAAATTCAAACAAAAAACTTTTCACTTCCATATTTTACTGGTAGTAGATGTGAATAGTAGGAGCACTTTTAAGAGAATGAAGAAGGTTCATGTGGTGATGATGGTGGCGGTGGTATTAGAAGTCAGTGAACTGACTTGACCGGTCGTCATTCACGTTTCAACAGGTTTGTGGGATAGGAATATTCGACTCAGCCGTTGAAACTTGTCAGAACTTGCAGTTTACACCGTCTAGCTCAACGCTTTTACATTAAAATAGAAAACAAAGTCAACATTTAATTGCGTGTATTTCCATATAGGTCAATATACAATTTCATAATTTTTTTGCATAGCAGTTTTAATATCATTGCGGTGAAATAGTCGATCTACACACAAACACGTATCTGGACATTCGATGCTACAGTTGAGTGACCAAGGGCAGCTCACGTAATGGCGTCCGTGGATCGATGTGTTCATCCTTTCCAATTCGACATTTAGGGAACGTTGTAAATAGAAAAGCTGAGCTCTATGTCGATGTAGAAGAACGTCTTCATATTCAATTAAAAACTCTTTAAGCTCCATATGTACCAGGATACTGTTACAGCTATGATGAGCAGCACCGACACACTGAAGGTGATGTACCAAATCAAAAAATATATATTGTTCGAAACTCGGTCAGGGAGTGTGATACTAGTTAGGTTCCGCCATGTTGAATCTTCAAACGTGCGATCTTGGTGGACGACACGTATTTTGTAGCCTGTAGCGTTGTTAGGTAATTTCGACATCAAAGTTAGTGTGTGTCGGTTGTACGCGAAGAATTCCATCTTCACCCATTTTTCAGGCCAAGTGGCATTTATATCGAAACATATAAACACCTCCTTTGCACTATGTGGCGGCGAAATGTATATGATGTCATTGAGAATTGCAGACAGTATCAAAACTTGTAACCCTAACGCTACCATGTCTGAATGAATACTGAGAAATTAAATGACAGATTTTCAATACATATTTATTTATTGTGGAACATATGTTAAAAACCAACAGTATAATTTATAACAATTTCGTACACTACACATAAAAAAACAATTTGATTGATGATTCATACATAATGGAATATCACGTTGAAATTTGGATGTATCTGAATTTTCTGGAAGACGTTCGATGTTGACGATATTCGGCATCTTCTCGAGATTTTGCAGGTGGGCATCGAGTAAATATTTTTTTTGGTGGCCTCTTACGTAAACAATATCAGCATCTTGAATGTCAGCTCGGATTATGTCGCTAACTTTTGCGTATGGCACATAACCTGAAGTATATCGAAGTCCGTGTATGTGCCTGGTACAATATTGCACTTGCTTCTTATCATAGTTAGATAAGTCGTCGTAAGGTATAGGTCCCTCGAACAAGTAATGATTCATGCGAGTTCCATCATAAATTGCAATTTCTTTAGCAACAAATTCCGGTGAAAAATTCTTTGTGAGCGTAAAACCTTGAATGTCCACTAGGAGTACCTTCATGTTTGATGGCCTGATAAAGACTAGTAGATGCTTCGAACCATCTCGCTAAGGGGTGTAGCTTCGTAGACACTTTCGTAAATAATGATGCAATAAGCTCGGGTGTTCGCAGGAAATGCCACCCTCGATTGAAAATCGATGGAGACGTCGACGATCGAAGATTTAATTTGCTCATCTTGGCGCGAACAATCGACGACGAACAGTGTCATATTTTTAAAATTTTTCATATCGAGCAATGGTTTCTTTAAGCCGAAATAGTCTCCATTGTAGGTATTGTTAAAATCCACATAAGTGTCATGGATTTCACTATAGTCATTGGTTTCAAAATTCAAATTTAGCGGTTCGTATGGGTATCGCTCAGCCAAATTCAAGCATATATCAGATATGTTAAGGTGATCGAATTGTGTAACGTCAGCCGTTTTCTTATCACGTCTATCCGTTTGAAAAGCGACGATTGCGAATCGAGGTGGATGTTGATTGTTCATGGTTTGGATCGACCAAACGGCATTAGTCGAACCTGCATTGAGAGCTGGTAATTCGTGTAGTTGCCAAGTGCGGAATACTATGATGAACGGTGTGTCATTTTTTATGGATTTCAACATTTCCAGTTTTTTCTCATCGTTGGGGACGACGTGCGGGATCTTTAACAACATCTCAGTTATAGTTATTTCAAAGGTAGTATTTGCTGCCGTAACCGTGACGCAATTATCGTCGTTACGAGCTCTTACTACTCGAATAGTGTGCCTTCCAAACATAACCTTTTTATGATCATTGAATATGCTGAAGAAATGTGATAGTGGAACGAGCCAAACGAACGTTCCATCTTCGTTAATGGTAGGCTTTTCGGGAAAAACCCAACTACCTTTATCCAAATGTTTACTATCCTCTTCATTGTAGCATAGATAACCACGAATCAAACTCACTAGACCTGGTTGTTTCACATGTTCCACTTCAATTCCATTCAATAGGTACGACATGGAATCGAATAAAAACCCGACTGCGTTATTCACAAACTTCATCTCACCAGCACCAGATTTTTTCTCTAATTTCCCATAGATTTTTAGTTTGGAATCGTAGAGGTTGAGGAATGCATCGTTTCTAGTCACCGTAATTTCCAGAATATCATTCTTCAGATATGACTTTACGAATGGATGGTATGTGTGACTTTTGATACTCTTAATCGTATCATCGTTTCGAAGTTTTGGGTAGAGGTCGAAAATGCGGTCGGACAGCATATCCTATAGCGTTGAGAAAAGTAGCGTTCAATCGGGATAATCGCTGCTGCTGCTGCTGCTGCTTCGAAAGTCGTTTTGTCACTGCAGTAGTCTTCCTCACACTATTTCTTTTATAGTAATCAGCGCTCAAGATTAGGACCATTTTTTTAATTTCAACCTAATGAGCGTCTCTTCACCACGAAAATTAATAGGTTCAAAATTCTGATCGAGAACCGTTAATGCAATGTTACTTATTTCCCTACGGATAACGGGTAAATATACTAAATTTCGAGGTACTTCGTCGATAGCGTATCCAGGATCCGAGTTGATCGGAAACTCGTACAAGGTATGTGTCGGTCGATCGTTGTAATACGAACCTCCGGTAATATTACAATCGACGTGTATGGTTCGCACTTTCACAATATTCACTGGTAAATCAGACTCGTGCACTTTTCCTGCTTCTAAAAGTCTCGGGGTGAATCCTAGGAGTTTGGCGATTCTCGTATACCCTGCTCGAAAATCGATGTCGAAATCTCGCAGAAATATTTCACACTTTAAGGTGTTATTATTAGGTCTTAAAAAGAATATTTCCTCTTCGTCGACTACACTATTTTCCGGTATCAGGAACCGTTTGAGGTAATTCTCGAGATCGGTGATTTCGTAATTACCTGTCGGGATGCTGATAAACTGCGGTGTAACGACGTTTCCCTTCGAATTGTGACGGACTTTTCTCGCCCTTGTATTTTCGTCGGCGCGCACGACGCGAATAAAGGGGCGGATCGATCAGTCAACTTTGAGATTGGCGCAGGAAGTTAGCAAGTTTAGAAGTTACGGAGTTTCCTCGGGCGCCAGTTTTTATAGACTTTGCTGTCTGTAGGTCCGGGTAGTTTCAACTCAGGAGAAATATCCAGGAAGTTCATGAAAATAAACACAGAATTCGGAAAAACACCCGGTTACTTTTATTTAACTAAAAGTACGGCAACAGTGTCGAATCCACAACAAGCATTTACAAACAGAAAGAGAGAACTCTTATCTACCTTTGGTTATCGGAGCGAACGTAAAGAAACAAGGTCGACGCGAAAAGGAAAACCGGAAAACATTACTACGCTATTTACAAATCGGGATAACTAAATAATAACAACGGAAAAATTAAATACAGGGCTTACTAAATTAGCGTGCACAAAAGCAAAAGCCAAAATAGTTACAATAGAGCGGGGAGGCAAAATTAGGCGGAGAGAGGGGTGTAAAATAAGCAACGGGGAAAAATTACATGTGAGTGGCAATCGGCAAGCAAAGCATTAGCAATAAACACGGGACACGGACGGGGAGCTAATATGCTAGAACAAGGGTGACAACCTAGAGAGTTACCGGGAGTCGAACCCCTTATTCGCACTAAATGTAGATGGGTCAATACGGCACGACAGATCGCCAAGTACAGTACCAACCCACAAACACAGAGCACTGTAGGGACACGCGTTCCCCTCTCCTAGGAAGCACGGGCGGAAAACGGGTGCTGACCTAGGGAGTCAACGGGGTCGAGCCTCTTAATCGTACTAAATGTAAATGGGTCAATACGGCACGACAGATCGCCAAGTACAGTACCAACCCACAAACACAGAGCACTGTAGGGACGCGTACCCCTCTCCTAGGAAGCACGGGCGGAGAATAAGTAACGTCCTAGGGAGTTACCGGGAGTCGGGCCTCTTTACCGCACTAGATGTCAATGGGTCAATACGGCACGACAGATCGCCAAGTACAGTACCAACCCACCAACACAGAGCACTGTAGAGCCGAGTTCCCCTCTCCTAGGAAGCACGGGCGGAGACTAGGTGACGACCGAGGGAGATACCGGGAGTCGGGACTCTTGGCCACACTAAGCGTCAATGAGTCGATACGGCACGACAGATCGCCAAGTACAGTACCAACCCACCAACACAGAGCGCTGCCGAGCCGAGTTCCCCTCACCTAGGAAGCACGGGCGGAGACTAGGTGACGACCTAGGGAGATACCGGGAGTCAGGACTCTTGGCCACACTAAGCGTCAATGAGTCGATACGGCACGACAGATCGCCAAGTACAGTACCAACCCACCAACACAGAGCGCTGCCGAGCCGAGTTCCCCTCACCTAGGAAGCACGGGCGGAGAATGGGTGACGGCCTAGAGAGTTAGCGGGAGTCTAGCCTCTAGTTCGCACCGAGTGTCAATGAGTCAATACGGCACGACAGATCGCCAAGTGCAATACCAACTCACAAACACCGAGTACTGTAGAGACCAGTTCCCCTCTCCTAGGAAGCACTGAAAGAAAGAAAGAACAAATTAGAAAGTGAGATATTACCTTCGAGAAGCTCGATCGGTACTATCTGCCGTTAGCGGCCAAGGGGCTTTCACTTCGTTCATTTACGTGATATTCTATAGGTAGGTTATATCATATGCCATCTCACGGTGATTCTTTCATTGAAATGCATATAAAATTGCCTAACCACGGTTCTGAAAAATACGCTTCGTTACATCCCCCTCTTTCTTCCTCAAAGAAAAGCGACAATTGTAACGGTTACATACGGTAATTGTTGCTTTTCTTTTACAGAGCAGTGGAAAACGCATAAGAAAAAAAAATGTTTGCACACTCTCTGAAAGAAAATTAACTTAACTAGCCAAAACAAACCTAAATAATTCCTAAAGTAAATAAAAATAATAATAGATAAAAAAAATGTCACAATGCTTAACGTCTCTCGGATGGACGGCACTGGCATTCTCGGGAGTATCGTCCTATGCGTCCACAACGGGAACAGAAAAGGACTCGAACGTTGCGGCACGCCTCCCTTTGGTGGCCTTCCTGCCCGCACCTCCAACAGGTCTCCGGTGTCACCCTGATCTGTCCGAATGGGGCCGAAGCTGCGGGCTCCACCCTCTGGCAGAGACGAGAGTCCTCTTCCCCCTGGTTGAACTCCTCTTGGAGAAATCTTAGGGCGATTAGTGCGGGATAGGGATCCTGCTCCACCGGTGGCATAAGGTCCCCCAGGCACCGGTGTTTGATCCCAAGCTCGTGTCGGTAGAGGAAGCCTCGGCGGTAGGCGGTCCTTAAGTTCTTCCTGCCGGTTTCGGAACTAGCCCACTCTTCGGCTACGGTCTTATCATCCCGGGGAGGCGTTGTTCCTTCTGCCTGCTTAGCGACATCGGCGGTAGGGGCGGTAGGGGCGGTAGGCTGCTTATCGCTCGTCCTCGGCGGTATCACGGTCGAGACGATGGCGGAGGCCGGTTGCTTTTGCTGCACTGCTTTGGACTTTTGGCAGAAATCACAACTTCGGACATATTTAGCGATATCCCTGTACATACCGGGCCAGTAGTATCGGAGGGCAATCCGGGCGGTCGTCTTGGCAATCCCCATGTGTCCTGCAGTCGGTTCGTCATGATGTTCGGCCATCACTTGAGCTCTGAGCTCTTTCGGAACACATAATTTCCACGGATCCACCATTTTGGGTTCGTTTTCGTCTCGGGAGTCCCAGAAGTGTCGAAACAGTTTTCCCTCCTTATCACAGTATTCCGGGTTACCTTCGGGATTCACACGGACATCCTGTAACTTCCGGTGATACCAGGAACAGGTAGCATCTTGTTTCACAGCTAGGACTGAATCGGTCACCGAAGCTCGTGATTGAATGTCGTCAACTCGGTTAATTGTCCTTTGTCGGCACTGATTATGGGGATTTTTAGGCCGGTGACGTTTGTTGTACGTCGGGCCGTTTACTCGGACCTTATATCGACTCAAGGGCGTCGTACCTCGGATTTCGTCACAAGCAATTAATTTTTCATTCGGAAAATTTTGCAAATTGCAAGCTTTGTCGGTGATCAGGGAGCGGCGTCCTTTCGTGGTTTCTTCCTCCACAGGGGTACAGGAAGACATCTGCATTAACGGCAACGGACGACCTTCCATATAGACGGTTCTATGTTCCAAATCTATTTTGAAACGCAGATGGCAGAGGAGGTCCATCCCTATAATGAGATCAGACGGTAAACGGGGAATGTAACCCCAACGGTGGGTGACTGAGCGGCCTCCTACTTCGATGGTGATTTCGAAAGTCTGGTTTACGTCAACGAGTTCCCCGCTGGCAACACGGGCGTACGAACGGGGCTCTCTTAATGTGACATCACAGGCGGCGCATTGTTGTGCAATCTTGTCACCAATGTAGGAGCGGCTGGCTCCTGTATCTAATAGAGCGACATAATGTACCCCTGCTACGGATACTGCAAAATGGGGGCGGTTGTCGCTATTTTCGGCGGCGGCAATTGGTTCAGGGGCCAGTGGCGGCGGTCGCTGGTACCCTCTCTGATGAGTCCAGCGGCGACGAGAGTTTCCCGGACAGGGACATTCTCGCGACAGCACTCCCTCCGTTCCACATCGTGAACAGAACAGTTTCCTTGGCCGTCTGCAATCGTTTCTTGTGTGTCCGGTTTTTCCACACCTCCAACATTGTACGGTAGATGTGATGATCTTCTCGGATGCCATGGAAAGTGTCGAAAGATTCACCCTAGGTGAGAGTGACGGCGTCGGCTGATGCGTTGGCGGATTTGGGCGGTTTGCAGACGGCAATGATGTGGGCGGTGTCGGTATCGGTAAGTGTTCTTGACGTTGCTCTCCTGTTGTCGGAAGTGCCTTAGGGGGATGTGCTGGTCGGGATTTCGGTTGCATCTCCCTCTTCAGTTCTTCTCGCAGTAGCTCGAAGTCCCTGGTAACGTTGCAGAACGATGAAATGTCTTCGAAGTCGCTGCGACGGATTTGTTGTCGGTACGAGGGCCTCAGGTTTCGGTACAGCCACTGGAGCTCTTGTTCAGGGCTTAGCTGTCCGTGCCTGCGGACAAGTGTCTGAAGGTCGGTGATGTACTTGGCCACAGGTTCGTCTTCCTTCTGGGTACGGCGGCTGATTTCGGCCTCAAGATCAATCTGGTAATTCACCGGATAGTAGAAAATCTTGAAGCTCTTCAAAAAGTCCTCCCAGGTCCTCATGTGGAGACGGTTATTTCGGTACCAGAGGGCGGGATCTCCTCGTAGAAGTTCCGGCATAACAGGAAGTAGACGGTCGAGGGAAATGTCTTGAGAGGCACAAATTTCCTGGAGTCTCTCAATAAAAGTCACGGGATCGGTGCGGCCATCGAATACAAGCTTCCACTCACTTACCTTCGGTGGAGAAGCGTTTGGTACAAGGGCGGCTTCAGGAGGCGGTGTGTTACCTGTTTCCATCACGGGCGCTTCGGGCTGCGGGGTGGCTGGTACGCAGACGGGATGCGGCTGTTCCTGAGGGCGAGGGGAGCGGCTGCCTTCACGGAGAAAGCTCACTAGTCGTCTCCTAAGGTCCTCCACGGAACCGGAAGAATCAAGGCGGAATTTCGCGAGTTCGGCCTCTAATTCGGATTTAGGCAGTTTGTAAACCCACCCCACGCGGACGTCAGTTGCCTCGTTCGGCACTGTTTCGGAAGTTTTCTCTTTCCCGGTTTTGTCTTTGCCTGTTGCGGACATTCTGTGTTTAATAGTTACAAAAAAAAATTAAACGGTCCCTGCTCGGGCGCCAAAATTTGTGACGGACTTTTCTCGCCCTTGTATTTTCGTCGGCGCGCACGACGCGAATAAAGGGGCGGATCGATCAGTCAACTTTGAGATTGGCGCAGGAAGTTAGCAAGTTTAGAAGTTACGGAGTTTCCTCGGGCGCCAGTTTTTATAGACTTTGCTGTCTGTAGGTCCGGGTAGTTTCAACTCAGGAGAAATATCCAGGAAGTTCATGAAAATAAACACAGAATTCGGAAAAACACCCGGTTACTTTTATTTAACTAAAAGTACGGCAACAGTGTCGAATCCACAACAAGCATTTACAAACAGAAAGAGAGAACTCTTATCTACCTTTGGTTATCGGAGCGAACGTAAAGAAACAAGGTCGACGCGAAAAGGAAAACCGGAAAACATTACTACGCTATTTACAAATCGGGATAACTAAATAATAACAACGGAAAAATTAAATACAGGGCTTACTAAATTAGCGTGCACAAAAGCAAAAGCCAAAATAGTTACAATAGAGCGGGGAGGCAAAATTAGGCGGAGAGAGGGGTGTAAAATAAGCAACGGGGAAAAATTACATGTGAGTGGCAATCGGCAAGCAAAGCATTAGCAATAAACACGGGACACGGACGGGGAGCTAATATGCTAGAACAAGGGTGACAACCTAGAGAGTTACCGGGAGTCGAACCCCTTATTCGCACTAAATGTAGATGGGTCAATACGGCACGACAGATCGCCAAGTACAGTACCAACCCACAAACACAGAGCACTGTAGGGACACGCGTTCCCCTCTCCTAGGAAGCACGGGCGGAAAACGGGTGCTGACCTAGGGAGTCAACGGGGTCGAGCCTCTTAATCGTACTAAATGTAAATGGGTCAATACGGCACGACAGATCGCCAAGTACAGTACCAACCCACAAACACAGAGCACTGTAGGGACGCGTACCCCTCTCCTAGGAAGCACGGGCGGAGAATAAGTAACGTCCTAGGGAGTTACCGGGAGTCGGGCCTCTTTATCGCACTAGATGTCAATGGGTCAATACGGCACGACAGATCGCCAAGTACAGTACCAACCCACCAACACAGAGCACTGTAGGGCCGAGTTCCCCTCTCCTAGGAAGCACGGGCGGAGACTAGGTGACGACCTAGGGAGATACCGGGAGTCGGGCCTCTTTACCGCACTAGATGTCAATGGGTCAATACGGCACGACAGATCGCCAAGTACAGTACCAACCCACCAACACAGAGCACTGTAGAGCCGAGTTCCCCTCTCCTAGGAAGCACGGGCGGAGACTAGGTGACGACCTAGGGAGATACCGGGAGTCGGGACTCTTGGCCACACTAAGCGTCAATGAGTCGATACGGCACGACAGATCGCCAAGTACAGTACCAACCCACCAACACAGAGCGCTGCCGAGCCGAGTTCCCCTCACCTAGGAAGCACGGGCGGAGAATGGGTGACGGCCTAGAGAGTTAGCGGGAGTCTAGCCTCTAGTTCGCACCGAGTGTCAATGAGTCAATACGGCACGACAGATCGCCAAGTGCAATACCAACTCACAAACACCGAGTACTGTAGAGACCAGTTCCCCTCTCCTAGGAAGCACTGAAAGAAAGAAAGAACAAATTAGAAAGTGAGATATTACCTTCGAGAAGCTCGATCGGTACTATCTGCCGTTAGCGGCCAAGGGGCTTTCACTTCGTTCATTTACGTGATATTCTATAGGTAGGTTATATCATATGCCATCTCACGGTGATTCTTTCATTGAAATGCATATAAAATTGCCTAACCACGGTTCTGAAAAATACGCTTCGTTACAGAATAATACTTGAATTTGGTGCCCTCCTCTATGTTCGGAATGGTGTTGTATGAATAGAATCCAATTAATGCTAATCCGTACTCAAAATTTGGATCTAATCTGATCGGTGGAGTGAAATCGATCGAGAACGATGATGTGCGACTCTTTAACGTGAAAGTCTCAGACATGTTTAACCTCCAAACCGAACCACACTCATGTTTTATAGAGAAATTCGAGACATAGACGACCACAATTACTCGAAGTAAATTTTTTATAGCGGTTTCGATTATAAAAAAGCTCAACTTTTTCCCCACCGAAATATCGAATGAGTTCTTGTGGCGGTTTCAGATTTCCAAAACTATCGAAATACTCGACGATATTCCCCCGTTTCTTGTACGCTACCCAATGCGTCCCAGGATGATCTTTTGTATCCAAATTGATGATGGCACTCTCGTTACGTCTAGGTGTGTTTGGTAGAGAGTCACGCATGAAAACCCCCCTAAAATATGGAATTTTCAATTTATTTGCATATGTAATGATTTCTCGATCGTATAGAGCTCTATTGGGTAGCTTTACAAGTTTTTTGGTTGCTTCTTCAAGTACAGGCCACGTCCCTGCCGCTGCTTTTTGAGATATAAACCGAACCCTTTGGAGGACTTGCGTACGAACAAGCCCGATCCAGTCTTGCCGATTTCCTCCATGGCTTTATTGTGACGTTGTTGTTCTTCCAATTTTTTCTGGGCATTTCTAGCATCGATGGTCGTCTTTGCCACTGCCGCTGTGCCGCCTGCCAGACTTCCTAGCGCTCCTAGTGCCGCAAATATGGGTAGCAAAGGTAATATTCCTCCAGATTTACTTTCATATGGTATAATGCGTGGAATACGTATCCTTTTACGACCTCCTACCTTTCTAACGGCAGCTCGAGCTGCTCGTAAAGCTATCGTAGCAGGCTGTTTCAAACCAGATGCACTTATACGTGGATTTGTTTTCATGGCCGCTTTTAAAATGTTTGTAACAGGTTTCAGAACGTTTCTTCTGAACGAGACGGGGCGGCGTCCCATGCCGAGCTTCCTTTTCGCCTTCATCCCAGTTGTAACGAACCACGCTGCAGTCTTCTCACCCAACGATGCGTCCTTGCTTTTCACACGTTCCCAAGCACGATGTTCCAATTCACGATCAGCCTTATGTCGATCCTCCAAAGAAGAAGTTTTCGAATAACTAATGTCGTGCGATTTGCAGGCAGCGTCGAGTGCGTTTACCCCGTTATCACCCCTAGCCAATCGCTTGTTTAACTTAGTTCCGGGCCCGCAAAATTGATATCCAGGAATATGTAACTCGAACGGCAACCGATTGATGATCGTATTCAAAACACCATCACCTTTGTATACTATCATCACAAAAATGATAAAAGCCGAGGGAGTGTCTCTCTATTTATATAGGTGGTGGACCACATACCTCGATGTCAATCGTAAAAATGAAGGCGGTTCAGCAAGTACGCATGTTACCTATAGACAACTTAGATTTCATGGAAGTAGGAAAGTCATCGATAAAACATAGTGAGCTGCTACCGAATTGTTTTCGAGCCATTTTTTCAGGTCCGTCTGGTTGTGGTAAAACGAACGCCATTTTGACGTTACTTTTCAATGAGAATGGACTAAAGTTTCGTAACGTGTACGTGTATTCGAAGTCATTGTATCAACCAAAATATCGCTTGTTGGAAGAAGTGTTAAAGAAAGTGAAAGGTATGGGCTATTTCGCCTACGACGACAATGAAATTATCATGGATCCCGAGAAGGCACGTCGAAATTCAATCTTTTTATTCGATGATGTCGCCTGTGAAAAACAAGATAAGATCCGAGCATATTTTTCCATGGGTCGACATAAAGACATAGACGTCGCATACCTCTGTCAAACATATTCTAAAATTCCTAAACAACTCATACGCGATAATTGTAACGTTATAGTATTATTTAAACAGGATGACACTAATTTGAGACATGCTTTCGATGAGCACGTGTCTCCGGATATGAGCTATGAGGAATTTAAACGATTGTGTTCAGAATGTTGGAGCTGCAGATTCCCACCCATTGTTATCGCAAAAGATTTCGATTTGAACGCAGGTCGATATCGTAGAGGGTTCGATCAATACATAAAGTTGGATGCCCATTAGTAACCCGTTATTGCAGATCAATTATAAATATAGGTTCAGTTAAAGATAGGACTTAGTGCAACAAGATAAGTGAAGCCATCATGTTGTTGTTGGTCTTGCTAGTGATATCAGTGAGCGCGCAATCACCTGAAGAATATTTAAGAGAATATGGTTACTTAATAGGAAATGGTGATGGAAACGTGTCGGAAGCATTATCTTTATTTCAAGAAAGATTCCATTTGGTCGCAGATGGAAAACTGAATGATCAAACTAATGAATTAATCGAATCACCTAGATGTGGAATGGCTGATATAGATGAATTTATGGCATATCAAACGAAATGGCCTAAGGGTAGTACCTTAAAATGGACGCTAAGAGCATCACACGAATTCTATAAGTGCAAAATTGCTGCATGGAGGGCTTTTAAGGCGTGGGAGAAGATAGCAAATTTAAAATTTGAATATGTAGACGATTTGAAAAATGCGAATATTTCCATCACATTTAAAGAGGAAAAACATAATATGGATACCGTGAACGAATCATGCCCATTGTCATTAAAGAAAAATGTTTATGCACACGCATTTTCTCCCCATCCAAGAGAAGAGAAAGCTTCGGAAATTCATGTAAACGCAGCGTTAAATTGGAGTACGGACGCCCAAGAAATTTATCTGAGAAGAAAAGAGGGGAATGATTTATTTGCAGTATTACTTCATGAGATTGGACATACTTTGGGTTTAGGTCATTCGAGTAATTCTTCAGCGGTAATGTACCCATATTTCCAGGGAAAAGTATTGGAATTTCACGAGGATGATAAAAATGGAATTCAATTTTTATATGGACCACCCACGACGACAACGTACTCGACTACGGCATCCACGACGGTTGTGACTACACCAACGTCGATGGAAAAAATCGATATTTGCAACATAAAAAGTTATGAAAAACTTTCATTTTTTATATTGAATGAGGGATTATATGTTATTTATAAAAATTGGATGTGGATTCTAGATCTCAAATCAGGAAATATGTCTTCTAAAGCATTAGATATTAACAGGATGTTATACATTATGCCAGAACACATTCACGAAATAACTGCAGTTTATCAGAGGCCTAATGATGAAATTGCGCTATTCTTAGAGGATGAGATAATATTTTTTGAAGTAATACCTAAAATTACTGTGAAACGACGTATAAAATATACAGATATCTACAATCAATTTGAGGGAAAATTAATTGCTGCTGTAAACACCTATAGAGGAAAAACATTTTTATTTTTTGAAAATGATTACTACTTGGAGTTGGATGAATGCAGTTATTTACCTGATAGATATGGTTCTATTTCCAAAGATTTTAGAGGTATTCCTTCTCTAATACATTCTGTATTTAGATATAATAATGGATTATTATATTTCATGCAAGGTGATCGCTATTATGAATTCGATGAATTTACGAATTCTTTAGTTCGATCAGGAAAGTTCACATTAAATATATTCAATATTAGCTGTCCTAATTTAAGTTTATATGAACAACTTAAATTATTGCTTAGACAAATTCTATCACACACACACCTCCCCCAGTAATTAGTTTGAGATGAGTTTTGATTTATCGATATCGTACAGGGTTCGATCAATATATAAAGTTTGATGCTCATTAGTTCACGACTAGTAGTAGTCATGAGACCACCTTTTAGTGATGTGGAGGCTACGCGTGCTAAAAAAATTTTAGAATTGTCTCGCTCAGTACGAAAAAAATTTATGGCTATGAAGCTAGGACGATCCGAAACTGATAAAACGTTAAACAAATTGTTCACTCCGATAACGAAACCATTGACTGAACTTGTGGAAGCTACAAAAAAATCTGCTGCTGAACGTATCCCAGTCGAGAGAAAACTTGAGAAGTTGTCACCGCCGCCGCCGCCCATTAAAACTGAATTGATAAGTACGATAAAAACCTCAACTCCACATGGTGTGAGGAAACGTTTAAAATTTTCTCCTGATCCTGTTGGTGAAGAGGATGAGGAGGAGGAGGAGGAGGAGGAGGAGGAGTCAGATGAAACGGGTGATTTTACGGACGCTGAAGCGGAAGAGACTACCGTCGCCCCCAAGAAAATTCGTGAATATCCGAAACTGATTCAAGAATATGCAGATGAATATTTTAGACAGCCAGATGATTTAGATACGAAACTGGGTCCTATATACGATCATAAAATTTCTATGTGGAAGATCGGCAATAAAAAACTTGAGTTTGATAAAAAAACTGGTGATATAGTTGTGGGAGGCGTAGAGCGATTTCCAGAATCACGAGGTCTATTGGAATTACTATTCCACAAAGATCCGAAGCACTCCTACAGTGAAAAAGATCAACGAAACTATGTGAAAATTTTACTGAAAACGATCGCCAATAAGAAGGACTTATTCGACTCTTCGAGAAGAGATGCTAAATATATGAATGTAATTAGGCCGATACTTGAAGAAACACCATCAAAATATAATTTACGTAAGCGTGGAGGTATTTTACCCAAAATGCACTATAATACTAAATCTACTGAGTACGTATACTTTGATGATTTTAACGAGTTGGTGGATAGGTTAAGACTTTTGTTCGCATCTAAACAAGCAGGCAACACGATATCGCATGATAATGAAATTCTTTCTATTATTGAAGAGCTTCGAGAAGCGAACGTTATATATTGAGCGTTCATACTCCACTTCCTACCACTTTTAAGATGAGTTTGGATAAATTCGGACGTCGCGCTGGTAGTGCTCACGCCGCTCAAAGTAAAACATCAGCGTTCACCGATCGTTCAACTTTAGCTCGTACATCAGAGGGGGATATTAACATGGAAAACGTTAAGATTAGTAACCTGAAATCTCCTACGGAAGATACGGATGCTAGTACGAAAGGGTACGTGGATCGTATCATTATAAAACAAAGTGCTGATATAAATAAACAAATCGATGAAATTGAAGCTGCCATCGCGAGAATGATTGTCTTAATCTCAAGGTGTAAAAAGTATGTAGATGACTCTATAGAAAAATCCATCGAGCTACTTCGAAGTGAAATTAAACTTGCCGCCGATTCATTCACTGAGAAATTGGAATCAGTACAAAGTAAATTTCTCGCCACTTTCGATACAACACCTTACGCCATCGAGATACATACACTCAGCAAGAGAGTCGATTTATTACAAGAGTCGCTCAAGAGAAGCTCGAAAGCTCCAACAGCTACACCACCACCACCACCACCACCAACTGATAGTGATATAGTTCCGAATCGACCTGCAATTTCTACTTCTCCACCTCCCCACAGCAGCAGCAGCAGTATTCAACCCACCGAACAGCCAGATTCAAAAAAAGCAAAATCGACAAAGAAAAAAGGAGATCCGTTAAAAACTAGGTAAAATGTCAGCAGAAAAAATACAATTAGTTAATGAATTACACAAGCCGATAAGGAAACTCTACCCTCGACGTCACACGATAATTAAAGGTTTACATGACTTGTGGCAAGCGGATCTCGGCCAGCTAGACCTGTATGCGAAAGTCAATAAAAATTTCAAGTATTTTTTACTCGTCATAGATTGCTTCTCGAAATACATATGGGTTAGAGCTCTAAAATCGAAATCTGGTGAGGAGGTGACTAAAGCTTTTCAGGATATTCTACACGAAGCGAAAATATCACCACGTAATTTGGAAACCGATCAAGGAACTGAATTCTACAATGTGCAATTTAGACGGTTGATGAAACGCCACGGAATCAATCATTACAATTCCTATACTCATATCAAGGCTGCGATAGCTGAACGATCCATACGTACGATTAAAGAAAAACTGTTTAAATACTTTAGTTTGAATGGCACCTACAAATGGATAGATGCTTTACCAACCATCGTACAAACTTATAATCGACAAAAACATTCCGTTACTAAGATGAGACCTAGTGACGTTAGGGAAAGCAACGAGAAATATCTACTTAATAAGGTGTATAAACGCATCAAGGTTGCGACGGGTGCACGCAAGTTTAGGGTCGGTGATCTCGTACGTATTAGCAAGGCGAAGCACGTCTTCGAGAAAGGATACACACCTAATTGGACTACTGAATTATTTAAGATTAAAAAAATTCAAATAACCGACCCTATAACATATTCGTTAGAGGACCTCGAAGGACGACCAATCGAAGGCGGTTTCTATACCGAGGAGTTGCAAAAAACTAAAACTCCAGACGTATATTTAGTTGAAAAAGTTTTAAGGCGAAAAGGTAACAAAGTACTCGTGCGTTGGCTCGGTTTCGATAATACACACGACTCTTGGATCGATGCTTCAAATCGCTTGTAGAATCTGTTCGTATTTTTTACATTGAAACCGATGACAAACAGGTGATCGAGCGTCGATTAACATTGTTCCTTATGGAAAACACGAACACAATTCAGGGGGGGCCCCCCCCTCCCCTCGAGTCGGTTAACATCACACTCCCCAAATTTCAGAGCTATGTTGTCTTCAGTCTATGAGTGGTGGTGATTGTGAAAGCATCAAGTGCAAAATATGGAGCAAACAGCTGATTTAAATGCATTAGTTACTCTATATGAAAATCTTTCACAAAATGTACAAGAAGATGATGACAAATCGGCGATAGCGACGGCGGCGGCGGCGGCAACAGAACCAGTTGAGACAAGTCTCTTACTCAACACCTGTTTCTCATGTGTGAAAAGTGGATTCAACGTGAACGTCGGTCTAAGTATTTCCCAAGATTTCAATCCCACCATCAACATACAAATTAACGATGGGACCACTCTGCAATTTAACGTTAATGAGTGGAAAATGTTTATTAATCAACTAGCTTGGCTTCTCGATGGATATTTCAGGAGCTCTGATGAAATTTCACATCTGAGATACATTTGCGGTGACAATATTGTAATTATGAATCAACAATATAACGAAGTGCGTATGATTGTAGTCTCTAAACATTCGATATCGTTGTATTTAACGGAAAACAATGTACGTGAATTGTGTGTTTTAAATCAAAAATTTATCAATAATCAAGTGGATAGCTTAAGAAAAATTAATTTTTTGCAATATTATAAAAATGTTTTAAATTTAATTAGTAAGTTGAGAAATATTTCGAATAGTGAAGATGCAATTATAGCATATTGTGATATCACTAGTAGTATAGAAAGCTTGTGTATTAAGGAAACATTGTATTATAATAAGGATAAAGTATTGAACGACTTAAATAAATTGTAAAAAAATTGTGTATTATTTTATTTACTAAGCTCTTGAAAGAGATTTCATAATGAGTCAGGTTTTGCTAATATGAATTGAAGTAAATCAAAAACAGATATTCCAATATTTTATTTTTTCATTAATTGTTACAGCATTTCTCCATCTCCTTCTCCTCCTCCTCCTCCTCCTCCTCCTCCTCCTCTTCCTGCAGCTGTTGCTCCATGTAAAGATTCCCCATGATATCGCCACCACCATTTCTCGGTGGTTGTGTTGTGTCCAGGTTAATTGGTTTTATCCTTCTACTACAAGTTACATTGCACAAATTTTGAAATCTTTTACAATTAGTGAACACATGTTCAAATCTATTGCGAACCATCTTGATTTATAAAATACAGCAAAATGAATTCGCTATGGAACGTGTGTGAATGTGAACTTGAGGTGAAACTTGTTTGAACTTGCAAAAACACGCATTCACTGCTTCGTCTACTAATACGTCACTGTGGATCATATTCCTGTTGAAACTTGATTAATACTTATCGATTTGCATAAAATGGTATGTGATTGAAACCTCCTTGAAACATACAGTTACCCTGTAGGAAAAAAACACGTTTTCTGCAAGTTCCACCAATCACAGTAGTTTTCTTGCACCACCACTCTTACTGATCGAATGTTGTCAGTTGAGTTCTAGAGAGATTAATTTTATTTTGGGTTTTACTTCGACATTGGTCGACAGCACACTTTAATCTACACCCATAATAGAGTAATGTCCCCAAGGTAGAGTGTCGTGAGAGTTTGGTAGAATGTACCTTTTATCATCGAAGGCACTCAGTACAATTTTAGTTTGTTGTATTGAAAATATATCGTGAGCATACGATCTAATACATTGTTGTGTTTCAATTTTTGTAGTAAAGTTCTCCAAACAATCAATATAATCTTGGAAAGTAAGTTTCTGTTTAACGATATTTGGTCGGACACCTTTTGATTTTTTTATACATGCCTCACCTCCATCTACCTGATAGGAATACATTTTGGAACGAAGTCCTATAAAGTGTGTTAAAATTCTTCCATTTAGCTCATCCGTCCATAGACCTGCCACCTTCTTATTAACAAGTGGTATATTATACCTATTGTTCGGACTATAATCGCTAGTATCAAATTTACTTAGATTGGCCTTAATCATTTCCTCATAGATGTCATAACTACGTATTTCATATATTAAGCTGTCAGTGTCTGTATAAAGTAATTTGCAACGGTTTTCATTAAATTTTTTCAACATGTACCCATAGTGAAAATCATAAACACAAGTTTTTGATATATCTAAGATCACCATACCAACGTATAAAGGTTTATCGAATATAAGATGTGTTTTATTCAATTCGATTGCAACTAGATTATCATCAAAAATAGTTCTGTTTTTGAAATTTGGTGAAGCTAGTAAATTTTTAGCACCGTACCGCCCTCCCCATTTATTTGTAAGTTTTACTATACGATATTTTCGAATGTTTTCCATGGTCTTACCGTATACGGCATTGATCATGAATTTGTAAATTTGTTTGCCAAAATCTGTTTTACTTTCCTTTCGCAATTTGGTGTTTAAATCAATATAGGGTTTAAGCCATGAAGATTGTTGAAATGCCAATATTCGATGAATCTTTTTCAGTTTCATTCCATGCGTTAAACACTGTTTCAAATTTTTATAATATAGGACATATTTTTCTTTGTTTTCCAATGTAGTCAATAATTTCGGTAATTTGGAATTTGGAGGGGTTTGATGTACCGGACACATTGGGAGATCACGGTGTGAATCATGAATGTTTGTAGGGTATTCTAAATCTACTTCCAGACAATACCCAATGGGTGAGTCATCAGGCACATTAGTAACATCAAAAGTATCTACGTCATCAATCCATGTAAAATCTTTGTATGGCAAATGCTGGGACATTCCCCAACCGTATAGATTACAGACATCTAAATACATTATAAATTTTGACTCTTTTGATGGATCGAAATTTGGCATATATTTATTATTAGCAATCGATTGTCTATTGCAACATTGACTTATACCACCTCTTATACCCTTCTCAACAAACATTAAAATATCAATATCTTGTATAGTTTCCAATTGACATCCTGTATATTTCAACATCGCATCCCAAGTGTATCCAGGTAGTGTTATGTAATGACTCGGATCTAAACCATAGGTCTTGTGCGAAAGTTCACGAAAGTTTTCCATCACATCACACAGAAGCATAACATCAACTTTCATGTACAGATCTGAATATGAAAGCAAATTTTGACAATCAAATTCTTTCCAAACTTTTTCAGCATGTTCATAATCGACATCATTCATAAT
Source organism: Cryptocephalus primarius (assembly GCA_963576515.1). Classification (NCBI taxonomy): domain Eukaryota; kingdom Metazoa; phylum Arthropoda; class Insecta; order Coleoptera; family Chrysomelidae; genus Cryptocephalus; species Cryptocephalus primarius. Next base: position 2,108,934 of record OY754956.1, on the reverse strand, counting down.
TTCACAATTCAATTTACTGTAAAAACACTCAATAGGAGGTAATTTAGTTTCCGACAATTTCTCATAACTATCGATGTAGTCGTATGGGAAAATGCCTTTTCTAGTCAATAATTTGAACTGTGTTTCGTTTACATTTTTAAATTCCTCCTTTAAATGAATCAAATCGGCGACATTTAGAAAGGAAACTAACTTCTCTAAAGAAAAACTTAAAAATCTTAGTGAATCTGTAAATCGAAATTTTATTTTTGTTTTCTCATCGCATTTAGTAAAACTAATGTACTTTTCATGATTGATCGGTAAAAGTGAAACCTGACTATTTTTAGCTATGTCTTTAATTATGTGATGTGCATCGTACCCACTTAAATTGTGAAAATAAATCGGTACAATGAATGAGTTTTTGTATTGGAGGTTGCAGCTATTGTGGGCGTACCCCCGGAAGTTGCCATCCAGATGCGAATGCTCCCTTATAATCTTATCAGTTTTAAGAAACTTTTTTTCACAAATATGACAATGATCTGTTGCATCTTTCAAATGTACTACAGTGTTTAACGGTTCCACATTTTTTAATTTCGAGTGTACAAATGTCGCAATTTCATCTAACTGAGTGGTAAACCATGATATGCAATCGAGACCTTGGTAACTTTTGTAAAAGGATAATGAATTATCAAAAGCACATTTAAAATAGTATCCGACACTAAACGCTTCATGTTTTTGATATTTTTTTGTTGCAGTTTTAGATTGTGAATCTACATATGGTTTTAATATAGATTCAAAATCTGCATATAGAACAAAAGGAACTTTTTCTTTGTATGCATGATGTTTAAATTCTATAAATTTTTCCAGAGAAAATGAAATTTTGCAATGATTTTTGTTTTGACAATTAGTGGTATGAAATGTTAATTTTTCTTCTGTGCTGAAATAATTTAGACACCTGTCACATACAAACATTTTACCCTTATGCTTCCCTATTTGAGATGATATTAAGCGTGATAGATCTTTAATCCAACAATAATGATATGTAAGTGTATCACTTTCATCATCATCATCATCATCACCATCACAATAATTTTGAGCTTTAGGGAAATATTTATTTTGAATAATTAGCAAATTTACATGTCTATCTCGTTTTTCTTTCGTTAATCGTACAGGTACTACTTGAAAACTTTCCTTTGCATCCAATTCCAAACCAAATATATTTACCGATAAGTTATTATTTAATTTTTCGAATTTTGAAACATCAGTAATTTTGATTGGAAACGAGATATCTTGTAAATTTAATATTTGACTAAAATGAGGATATGATTTAGTTCGATCGGAATGCTTATCGACTGGATATAGGGCTGATACCAGACTCCAAGCAAAACAAAAGCTATCATAATTTTTCACATTTACACAAGCTCGCTTTCTCGCAATTTTTTCAGGTAATTCGATGTATGATGAACCATTTCCTGGCTCAAACCTATTAATATTTATTTCTAGAGAAACTAATCGCAATAGTGCCCAACCGGAATGCATTTCAGCAAAGTCCTCTAACTTCCTCAACAATTTTTCAACCACATTATCTTGAAACCATTCACTTATGTCAGTTCCCAAATCGACAACAACGTTAGGTGTATTGAAATATTTTAAATCAATGAGTTGATCATCAATGGAATTTTTAATGAATTCACCACAAAAACAGACATTAATTTTAATAGTTGGGTGAATTCTTAAAATTTTTTTTAATCTAGTTCTCAACAAAAACAATGAATCTCCTAAAAACTGCAATATATCTTTATGTTTTAAATTTATAATCAGACCTGAACGAATCCTGTTTGAAAACGCAGATTGTAAATCAACCCATCGAATTCTATCACTACGTTTATTTTTAACAATACCTGCACCTACATACCGTTTTCGTATGATTTCATTATTTAAAATAATTAAAAATCTTCTAAGGTGACCAATACTCGTAAACATTTTCCGTTTGATGCCAACTGAATCAACATTTTTCATATATTTAGTGAACAGACGTAAATTTAATTTCACCTTTTTAACCCATTTTTCAATGTCTTGTAAATTTAAAACATTAACTTGACTGCACACTTTTTCAAAAATTTTTATAATATTTTCACTTGTACTATCGAGTTCATTCATTTTGAATACTTTCTACCTTGGAGACTTTACAAAATTGAGCTACCTATTTGTACACTAGACACAACTTAATGTTAATAAAATATTGGAAAACTGCAAAAGAAACATTTGCTATGAAATCAACACACATGTTTGAAATGCACTAACCTTTATTTATTGAGTTCCAGTAGGAACGATGTCGAAGTTCATCGTCTCGTTCTTCCCAAACGTCTCCTTCGATTTGCACAAAATCGCATATTTATGCGGTTGAAACTTGTCCAAGTTTTCCTTGAAACGTTCTGTTACCCTTGCAGGTAGGAAAACGACGTTTTCTTCCAGTTCCGCCAATATGGTTTCCCCGAATTTTGCTTGTATCAGTCGCACTGATAGAATTGGATACGGTCGGTGGAGTTCTAGAGAGATTAATTTTATTTTCGGTTTTACTTCTACATTGGCGACTTGGTTCAAACTCTGAAGATCCATTTCTATAAAATACATTAACGATTTCAGAACATTTTCAGATTCTTAAATAGCTACTTATAGAAATGAATCAAATATTTAAAACAATCAAGCTTCCTTAATTAAAAGTAAAAATTCATGAAAAATAAATCTTTAAAAAACTAGTTCCATCCAAATACGCAATGAAACCTTTTGAAATATGTGGGACAATACTTTAACACGATCAACTTTCAGCTTCCATTAAAAATAAATGTTCAAACTATGCATCTAAATAGTACACTTTCTCAACCCTTGAAACAATATTCCCTTCAAAATGTATGAAATTATTAAACAAAAAACAAATTATTAACAAATTAAAATTTACGTACCTGCAAACACGAACTTGCTTGTAGATTGGGAAAAACGCTTGGAACTGAAGTCTATTCAGTTGTAGTCACTTATATATACATAACCCCCCACACATTCAGTCACACGCACGCCCCCACTACCACTTACCTCGGAAAGACCTGCTTCGACAATAAAACACATCAAGAATATGCGCATCCTGTGAATTTACTTAAGAGATACTTTTATTATATTGCAGCGTTTTGTAGTTTGAGGTGTATTGAAATATTTGAAATCAATAAGTTGATCCTCAACGGAATTTTTAATGAATTTACCCCAAAAACAGACATTAATTTTAATAGTTGAGCGAATTCTTAAAATTTTCTTTAATTTACTCCTTAACAAAAATAATGAATCACCTAAAAAGCTGCAATGCACTTTGTTTTAATTCCAAGGTGACGAAAATGTTTTCCGTTCGTGATGCCAATTGAATCAGTATTTTTCACATGTTTAGTGAACAGACGTTACTTAAATTCCACTATTTTAATCCATTTTTCAATGTCTTGTGAATTTAAAACGTTAACTTGACTGCACACCTTTCAAAAAATTGTTATAATATTTCCACTTGCAATATCGAGTTTATTCATTTTTGAATATTTTATACCTTGGAGATCGAGATACGAGTAAAGTACCTTTCAGCCTATATTTCAGCAAATAACTTTGAAGTTTCTTTAAAAATTAATACTTTAGAATCTTTAGAATACTTTGGAGAGAGAAAGAGAGCAAAGATTGTGACTTTTTTATAATATTTATTTGGGTTTCTTTTCCAATGCAGTCCCTGCGAAATTAACTGAATTAGTTGAAATTTATTTAAACAAAATCACTTACTAGTTTGACACCCAAACGGCGACAAACGGACCGTAGTCCTCATACAGGAACTGTCTCCCCCCTAACGAGGGGAGTTCCTGCATTCCTTGGGGTAGTGGTGACACTACCCCAGATCCGAAAAAGTAGCAAATCGTCTTTGACTGAAACCGCGGAGGAATTACAAATTTGGGGATATTAATATGTAATAATTACTTACACGTAAGTTCTCCGGAAGCGCTCCCCGGACGTGTTCATACAGTTGCTCCATGTCTAAAACACACACACACACACATATTAACAACACCAACAATTATTTTTTAGCACGTACCAGTACCGATGGGGGCTTCCGCACCGCTCGACATTTTTTTCGATGAATGAACGTGCCCAAATTTGGGGGGGCCATTTATACAGCCGAATTTCTTTGTTCCCAAACTGCATTGTCCTTAATTTGCATTCAACAGACCCCCCATTTGCAAAATGTGAGCGAGCTGACAGCTAATTTATATTACTTTATGGTAACACGCATTCGCGAAACGCCCATTAATGACTTTATGGTAAATTGCATTCGCGTTGGGCGTGACACACCCATTCCGTGCATTCAAAATGCGAGTTATTCTGGTACGGAGCATCGCGAAACGCCCATTATGGTAAATTGCATTCGCGTTGGGCGCGTGACACACCCATTCCATGCATTCAAAATTACATGCGAGGTACTATTTACGACTTTCTGGTACGGAGCAACCGAGAGATAATATGCACATTCGCGAAACGCCCACTATGGTACATTGTATTCGCGTTGGGCGTGACAGAAACCCATTCCGGGCATTCAAAATTACATGCGAGGTACTATTTACGACTTTCTGGTACGGAGCAACGTTATGCACATTCGCGAAACGCCCACTATGGTACATTGTATTCGCGTTGGGCGTGACAGAGATTAATGATAGTAAAACGACTCGATGGTGGTAAACGGACTGCATTCACCAAAATCGATGGTACCTTCACCAAAAGGGAGACTTTCACATATACGTAAATGGTGACTCTTTAGGTCTCTCCCTCTCAGGGCCTGTAGATGGCGCGACGGTACGCTCAGATCGCGCAGATTTCTATACCTCGGTCGCCTGACGCTCACGAACGCGAAGGTAGATGGCGCACCTCGGCCCCCCAGCTGAGGCTCTAGGGGCCGGAGTACCTCTCCGGTGCACCGAGTACCTGGACACCCTCTCCCGTGCACCGAGTACCTGGACACCCTCTCCGGTGCACCGAGTACCCGGACACCCTCTCCGGTGCACCGAGTACCTGGACACCCTCCCCCCCACACGCTCCTCTAAGTTTTGGTCCGATACCCGCCCCTCGGGGGTACGCGAGAATCACCTGAGACCTGGGGGGTCGCCCAGAAGAGCGGCTACGACATGACCACCCTCCCCCACCTCGACTAAGGAGTTACCCGGAGTACCTGGAGATCTTCTACGTCTAGGATTCCGTGATGGGAAAAATGTTCTAACTATTGGTGAAATTCGAAAAGTTCAGACTTGCATTGGACATTTAAAAACATTTAGAAAAGCATTTTTACGCAAGATTCATGGAGGAGCTGGATTTGACTCAAAATTAAAACACAGGGTTAAATGGGAGGATGTCAAGTCATGTTTCAAGAGTAGAATTAGGACAATTGTCATAATTAATTTATCTCACAAGTGCTTGATTCAATTTTTGAACGACGCTGGAATATTATTTCAGAATAAAATTAAGCCAATTTTAAAAAAATTCAAAATAACTAAGGTCAATGCAAATTTTTGTGGGGAATTCATTAAACAGTCTACGGATGGTGACATTATGGAATTTAAATATTTTAACACTAAAAATGAAATTATTGATGAGACAACGGACCTGCAAAGCTGGTTTTTTAATAATGTCCATGATAAGATTTGCAACAAGATGACTGAATTTCAAGAAAGACTATCCGGTTGGGCTTTGCACAAAATTAATTTTTTGGAAATTAACATTAATAAATATGAAATGGGTAACGGTTCGTCTTTTATCAAGCTGCCAGCTGAAATTGGAAACAAATAAGCAGTTATTAATATTCATAATTCTGATAACGCATGTTTCTACTGGTCTATTGTCAGTGCCCTGTTTCCTGCAAATAACAACAGAAATTTAACTTCTTCATACCCCTACTATAAAGCAGTTTTGATTACGAAAAATTTAGAGGAACCGATGCCTTTGCAGCAAATTTCAAAATTCGAAGGTGCTAATGGTATATCCGTAAATGTGTATGGTTTGGAAATGCGCCAAAAGAAGTGTTACACAGTAATTCCGGTCAGGTTAACTAAAAAGAAATTAGATCAACATGTGAATTTACTTTTGATTCAAGATAAATATTATTTAAAAGACAGGGAGGGGGATGTACACGAAGATGAAGACGAAGCAGAAATTAAATACCATTATTGTCTTATTAAAAATTTATCTAGATTAATTTCGTCGCAACTAAATAAGGCGCATGATAAAAAACTCATTTGTGATAGGTGTCTAAATTATTTTCAAAACCAGGAAAAGTTTGAGAAGCACTCAAAACTGTGTGCGAATATAAAAGATTGTAAAATTTCTTTTCCCAAGTACGAGTACGTTGCATTTAAGAATTACATTTACAAACAGACAGTACCGTTTATAATTTATGCTGATTTTGAAAGCCTTTTGGAAGAAATCGATAACGATGCGTCTGCTTCAGCTACTCGAAAATATCAAAAACATACAGTCTATTCTGCAGGTTATTATTTAAATTGTTGCTATGATGACTCTCTCTCCCTTTATAGAAGCTATCGTGGTACAGATTGCATGGAGTGGTTCACTAGGGAGTTGAAAACGTCGGCTAAATTTATTGAGTCTAAAATGAAGGATATTAAACCGGTAAACATTAGGTCAAGCGAAAAATTATTGAAAACTGAATGTCACATTTGCGAGAAACCATTTAGGCCTGAGGATAAAATCGTTTTAGACCATAATCATTTCACTGGGGAAGCACGTGGCTTTGCGCATGCGCAATGTAATTTGTCATTTAAAAAGCTCTTTGTGGTGCCTATTGTGTTCCATAATTTGACGGGGTATGATAGCCATTTTTTAATTAAAGATTTAGTCAAATGCGGGCGAATGAGCGTACTTCCAAATAATAAAGAGCGATACATTTCCTTTACACAACACGATCAAGACACGCGAATTAAATTTCGATTTATTGATTCTTTGAGATTTTTGGGAACATCCCTCGATGAGTTGGTTTCCATTATGGATAAGAAAAATCTTTAAATTGTGAAACGTGAATTTGAGTGTGACTACGACGACGAAAAATTTAAGTTATTGACGAGAAAAGGTGTCTTTTGTTACGATTACATTTCGCACATTGATAAGTTAGAGGAAACGGAATTGCCACCCATTGAACAGTTTTACAATAAATTGAACGATGAGGGCATTAGTGCCGAGAAGTACGCTCACGCTCAAGAGGTTTGGAAAATATTTGAAATTAAAAATTTGGGTGAATATTCGGACATATATTTGAAAACCGATATCCTACTATTGGCAGACGTGTTTGAACAGTTTAGAAAAAGTTGTATTGCGACCCATCACTTAGATCCCGCTTGGTACTATACGATGCCTGGATACACATGGGACTGCATGCTAAAATTTACAAAATGCTCTCTGGAGTTGTTACGTGATGTAGATCAAGTAATGTTTATCGAACGAGCGATTAGAGGTGGGATATCGGTTTGTTGTAATCGCTCCTCCATAGCAAACAACAAGTATATGTCCCCACAATATGATCCCAGTATCCCATCCAAATATATTCTTTATTTAGACGTTAATAACCTGTATGGGAAAGCCATGATGGAGCCTCTGCCATACGGTGGCTTCGAGTGGGTCAATGACTTTGACAATTTTGATGTAACATCCATTCCAGACGATAATCCCGAAGGATATATTTTAGAGGTGGACTTGCAATATCCCAGAGAACTACATGACACCCACAAAGACTTTCCATTTGCAGCCGAACACCGCACACCCCCAAATTCTAAATTTTCCAAATTAATGGCCACTTTGCACGATAAGAAGGAGTACATTTTACATTATCGAAATTTAAAACAGGCTTTGGCCAACGGTTTATTCCTCATTAAAATTCATAAAATTTTAAAATTCAAACAAAGCGCATGGCTTAAACCTTACATCGACTTGAATAGTAACCTTAGGGCTGCAGCGACCACATCGTTTCTAAAAAATCTCTATAAACTTTTTAACAATGCTGTATTTGGGAAAACTATGGAGAATATTCGTAAACATCGTGTACTGAAAATTGCCACTTCCTGGGCTGGCCGCTATGGGGCTAAAAATTTTATTGCTTCCCCCCTCTTTCATAGCAGACTTATTTTGGATGAAAACTTATCTATAATCGAATTGAAAAAGGGGGAATTGATCTTTAATAAACCATTGTATGTGGGTATGTCAATTTTGGACATTTCCAAATTGTACATGTATGATTTCCATTACCAATACATGTTACCGAAAATGGGGGAAAAGTGTAAACTACTCTATACAGACACGGATAGCTTTATCTATGAGTTAGAATGTGAAGATGTCTATGAAGAAGTTATAAAAGCAGATTTATCGAAATTTGATACTTCGGACTATGAAAAAGATAACCCGTACAATATGCCTTTAGTAAATAAGAAGCTGCCTGGGGTGATGAAGGACGAGGCGCAGGGGGAGATTATAACCCATTTTATCGGTCTCAGATCAAAAATGTACACCTTCAAATTTTTGGGGGGAAGGGTAACCAAAAAATCCAAAGGGGTAAAATATAACGTAGTGAGAAATAAACTTACTTTTAACGATTATGAAAAGTGCCTCAAAAATTTTAAGGAGGTTATGATTACCCAACGCGGCATTCGGTCCTTTGCTCACCAGGTATTTAGCATCGAACAAACAAAAATTGGACTAAGTCCTTATGATGATAAACGGTATTTGCTGCCAAATAGTTATGACACTCTTCCTTGGGGTCATTACAAAATTACCAACTGAATTTTTTTCTCTCTTTTACGCGCGCACAAACACACACACACACACACACACACACACACACACACACACACACACACACACACACACACACACACACACACACACACACACACACACACACACACACACACACACACACACACACACACACAGTATTTTAGATTTTATATATGTGTGAATACAAATAAAAAAAAATTATTAAATAAAATTTGCTTTATTTACATTCTCGAAATCTACAAGTATTTTTTTAAAGTTATACCACATGAGTTCCCTTAAACATAAACTTTCAGTGGAAGAAGTAATGTCACAAAATGCATTAACAATATCTTTAATATTCAACAAAACACTCTTGGTGCTGTCCAACAGCTCTGACATTATACTTAAAAAGTTCCTATAATACGTTGGAAAGTCTATTTTCGATAAATCCTCAACTTTTTTAACAACGCATTCACCGGTTAAAGCGCACAATTCACGTACATTATTTTCAGTTAAAAATATTGTAGTTAATCCTTTAGTTATTGTAATCATCTTTGGTGATGAGGTTGGAACACCCAAGGTCTCAGATTTGGGAGAGGAGAAGGATGAGGATGTATCCATGATGATGATGTTACCGCAGCTTATTAAACGAAGATGTGAACTCTCTGGACTTCTAAAGTATCCGTCTAAGATCCAATCGAATTTATTAACAAGTTCCTTCCATTCGAGGAATGCGAATGACATATGGGTCACTTGATTGATGAAGATTTTAATGGTAGGCTCAAACTTTTCAGAAATACAAAGGCCGACATTTAAAATGAAACCACTTTCAGCGCACGGAAAGGTCGTATTAAGTAGCAGAAGAGATGATTCGTCTTCTATTTGCTGTGGTTCTTCATTATCATACCATCGTAGAAATTCGTCCAAGACACCTACTTCGGTTTCCATATTTACTTGGGGCGGCGGCGGCGATATTGGTGAGTCTGGTAACGCTGGCTCAACCCTCAATTTCTTGTTTGGTAATGGCGACGACACGGTTTCTTGATAGATTTTTAACACACGCTGAGCAGCAGTAATATTATCGGATTTTGTAGCACGACGCTTCATTTTTACATTAAAACTAAAGTTGAAATAGTTTTAATATTCCATTATATACATATTGCTGTGAACGACGAAAAGGCCCTCTGAATCATCAGATTTGTGCGCGTTTTCCATAAGAAACAATGTTATTATAATCAATTCGAGGTATCAATCCAATACTTTTATTAATTCAACGATGAAAAGGCCCCCTTGAGTCATCAAATTTGTGCGTGTTTTCCATAAGAAACAATGTTATTATAGTCGATTTGAGGCATCTATCCAACTATTATGGGAATTATCAAAACCGAGCCATTTAACATACACCTTTTCCCCCTTCTTACGTAAAACTTTTTCTACGAGATAAATGTCGGGAATTTTTGTTTTCTGCAATTCCTGTTCATAAAATGCCCCACTAATGGGTCGACCATGCAAATCTTCCAATAGATATGTAATGGGGTCGGTAATTTTTACCCTAGTAATTTTAAATAGTTCTGTTGTCCAATTCGGGGTGTAACCTTTCTCAAATACATGTTTAGACTTGCTAATTCGTACTACGTCACCGACGTTATATTTCCTTCGCCCTGTCGCTATTTTCACGCGACTATATACCGTATTCAACAACTCCTTCTCATTGTTTTTCGTAACGTCACCAGGTTTAACCTTAGTGACACTATGCTTTCGTCCATTATATTCTTGCACAATAGTTGGTAAAATATCCAACCAGTTGTAGGTGCCATTCAAACTGAAATATTTGAAAAGCTTCTCTTTTATAGTTCGAATGGATCGTTCTGCTATTGCTGCCTTCGTCTGACTGAATGTACTATAATGGTTAATTCCGTGTTCTTTCATAAGTCGTTGAAATTGGGAATTGTAAAATTCTTTACCTCGATCTGTTTGCAAGTTTTTTGGATGTCGTCCCCCACCACTCTCTTTAAGAATTTCCGCAAAGGCTTGTGCTACAACATCACCCGATTTCGATTTTAGCGGCTTAACCCAAATGAATTTCGAGAAACAGTCGACGACGAGAAGAAAATATTTGTGTTTTTTATTGTAGTTTGCGTAGAGATCCATTTGCCCCAGGTCGGCTTGCCACAATTCATCCAATCCTTTGATTACAGTTTTTCGCCTGGGGAATTTTTTTCTTATGGGTCTGTGTAACTCGTCCACGAGTTGAATTTTTTCCTTAGTGTGCTTCACCAACATGTCGGTCACTTGTGTTTTTCGGATAGCGCCTTTATACTTGACGAAACTTTTAATTTATCCTCGTCTTCACTCTCCTGTCGATTTCGTTCGTAATGAAATCTTTGAGGACACCAACAGCAGTTGCAGTATGCTCATCCACATATTTCCTCGTTGCCAACGGCACTCCTCCGACCATCAATTTTTTTATTTCTTCCAAATATTTCTTTATTTCTTCCTCGACATACTCCTTATTAGCAACATCTTGACCATTTGTCGGTTTTCGCACGTTACAAATTTTTCGATTTCCAAAATCAAAATCTCCATCTGCAGTTCGAGGTATAGAAAAAGATGGTTTGATGTAATTCATCCTTATCACCCTCTCTGAATGCCGTCCAAATTTATCTAGACTCATTTTACTAGCACTGCAACCAATTTAAAACTAAATGTGAAAGACACATATTTTTGTTAATATATAACTTTAGCTTCTCGAAGTTCTTCGATAATTGAGGAAATCTCGTTGTCGTGTGACGTATTACCGGCCACTTTCGAAGACATCAACAATCTTAATCTGTTTACAAGTTCATTTACATCATCCCAGTATACGTATTCGATAGGATCAGTATTGTATATTTTTACTCCATCTCCGCCACCGCCACTATGTCCAGGTGTTGAATCGGAGAAATCGAGCGTCCTTCTGCTGCTTAACAAGGGCTTAACGATGTGTCTGTATTTAACACTACCGCTAGCCGCTAAACGACCAAAGTTGCTGAAACCCTTTCGGAATACATTCGATAAATTTAAAATACGTTTATAATTTTCGAGGTCGTCTGTCGAATACTTAACCGGATTTTTGTGAAAAATCAGCCTGTAGAGACCATCAGTAGCGGGGAAATGCTCACCATCCACTATAATATCCCCATTATTCATATCAAAATCTATGATAGCTTTTCCGAGGTACCATTTAGATGAGGCTGCGTGATACATTGGACCTCGGGCATCATCTATTTGCGGTGTGTGATGAAAATATTCTAAAATGTATCTTTGACTAATCTCCGGATACTGGGACATATATTCTTTCATCACGATGTTATCGCTCGCCTCATTAATTTCACGTCGAATATCCTCAATGGACATTTCATTATAATCTTTGGTATTCTCATCACCATCTTCATCGTAATCTTCTTCTCCCTCATTATAGATTTCTGTGATATCGTGAAGCGGTAGAAATTGTGTCTCTTCAAATTTCGGTGTACGTGGAGGTGAAACTTTCTCTGTTTTTAGTAGCGCTTGTTTTTCTTCTTCACGTTTTTCCTGCTTTAGCTGATGCTGCTGTTGTACTAGTACATTTAAGGGTTCCGTCAAGGGGTTCAAAAGTTTATTTAATGTACTGCCCTCCTCCGATCGACCCAACTTTAAAGCCTGATATTTTTTTCTTACAGACTTTGCCAAGTTTTGTATTCGTTTTTTACGTGCAGATTCCACGTTACTTAATACTTTCATGATGGACTACTAACACTCACACTCCTATTCTTGAACTTTTATATACGCATCGAATCCTAAGCGATAACGGCCATTGTTCAAGTCACAATCTTTTACGATTACTAAAGCCCCAAATTTATCATTATTCCAACATTTAAAACATAACCGCTTGAACTCATCGTATGACATGTCCGGAGAGACGTGTTCATCGAATACATGCTTTAAATTAACATCGTCCTGTTTAAATAACACTATAACATTACAATTATCGCGAATGAGTTGTTTCGGTATTTTGCTATAAGTCTGACATAGGTAGGCGACGTCTATACCTTTATGACGACCCATAGAGAAATACGTACGGATTTTGTCTTGCTTCTCACACGCCACATCGTCGAATATAAATATTGAATTTTTTCTCGCTTCTTCGGGGTCTATTATCGTTTCATTGTCTTTGAATGGGAAATACCGTACGCCTTTCACTTTCTCCAAAACCTCCTCCAATAGTTGATATTTCGGTTGATACAACGATTTTGAATATAGGTAGACATTTTCAAAACGCAGTCCATTTGCATTAAATAGTAGCGTTAGAATAGCATTAGTTTTTCCACAACCACTCGGTCCACAAAATATACCTCGAAAGCAATTCGGTAGTAATTTACTGTGTTTAGTCGGATCGGGACTTGTGTTTTCGACGAAATCCAAATTTTCTATTGGTAACTCAACATCTTGCCTAACGATATGCATTTTAAGTACTAACCCTTTGCTCACTTTAGGTCCGTATATAAATATTACGTGGCCACCATTTACCTATTGTCATGCTAACGTTCACGCGAAGAAGAGGTGGAGGATTGCTAAATAGTTTGATAAACAAGTTACCGATCGAGTTGCATATTCCAGGTTTCCAGTTTTGTGGTCCAGGAACAGAAGTACATAAACGGATTGCTCGTGGTGAGAGGGGTGTTAATCCGTTGGATAACGCGTGCATGAAACACGACTTGGCATATTCGCAAAATTCATCTTTAGCCGATAGACATAAAGCCGATTGGGAGTTGGAGAATCGCGCGTGGGAAAGAGTAAAAGCAAAGGACGCTTCATTCGGGGAAAAAACAGCCGCTTGGTTAGTGACGACAGGAATGAAGGCAAAAAGGAAACTAGGAATGGGGGTGAGCCAACGACGACGACGGCGTCAACGATCTGGAATTTCATTCCGAAACGCGCTGGTAAATCCGGTGGCTGCAGCATTGAAGAAACTTCCACTACCATTAACCGATCAAGATGTGAGAAGAACTTCTCTGCTGGGATTACGAGCCGCTCGGGAGGCGCTCAAAAGGATCGGAGGAAAGCGTAACGTTAGAGTCCCTCGTATAATACCTCTACCTAAATCTGGTGGGTTCCTACCCCTATTGATTCCGATATTGTCGGCACTGGGTGCGGTCGGTGGACTGGCAAGCGGCGCATCCTCGGTGGCGAAAACGGTTATAGAAGCTCGAAATGCCAAGAAAAAACTCGAAGAAGAGAATCGTCACAACAAAGCTATGGAGGAGATTGGAAAGAAAGGCTCCGATCTATACCTAAGAAAAACACCTCGAGGAGGATTCGGACTCTACTTGAAGAATAAAAAAAACTGCCAATAAAGCTACCCAATAGATCACTCTACGATTATGAAATAGTGAAATTCGCGAAAAAATTGGAGATACCATATTTTAGGGGGGTATTCATGCGTGACACCCTCCCGAAGACCCCTAAACGTAACGAGAGTGCCATCGTTAATTTAGATATCAACGAGCACGAGGGTACACATTGGGTAGCTTATATGAAACGTGATAATTGTGTAAAATATTTCGACAGTTTTGGAAATTTAAAACCACCAACGGAACTAGCACAATATTTCGGAAAAAATGTAAAAATTCTTTATAACGAAAAACGTTCCCAGAAGTTTAATTCTAGCAATTGTGGGAAATTGTGTATCGAATTTCTATATAAAACTAAATGAAACAACAATAAAAAAGTTAGTCATGTCTGTGATTTTCACACTAAAAAGTCGTACGTCGACGCTCTCCATCGACTTGGTGAACCCCATTCGACTAGATCCCGAATACCAGTATGGTTTAGCATTAATCGGATTCCATTCGTACCACACAATTCCGAACGTTGAGGAGAATACGGAATTTCATAATAGGGTGGGGAGTACATCTCAATCTATCACTATACCTTCGGGTTCATACGAGATAACAGATCTTAGTGATTACCTCAAAAATAAGGTCATATCGAAGAATGAGATAAGAAAGGGTGGTGATGAGGACGTGTTCTTCTTGAAACCGAATAACAATACATTAAAGTGTGAGATATTCCACAGAGATTACGACATAGACTTTACTAAGAAAAATTCTCTAGCACGTCTCTTGGGATTCTCACCCCGCGTTCTGGAGGCTGGGAAAATACATACGTCCGATCTGCCTGTGGAAATTGTTAAAGTGAGAACTATTCACGTGGATAGTAACATTACAGGTGGTGCGTACTACAATCATAGTCCCTCTCACACCTTGTACGAATTTCCGATCAGTGTCGATCCGGGCTTTGCCATAGACGAACTTCCCAGGAACTTAGTGTACCTGCCTGTGATTCGAAGCGAAATCACCAACATTACCTTATATATTCTAGATCAGAATTTTGAACCGGTAAATTTTCGTCGTGAGGAAATTATCGTGCGACTAGAGCTTAAGAGATGGTCTTGATAATCGACCATACCAGTATAAAAGATACTTGGATTGGGCGTAAGGCATTAGTAGGTAAGCGACCTCTTAGGGGAAAGTTATCTTCGTCAAACGCCAGTTTTCTTCGATCCATTGGATATGTTGTCAAACCGTATTTTCGACCTCTACCGGAAACCGCTCCAAGACGAAACAATTATACACGATGAATTTCGAACGTACTTACCCTACATTAAGTCGTTCGAAAACAATGACATAATCGAAATTACCATTAACAGAAATGATGTTTGGTTACTGATGTACGATGCCGCTCTTACGATAAAAGGGGCTTTTAAGCAACCAAGTGCAACAGGATCTGCCAAGCTATCCAGTAATATGGGAGCGTTTCTATTCGATTCTGCGACATATGAATTGAACGGTATCGAAATGGAGCACGTTAAGGACCCTGGAATCGTAAGCCTTGTACGGGGCTACTTATGTTATAATGAAGAGGACTCCAAACATCTTTTGCCGGCGAGTTGGACTTACCTTAAATCGCAAGACATTTTCGATAAGGATGGACGTTTTTATCTAAGGATTCCGCTTTCGCATTTTTTCGGTGTCTTTAATGATTATAGAAGAGCAATAAGTGGAAAGCAAACGATTCGATTGGTAAGAGCTCGCAATGATAATAATTGCGTAATTTTTAGTGGTGAAAACCCCGCGGCAGATCTTAAAATAGAAGGTATCGAACTAAAAGTGAGACATGTTCTTCCCGCCGATATGCTCAAGGTTGAACTTTTACAATCCATACGTAACGATTTGCCTATTCTCATGGCATTCAGAAAGTGGGAGTTACATGAACTACCTACTCTTACCGAAGGTTCCATGAAAGAAATTTGGAATGTTAAAACTACGAACGCCATAGAGTGCCCCCGTTACGTTATCGTCGCCTTCCACACAGCGAGAAAAGATGTTTTAACTGCAGATGTCACAAAATTTGACAATTTGAATGTGTCGGATATAAGATTATTTTTGAATGGAGATTATCACCCGTACGAACGTCAAAGTTATAATTTCGCTAACAATGATTACGCAAACGCTTACCACTCATACACAGAATTTTACGCTAACTTTACGAATGACGAAGATGGAAAAAAGCAGCCCTTGATTGAGTTTGCAGACTTCAAAGACCACGCCCTATTCGTGATAGATTGTTCACGACGAGACGAGAGCATCAAATCTTCAACGGTGGATGTAAAATTGGAAATTGAGACTAGAGTGGGGTTCCCCCCCAATACTAAGGCATACTGTATAATTATTCACGATTGTATTATGGAGCACCTACCACTAAGTGAGACAGTCAGGAAATTAACTTAGTCGATAAGTAACCGTCGTCGTGCAATGAAGGCTGTCACCGTAGACATTCAGGGGTTTTACCTTTCCGCACCTTGTGGTGGCGGCCCGCCCGAGTTTTTCGCAAAAGAACTCGCCATCTGTAACGGCCATCAAACCGGACACTACTTGTTCGAGCCTGCAATAGCCTACGACTCATTATCAGATGCGGATAAGAAACAAGTGAATTTTGTAACGCGCAACATACACGGACTTCATTACACGCCCGGTTTCGTACCGTACAAGAAAATTCCCGAAATTCTCGAACATCACCTTTTGGGAGCTGACATCGTTTACGTCCGTGGCCACCAAAAAGCAAGTTTTCTCGAAAATAAGTTTTTCGAGATGAAGAAACCTTGTCCGCGAATCGTAAACGTCGAGACTTTGGACGAGTGTTGGAATCCAACCCCACCCACTTTTGGCCCCAATTCGCCTAAATGTATGGATCACTGTTTTTCTAAAAAAAATTATTCTTGCAGTTTGAGAAACTGTGTTGTACTTTACGATTGGTTCTATAATTGTATACCACTTTCTAATGAATATATTATTTTAAAATAACTTTTTCTCTCTTGCAAGAGGTCCGCTCTCATTATTTAATCTTAATGTGCTTGTAATTTAATGCCATTTTACCAGTAACCATGGGTTCGTTAGCATCGACTTATGTTTTGTTAAGCTCTCTTGTTAATGGTGTATTTTATATTAACCATCCTTCGGGTGCTAGTGATGTGTTTATTTGTTTCGATCGAAATAATGAGAGTTGGCCTGACGCTTGGAAGAGAATGGAAGTATGTGTCATTTCTCATTTACCTTCTCTTAAAATAAGTGTACCGAAAAACGCTACCCAATACAAACTAAGAATTATTTATGAAAATCATACGCACGGTGACAGCGAGTGGAAAAATTTTACACATCCCCCCACCATAACCCCAATCGTTACCAATATCTACGGCAGTTCATTAGTTCGCGGGTTAGTTTGGTACATTGCTATCACCCTGTCAATACTCTTCATCATAAGCGTAGTACAACACCTACGAAATGGCGCTTCATAAACTTTCCAATTGGTTTAAAAGTGACGACAACGGGGACGACGACCGTTTACCAGTACTCTTTATTGAATCTATGGAAAGGTTACGTGAGGAAATTGACATTATTGCTGAGCAGGCACGTTGCATTAAATGTTTTTTCCGCCTGCTCCACGATCTCGATATACCTAAAGATTGGAACATCCCACTTCCCGAAAAACCATGTACTATAAACGAAAACCGTCCAAAACCTGAGAGGCAGCATCGAGAGAGTCTATTAAAATTTCCCGATTTAATGTATGAAATAAAACGTAGGTTAAGATGTGAAAAATGCTACATGCAACTATTAATTATTTTAGGATTACCGAGAGAGTGGTCCTGTGTACCTCTCCCATCCTGCGATGGGCATGAATTTGTGGGTTATGATACTGTTAATTAATTAAACGTTTAAAATTGTTTAAATTTAATCTCTTTGTGTAATCACTAACGTTCTGAACAGAATTAATACCCTCTTAAAATGTGTTTTATTAATTCATTACCCTTCCATCTTTCCCCCCCCCCCCACCATGGGTTAGGGTTCTAAGTTCGAATCCTATTTTTCCTCCCGCTGTACGATAGGTGGCGCGGGCATAAAGTTACGCCGCTCCACGATAGGTGGCGTCACACGATATTTCAAATTTTGGCGCCAACCCCCACTACTTCCATGCCGAATGACATTTCTGGTGTTCCATGTCACTCACTGTTCCATGTCAAGTGTCAAAGGGGCCTTACGGGGGCTCAACGCGCAGCACTGACCGCACGCCCGGGCACTCACGGTGGGGTCTACTCCCCCCCTGCGGACTCCTGTCCACCAGGGCGATATTTCAAATTTTGGCGCCATCCCTCCCATCGCCCCCACTCTTGCATGTCAAAGGGGCCCCCGGGGGCGGAGCCCTACCTCTACCAGCGGGGGCTACTCCCCCCACCGCCGCCTGGACGTCGCCTGGAAAAAGTCTGGACCAGACGATAATAACTTAGTACCACAGTTAATACAATGTGGTTTGTATACACGAATTATAGAACATTTACAATATTTGGCGAATCATTCCAGAAGTTTAATTATTGATCAAGATAGTAATTTAATCGAAAGTTTCAACAATATAATATGTAAGTTCATTGGCGGTAAAAGAATAAACTTTTCTCATAAACGTGGTTATATTACACGATGTCTTATGGCAGTTGTATGTCATAATTCTAAAAAATCTATTCTTTATCATGTAAATAAATTACTCCTAGCAAGAAAGTTGTCAGAAATATTTTTAAGAAATGCGATACAGGTTCAAATGATTATGGCCCAAATTGCAATAAGCCAGATATGGATCTTAAAAATTTCGAAGAAGCGAAAACCATATTTATAAATTCTTTAACAAAAAGTCCTGTTGAACTTGTTGGAATTGAAAAACGGACTAGACAACAATCCGACAGTGTCGAATGGCATGACGAAAGAAGAAAGTTATTAACTGCTTCTAATTTTGGTAGAGTATGTAAAAGAAGACTTACGACAAGTTGTTGTAATCTAGTAAAAAATTTACTTTATGTTACGTCCGTTAATTCCTCTTCCTTAGAATGGGGCAAAAGTCACGAATTACAAGATTGTGGTCTTTTTATAAGCGAGGCCTATCCATATCTTGGGGCAACACCCGATGGTATCATTGGGCAGGCTGGAATACTAGAAATAAAATGCCCTTATTCTGCGAGAAATATCACGGTAGAAACTGCAATTGCTGAAAAAAAAATAACTTTTTGGAAAAAAAAATAAAGGGAATTTAGAACTAGATAAACGCCATAATTGGTATTATCAAATACAAGGTCAACTTAATATATGTATGCGGGAATATTGTATTTTATGTGTCTGGACGCCTTTAGATTATAGGGAAGAAAAAATTTACAAAGATTCGACATTTTGGAAAACAGTAATGCTCCCTAAATTAGAGCCGTTTTACATGCATTGTCTCTTGCCAGAACTTGTTGATCCGCGACACATTCGCAGTATGCCTATAAGAGATCCTTATTATATTTTGGATGCCCAAGCAGCCGCGAAGAAAAAGCAGGCATAAATAATATCTATTTAGACAATAATTTATACTTATAAAAGAAGTCCTGATTAACTGACTCATAATCAACGTACATTAAAATCTTTAATCAAAGTAAATTTTTGACTTTTTCACCCTAATAATGCAGAGTGTTACTTACTACCTTGGCCTTCTACTTCATCACATAATATGCCACATAATTTTGTCACCTACTGACATTGACTTATTTTAAATTATATTTTTTCTTTGCAATAATTGCTAAATGCCGTTCTTTATCTTTTCATATTTGAAAAAGATATACTTAGTTATGTGGAGACAATTCCCACACTCAGCAAAGATAAGAAGATGCAACGTCGTGGAGTATCTAGTTTAACCTTCAGATAGAAATTATAGTTAGAAAAATTATGTTAAGAAATATTCATTCTCTGTTTAGCCTCCGTGTACGTAACACGACCAATTAGTTGTAATTTCGTTTTTTAAAAAGTCTTCATCGTAACGAACATACGAAATTGGCGCAGTCAGTAGGATCCGTACGGTTGTGAAACTCGTGGAAATCGCATCGTGCCGAAAAGCGATTTCATAACTTTAGTGCCAACACTTTAAGTGCGGATCAACGAAAGACTTTCCACGGCTCGAGATCTTGCTCCAGAGGAAACTCGTCCCTGGCCAAGCGAACCCGCAGCTAACGACGGCAACGGAGGATCGGAGGAAGGAAAACACCGAACAGGAAACTGTAAGTGCCAAATTCCTTTCTTGCCTTTCCTAGACGTTTTTCGGGAATTTAGGGAAGATAGGGACATAAGATTAGGGTAAGAAACAACAAGAGAAAAGAAAAGTCATATGAATGCATACGAAATCTCTAAATTAGCTTTAGAATTAGATAGAATCAAACTTTCTGATAAAATATTGGTATTCTGACGACGAATCTCCCGATCAAAACCCCGTAGAGATATTAACAAATACAGAGATGCCGCCCCTAAATCAAATCAATTGGGATCTCTTTAGATCTAAGTTGAACAACATAAAACCATACGACGGAAATAGTAACGGCCTGAATAAATTTCTTACGAGTTGCGAAAATTTAATAGCTAGTTACCGAACTTATGATAATGCGGAATTTAATACACATATTTTCGAATGTATACAAGGAAAATTAACAGGAAAAGCTGAAACTTTAGTAGGTAATAGGATTGAATTGAAAACGTGGGATACCTTAAAAGAAGCTCTTAAACAAAGTTTCTCAGATAAGCGTGACCTAGACTGTTTAGTTCAAGAATTAACTAGAACCAGACCCTACAAAGGTGAACATCTTTGATCTTTTGGTAGTAGGCTTCAATTACTAAAAAGTGACGTAATTCAAAAAATCAACAACGATACCACCATCGAGGATAATGATAGATTGTGTCAAACTAATCATTATAATAAAACTGCTCTAAATACTTTTATTGCAGGTTGTAATGGAATCTTAAGAAATAATATGCATTTACGAAAACCCGCGACTTTAGAAGACGCTTTAGCATACGTCGCTGAATATGAAAATTTTGAGAGTCTGTATGGCAGTCTAAACGATTCGAGAACGAATTCAGCTCCGAGAAACGTATTTCCTCAAAATAATTTCAGACCCCCAAATTTCCAACAAAATCACCATCCGAATAATCCGAAATTTAATTACTTACCAACACCTAATTTTGGCTATCCTAATAGAAATTTTTCAAACCCATTCGTAGGAAATCAGTTTCAAAATATTTACCAAAAACCGGCATTCCCCAATCAGCCGATTAACATCCAACCTAGGCCAATGCCACCCAGACGTTTCTTTACAAATAAGGAAGTTTTTGGAACACCCGGACCAAACTCGAACGTTTTCAAACCAGGCCGATTCCCTAGACAACCTTTGCCGAAACCTGAACCCATGTCAGTCAATACGAAAATTCCATCTATTAACGCTAACCAAATGAGACAAAATAACGCGAATATTCCAGGTCCCAGTAAACCATATAACCATTTCCAGAATGTGGACCGCAATCCTAATTACACATTTGAAGAATTATATTCTAATGACTACCATGACTTCGAACAAGAACAACCCCATTACGACTACTCACATGAACAAGACTATTACAACGAATCTAATAATTTCAATCAATATCAGGAAGATTACCTTGACGAAACTTGTATTCCCCGAGAAACGCAATTTTCCCAAGAAAACATTTCGCAAGACAATTCGATGTCTCATCTGAACGAACGTCCTGATGTGAAACCTGAATCAACCGAAAATTTTCCAATACCTGCCTCAAAAGAAAATCCATAACCCTAGTAGAACTAAATGCCCTCTCTAACACATTACCTTACGTCGAAATCGAAAAACCAAAATTAAAACTGTTGATTGATACAGGAAGCTCAAAATCAATAATTCGCCTCGATATTATAAAAAAGTATTATCCAAATAGAATTTACAGATCCGATACAGTTATAAAGACAACATTAGGTAGTAAAACTTTCCAGAATTTAATTGCTTTTACGAAATCGATTTTCTTTTATTCGATTTCCACGATTATTTCGATGGTATAATAGGACTTGCAGATTTAATAAATATGAACTTAAATATCGATCTGACCAACGATCAATTAATAGGTAACCATGTGCAAATCCCTATTAAATACAGACCAAACAATAAGTTAAACTGTTCATTTTATCTCAACCCGAAAGAAAAACATTTGAGACAATTACCAGTGAATATAAACAACGGAGAAATTTTAATTGAAGAAACTTTTTTAGATAAATTATATATTCCAGAGACCTTAACATTTGCAAAAGACGGATATGCACCGGTAGAAATTCAAAATTATACGAACGATCTTATATCATTTACTTTAGACCAACCTTTAGATGTAAAGAAAGTTCAAGACTCGATTTACGAAATTAATAATTTTGAATATTTAAATTCATCTTGTCAGCTAGAAAACGACGCAGTAATTGATAAAACAAACGTTGAAAATTTAATTCGCACAGATCACATGAATTCGGAAGAGAAACGCGAAATTTCCAAAATTTGTAAAACATTTAAAGATATCTTCTTAAAACCAGGAGATGAACTAACTTTTACTTCAAAAGTAAAACATGTTATTAAAACAAAATATGAAATTCCAGTACACACTAAATCGTATAGATATCCATACATTCACAAAAACGAAGTTAGGAAACAAATTCATGAAATGCTCGAACAGGGAGTAATTCAACCCTCTAATAGTCCATGGTCATCACCGATATGGATTATTCCTAAGAAGCTAGACGCTTCCGGACGACAGAAATGGCGATTGGTCGTAGATTATCGGAAAATCAATGAAAAAACAATTGACGACCGTTACCCCATTCCAAATATTAACGATGTACTCGACAAATTAGGACGTAGTCAATACATTTCTACAAATCGAAATGAGTAAATGTTCAGTAGAGAAAACAGCTTTTACGGTGGAAAATGGGCACTACGAATATAAAAGAATCCCTTTGGTTTAAAAAACGCGCCTTCGACTTTCCAACGCGTAATGGATGAAGTTTTAAAAGACCTCCAACATAAAGTCTGCATGGTTTACAAGGACGACATAATTATCTTTAGTACCGGATTATAGGAGCACATACAAAATTTAAAACTTGTTTTTGAAAAATTACGAGAAGCCAGACTTAAAATTCAATTAGATAAATGCGAATTTCTTAGAAAAGAAGTTGAATTTTTAGGACACGTCGTGACACCTGACGGAATAAAACCAAATCCTCAAAAAATCAAAGCTATAAAAGATTTCCGAATTCCAAAAACACAAAAAGAAATTAAATCATTTTTAGGACTATTAGGTTACTATCGAAAATTTATAAAGAACTTTGCGAAAATAACGAAACCCATGACAACATGTTTAAAGAAATCTCAATCAGTCAAACACACTCCCGAATTTATTGAATGCTTCGAAACTTGTAAAAAATTATTAATGTCAGAACCCATGCTTGCTTATCCAGATTTTAACAAAGATTTTGAATTGACTACCGATAGTTCAAATTTTGCTATAGGAGCCATTTCATCTCAAGACAATCATCCGATTTGTTATGCCTCTAGGACTCTTGAATCAAGCTGAAATCAATTATTCAACTATAGAGAAAGAGTTATTGGCGATAGTATGGGCTTGTAAATATTTTCGACCGTACCTTTTCGGCCGTAAATTCAAAATTTGGACGGATCATAAACCCTTAAAGTGGCTTTTCTCCTTAAAGGAACCAAATTCTCGATTAGTTCGTTGGAAATTAAAATTAGAAGAGTTTGATTATACAATCGATTATATAAAAGGTGGAAGCAACCGAGCTGCTGATGCCCTATCCAGGCCATCTCAAGCGGAATTAAATGCTCTAGAAACAGCCTCTTTAGAATTAAATTTAGACGATCTCGATGAAATTATTAATAAGGAACTTGATGAAATGGAAAAGTTACCAACACTAGAAACGGAAGAAATTTCAGAAATCTTAGAAGAATTCGATCGAAACACGAAACCGAAGGTCGTAGTTCATTCAGACATCCAAGTCGAACCGCCAAGAATAGAACCCGAGGAAAGTGATTCTCAAACTATCCATACCGCGATAGAGAATCCTATTCTAACAATTCCAATATCAAACAAACCCTTAAACATGTACAAAAATCAAGCTGTATTCACATATGGCGACATACCTAACTTTAAATTCAGAAAAGAAAAAAATTTTGAAAACGTTAGATTTTGTCACTATACCTAGTAGAAACATAAATGATAACATTGTTAACTTTGTAAAAAATTATTTCGCCCCTAAACAAACATACGCTCTATACTTTCACAAATCATTATCACCGACAATTTTTAGTTTAGTAATCCAAAATACTTTCAAATATTCTTCATTTAAATTAATACATTGTACCAGAATTCTAACTGATGTTCAGCGTGTCGAAGAACAAAACGAAAAAATTGAATATCATCATATTTTCAAAACAGGACACAGAGGGATAAACGAAGTCAAAAACTCTCTTAATCAAAGATATTATTGGCCTAAAATGTCAGACGACGTCGAAAATTTCATAAATAATTGCGAAACTTGCTTAAAGAATAAATATGATCGACACCCACCTGTGATTAAATTCAATTTAACACCTACATCGAAAAGACCATTCGAACACATTCATATGGACGTATTCCAAATTTCGAAACAACCCTTTTTAACCATCATTGACTCCTTTTCCCGATATGGCCAAGCTTATCTCTTGAAATCCATAACCGGACTTTCAGTCACAGATAGCTTATTAAATTTCGTGACCTATCACGGTTTACCTTTAAAAATCACCACAGATAGCGGTACTGAATTTAAAAACATAGATTTAGAAGATTTTTGTAAATTACATCGAATAGAATTGCATTTTACAACACCCAAAAATAGTAATTCTAACTCCCCTGTGGAAAGATTTCACTCAGGCCTTTTAGAACATTATCGTTGTTTAAGAAAATAAAGCTTTAAACAGCGAACAGTTAATGAAACACGCTATTCTTTGCTATAACAACTCTATTCATTCTGTTACAAAATTTACACCTTTTGAAATAATAAACGGACACATAAATTCTTCGAATCCATTCGACTTAAATGATCAATTAATTCTTTCTACCTATGTCCAAGATCATAAAGAAAGCGTAAAACGACTGTATGAAAAGATCCATAAACGAAATGCAGAAGTGAAAGAAAAGGTTATTGAGAAATTAAATAGAGAACGTTCAGAACCGCCTGACTTCTCACAACAACAAACGGTATATGTAAAAACTAAAGCTAGAGACAAAAAGGCGCCGAAATTCAAAAAAGCAAATATTCTAAATGAAGACGAAGTTCATTTGACAACCGATAAAGGCACCTATCATAAAAATCTTGCCAGGAAACCGCGTAGTAACAAATCAAAATTGTTGCAGGTTACCGATGGACAGAAGACTACTGATCCTGTGCCTGGTCGTTCAGGTACAACTAATTAGCTGCAGTGAAATACGCCTCACTAAGCTAGAAAACCTTTTGCTACCCCTTAAGTTAGGAGACTCTAGGATAATATATAGTAAACATACATTTCTACATTATTTAGATTTAACAGAATTAATTAATCAAGTAGATACATTAGAAAATACGTTTAATAGCATAAAAATTAATTTCGAAAAACTAAATACAACTAATCCTATTTCTTACATTAAATTCGCCCGGAACTCTCTAGTTGGAGCAGAATTTCTAATAGAAATGTCCCGGAAAAAGCTAGATAACTTTCACCCAAATATTCGTAGAAAAAGAGGACTTGTTAACATCATTGGTAAAGTTAATAAGTGGCTATTCGGAAATTTAGACTCAGAAGACGGAGTTAAATACGATACTGCAATTAAAACCTTACAGGAGAATCAAAAAACAATAACGCACGAAACTAACCTCCAAATAACTCTCTTTAAAAGGCTAATCGATCACTATAATAAATCAATAGCTATTTTATCAAAAAACCAAGATAAACTTAATGAAAACTTAAATAGATTTCAGAGTGCAGTAGACAGCAAAATAGTCGGTCTCGGTCAATACATTAGCTTACAAAGCATTCTTTCAGGTATTCACGTAGATTGTCAAAACGTAATATCATTTTTAGACAATTTAGAGAACGCTATTATATTTTCGAAACTCAACTCGTTACATCCTTCAATAATATCTGTAAAAGAAATTCTTGAGATGATTGAATATCTAAAAAATATTTATAAAGAAAATGAAATTCCAAATTTTAAAAATCCGTTAACATTTTACGAGTTTTTAGGCACTCAAGTGCATTTTTCCGATAGGAAAATAGTATTTGCGATTCATGTCCCGATAGTCGACCCTGAATCCCTAGAATTCTATCGTCTATTTCCTATTGTCCAAAATCGCCGAATATTCATTCCCGAGTACCAATATTTGGCACGGAGCAGTTCATCTACAAGACCAGAGAAGACCGCATGTCCAGTCTTAGAAGATACCTACTACTGTCAGCAAAACTATCTGCCAGTCGACAACTGTACTATTCAAATATTCCAAGGAGAGCCTCCAAGAAATTGTCCCGTCCTCGAAGTCAACATCCAAGAATCGATAATTGAACAAATCACGAAGGAAGAGCCAAAAATCACATTCTTAGCAAATACCAGACAGTTAAGGAGCTTAAGCAGGGATTAAACATCTCTTCTTGAGCCTTAAAACCTTACATCCTGGATAACCCAAACCTCAAAAGTAAGGGTCAAAAGAAAAGGAAGCATAAGAAATCTCCTGGTGAATTCATCTTCTCTCCTGAATACAAAAGAACTAAAACAGGTGAGAAAACTTCAACCATGTCTGACGAGCTCTCTAGTATGATTATAGCTCTAAGAGCAAACCTGCAAAACCAGGATTTTATGAGATCCATAGAATATGTAGGGTTTGATCCTGCAGTTGCCAAAATGCAGATTCAGGATGCTGAGCCTTCCCAAGACACTAGATCAGCAGAAGTTACACGTCTCATCATCATTTTCTGTACTAGAGGAACTGTGCTCTCTAAGCTGAAAGAAAACTCTAGACCTGAATTTTGGAAGTCCTTTGTCACATTGTTGGATAAATATGGCATAAAGAACACCAAAGAGAGTGGAGTAGGCAAAAAGATCCCTAAGGATATTATGACTCCTGCTAGGCTTATGGCATGTTATCCTCAGATAACTGCAATGTGTTTGAAGGAAGCTGCAGAAGATGGTAGGGAAACAAAGTTTCCAATTAAGCGTTATCCTGCCTGCATGCAGACTCCAGTCTTTGCATCCCTAATTCCAAGAGACACTAAACCAATTAGCCTCTTCTTGAAACACAGACATTTCAGATTCCTGCTCAAGTTCGATGCTCTCATTAACAGCAAGAAAACTCCGAGTAGCACCTTGAAAAGCTATAGGGATGCAGCTTTTAGAAGTGCTTTGCTAAATGATAAGCAAAGATATGAAGCTCTGGTTTCCCTAGGTATTCTCTCAGAGGAGACTAACAAGAAGGGAACCAGAAAATGGTATATCCTTGCTGATCCAAACCTAATTCTCCAATACAATGACAAGAGAGGTTGGGAAAATTTGGAAACTTCAGACTCTGAGGAGGAAGAGGAAGAAGCTGAAGAGGGCATTGAGGATGAAGAGGAAGTAGAGGAGATAAATGAGTAAAACCTCAATTTGTAGTGTATATAAACTTGTAAATAGGGTAGATTAGTTGTTAGTGACGAGTTTGCTCTGAACTGAATATTTTGTTCTGTTGTGTGAACTTGCTTTGGGTTGGGTAAATTTTAACAATCTCAATTGAATGAGAGCTTTTTTTGTTTATGTTATTGAAGGTTGATTTAGATAGTTTCAGTTGAGTGGAACTTATTTTTCATATTATTTTTTATATTGATCCCCGCTCTATTGTAACCATTTTGGTTTTTGCTTTTTGTGCACGCTAGTTTAGTATGCCGCTTACTCCGGCGAGTTAAACCTGTTATTTAATTTTTCCGTTTCTAGTATTTAGTTATCCCGATTTGTAAATAGCGTAGTAATGTTTTTCGGTTTTCCTTTGCACGTCGACCTTGTTTCTTTACTTTCGCTCCGATAACACAAGGTAGATAACAGTTTTCTCTTTCCGTTTGTAAATGCCTGTTGTGGAATTAACACTGTTGCCGTACTAATCGCAAATACGTATACTTGGGTTGGTATAGAGATTTGGAATATACATAAATATTTTCAAATCTGAGACCATTAGGGTGTTCTAACAGACTTAACATGACCTCGGTTTTTCCACAACCTGAGGCGCCAACCAGGATGCCTCTTTTCGAATTGCCACCGAATAGAATTCCGTGTTTTTTATATTTTTCAATGGGGGTGATAGAATCATGGTTTGTAATAGGTAAATGTGTGTTTTGTTATTGAATCTTCATTCTACCAGCTCAGAATACTATATAAAGGGAAACGTTAACCCACCAAGCTTATATAATGGTTTACAGGGATACAGTGAAGAAGAAAAAAGGAAGCGGCCTACTAAATACTTTGATAGATAAGCTACCGATAGAGTTACACATACCGGGTTTTAATTGGTGTGGTCCGGGAACAAAGGTCTCTAAACGTCTAGCGCGAGGTGATCGCGGTGTTAACCCTTTGGACGAAGCCTGCAAACAACACGACATCACCTATTCACACTTTAAAGACTTGGAACGAAGACACCAAGCCGATAAAGAATTAGCAGGTATTGCGTGGCAACGTGTAAAAGCAGGTGATTCATCCGTAGGAGAACGAAATGCTGCCCTAGGCGTAACGGGAGCAATGAATTTGAAACGGAAGTTGGGTATGGGGTTAAAAAACAGTAGTAAAAAGAAAAAGAGTGGTGGTCTGAAATTCGCCAAGAAAACACGTATACTTCCAACACCTAAAATTGGGAGAGGAATGAAAAAACGACGTAGATCGAGAAAAGGTGGTTTTTTACCATTCTTACTTCCTCTGCTCGGAGCACTCGGACCGCTACTAGGAGGAAGAGCAGCGATTGCGGGTGCTGTCACAAAAGCCAACAGAGACAAGGCCGAAGTAGAAGAACAGAAGAGACACAACTTAGCGATGGAAGCGAAAGGTCGAGGTTTAAAACGTGGTCGTGGAGTACATTTGGCGTATCCGTTTCCAAAAAACTACCGATAAAGTTACCACACCGGGCACTCACAGATATCGACTTGAAAACATTTGTAAAGAAATTACAAATCCCACATTTTAGAGGAGTCTTTTTTCGAGACAAATTACCAAACACGATTAATAAGGAGGAAAGTGGGATCATCAACTTAGATTCTGTGCGCGGCAAAGGTACACACTGGTCTTGCTATACAAAAAATAGGGACACAGCCAATTACTTCGATAGTTATGGAAACTTGCAGCCACCTAAAGAAGTGACTAAATACTTTTTCAGTGATGGTAAAACCAGACACATATATTATAATCATGATTCTTATCAGAAGGATGGATATATTTGTGGTCACATTTGTTTGTTATTTTTATATAATCACTATTTCTAAATGTTTTCATCATTTGTTTATAAACCTTAATAGTAAGATGTCCACCAGTTTTATTCTCAACGGGAAATTTTCCGAGTTAAGTTTCGATTTTAATCCACCTGTTTATCTGGAAGACGATATAGATTATGAAATTGGACTTGTAAATTTTGATAGTTTTTATTCCATACCAAACGTCGATGACACAAACAACAGATTTCTTTGGATAAATGAAGCCACTACTCTTCAATATTTGGTAGTGATACCTACTGGTTCATATGAAATAAATAACCTATTGGATGTAATGCGTAGAGAAATTGCCAAGGTAGATGCTGACGCAGAAATTACGATGGACTTTGACAACAACACCTCTAAAGTGGTTTTACAAACAAACAGAAGCATCTCCTTCGATTGTGAAAACTCCTTAGGGTCAGTACTTGGTTTTACTAGAAGAGTCGTAGAAGCAAATAGTGAGGTTACCGGAGATAACCCTGTTCAAATCCTTAAAGTGAATGCGATATGTATCGATTGTAATATTGCCGCCGGTTCTTTTCTAAACGGACGTCCAGTCCATATTATTCACCAATTTTTTTCCTACCGTTTCACCAGGGTATAAAATAGTGGAAACTCCACGCAATACCATTTATTACCCAGTCACTGTGAAAAGAATAAACAACATTACTGTGCGTATCATCGATCAAAACGGAGACCTTATCAATTTTCAGGACGAAATTCGCACTATTCGGTTACATTTAAGAAAAGTTCCTGAATAAAATGGTTCTCCGATTTAATACACCGATAAGAGGCTTCCGTGGCAGTCGAACGAGCAGCAGAAAATCCACAAAATTAACAAAAGCGAATCACAACTTTTTAGTATCTTTAGGCTTTAAAGTTTTAGTATAGAATATAAAAGACAATTGTACACAGTTTTTGGTTAGTTAAGTAAAGTTGTTTCCCGAGTTAACATGGATAAAAAGGATCTCCTAGATGTAACCGGAACACCATACAATGATTCCTCGATTGAAGAATTCCAATACCACTTTTATCAACCTTACACATCCGGTGAAATCAATTATAACGACGAAGTTCGCATTCCTATCCCCGATTTAAACGCTTATACTGCTCCATGTAATAGTTACCTTTATGTAGAAGGGAAACTGGTTAAAGATGATAATACGGCACCTACCAAACTAGAATTTATAAACAACGCCCTTTCCCACGTATTCAGAGAAGTGAGATATGAATTGGAAGGAAATCTAATCGATTCCGTTAGAGATGTCGGTATAGCGTCTACTCTGAAAGGCTATCTCGCATATACTCCAAACGAAAGCTATATGTTAGCAAATGCAGGGTGGTTTCCGAAAAAACAAATTTCCACACCAGCAACGGGTGAAACTCGACTACAAGCAATTAACAAAGATAAAATAATAACTGATAATAATGGAAATTTTAATACACTAATACCTTTAAAACATCTCATGGGATTCTTTGAAGACCATCGATAACTTATACTTCATATGAAACAAGAGTTAATTTTAATACGAAGCAGCTCCGATTACGATGCAGTAATAAGCACTGATGAAACTGAGAAACCCAAAGTAAACATAACTAAACTCTTTTGGGTAGTTCCACACGTTTCGCTTTGTCTAGCGGAGCAGTTGAGACTAAACAAAATTGTTAATAAAGGAACAGCACTTCCTCTATCTTTTAGAAGTGCAGAATTAATAGTTTGCCCATCTTTACTAGACTTCGCGCCACACTTGGGCTGTGAAAACTTCTCCTAAATCAGAATCACCACTACATGTAATTATAGCGTTTCAAAAGAATAGGCGAAATAACCTTACTGCGGATATGAGTAAATTTGATAATATTTCTTTACGGAATGTTAAGGTATTTTTGAATTCTGAAAGATATCCATATGCCGACTTATTGTTAGACTTTAAGAATAATAAATTCGCAACACTTTACGAAATGTACGCATATTTTCAAGACTCGTATTATCCAAACAAAGGAAATCAACCACTGTTTACCCAGCGGAATTTAAACAATTTACGCCTATTGCACATATTGATTGTTCTCATCAAAAGGATTTTGCTCAATCAGGATCTATTACCCTTCGAGTTGAATTCGAAACGGAAGATGCGACAACTTCCGATGTGGCGGCATACTGTTTGATTTTACACGAAAAACGATTCACATATAATCCATTGACAAAAATTGTCCGTCAGCTCTAAAGCACATGTGCCAGTATTTAAGAACGTCACCTGAGAATGAAATATATCAGTAATGTTATGAGGCCTCGTAGAAATAACATCACACTACTCCATTTTACGGAAACATTACAAGCGTTTAATAAAAAGCTGCAAATTCTTCAAATCGATGTTAACTTGTATTGTGTGTCTAAGCAATTTAAACGACTCAAGATATGAGAGTGGTTCTTGATGTTCAGGGATTTATGCGAGAACGTAAAGAGTTCGTAGTAAAAGAATTGGCTGCTTATGATGGACACCAGTTCTCTCACACCATATTCAAACAACCTTTTTCAATGGACATGCTATCTCCAGAGCTACAAACTCAAAACAACTGGCTGACAAAACATCACCATGGTCTCACTTGGAATATAGGATTCACACCTCTACATCAGTTTAGTAAATATCTCCGGAAGCTAACATCTGCTGCTTCTCATGTTTATGTCAAAGGAGTCGAAAAAGCAAATTACATCAGAAAATATCTACCCCAAGAAGTTGTTGAACTATCCGAGCAACCTCCCCTACAAAAATCGGAACCCAAATGTTTTTATCACTCAAATAACTTTTGTATGTGTGCCTTGTCAAATGTATTTTTTTTTATATGAAAATTTTATAATGCAATAATTCATGAAATAAAACACACTATTAGATACCAAAAATTTCTTTATTGCAACCATAACATTTAAATTCTCTTTCTTTATTACCTTTATAATTTTCAATTTCCTCAAAAATAACCTTTTCTTTTTCCATCCACTCAACTTCATTTTCATTTGTCTTCTCCTCTTCTTGAGCTCCAACTGATTCTTCTTCTTCATAGATTTCCTTTCCTTCTTCTTCCATTTCCTTTCCTTCTTCTTCCATTTCCTTTCCTTCTTCTTCCATATCCTCTTCTTCATCTTCTTCTTCTTGAAACTGAACCGCGAGTTTCTCTGGTAAGTAACTCTTGATACGACACAAGAAATCACCTAAATTTATACGTTGCATTTCTTGTATGAAATGTTCTAGACATAATTCCGAGTCTTTGTACATGGTACACAGGTCACGTCCAACTTCATATCTTCTCGCCACGTGTAGACAATAATCGTTATCGAAAAAGCGCCCCATTCCATAATACGCCTCGTGTTCAGCATCCCAACGAAGATTTTCAAACTTGTATAGATGTGTTATACCAGTTTCAAGACTTACTATCTCAGTTTCTTTACTATAACACATCCACATGTTGATTACTTAACAGAATACATCAGCAGCGTGATAAATACAACATTCCCCTCCATTTTCT
This sequence comes from Cryptocephalus primarius, assembly GCA_963576515.1. Lineage (NCBI taxonomy): Eukaryota > Metazoa > Arthropoda > Insecta > Coleoptera > Chrysomelidae > Cryptocephalus > Cryptocephalus primarius. Next base: position 2,075,636 of record OY754956.1, on the reverse strand, counting down.
TGCTCCACAAAAACCAGTTACAACACTATACCAGTTTTCCATTTTAAGGTAACCACCAACGATCTATCAGTGATCTCCCTTAAACCCGGTTTGACTGCTTTCTATTTTTAGATATGCTTGTATTGTTATTGACCCACAACCGGTTTGACTACTTTCTATTTTTAGATATCGTTGAACTATCGTTGACATATATGAATATTGGTTTGACTGGTTTCTATTTTTAGATGTAGTTACCATTAAACAAAACTTGTTTGACTGCTTTTTTTTGGTTAAACTGTCTATATAATTACACATATATTTTGCCATACTTCAGTAATCAAACAAACTATGCACTATGCGGTGTGAGAAGTGCGCGACAGTTTTTCGTACAATGGGACGTTTCGCACGTCATAAGTGTCACCAAAGTAAAGATTCTTACACCTGTGATGCGTGTAGAAAATCGTTTACCACTTCATCTAATTTAAATCGTCATAAGCGACTCAACTGCAAAGTCGGTGCAACTACTAGTAAACAAGTCAAGCTAAATAATGGTACCTCAGCTCCGAGTGCTTCAGTTTGTGACCGAAGAAGACTACATAGAACAGTTTTAAGCTCCTCAGCCAACATCCAAAAACTACACCACGCATTCAAGAGTCGCATCGCTACCTATAGGTTTTCAAGTGATGAGGATCATATCGCGCCACTAACGTTCTTTACAGAAATAAAAGCACCAGTAGTAGATCTACTTTCAGAGTACCTATGTCGCTTTCACGTTCTAAAAATCAATATGGAGCTTTTCGGGCTTTATGTTGTAGAAGAAAGAAAGCTCACCGATGTGAAGTCTTTTACTACAAAAAATAAAGTTCTGACTGTTTCTACCGATATTAGTCAACTTTATGAAGACTTTAGAGAAGAAGTACAGACGAAAATGTCCGAGTTCCAGGAACGTGATAGTGGATGGGCTTTGGGAATTGAAATGAAATTTGAAAATGGAAAATATGTTACCGAAGTTGTTGGACCATTACACTTTACACAACACCGTAAACCTAGCCATGTAAACTTGCTGCTTATTTCAGATGATGATGGTAACAACCACTATTGTCTTATCAAAAACCTCTCGGGATTAGTGCATACCAAATTGTCTAAACGGCACGGTAAAATATATCTTTGTGAGGGTTGTTTGCAAGTTTGAAAAACAGTTATCAGTGCCGTTTGTAATATATGCTGATTTTGAAAGTATTTTAAAACCTATTCATCATACTGAACCTACTAGTAGCAAGTCTTTTACGGTGAAAACATTTGAACATGAAGCATACTCGTTTGGATTATATGTAAAATGCAACTTTGATGATACATATTCACAATATTATTCACATCGCGGTCCTGATGTTGCCGAAACATTTATAAAACAATTGGATGATATCGTTCACTCTCTTTTTCATACACACTTGAAACATATAAGACCAATGAAACCATTAACACAAGAGGAAGATCTATTTCAAAAAAGTTCAGTTTGTCACATTTGTGATAAACATTTATCAAACAAAGACAAAGTACGTGACCATTCTCATAGGAACGGTTTCTACCGTGGCCCCGCCCACTCCGTTTGTAACTTGAATTATAAAACCCCAAAGTATATTCCAGTCTTTCTACACAACCTCACAAACTATGACTGTCATTTGTTTATTAAAAAATTATCTCTGAAAGGTGAAACAGTCTCAGTCATAGCCCAAAATAAGGAAAAGTATGTGTCCTTTTCCAAACGTATTCTTGTTGAAAAATCGAACGATCCACAAAAACCAGATACTTTTCTTTCTTTACGATTTGTTGACTCCTTTCGCTTTTTGTCTAGATCTCTTGATAAGTTGAGTCAAACTCTACATTCTGATCAATGTCGTGAAGTCAGGAAATATTTTCCAGAAGATAACGAGTTCAATCTGATAAGGCGTAAGGGAGTTTTTCCTTATAGTTATGTTGATTCTTTCGATAAGCTGAACGAGACACTCCCTTCCATAGACAAATTTTTCGATACACTTAACGGGGAATCACTTTCTCAAGAACAATATCACCGAGCTTAAGAAGTGTGGCAAACTTTTAACTGTTCGACTTTAGGCGAATATTCAGATATTTACTTAAAATCTGATGTATTACTTCTTGCAGATGTATTTGAAAATTTCAGACAGGTCTGTACGAACACGTACAAGTTGGACCCTGCCCATTACTTGACGTCACCTTCTTTGAGTTGGGATGCTATGTTGCGCTCTACCCAAATTGAACTTGAACTTCTCACTGATATAGACATGATCCATTTTTTCAGAAAAGGGATTCGTGGTGGTATAAGTCAGTGTAGCAAAAGAAAAGCTGTAGCCAACAATAAATTTATGAAAAATTACGATAATTCCAAACCAACCTCATACATTATCTACTTAGACGCGACAAATTTATACGGTTTTACGATGCAACAGCCTATGCCGACTGGTAATTTTAAGTGGTTAGAAAAAAGCGAACTTGTATCCTTAGATTTATCTTTAGTTGATGACACTTCTTCGAAAGGTTATGTACTGGAAGTAGATTTAAGGTATCCCTCAAGTTTACACGAATCTCATAATGATTTACCCTTTTGTCCAGAAAATATAACCCCTCCCGGTGGTAAAATATCGAAATTAATCCCAAATTTACAAAACAAATACAACTATGTAATTCATTATAGAAATTTAAAGCAATGTTTAGAATATGGTTTAATTTTAGAAAAAGTACATAGAGTTTTGGAATTTTCACAGTCCCCTTGGTTAATGCCTTACATAGAACTCAATACTAATTTAAGGAATTCAGCCAAAAATGAGTTTGAAAAGGATTTATTCAAATTATTTATCAACTCTATTTTTGGTAAGACGATGGAAAATGTAGATAAACGACAGGATATAAAATTATGTACACACTGGGAAAATAAAGTTGGGTCTGTGGGGGCTAGAGAGTTAATAGCCAAGCCCCATTTTAAATCTTGTGCAATATTTGATGAAAACTTGGTGGCTATTCAATTAGAGAAAACAAAAGTTTGTTATGATAAACCGCTTTATGTAGGTTTTTCTATTCTGGACATTTCTAAAACAATTATTTATGATTTCTTTTACGGTTTCATTAAAAAGAAATATGGTGCTAATGCTACACTTTGCTATACTGACACAGATTCACTTATCTTGGAAATCTTTACCGAAAACATATACGATGACATTAAAAACAACATCGAATACTTTGACACATCAAATTACCCCACCAACAACATCCACAGTATCCCCCAAACCTTATCTGTTTTGGGAAACATAAAAGACGAATTTTCGGGAATCCCTGTAGAATGTTTTTATGGCACAGGTGCGAAAGCGTATTGTGTTAAAGCGGTTGATGTTGTGAAAAAAGCGAAAGGAATTTCTAAAAGTGTTATAAAGAATCAATTGCATATGTCTGACTATATTCAGACTGTTGAACACGGAAAGTCGATTTTTCGCAAAATGTACATTTTTTCTTCTGATCTTCATACAATTTATACAGAACTAAAAAATAAAATTGCTCTATCTTCACATGACGATAAGAGGTGTCTACTCCCACACACCTATGACACTTTGGCTTGGGGTCATTTTCTCCTTAACTCAACTCAAGGCGATTTAGATCTTCTTCTGCAATGGGGAGAAGAATTGAATATTTCGGCACCATTATAATGTGACTTATTACATGTTTTTCTTTCTTGTGAATATAGCTTCCTCATTGTATATATATGTGTGTGTATTTCTATGTATTTATTTATGTATAAAAAATAAAAAAAATTAACAAAGCAAGTATTTTTTATTGAACCTCACACTCAAACATCTACAATATTCATAATTCTAAGATACAGTTGAATTATTTTCTGTACTTCTTCGCTGTTCCTTTCATCATCCCAGCGTCGGTAGCAACATTCACAAGTGTCCGGTTCTTCCTGTGTTTCGTCATACGCCCAAGGACAACTTTTGTAGTGTGATCCATACTTCGAGTGAACCTTTTCATCGTTTTTATTCTGCTCTAGTTCCTTCTGTAGAGTGTGAAGTTTTCTTTTATGTTCCTCCAGCAACACGTGACTATAGAGATTCAAAAACTCTCGCAGCTCCATCATAACTGATTACAAAAAATTCTTCAACACAGATGTATAGACTTTTATACAATTACTAAGTAGTAGTATCGAAGAGCACACCGCTATGTAGATAAGAAGTGTAGGAACTATGCTCTGGTTTCCCGGCGAGTCTGCTTTTGTACCATCGGGAGTGGTGGGGTTCAGTTTTTGCCATTTGGTATATTCTGTGGAATTCGTATTTCCTCTAATCCGTAACTTATACTCAGTGCTATTGGTAGGTATTGATGCATGAAAAACGGATTTTGTATGTTGCATTCGAATCCACCGCGAAGGCCAGCTGCCTCCCGTTTCATCACCGTCAAAGCGTACAAGAATTTCTGCAGAATCATTAGCATAAATATATAACACATTCTGCCACACGGCATGCAGCACTAGAATATTCCTCATCAACATTTTATTAATTACTACTTAATACGAAACAATCAATGGCTTATATGTTTAAAGAAGTGGAGGGGGTAGGACATCTTCTTAGTACGTTAGATGAGGAGCGCTCGCAATGTTAACGAAACTCGAATTTCTATTCATATACCTTCTTAATAAAGTACAACATATGTGTACTTTTAGCCGAGAGGTAACTGCTCCGCCTACCACACAGAAGACCCGAGATCGAGAGCTACTCACATCTTCTTTTTCACCCACAAAGCACACTGAAGTCAAGGGTTAAGAGGGATCACGGGGTCATTGGTTATGGGTCATGGAGTGTGGGAACCGGTTTTCCAGGTCGGGGTAGATAATCTGAATCTCAAACAGGTTTCTACATGTTGTCAAACCGGTTTTCAAGTTGGGGGGGGGGGGGGTCGATAAATTGAATCTCAAACAGGTTTTACATGTCGTCAAAAAGGTTTTTAAGGTCGGAGTCAATAACCTGAACCCTATACAGGTTCAAACAGGTTTTACATGTCGTCAAACCGGTTTTCAAGGTCGGAGTCAATAACCTGAATCCTAAATTTGTTACAGATGTCTTATTACTTCACTACTTACTTTCTATATCTTCTCTCATATTCTTATTCACTTTTTTAGGTCTTCGCTGTGATCTCGTAACAACAACTTCACCTCCCTGAAGTATCTTTATAGAATTGTCTATTTGAGTATTAACTTTTTGTAATAATTTTACAACATTAGCAAGTCGTTTATGTTCACCAGCGTCGAGACCCATTCCGAGTTTAACTTTAGCCTTCATAGCTCCTGCGACACCTAAAGCTGCACTTTTCTCTCCTACAGAATCATCTTTGGAACGAAATCTCACCATAACTCGCTGTGATAGAGGTCTATCTGCTTCGTGACGTTTCTAAATCTTTTTCTTTCGAATAACTTATATCGTGTTAACGACAAGCCTCATCTACACATTTCATCTTGATTTAAACTACTTAAATCTTGATTAATCTACACTTTGATTTAAACGATTGACTAAAACGAGTAAATTAATTTTGGTTAGGTAATTTTGTTTACTAGGAATTAAGGGTGAAATTTGACGTTTCTTTTCATCACACATATATACGTTTATGGATAACTTATTCAATCTTTCAAATTTTGGAATATCATCTAACGCCATGGGGAATTTTATACCGTTAAAGTTGAATACCTGACTATAATGCGGATACGAGCTAGTTCTTTAAGGATTCTTCTCAGCAGAAGCTGGGCGTAAAGCTGCAACACACGACCATAGAAAACAATGCTCATCAATATTCTTAATATTTAAAACGGCTTTTTTAACTTGAATAAATTTCGGGATGTTAACAAAGGTAGATTGACCGATTGTCATCGGTGTGTAACGATTGATATTTATTTTTAGGTGCAATATTTCATAGAGTGGCCAGCCTGAGTCACGCTCTTGAAAGTCCTCAAGCCCCGTTAAAATTTTATGTTTCACATTCTCGCCATACCAATTTTTAATATCGGTGTTTAGATCGATGAGTTGATTATTGGTTACAAAATGTTTCAAGTCTACTTCACCACTCGATGGCTCTATGAAATTTCCATAGAAATTAACGTTTACTTTTATCATCGATATCTTTAAAGCATTCCTAATTTACTTCACAAAACTTCTATAAGCTTTATCAAAAAAAAACTCGCAGGAACCTTTATACCACCACAGTTGATAATGAGTTTTGTTCTTATTCGATTTTTAAAACATCATTCTAAATTTTGCCAAACTAATTAACGCCAAATAATATTTGTAAACTGCTAAACTACTTTCAATACTCGATAAAGATCTTTTATCGATTTTTTAACCTTCAGGTATTTACGCAACAAATTAATCTGTTTCTTCGTAAAAGTAATCCACTTTAAAAAATCTTTTTTCTTTTTCATTAACTCACCAATACTCCGCATTCGTGTGACCATATCAGCAGACAACTTTGGAGCGTTATCAGCACTCATGATGATTAGTTGGCAGCGTACATAGATATAATAAAAAGCGTGCTCAAGAATAAGCTATTTATAATTAGAGTTGGCGCCATTTTGATTGCACAATTTTAAAAATTGGACGGATGTGTTGAGAAATTATCGGAAAGGAAACGTGTGTGGGTGCCAGCATGTGTTTTAATTAGCCTGAAAAAAATATTCCAGAGGAAGTGCATGAATAATTATTTATAGAAAATGCATTACCAAGCAGCAACAGGAAAGTGGGGGCGTCAAACTTGATGTATATATATACACTGAAAATCTCACTCATTTCATTCAATCACAATATGTTACTGTTGATATAGAAATGGCGACCATCCCATGTGTAATCTTAATACAATCTAACGATTTTACCGCATTGCCTCCTGAAGCTCTTCATGTAATTGCGAAACAAATATTCAGGTAAGAGTTTAAATTTTTTTTAATAATCTTATATTATTTAGATATGGAGTGAAAGCATGTGAAAGAAAGGGCGATCAAATCATCATCAAGCTGAGTTACACAGCCAAAGCTGAGACGCTGGTGGCGAAAATGAGGACTCTACCTGTCGAATACATAAAATTAAATGTGGAAACTGATGATGAATTGGAAATTCTCAAGAGTTACATAGGGAAATTCAAGTTCGATTTAAAACCAATAGAACCACCACCACAACAATATGGGGGGTTGGAGCAACAACAAAGTCACCTGAATGAGCTGAAGAGGAAAAGACCTGATGAACACAAAAGGAAACTTGAGGAGAGGATGATAACACCATCTACACCACAGTCACCACCTACGTCAATATGATTTAGATGCTGATAATTTTAATTCACAAAAATATTCATATGTCGAATTGTAAATAATTCGTTTTCGTTGTTTCCCATTCTCATTACCATTTGTTTCCAAGTATGTGCGTCCATTGAACGCCAAATAAGAAAATAATTTTGAATCGTGTTTTTGTTAAGAGCGAAATCCCACAAGTCGTGACTAGTCTAGACTCGTCTAGTCTAGCCTCGACGGAGATGATTACCAGGTATCGATTCCTCTTCTTCTTCTTCTTCTTATTAGAACAAACCTCGACGAAGATGACAACCAAGTCTAGACTTGTTTCACCAAGTCTAGCCTCGACAAGTCTAAAGCTTCCTGCATTGACAACAAGAATATCCGCCAAAATGTTTTGACACCCTCTGGTATTGTCGATCACTTCTTGGAAATATGACATCATTAAAGCCTCTGGTGTTGACGATCACTTCTTAAGCGAACAAACCAGAGCATCCGCCACAATTTCTACACCCTCTGGTATTGTCGACCACTTCTTGTACAAGAAATGATGTCAGCACTCATGACCCCCTTACCATCGTTTAGGTGCCATTGATGTGTCACAGATGCACACTAGTGTGTACTACTATCATATTTTAAGTGTATCAAAATGGGGGTACGATGATATGCGCTCAACATGTGTATGTGCAGGTTTCAAAAATGCTATATTAGACCAGAGAAAACAATATTCGTCATTATTTCGAATATTTATTACAGCTTTTTTATTCTTAATAAACTTGGGCATCTCAACGTAAGTTGAAATACCACACGTTAACGGAGTGTGTCTATCAATATTTACTCGTAATTGCAATATTTTAATAATGACCAACCTGAATCTCTTTCTTGAAAATCATCTAATTTTGTTAATATTTTGATTTTCTTATTTTCATTTTACCATTCTTTTAAATTAGTATTTCGATCGATAACTCGATTAGCTGTATTGAAATGTTTACAGTCAGTTTCATTGTTATGTGGTTTAATGAAAATAGCTACAAAAATCACATTCACTTTTAATAAACTGTTTGACAACTCTTTTTTAATTTTAAATCGAAACGTTCGGTATGCCCTATCAAAAAACTCGGAAGGATCAAGAATATCAAAATTAATGATAGCTCCGGTTCTAATTCTATTTCTAAAACACGATTCCAGATCCTGCCAAATTAAACGAAAAGATTTACGAATTAAGTAATTCTTCAATTTATTTTTAAAAACTATTTTGTAATTTAAAAGAATTGCCAAATTCGCTTCAAATTTGGAAGAACTTTGTATTTGATTTTTATTATTTTCAAAATAATTTTTAATTATAAATATGTCTAAAAATTTTATCCATTCTTTAAGGTCTCGTTCTGATTTAATTAATTTACTCACCGTTTCTAATTTCTCCAATGTATCGTCAACCAGGTTATTGAAAGCCATCGTCGTCGTCGTCGTGATGGTAATTGATGTACGCACACAAATATATTACCTCTCTCGAACCGCAATGGAAATAAATATAAATTTAATCATAAAAATGTAACACATTTATCAATAAGGTGAGAGGTTAAATAATCATAATTGTTACGTCGTAACAATAGTGTTAAGGTTAAGACATCGAAGTTTTCATTTTCACTTGGTATGTCATAACCATTTGTGTTGCCTCTATGTATGTCCAGTTTTTGATTTATTCATTCATTTGTTAAGTTGTTTACAAACAGTAAATAAAAATGATACAACTATTTCCGTGCCATTAATTTATCGCGGAAAGTGCGTCGATAATCGAAGGAGAATTCAAAATTTGAATTCTTAAATCGCGCACACGAGTTAACATTTGGTCAATGTTAGTCGATGTGAAGACTAGGAGCATATAACCTGAATATTGACTAACTTTTACCGTTCTTTCTTTATATACTCCAATCAAATTAATGTAACCTAAGTGTAAGATAATCATCTAAGTAAAGTTTATATAGAATAGGTATAAATACTAACAAAACAAAATGACTAAAAAACAAAAAATATTTTTAACTGTCAAAATGCCTGTCTCAGTTAATTTCCTTTTATTATTTATAAGCTTCCATTTTATTGGACTAAAAGCAGTCTATGCAATTATTGCATATGACTGTTCATACAATAATATGAACTACACTAGGATCTCTCTGATAGATTACCCAACCTGTGAGGAATCTGATATCGGAAACATAACACCAGTGTCTGAAGAGATTCAACTCATAGAGTTAAGGGACCAATTCTCTGTGCAAACATTTTCCTGTCTCGTAGAAGTTCAACGGACAGTATATGTGTGTACTGGTGGGATGCGAACTTACCCTGTAACTCATGGATTTGCACATTTTGTAATGCAGATAGGGAAAAAACAATGTCTAGATGCTTTTGAGACTGGAACTCTCATTATACAAAGACCAGGATTTAAACTCATTAGATTTGATGGACTTAAGAGTGGCACTTCTCAAAGGAAAACTCATACAATGGGAGGTTGGACAGATGATTACGGATATTGCGGTCCAGCGTTTTACTCTGACCCTTTTGGAAGTTGGGAAAATGTTATTGCACTTGGTGACATCACAGTTAGTTTATTTTCAGAAAAAAGTACCGTAAGCATCAATGAAGATATAATTCATCTTAGAGAAGGTGTCAAATGTAAGTATTCTACTGAAGAATGTAGCGACATAAAAGCTGGTGAAGTTTACTGGAAGCAGTTGCATCAAGATTCATGTAAATCTCTGACCCATAAAGTCCTCTATCAAGGGCCTGCATCAATACTTAAGACAGTACATTCTTCATTTGATTCAAGTATTGTGTCAGTTCAAACTACTGGTTTTCTCTTCTCACTACAACTCACAAAGAGAATTGATTTGTGTAATCAATTGTCTTACAGCACTGAACATCCAAAACTTATCATCATCAGACGAGGTGATTTTGGATTTTATTATCAACTGACCAAACAAGAGGATGTGTCAGGGTTAGATCTATTTACATATATGAACTCTAAGTTCATTTATTTAGAGAGAAGCATTGGTCAGAACATGGGTGAGATGTGGAGAAGGATAAAAGTTAATCAGTGCATGATAAAACGAGAGTTGATTCAGCAACGTATGTTTATGGCAAGAAAAGACCCTGCTGAGTTTGCATTATTGCAAATGGGATCTCTTGGGTATACTGCAAGAACACTAGGTGAGGTAACATACATAGGTAGATGTCAGCCAGTAATAGTTGAATACAGGCATACAGAAAACTGTTATGATGAGTTACCAGTCAAGTATTTAAATAATTCGTTCTTCATGACACCAAAGACACACTTACTACAAAGACATGGCAACCAGATCGAATGTAGTAATATCATCATGCCTATGTATCATATTGAAGGTGATTGGTGGTCATCAGACACAAGATTGAGGCTTGCCACATCTCCTCATAAGATAGAACTTGACAATGCGGATGAATGGACGTTTAAACATACTCAAAACCTTGCAACTGCTGGGATTTATACGCAAGACGATCTTGATATATTAAGAGATCATCTTATGTTTGGTACCGAGAGAGACGCAATAATGACAGTAATTACTCGAGGGTTTGACCAGAAAAACACTGATCTCCAAGGGGGGTCACTGATGGGAATGATAAGCGAGGAAGAGATTAAAAATGCATGGGAAAGAACTTGGGGTAAGGTCTGGGGTTTCCTAACAAAGTTTGGGTCTCTTATGTCTGGAATCATAGGATTAATATCGATTCTTAAAATTCTTAAATGGATAATAGACTCCATTATACATGGAGTTATGCTCCACGAATTATATGGTTGTTCGTACAAACTGCTTGCTTCCTGCTGGTCTTCAATTTCCCTTATGTTCCAATTGAGAAACATCAGAAAGAATGGCTGTCAGCATAACACTCAATCAGATGACAAAGAAGAGCAGAATGATGGCAATGTTGAATTATCCCCACTTACTACTGATGGATTGTCTATAACAGGTAACACCGTTCAATTTCAGAATTATCCTAGAGTCACCATTACACAAGAAAATGAGTTAAATAAGTCTCAAGTGACAGTTCCTCAATATCAAGCAGAAAGATATTGCAAAAGTATTTCCATTCCTCGTTTGGAGTTATGTGCAGCATTACTGTTAGCAAAACTATATAAATCTACTTGTTCAGCATTAAAGTTAAATTATACGAACATAAGGTTCTGGTCCGATTCGACAGTTACATTACATTGGATAAAAACATCTCCACATCTCTTAAAGACTTTCATTGCAAATCGTGTATCAGAAATACAAACAATCACAAATCAAAATGATTGGTATCATGTGTCAACAATTCATAATCCCGCAGATTTGATTTCGCGAGGTCAAACTCCGTCCGCATTTATTCTGACAACAGAATTATGGTTAAACGGGCCATCTTGGCTATCAGAACCTGAAGAAAATTGGATAGTGTCACCAATATCTTTCATTGAAATTCCAGAGAAACGTACCAAAGTAACATTAGTTAGTAGTCAGTCTCAGGAAGACATATTCAATAGGTTTTCATCTATCAGCGCCATTAATCGGTTTGTAGCTTATTGTTTGCGTTGGCTTAAAAACAGAAATGAAATCAACAAATCTAAAGGCGAACTTAGTGCCACGGAAATTGAGAAGGCACATTTGCACACAATTAAGTTAATACAGTTACAAGCATTTTCAACGGAACTAAAACAGTTAAATGCCCACAAACCGTTAGACAAAAAAAAGCAAAATTCTATCTTTAAATCCATTTATAGATGACAAAGGGATACTACGAGTAGGAGGTAGATTAAAACATTCTCAACTAAACTATTCACAAAAACACCCTATACTTCTACCACGTTCTCATCATATAACGAAATTAATTTTAATTAACGCTCATTTGAGAAACTGGCATTCGGGAGTTCAAGCGACATTAAATATCATTAGATACAAATATTGGCCTATCGATGGCAAAAACACAATTAGAAATATTGTCCATAATTGCATTCGTTGTTGCAAAACAAATCCAAAATCAACCAACTATGTCATGGGTAACTTACCCAAAGATCGAATTGTACAAACGCGACCATTTGAAAATGTCGGAGTAGATTATTGTGGACCATTTTTTATAAAGGAGAAAAAATTAAGAAATAGGAATAAGGTAAAGTCTTATATAGCAGTTTTTGTTTGTTTCGCCACTAAGGCAGTTCATTTCGAATTAGTAACCGACTTGACAGCCGAAAGTTGTTTGGCAGCATTCAAAAGGTTCTTTGCTAGAAGAGGATTGGCAAAAAACATATACTCAGATAATGCAACCAATTTTATTGGAACCAAAAATGAACTATTAAAATTAAATCAATTCTTACTATCAGACGAATACAACAATAACTTCAAACATACCTTAGCAACAATTGGTATTAACTGGCACTTTTCACCACCTCATTCACCGCACTTCGGTGGCTTATGGGAAGCTGGTGTAAAATCCTTGAAGGGGCATCTATACCGAACAATAATATTTCCCTTTATCAGTAAAAATACATTTTTACTGATAATAGGCAATTTTCTAACTTCGAATGACGTGAATATAAATCGAATTTGTATTGTGACGTACTTTTCTCGCCCCTGTATTTTCGTCGGCGCGCACGACGTGAATAAAGGGGCGGATCGATCAGTCAACTTTGAGATTGGCGCAGGAATTTAGCAAGTTTCGAAGTTACGGAGTTTCCTCGGGCGCCAATTTTTATAGACTTTGCTGTATGTAGGTCCGGGTAATTTCAACTCAGGAGAAAAATCCAGGAAGCTCAGGAAAATAAACACAGAATTCGGAAAAACACCCGTTTCCTTTTATTTAGTTAAAAGTACGGCAACAGTGTTAAATCCACAACAGGCATTTTCAAACGGAAAGAGAGAAACTTTTATCTACCTTTTGTTATCGGAGCGAAAGTAAAAACAAAGTTTCGTTTCGACGGCTATCGACGTGAAAAGGAAAAACCGAAGAACATTACTACGCAATTTACAATTCGGGAATTCTAATTAATAGAAACGGAAAAAATAAATAACAAGGTTAACTCGCCGGGGAAAGCGGCATACTAAATTATCGTGCATAAAAAAACAAAAGCAAACTAACAACAATAGAGCGGGAATGCAAATTAGGCGGAGAGAGAAGTGTAAAATAAGCAACAGGGAAACTACATGCGAGTGGCAATCGGCAAGCAAAGTATTAGCAATAGTCACGGGACACGGGCGGGGAGCTAATATGCTACAAACAGAACTAGGGTGACAACCTAGGGAGTTAACGGGAGTCGAGCCTCTTATTCGTACTAAATGTAAATGGGTCAATACGGCACGACAGATCGCCAAGTACAGTACCAACCCACAAACACAGAGCACTGTAGAGCCGAGTTCCCCTCTCCTAGGAAGCACTAGCGGAGAATGGATGACGACCTAGAGAGTTAACGGGAGTCTAGCCTCTTGATCGCACTAAGTGTCAATGAGTCAATACGGCACGACAGATCGCCAAGTGCAATACCAACTCACAAACACAGAGTACCGTAGAGACGAGTTCCCCTCTCCTAGCAAGCACTGAAAGAAAGAAAAGACAAATTAGAAAGTGAGATATTTCTATCTGCCGTTAGTGGCCAAGAGGCTTCCACATCTTTCAATCAAGTGATATTCTATAGGTTGGTTATATCCTATGCCATCTTACATATTTACTTCTATTAAATGTTTACACTCAACTGACATTACAGCTCATCGGGAATCGTTGGCGCTGGGGTCAATTGGTGTATCTACCGCCCTACCCTCCCTAACCTAGAACCTCGAAGACTCGTTGCCACTCCGAGGAGGATACCATTAAAGGTACTTTTCCTTTTTTGTTTTAAACAATTGTAAATACTTAACATCTTCGTGCAGGTATACCTTCGAAGAAGAAGAAGAGGCAGCAGCAGGAAATCTCACTAGTCAACCCTGTGGAAGTTGTGGATCCCAGCGGATGGTTGCTGGAAAACACCGTCGAACTGAAACAACTAATTGAGGACACCGCACGACATCTCCTACAATTAGACAATTGGGATCACCTTTGTGAGCTGGACATGTTGTTGTTGTGCACCGATGAATCAGTGGAAGATCTTCGGTTCTGCGAAGCGTGCCACAGCATCAATACACCAAAGAACGAAAACAAAGAACGTGCAGTTTACAAATGTTTTTGTATAAATTGTTGTAATATTAAACGTTTTGTACTATAATTTGGGTGGTAAATTTTCTACGCTGCTAACGTCAAAACACGACAAAAATTATTGTCATCCACTTTGTACAACTCGAATTCGATAACTGTAGTAATTCATTATCTAAATAAACACGTTATCTCCAATTATTTCACCTTTTATTTCTTATCTTTTCCGACGACGAAAATAACTATGCATCGTCAAAAATTTTATTGCTTATTAATTATGTACTTTCGCATTTCTTATCGAATTTCGTATATTCATTATCTAAATAAACACGTTATCTCCAATTTTAAATATCTCTTGTTCATATACACATGAATAAAGTCATTTAAACGTGTCGGATTAGCTACGGTGCTAAGGTTTAGGACCCCGAATCGATGGACGGGGGTTCGAGGCACACGATACGGAAATTTTTTCAGTTAAAAAGTGCCAAAAGGGCACTAACAAAAATTCAATTTTGCCTTTTTTAGGCCCATCTGGCAAAGTGTCAAAAGGGCATTATTGATCAACCCTTAGCGATAGGGGTGCGTCCCCTCGTGGGGGTGAGTGGTGCCCAGATACCGCTCAGGTGTACCAGGTAGAAGTCGTCAGCCCAGGTAACCGCTCAGGTGAAACTCGCCCAGGTAAAAGGCATAGGTTGAAGTCCAGGTAACCAGGTGCTGGCACAACTGAGCACCCTGGCGCTGTCTTCGTAATTGCGTGACTCAGCGAAAACACTGCGTATCGCTTATCTTAATTAAAATCTCAAAACTAATTAGCATTGACGGTCACTTCTTGCAAACTAATTACAAGAAGCATGACTCAGCACAAAATATCCCCTCGCACACGTTCACGATGGTCGCTCCGGAGGACCACCGCCATCCTCCATATCCACGCGTGAGGGTCCAAAGGTCAATTTGCGATGGGACCACGTTAGTTATACACTGTCGTAGTTATGCCGGGATTTCGCACCCGATCGATAACGATACCTCCCAATTCATAACGAATTTCATCGAACAGGTGAGCCAAGCCGTTACTAATGAAGTCTATGGTGTCGGTCTTCTTATCATTGGCATCCGTTAAGGTTCCTTCGATGTACAAGTAACTTTGGTGTGGTAACGTGTAAATGTCTTGGTATTGTGTGGGAATTCTGATTTCGTCTGATTTATTCAAAGTCGTATTTGCATAGGGTGGATGACCATGATAGTCACATTCTACGATGTAATCGTCGCTGTACACACGCTCGCCCACATTTAAGGTTTTGAAACTCATGCTTTAATGTTTGTTCGTTTTTTTTTTTGGTAAAAACTGTACAAAATCACTTCAAAATAGATTGCTTAAATCGTAAGGTTACTCGTAATTTTAACTCGCACCAAAATGTTCTGAAGCGTCCCGTTCTGAATGTGATTATTTCGACAGTACCTTAAAACCCAAACTGGAGAGAAAGGCTTTATTCTCAGCTGTTAACCGTTTGAGATTTCCCTTCGAAGTGTGCTTTTTCGGGTCTGCAGCGTACCTTATACAGTTATCGGGGAACACCATCGAATTACCTCCTATATATCATATATCATATCATATCATCATATCATATCATATCATACCATATCATATCATATATCATATCATAGCATATATCATATCATGTCGTATCATATATCATATATCATATCATGTCGTGTTATGTTGTGTTATACGAAACACTATCGCTGTAGAATTCTTTAAAGTGCAACCTGACCGTGATCGTTTCTCCTGTGAAATTAATCAAATTCTCATCTTGATCGACTATTTTAAGCATAATCTCATCGATGTATCTCGTGTTGATGGGTAAATAAATGACGTTCGTGACTTTTTCTACTATTCGATATCCGCTCGGCACCGTCGGATAGAACATCTGTAGACATAGATAGAAACATCTGTACTTTTGCATCGTTAGCGTACGAATTCGTTACTATATTACATTCCACGCATATGGCATTTATTTTCGAGATATTTATGGGATGATCGGAAATGTGTTTGGTATTAGCAGCTAATTTTCTTTTGCCGAATCTCAACAGTGGAGCTATGGAATTCGGTCTGTCAAAGTGAATTGGTCGATTACTATTCAATTCATAACGTAACGTATTTCGATTAAAGTTTGTGAACAGAACAAGTTTACTTTCTTTGGTTTTGGGTGGTTCTTTAACAATTTGAGTAGAATCTTCGACTTTTGCTATACCATTTGGACTCGGACGTTGTTTCGAAATTGTCTCTTTCCAAATTTTAGTTGAGAGGTCTTCCAGTGCTTTTAAAATATACTGCTCCACATCTGATAACTCGTAAGCGCCCTCGGGAATTTCAATCTCATATTTATCGATGTGGAATTTATTATTATTCCTGTCGACGTTCGGTTTTGAATTCGGAATTCAATTTTGGTTCGGAATTGAATTGAAAGCAACAAAATCAATGAGTGCTATAACGTACGTTTTATCGTCACTTTACACAATCGGCGGGTGGATTTTGTTTACTAATACCGACTCTTTGCGAGATAATGTGAATATGTATATATATCGAACTTAGACGGATTCGAGCCAAAACCCGTCGTTTCTTGAGGGAGAAGAAGAAGAATAGTTTTTCGGCGTTCTGTGAATCCTTGAATCTCCGATCGTCATCTTCCAAAGTTTGGAAAGTGGTTCGGTCATTCTCCAATAATTCCTCTGGTCCCTCACGCAGGAGCCCAGGTCTCAACAACGATTTAGGACAACAGATACTTCTCTCTCTTTCAGGGCTACCTCAGACTCCATCTACTATCCCTCCTCCTTCCAACGTTTTTTCAAGTTCGGTTTTCTCCTTCGAGGAACTAGAGCTCGCCTTAGCCAGGAAAAGAAACTCGGCTCCGGGTATAGACCAAATAACTTATAACATGCTACAACATACTCATCGGAAAGGCAAAGTCTTGCTGCTCAGCTTTTTCAATGCCCTTCTTCGAAATGAAACTCCGATTCCAAAGTCTTGGTCTCAACAAGTGATTTGTCCGATTCCCAAACCAGGCAGGGACCCCCGGGAAATTAGTGGGTGGAGGCCCATCACTCTTTCTTCTTGCCTGAGCAAAACTCTCGAAATTCTGCTTAAAAACAGAATCGAGTGGCATGTCGAGTCTAAATCATTGCTTAATCCCTTCCAATTTGGATTCCGCAAAGGGAGAGGGGTAACAGAAAACCTGGTATCTCTACTTTCTATCATTACATCAGCTTTCTCACGTAAGGAGAATGCGATCGCGGTCTTCCTAGACATCTCATCTGCATACGATAACGTCTTAATCCCCCATTTGGTAGAAAGACTCCACCGGCTTCAGCTTCCCTCGGATCTGGTAGCATTGGTCACCAAGCTCATCAGTAAACGTCAAATATACGTCCTCGACCCCTCATCGCACTCTTTAGTGGGACCCGGAACAGTAGAGAAAGGGGTTCCTCAAGGGTCTCCTCTTTGCCCCATTCTGTTCAACCTCTACATGGACCCGATCTTTCAACATTTGGTGCCAAAGGTATCATGCTTGGGATATGCAGATGACTTCGTCCTAATTTCCTCTGGCAAGGATATTCCTCAACTCGTAAACGATATCAACGCCGCTCTGCGTAAAGTGGATCTCTTTTTATCTTCATCTGGTCTCTCCCTATCGACTCAGAAGTGCAAATCCATAATCTTTCAATCTACAAGGAACCAGTTTCCCACAGTCAAGATCCAGTTGAAGGGGGTCTCCCTCCCGTGGCAAACCGAGGTTTCACATCTTGGCACCAAGCTTCACAAAAATCTCGATTGGACAAACCACCTGGAATACATTTGCTCAAAAACTGAGAAGGGCATTAATGTTATGAGAGCTATAAGTCGCACCTGGTGGGGTGCCCCCCCCTAACACATTATTAACCTTATACAAATCTTTAATTCTTCCTCATGTTGATCAAGTTACATTTCTACTGGGGTATTGCACAAAAAAGCTCCTCGACAAGCTTGACAAGATCCAATACCGAGCTATTAGGGTGGCTCTGGGGCTCATGAGGTCCACCCCCATCCCCTTCTTACTCTCAGAATCAGGACAATTCCCGTTGCATCTTCGCAGACTATTCTTATCATCCAGATTTATTTTAAAAAGCTTCTCATATGAAAATCCTGTCAAGCATTATATAGAGAAAGTCGTCCACATCCTCCCTTTGGCAAATAGGTTCACAGATAATTCCTCGATTGTTCAGGCTTATCACCTCGTGGCTAAAGACCTCCCCTATATGCAATTTTCCAATTGTCCGCCCTGTTATGGGTATCCTCTCCATTTGGCTGTAAGGCAGATTCCATCACTTTCCCTCCCATTCAAGAAAAATGTGGACAATAAATTTGACTTTCTTCACTATATGGAATCCAAGTTCCCTAACTTTCAGATGGTTTACACGGACGGGTCTAAGGGCCCTCAGGGGGAGACAGGAGGTGGCATCTATTTCGCCAATACCCACAGAAAAATTAGTCTCAGGTACCCTGACTACTTTTCTATATGCTCTGCTGAAATGTTTGCGGTCAAACAAGCCCTCCAACTAATAGAGTCCTACAATGGAAATAAATGGATTATCTTTCTTGATTCCCAAGCGGCCATTCTTAAAATCGTTTCCACAAACATCCCCTCCTTTTTGGATCTTCACGTCATCTCATTGAGAAATCTTCTGTGGGAGCTGCGTGATAACGGGAAAGAAATTTACCTCGCCTGGGTTCCGGGTCATTCTGGTATTCCAGGCAATGAGATCGCTGACAGACTGGCCAATTGTGGTAGGAGGATCCCTCTGTTTGCTTTTCCAAAAGCTCATTTTTCTGATTTCATTCCTAAAGTTAAAAAACACATTTGGCAATCATGGACAAGGAGTTATTCAGAGGCGATAAGGGCGAGGGGAAAATCTTTTGGTTTTTTTATCACTCGCCCATATAAAAAACCCTGGTTTTCTGGAATAAATAACCGCTCCAGAGATACTATTTCTATGATGTGCAGACTCAGATCTGGACACGCCTCTTCCAAATCTCACCTTTTTAAAATAAAAGTCGTAGACTATCCTCTGTGTGGATGTGGAGAGATACAGGACCGTCAGCACATCCTGTTAGCTTGTCCTATTGACGGTGATCATTGTTCACGTCTCTCCCAACTCATCTCCTCGGACCTAGAGGTTCTGCAACCCCTCTCGGTATTTGACATCCTTTTCAAGAATCCCGAAAAAACCTGTCATTCAGTTCGAGATTTTCTCATTTCCTCCAAAATACTCATCTAACCCAATAACTTGACCTTTTTCCTCAATTTACCTTTAAGTTTCACTTGACTCGGATAGGAGTCCTTGGCTGAATCGCCCTGACAGCGGAGGCCAACAAAAATAGAAGAAGGAGAAGAAGAAAAGTGAGGTTAGAATCAAAAAGGTGCTTGAAATACCGCTTGTCATTTCTACTTAGGTGCAATATCCTACGAACGATTTCGACGAAACGAAAAAACGACAGGTGCAGATATAATAATTGGCGAAGATATGTGGTGCCCTTTGACGCAGGAAAAACTATTATCTAACACTGCCAATAAATTTAAGTTTGTAGCTGCGTTATCTGAATATTTGAAAAAGCACGAGATCAAAACCGACGTAGCATCTGAAGATGCAGATTCATTAATAATAAATACTGCATGCAAATTAAATTCTAAAGGCAATACTACTTGCATTGTCGGCAATGACGTAGATTTATTTGTTCTGAGCAGGGCATTAACTCCTACGACAGATAATACTCATTTCTATAAAATAGCACCTGGAAAAAAGAAAATAAACCGTTTTGTACACAAGACCATCGAGATTTGAAGTCCATTATACTTTTTGATCATGCATTTGCTGGTTGCGATACAAGTTCTTTTTATAATAAAGGAAAAAATACCATCCATACTTTGCTGCAATGTGATGAAGATTTGCAAGCTTCAGCTAAGGTTTTTTCGGAACCGGAAAAATCTGAACAAGAATTGTTTGAAGCCGCTGAGAAAATTGTTTTGAAATGGTATACGAAAAAAAGCGTTAATCAACTTTAACCAGTAATTTATTGGACGATTTCAAATACACACTTTTCTCTGCATCGGTTACGACCATAAAAAAAATTGACATAGCGTCACTTCCACCCACGGAGTCATCTTTACGGCAGCACGCAAAAAGAGGGTATATCATCAAATACAGCAATGGTTGGGGCACCATTTGAATCCTGAGGAATGGGGTTGGAGAAGAGTTCAATTCATGCTGGTACCAGTGTTGAATGAAATGCCAGCTGCTCCTGAAGAACTTTTAAATCAGATAATTCTCGCTAATTCAAAGTCACACAAGAATACATTACAGTTAATAGATTTAAAATTCAATAAATTGTTAAAAGGATGTGAAATTCGTTAAATTTTTGCAGGTTATAATAGAAAATAATAAAATCATATATATTAGGTATCTTGTGGATGCAAAACTGACTGCAAACCTTCAAGGTGTACCTGCAAAAGAGCAGGAATGAATTGCAGCCAGGCTTGTAAGCACTGCAATGGCGATAATTGCAGCAATGCCAGGCAGAAAACCGTTGTCGATATGGATGAAGCTCGGTGGGCTTGAACCCGGCGTAAATGCTCTTGGTTAGCACTTCAAATTTTCTTTCGGCATTCGATTCCTGGACTCACTAGGAACTCGAAAAAAAAAATTCACCATAATCTTTTGAGCCGATTTTGAGAAAATCGCATTTTTCTGGAATACTTGCCAAATGCTGGAATTATGATATTTTCGGGGCTGAACGGAATCAGGCTGGGCCATTTTCTGTCAATGAGATATTCCGTACAGCAGAAAACTTTTCCATAGTAAATAGCTCAAAGGTACAGGGAGTCCCACCAATTAACAATCCACCCACCCCCCCCCCCCCCAGAGGCGATTTCGAGAAAATACATTTTTATTGGAAATTCGGGAAGTCAACGATTCTGTTCGCACCTCTTCAGGACGAATTGTTGAATTTGCGGTCTCCTTACTAGCAGATAATCTCTTCTTGAAATATATTTTCGAACTTACGGTCTTATAAATTGAAAACCCGTACAAACCCCCTCCCCCTTTCTCCCCCTGCCACCAATTTAAGATTGTAACATGAACTGTTGGCCCTTAAACACATCGATCTGCGTGTTCATGTAAATAAATAATCACAATAATAATAATAATGTGTTGTTTTGATCCTTGATTCTCTTGGCAGGTCATTGGACTCTGCAGTTTTCGTCCCCCCCCCCTCCCCGCGTTTGTTTGTATTCAAAAACTCGTGAAATCAAAATTATTGGCGAAACAGCCTTAGTTGTTAAATAGCCTTTGAAGGGTCAAGTTCAATATTTTTCTTTGTTTGTTTGCTTCGTTTGTGCTCTTTTTTTGCGAAAAATGTTCAGGGATCGAAGGACCATGCAGGTACGCACCAAGAAAATCGGGAGCGCGTTTGTTTACTCTGTCTGGAGAAGAAAAAGGGATTGTTCGAAATTAACGGTCATTTGGTCAGCCACCTCAAGAAAAAATGTGTGAAATATGACGAAGAAGATGAACGCTTACCAAAAGTTTTGTGCAGTGCCTGCAAAATTCGAGTTTACCGGTCAGTGAAATCTGCTTTCGAATGTTGAAAGTATTCCAAACGTGTTTTGCATGTTCAAACTCCGATTGTTTTATACCACACTTTTTCGATATGCTATAAAAACATTCGATGGGTGGCAAGCTCTCTTCATTTAATTTATGCCAGTCGTCTAGATATTCATAAGGGAATACACCTTTTCGTGATAAGAGCTTAAATTCTATATCATTCTTGCAAAACTTTTTCGTTATAATTTTGTCGCGATCGCCGAGATATGAACTTAAATTATC
Source organism: Cryptocephalus primarius (assembly GCA_963576515.1). Classification (NCBI taxonomy): domain Eukaryota; kingdom Metazoa; phylum Arthropoda; class Insecta; order Coleoptera; family Chrysomelidae; genus Cryptocephalus; species Cryptocephalus primarius. Next base: position 2,053,234 of record OY754956.1, on the reverse strand, counting down.
TAGACTGCTTGCCATGAAGCGAAACGAATCTAAAAATCGAAATCGTATGGAGGTTTCGAGAATGTGTTTCGTAAAGGAGATATATTTCTCTTTATTTACGGGTAATAAATCGATATGTCCAGGTATTCGCGTGGCTAAAGCCTTTATGATGAGGTGACCATCGTAACCTGATAAATTATGAAAGATTACAGGGATACAGTGCTCATCTTGCAGGTTCAAGTTGCAGGGGGATGCATGCGCGCTTCCCCTGTAATTTCCACTCAGGTGACAATGGTCTTTAACTTTAATATCACCTTCTTTGAAGGGCTGTTCACAAATGTGACAAAGTGTGGACGATTCGAAATCAAGTCGTTGTTGCATCGTCAAAGGTTTCATTTGAACGGGATTGTTGAATCGTTTATCTAACATTGTAGCTATCGCATACAAACGTTTAACAAACCATTCGATACAATCCGTACCGGTGTACATGTCAAATGTGGACAACGAGTCGTCAAAGCTGCACAATAGGTAAAAGGCGATACTACATGGGATATGTTTTTGAACCCTATTCACACTATCTCTACTAGTAGAAGCATCAGTACCATGTTTCTTTAAAATGCTTTCAAGGTCTGCATAAATGACGAAAGGTTCTTTGAATTTGTTCTTACAACTAGTGAAGGAAACGAATTTTTCTGTGCCAGTAGGTAACACTAATTTAGTTTTATTCATCTCCCAACACAACTGAGAATGTTTGGACAAGGACTCTGCAGAATAAAAATGGTTCAAGCACCTATCACAATAAAACTTTTTGTGATTGTAGTCACCCGAGTGGAAATTTAATAAACGTGAGAGATCTGTTATTAATGTGAAATGATAAAGTGGGCTAAAGTTGCGAACGTTTTCATCTAAACCTGTAGGCAAATCTTCGTGGCCGGTAACATCATGATTACTTTCGAGAATCAACAAATTCACCGTTCGTAAAGCTTTCAGTGAGCTTTAACGAATTGGAACGATTTCAGGTGTTTTTGTTCTCGATATGGTTTTCAAACCGAAATCGTTGACACGTTTTCGGTTTGCAAAAAAATGCATTTTTACCGATAAACCTCGTTTTAATTGGAACTGCTACCGGAAAACTTTTAATGAAAATACACAGACATACACAGACAGATAACGTATGTATTTTTAATGTGTGTATATACATATATAGCAACACATTTCCTAATGAAAATAGTATACAAATGGCTAACGTTCCCTGTACCATCATCGTTGCGTTAACGGATCCTGTTCGATTACCCCTTCAGGCTGCATACGTCGTCATTAAGGAGATTTTCATGTAAGTTTTATTATATTTTCAAACAAAAATTTTGTTTCCGCATTACTTCTTCACTATTGTTACATGTTATTGTTTTATTATGTATACAATTATTTTAAATCGTTTTAAGATTCGGTGTGAAGGAGATAAGCATCCGAGGGGATAAAATCCTTATCCACCTTCACTATTCACCCAAACGGTCAACGTTGGATAAAAAATTTGGAAATCTACCACTGAAATACCACCGAAGTAAATTGGAAACCGAGGAGGAATTGGTGGTGTTTGAGAAAGTTCTCGGAGAATATTTGTTCAATTTGGGTGAAGAGTAGGAGGAGGCGGAGGAGGTAAGACAGCATGAGGGGCCGATCAGGAAACGACTCGAAGCACGCTTAGTGGAGTTGGAGGATCCCGAGTAGAGTACGTAATATAACAATTATTATTAATCTTTTTTGTTTTAATAGGTTTCTAAAATATTATTTTATTTTAAAGGATAGCTGAGTTGTGGAGGATTCAAAGGGTGGGCGAGGAGGAGGAGGAGGAGGAGGAGGAGGAGGAGGAAAACGATGGAGGGGCTGACAGCGAATCAACCGTAGCAGCTTACAGTTCAGTGGACGAGAACGGTGTAAGCAGTGCTACGGTGGTAATCAAGGTGGGATACCTTTGTCGCCAGTGTGGCTTCTCCATGATCATCCCTCACCAGAGCTATGAGAAAATTCACTTCACGGGGGCCCAATTGATTAGTGCACGCCATCGCCATCGATATGGGTCCCCACAAGAACAGCGCATCATGTGTTGTGATAGCCCAATGTGCTTCCTCTTGTTAGAACGCACGGGCGATGGAAAATACCGCACGTTCCGAAGCAATCAAAGTATACGGGACTGGTATCCCTACCATTGCCTGATAGCTCTAGCAGAGGAAGCAGATTGGCTACTACTACTATAAGAAAAACAATTGTAAGTGGTGTAAATGAAACAAATTATTTGTAAAAAGTGGTGTGAATAAAACAAATTATTTGTAAAACTGAGGTTTATTTTTGTGTGGAAAAATTAGAACATTTTTACAATATTAGTTTGCGGATTGTATATCACTAAACGATCGTGTATACAAAAGGCAGTAGTGTTCGCTGGAACATTGTCCGAAGTCTCGAACTCCAGTCGGATGTCGACGGAGCCTGACTTTATAGATTCGTTCTGCTGGCTGCAATCGATTACGAAGAGAGGTGTCTTCTCGGCAAATTCCTTAAGATTCTGAGATGATTCGGCAATAGTTTTATAATAGTAGGACTCTTGAAATTTCGCGTACATTTCGTACACTACAACATACTGGGCATTCTCGAAGCTCAAATTTAAATTGTCATATGGAATCATAAGTGAATTTAAAAATAATTTGATATTAACTAGCTTGCAATGATCGAACCGTGACATGTATCTCATTATAGCATTCTTTCGCCCCGTCTGAAATCCTACAATTACAAATCGCGGTTTCTCAAGCTGACTGGTCGCTTTAACGTTCCACGTGTGACGTTGGGCTTGTAGTACTACGGGTTGCTCGTGGTAATCCCAGCTCCGATAAGCCAACTCCAAATCCCTACCGGAATCTAAACGTTTCAACAATCGTAATTTATCCGTGTCTGATACTTTAATATGTGGCATTTTCCATAGAACCTTTTTCACTTCCACCTTGGAGGTCTTCTCGTCCTCCTTCGATGAATGGATGGCATTGAGATCGCTCGAACTGCGAATCAACACCAATTCTTGTCGCATGTTGATGAGGATTTTTTTAAAGTCCTCACAGAGCCCCAAGAGCAGTTTAAGGGGAAGGCATGCACTGAAATTTCCCTTGTTGTCGGTGATTTTCGAAACCGTCGTATCCGTACTCCATCCTGCCATTTGATAACGCATACGTTCATTGGGTGTAAGCGACACGTATCCTTTAATGGTCATAGGTATGCCAGGATTGCGCACCCGATCGATAACGATACCGCCGAGTTCATAACGAATTTCATCGAACAGGTGAGCCAAACCGTTACTAATGAAGTCTAGGGTGTCGGTCTTCTTATCATTGGCATCCGTTAAGGTTCCTTCGATGTACAAGTAGCTTAGGTGTGGTAACGTGTAAATGTCTTGATATTGTATGGGAATTCTGATTTCATCCGATTTATTCAAAGTCCTATTTGCATAGGGTGGATGACTATGATATTCACATTCTACGATGGAATCGTCGCTGTACACACGCTCACCCACATTTAAGGTGTTGAAACTCATGCTTTAGCGCCTTTGGTGAAAACTGTACAAAAGCACTTCCAAATCGATTGCTGCAATCGTAAGGTGATTCGTACTTTTAACTCACACCAAAATGTTCTGAAGCGTCCCGTTCTGAATATGATTACTTCGACAGTACCTTAAAATCCAAACTGGAGAGAAACGCTTTAGTCTCAGCTGTTAACCGTTTGAGATTTTCCTTCGGAGTGTGCTTTTCCGCGTCTGCAGCGTACCTTATCCCGTTATCAAGGAACACCATCGAGTTACCTTCTATATTGTAACGAAACACCATCGCTCTAGAATTCTTTCAAGTGCGACCTGACCGTGATCGTTTCTCCCGTGAAATTAATCAAATTTTCTGCAATTTACGATATTGTAAGTCTGAAACACATCACTATTATATCTAATTGTGCAGGGACCGTTAGAATTGAAATAGATCAATAGTTCCAGCGGAGGACGTAGGTTTCCATAGCTGTCGAAATAGGCTATATGTGTGCCGAGCTTTTTATAAGTGATCCAGTGAGTTCCAGATCCTCGCTCATCATCCAAATTAACAATGCCCCTCTCGTAGCGATAAATCCTTTTAGGAAGTTTGTCTCGCATAAACACTCCCCTGAACTTTTTAATTCGTAACATTTTCGCAAATCGCTTTATATCTAAATTCGTAAGTGGTCCTTTTTCCGGTATTTTTATTCGTTTTCGTGTGAGGTACTTCATGTTATGTGGTATGGTCGTAGCAAGAGCCCCAATCCTTGTTTGTATGGTCTTAAATACATGCCTTTTCCCATAGCTATAGCCTCCATTTTTTTCATTGTGTCGTCGAGTCTCATCCAGTTCCTTCCTCGAAGCCTTCGCTTCGTTTACGGCCTTCGCGATCCCTGCGGCGCCTACCTAGTGGCCCGAGAGCCCCCAATGCGCTGAATATCGGAATTAGTGGTAGAATTCCACCAACTTTTGGAATCCTAATTATACGTTTGCGGTTAGGATTTATTTGCTTGCTAATACTTTTTGCTTTTCGCAGTGCTACCTTAATGGCGTCACGCACCGTTTTCGGTTGCTTTTGCATAATTCCCTTTATGATTTCTCTAATAGCTTTCATCAAACATAAGGACTTTATTTTCTTACTTGGTTTTCAGCTTTTCGTTCGACGTTTGGTAACTCCATTACCACGTTTCCTTCTTCCTTTTCGTTTATGTGAGGTCATCTTTAGTCCTTCAATGTTTTCTATCAACTAATTAACACGTATGTGCTTTGTACATTATATCATCCTAATTTTCTTGTAAGATCCATCCTCCTCCTCGTCCTCATCTCCGTTTTCCGATTTCATTTTGTTTGGATGAGGAATATGCAATGGTTCGTTCATAATGTCACGAACACGAGACTTCGACGACCACAAATAAAAAACAAAGATTTAGGACACGGCCGGAGGCCACGGTCAGTTCGTGTGAAGTACGACAAAGGAAACCGAGAGTGTTTAACAAAACAAAAGTATAAGCAAAACAAAAACCGAACATAAATAGAACGAGGAAGTTAGTAGAGAGGACCAGTGAGGTCCCGACGTACGAGCTTGGACAAGTGCTGTCCAAGGGACCGCCCGGAAGAGGGCCGTCCCTGAAGGGACCAGCCGGATGGCCGGTCGAACGACAGGAGAAAGAGCCCCGAGCGAAGACTGTGGTGGATCGTCGAAGCCTCTAGAACCCCAGCCGGACGCCCGAAGAAGAGCCTTCCAACTACCCTGTCAAGAGGCCCTCCGTTATGGAACCCCGAAAGTCCGAACGACCGGCAGCCCTGTAAGTTACCTTCCTTACCTCTCACGCTCCAGCCTTTTGGGATTCGCTGTGCCCCCCATCTTTCTTATCGTGATTTATTTTTCGTTTTTTTTGTGTCGACCTGACCCATTTTTAGATTCCCCGTTTGTGGAGAATAAAGCCTATTTCTTTGTTTTGTTTTAACCTGTTTTCGTCAATAGCAAGCTCTACCCCCGTAGCTACCAACCCCTTACCTCACGCAGCCGTGACTCAGGGAAAGACGCCCCGGCTCGTGACATATGGTGGAGGCGCCGTGGTCCGATCCTAGGGGTGATTCTTCATAATCACCCCTACCTCCCGTAGCAGCACCATATGCGTGGCATATGGTGGAGGCGCCGTCGTTCGATCCTAGGGGTGATTCTTCCTTTTCGTTTATGTGAGACCATCTTTACTCCTTAAATGTTTTCTATCAACTAATCATTACCTATGTGCTTTGGACATTATATCATCCTAGTTTTCTTGTAAGATCCATCCTCCTCGTCCTCATCTCCGTTTTCCGATTTCCTTTTGTTCGGATGAGGAATATGTAATGGTTCGTTCATATCTACATCATCATCTGAAATGATTCGCCTTCCACGATGGGCGAATCGTTCTCTTCCTCATCCATCCATTTTCGTTTCCGTGGTATTTGAACACCGTGTGCGCCATTATTCCTTTTCATGACTCTTGCTCTTTCATGATTTTTTAATTTTCTTTCAATCTCTTCACTCAACTTGTTATTTTCATCTTTTTGTTTATTAGAAGAAGAAGAAGAGGTCTCCTCATCATCATCATCATCATCAGTTAAATTGTCATCGATTTCTTTTTTGGCACGTCGGCGTCTCACTCGTTTATGATTCCCTAATTTTTTGCTAATCTCCTTTTTCATCGTCTATTTTCTTCGTCGTGGTAAGAGGGAACCCTTCGAGAATATTTTAACAATTTTGAATACATATACCAGACTTTTCATTTAATAATTTAATTTTTTTCAACACTTTGATGCCATTCTTTAGCGTCTTTTTACTGCTACCACCGTCGATACCCATTCCGAGTTTAACTTCTGCTTTCATCGCACCTGCAAACCCCAAGGCGGCCATCTTTTCAGCCCAAGTGGTGTCTCGCGCTCGGAAACGTTCTAACCTAACTAAATTTGAGAACGTCTACGTTTATTGGAAATCGTTATTTCAACCAAAATATGTTTATTCGCATTCAGAGAAAGCGAAAGTATAATGGATCCCTCTGAAGCTAAACCCAATTCCCTATTCATCTTCGATGACGTCTCTTGTGCCAATCAACAAGTGATACGGGAGTACTTTTGTATGGGGAGGCATAAAGCATCGATATCTTCTACCTATCTCAGACGTATGCCAAAATTCCGAAACACTTGATAAGAGACAACGCCAACTGTTTAAGCTTATTCAAACAGGACGATTTGAATTTGAAACATGAGCCGATATGAGAATTTCAAAAGTATGTGTGCTTTCTGCTGGCGCGAACCTTTCGGTTTCTAGATGATTTCCAAAGATGAAAACTCGGACGGTGGTCGATACAGACAGGGATTTGATCGTTTCATTTTGAGTCATATATAGCTTTATATTTTCCATGGTACCCCTCATTTCACAACAGTGTCTGTGTGAAAACGGTTAAAAGCGGTTCAGAACCGGTTAAAGGCGGTTCAGAAGCGGTTAACGGAGCGGTTGCTATACCCGTTCAATTCCTCTTACCCCCTACTATCGAGTTGAAAAAAAAAATGAACTCTCGGGAAAGGAAACTAAAACGGCGACTCATTCAAAAGAGGAGAATCGTCAAGAGAAAATTGGAACAATTAAGGCATGGGGAATATGTCCATGAAAATATGTTCAATCCCATAACGAAACACGAAGAATATTGAAAATATTTTTCAGACTACAAAAAAAAATGCAGACGGAGTGAGCGACGACTCTAGTGCAGCTAAAGTGGAAATGGTTGTTAAACCGAAACCTCGACAACTCGCACGACCCTTAGAGGCCAATGATGTTACTTACGAGGAAGAAACTCCAAAAATCCCTCGAAGACTCTCTCGAAAACTATCGACATCAGCGTCACCTCAACCTTAAGATTATGGGGGTGGTGATAATGCTGATGATGATGATGAGGATGATGGTTTAAGTGAGGAGAAACAATCCATTTTACCATCCAAACATTAAATCTGAAGATGTTGAACCTGAAGGAGGAGAGGAGGGGTCTTCTATCCCCCCGAGATTTGAGGATATAGCAGAGAAATCGTATACAGCCTATTTGGTACAATACCATCCCTTACCAATGAAATACATACGTGAATTATATGAGGATGGAGGTAACAGAGAGCACGATAGTAAATATGGCATTAGATGGGAAACCTTAACGGAAAAGTTGAAAATTGGTGACTCGACGGTACATATAAATGATAGTGATATAATCGATAAAAATAGACGCTATAAGGGGACACCGGGGTTGTATGAATTGTTATTTAGAAAATCATCGACCAACTTTTCCGCTGAAGATAAGCGACACTATCAAAAAATAGTGATCAGTACGAACGCAGCTCGACGTTATTACCAACCGAACAGACAAATCGAAGGGAGTAAATTGAAAAAATATAAAACTGTAATTGCTCCTGTATTCAGTGGTAAAGGTATATTCAGTGAGGTTAACCAAAGCGGTAAGATCGATTATGAGTATTGGGACGATCCCAACGAATTAGTATCGAGATTACGTCGAAAAAATACTAAAAGAACAAACCCCCGTAAATCTACAAACTGATGCTGGTAAGGAATTTTTTAATTCAAAATTTAAAAAACTGATGAAGAAATATAAGGTTAACCACTATAACGTTTATAGTGAGAAAAAGGCGTCGATAGTCGAACGAGTGAATAAAACTTTGAAAACTTTGATGTGGAAAGAATTTAGGTACAAGGTTTACAAGGTAGTTACAAGTGGTTGGAATTGTTACCGAAGCTCGTGGAAAAATACAATCACAGCTACCACCGTACCATTAAAATGAAACCTGCAGATGTAACCATAAAAGATGAAAAAAAAGTTACTGAACACCGTCTATAGTCATATCAAAATCGTCAATTTAAACCAGAAAAATTCCAACTTACAGATCACATTAGAATTTCCAAAAGTTCGAGGTGTGTTCGATAAACACTACCAACCTAATTGGTCCACTGAAATATTCACCATACGAAAAGTGCAATTAACCCCATTACGTATTTACTAGCAGATGAGAAAAATAAAAAGGTATTAGGATCGATCTACAACGAACAATTACAAAAAGTAAAATATCCTGACATATTTCTAGTTCAAAAGGTTATCAAACAAAAAGGTAACAAAATTCTTGTGAAATGGCTAGGCTTTGACGATAAACACAACAGTTGGATCGATAAAAAGAATATCGTTTAGTTTCATCGTACAGTGTCATTTACACAACCGAGCAATCAACACCTCCTCCTCCTCCACTCGAACAATGGTTGTCGGCGACGTTGACAGAATTGTAATCGACATACAAGGTTTCCAGTATGGTGATAGCGCTTTCCTGTGTAAGGAGATAGCCATAGTGAATGTGACTAGAGAAGGATGCATTCATAAATTTTTTACGGTGCCTATGCCATTCAAGTTGTGCAGTGCGAATTTTCGTAATCAGGTAGAATGGCTAACGAAATATTTACATGGGCTCCAGTGGGACACACATTATTGGATAAAACCGCATGATGTGCTGGAATATGAACAAATCTCTTCGTTCCTGAGAGCTTCCGTTCCACATATCGAATGAAATGGTCGACCTCGCAGCCGACAGCGACCAATGCCCGACGTTTGAAGAAATGAAAAAACTTTTTAAATCTTATCATTGTACGTTACACGAAAACAACAACCTAAATTGTAGTGTTGAAAATGCTTGGTTCATAAAAAAATTGGTTAAATTTTTTTTATCGCAAATAGATAGTAAAACAAATAGATAGTAAAGATACACTATGTTTTTAAAACGATCTTGTCTCAATCCAGAATATGTCTTCTCAATTCACCAACACCTTTAGCGAGAACAGAGAAAAACTATTTATTAAATCGCGACTTAAGCTGCGAAGCTCCGTGTCAGTGGTGGAGGCTGTGTCACGATCGTTTCACCAGATTGTTAATTGAGCTGGAGATACCTCGACACTTTCTTTACACCATCGGCAATTGTAAAGGTCACGAAAAAGTTGGAGATGTGGTAGGATAATTTCGTATGAAAAATGAACCTCGAAAACTTCTTGGAACAATACGAGGACATTCTGTTAGACGAACATAGAACGGAATTTCGACGATACATAAAATACGATCTCAAAATGGTAGGCGACGACGGCTGGCGGAAGCGAATCTATAAACTTATGAATTTGTATAGAAGAATTACATCAAAATAAACTTTTTATCTTTAATTTTCTTTATTTCCTTATCTATAGACCAGTTTAGACAAGAAAGTCGTTACTAAGAGCAAACGAATGGTACGTATAAAACATTTCTATTTTTGGTTCTAGCCTCATTTCATTTCACGATGCCTATGTCGGGAAAATATTTTCATATTGTACAAGGTGTGCCAGGAGCCCTAAAAGTATATTAGACATATTAATGATTGCTCTCGGTCTTTCTAGATTTGCTGCAAATTTGATATAATAAATTAAACGTGCTCCTTGGGACATATTAACTGGAATTTTTGTAGTCACTTCGGTCCCAGGTGCTACTTTCATGGTATAATTTAGTTTTGATATTTCATTTCCGAAATACACAGGGACATTTGCGTATGACGTGATTATTAGTCTTTTTACTAAAATCTAGGGACGCTTGCATTTTCTTTATAAAATTCGTGCCGATATATCATTAGTAAATTTAAAAACATAATTTTTGATATCAGTTTACTTTCAATATTTTAAAAATTGGTTTTCGATTACTTTGTTATAATGGGTAATAAAGCCGTTTGAATGTTAAAATTTTTGTTAAAAATGTAATGTTTTTAAAACTTGTTAGTTAATTCGGGGTCAATTATGCATCTACTGCTACCATTAGCAACTAAAAAATTTAATTCGTGGCAAGAGAGAATTTTCAACATCTTTGTTATTGAAGTACCAGGAAAATTTACAGCTTCTAAGAGGTGTCGTTATTCAATTGTATCCTTACTGCTTGTTCATCGTTTATTCCATAAATCTCAAGTCCTTGACTGGGTTCATAGTTAAATGTCTCGTTATAGTCTTGGATATTTTGAACGAAATGTTCGGGATTATAGTAAATTTAGTAATGAAGTTCTTGTGAGTATTCATAGAAATTAGAATTTTCACATGAACATGTAGATTCTGTTAAGTTACAGAGGCGATTAGGTCTTGTGCTATAAGTTTCCATGAATTCGGGTTTGTTAAAATTTTGAGTTCTCATTTTTTGATTTTGTCTATATTGATTTGGTTAAGAGGGTCTTTGGATTGGAAAGTTATTATTTGTTCAAACTAATTGGACACTTCTCGCATGGCCAATGGATGACCATGGATGGATTCTACATCGTTTGGACTTTGATGAGATCCTCTCTGAAAAGGATTTGGTCTAAACTGAGGAGTATTAAACTGGTTAGTTTGTAGTTTCAATTACGGAAAATGAAATTGATTCATTGACGGTTTAAAATTTGGAGGGATTTTTGTTTAAATTGTGGATTAACTGACGGGGAGTTAATTTTTGATTTTGTTGTGTCTTAGGTATATTTCAATTCGAATAGGATGGCATTGTAAGAGTTACTCTGCTTATCGGTCTATAATTTGGTTGAAAGTTTAAAGCAGTCTATTCTAGCTATAAAGAAAGTTATCGTTCTCAATAAAAAACGACATTACTTTATCTAAAGTTTTCGGATTTCTAAGTCTGATATTAATGTGCAAATAAGCTTGCAGTGCTCTGATAAAAGTCTTTAATAATAAATTATCATAACTTTCTAACATACTCGCTTTTTCTTCCTTAGTTAATTCTGTTCCGGTTGTTGTGTCCAATTTTGAAGCTACGAGCATCGCATCCCAAAATAATAAGGAGAATCACCTGTCGAAGTGTTTGAAGTGATTCTTGTACTAGGCAACCTAAATTTCTCTGACCACCAAATGGTGACATTCTTAACGGCTACCCCCTAAAATTTCATCCCCTGATATTTCACCCCTTAAATGTCAACTTTTAATTTTTCATCCCTCTAGGAATAACCGCTGTGACTTCAACCCAACTGTAAACTTTAACTAAGGATTCCCCATATTAAGGCGTACCCTTCCGTCTGAGAAATTGACCACCCTAATTAGCACGTACATACTTTTTCTGTGTTCTTTTATTCACATAGTCAATTATATTTATGAAAACTTAAGTGTGCACTAAAATTAGGCTCCAAAATTTAAGTCAGTAATACTAGTAATACATGTTTAACAACGTATGTAGATTATCACCTTCATTGCTACCACACCGATTAAAACGAAATTGTTGCATATATCATTTTTCTAAAGGACATTAATATAATTTGTGTGCAACTTTGTTTTTAAAGTGTGAACGTGAAATTAGGTTTATGCATAATACTTCCTACAGATATCTTAATATCCTGATTACACACACATCATTTTTTATCAGAACTAATTTATATCAAACCTTATTGATAAATATGGGCTGAAATAAAAGTTTTCCCAAAACAATTTAAATGTAGTTTATGGGGATCTAAGTTAAAAGTGAATGCAATTTATATAGCAAATTCCATTAAACCACAAAATGATGAAACCGAATTTGTTGCTACATACCAAATTATTGATTATAATACAGATATTGAACAACAGTATTCTCAAATTTTATAATTTTAAACAAATTGGAAGAGTTTCAAGAGAGAAATTCAGGATGGGCATTGTATTAAATTATTCGTCTCAAAGTAAACATCAGTGGTTATTCTCCGCTTAATATGGGGGGAATTTCCACTTTTGCCAAAGTACCGAAATTTATTAAAGCTCTTAGGGATGTTTTGAACATTCAACACTGCTTTCTCTGGTCAATTTTTGCAGCTTTACATCCACCTCCAAATAACTTGAATTCTCCCAGGACTACTTCTTATCCTCACTTTAATACAGTGTTAATGTATGATGGAATACAGAATATGAGGATATTTTATTACACCTCTGTATGGAATGTGGGAATGTCATTAATCCCATTGATTACGTATCAAGAATAGACAAACATATTTTAGGAAAACTAGCAAAAGAACATGAAATAATGTACATAAAATGTCATTGTTAGATATACACTACAAAAAATATTGAAGATTGCAAAATATGCCAAAATATTTTATAGATATCTAAGTTTTCCCTTAATATGCTTTGATTAAAATGTATGCACTTCAATTTGTCCCTAAGCTAAAATAAACTAGTTTCATCTCTCTGTCCCATGTTTGTGCGTGTGATAACACCGAAATAGCTCAGTTGGGCGAGCAGTAGACGGAAGTTCTCAAGGTCCTAGGTTTAAATCCTAGTTTCGGTAGACGTATTATATGTAATATCCTGAAAAATATTACGTACAATACATAATTTTGGTGTTTAGATTTTTAATCATTCATCCTTTGTTCATCGTTCCATCTTCTCATCCCACTACTACTAGTACTTAGTACTAGTAGTACTAGTAGTACGGACCTTAGACTATTTGAGATAGAAATGTTCTACGAGGGACCAAAATGTGCAGTACTCAAATCTCCCTCTCTCAAAAAATTATCTCTTTTAAGCTAATCTCATCCCTCTCTCCGAGTTGGCCAGTTGACCGAATAGTCAATTCTAAGCCGGCTCCAGACTGGGCGCTCACACAACAGATGGCGCAACCATACCATTCCACAGAGCACAAACCGTTAACGTGTCAGACTTTTAGTGTCCCATGTTAACTGTCAAAGATGGAGCCCTACCTTTACCAGCGGAGGCTACTCCCCCCTCCACTAGGGCCCCCTCGTGAGGTCGTGAAAAGTGAGGTTATGCACCACGGCGCGAAATTTAAACTTGAAACCGCCACGCCACCTGGTGGCGTTTGCTGAACTAATGTCGCTGAACCGGCCCAGACAATCTACTCGTGCCTATTAAATTTCCAAAATACATGCGCAAAATTAAAAGTAAATTACGATGTCATTCATGTTATGCTCGCTTATTGTGTGAATTAGAAATTCCTAGCCAGTGGGAAATGAAATATCGCATCTCTTGCTCCGGTATTGTAAAAGGGAATGATACTGTACATTAAATTTTTTAAAAGATAATGTTTTTCTGTAACCCTTTTTCTCTCTCTCCTCCTCCACCATTGTTTTTAAAGACCCGGAAATCGTCGGGAAAACTTCCAATCGAAACCGCACTCGAACCGCTGGTCGTGGAGGGTTGCAAATTGGTAGAGGGCTAGTCGAGGGTGCGTTTCTTTTCGAGAATACGACGAAAATAGTTAGTTTTAAAAGTATACGATCCATACAACATGATAATTTCACTATCGAATGTAATAAATTGTCATTAAATTCTAACGATAACAAAAGAGTTATTTTAGAAAATAGAATAGCCATATTACCTCTTGGGCATTATTCGTTAACGAACGTTGAGTAGTATTTTTTTGTTCCGATAGTATATTTTAAGTGTTGCGTCAATGTATTTACTCTTTTATATGTTATACATGTATTCTTATTACTAACCTTATCTTTTTTATTTCGATATTTTATTTTAGTGGAAAATGTTTTTAATTCGATATTTTTCTTATTTACTGGAAATGTTTTATGGTTTAGATTTTTATGTTAGGGGGAGGTTTACGCTTTATGAATATATATATATATATATATATATATATAACCAATAAAAAATTTTAAATTTTTTCATCTTTTTTATTTCAATGGAGAGGATTAATATATCAATCAGATACCGAAATAGCTTAAGGGGAGAGTATCAGACTGAAAATCTGACTATCCAGGTTCGAGTCCTGGTTTCGGTAGATGTATTACATAAAGTAACTAAAAAATACTTTATGTAATACGTAATTTTATTCATAAGAACTAGTTGCAAAAGATTCCTTTTGTCTCGCGTTCACGCAGGAAGCGAAAAAATTGTCTCTTTAGCGATAAGCAGTCTCATCCGCTAATGTAGAGCTAGAGAGGGTTTGCATCTCCCGTAGCCGTAACGGAATTTTATCTCGACGAAATTTAAAAGAAATTTTCTTAAATTTCGTCTTTATTTCTAACATAAATGTCCACACGCATCGACGGAAAAATTTCCAAACGTAGATGCGCGCGCATCGATGTCTCGTGCGGAACGGTATACTTCGCCACCTCGGAACGCAGCAGGTCAGTGCCGCCAACTGTCAACACGCCCTCTATCGAACGATAGTGCAGAGCGACAGCCAACGCAACGCCATCTATCGAACGATAGCGTCGAGCGGTCAACCAGTAGCGCACATCAGACGCTAGGCAACCCCCCGGCGGGGCACCTACTCGCAGGGGCGCGCATCCAGGCCCCCGGAGCCCGGCGCGTGGGGCCGGCGCCTGCCGTCCATGCCGCTGTCAAAATTTAACGTTTCATGCCGCCGTCAACGTTCCATGCCGGCCGGGGGGCCGGCCCACCCCCCGGGGCTGCGCCGCGGACGTCAGCACGTCGAAGCGTCCCCCACACAATTTAAATTTCGCGCCATCGAGGCCGTGACGTCAACCCAGCCAATCACAGCGCACCGGCGCGCGCACCCCATCCCCCTAAGCCACGCCTAAGCCACGCCCACCAAAATTGGTTCGAAACGGAATGGTTCGTTCGTTTAGTGACCGGAAGTCCCATAAGAAATACATAGGGGCGATAAGCTCTTCACCCGCATATAGCACATCAGACGCTAGGCAACCCCCCCGGCGGGGCACCTACTCGCAGGGGCGCGCATCCAGGCCCCCGGAGCCCCGCGCGAACCGCCCGGCGCGGGGGCCGGCGCCTGCCGTCCATGCCGCTGTCAAAATTTAACGCCGCTGTCACGCCGGGGTTACCGGAGCCCCGGACCATCCCCAGGGCTCCGGTGGAGCCCCGCGGACGTCAGCACGTTGAGCTGAAGCGTCCCCCACACAATTTAAATTTCGCGCCATCGAGGTCCGCGATCCCGGCGGGGCACCTACCCGCAGGGGCGTGCGTCCAGGCCCCCGGAGCCCCGCGCGCACCGCCGGAGCCCGGCGCGGGGGCCGGCGCCCGCCGTCCATGCCGCTGTCAAAATTTAACGTCCCATGCCGCTGAACGTTCCATGCCGCCGTCACGCCGGGGGGCCCGGAGCCCCGGAACACCCCCAGGGCTCCCCCACGGACGTCAGCACGTCCCCCCCCCCACACAATTTAAATTTCGCGCCATCGACGCCCGCGGACGCCAGCACGTCGAAGCGTCCCCCACACAATTCAAATTTCGCGCCATCGAGGCCGTGACGTCACCCCAGCCAATCACAGCGCACCGTGGCGCGCACCCCATCCCCCTAAGCCACGCCCACCAAAATTGGTTCGAAACGGAGTGGTTCCTTCGTTTAGTGACCGGAAGTCCCATAAGAAATACATAGGGGCGATAAGCTCTTCACCCGCATATATACCCTACTGTTATACTACTTACATTGATGGAACAAAAGTAAATTTACGATTTTTAGATTCCTTTAGATTTATGCCAAGTAGTATTGAAAAATTATCATGTTATTTAAATAACTCTCAAAAAACTGTTACAAAATCTTTGTCAAAATGATGTAGAATTTCAGTTGCTACAAAGGAAAGGTGTGTTTCCTTACGAATATCTCGATAGTCCCTCCTATAGAAAATTTTTTTAGTTCTCTCTCGAATGAATCTATCAGTAATGGCGAGTATGAACATGCACAATCAGTTTGGAGGACATTTCAAATACAAAATTTACAACTACGCTGAATTATATTTAAAAACAGATGTAAGCCTTTTAGTAGACATTTTTGAAAATTTTCGCCATCTATGTTTGAAGACATGAATTAGATGCGTTGCATTATTACACAGCTCCAGGATTGGCTTTAGATGCAATGCTTAACGAAGACTTAATGAAGACGGCATTCGAGGGGGTATCTCACAATGTATGAATAGATATGCTAAAGCGAACAATAAGTACATGGAGAAGGATTTTAATAAAGACTTACCGTCATCTTTCATTATGTACTATGACGTTAATAACTTATACGGTTGTGCCCTTTCATGCCCTTTACCATTCAAAGGATTCGAATGGATCGATTCGTATTCTGTGAACGTTCTAGATATTCCTGACGACAATAAATTCGGCTATATTTTGGAAGTGGACTTGGATTATTCGAAAACTACATGAACCCCATAAAGATTTACCGTTGTGCCCTGAACGAATAAAACCACCAACATCACAAATTCATTATAAAATTTTTTTAACTACACTCATGCCTAAGAAAAACTACATTATTCATTATAGAAATCTGAAGCAAGCAGTTCACTTAGGTTTACAAATTCGACAAATCCATAGAGTTTTGAAATTTGAACAAAGTGCATGGATGAAATCTTACATCGATTTAAATACAACTATGCGAACGAAGAGTAGCAACGATTTTGAGAAAAACTTTTACAAGTTAATGAATAATGCAGTTTTTGGCAAAACAATGGAGAACGTGAGGAAATATCGAGATATGAAATTGGTTTCCAAATGGGCAGGACGCTATGGGGCGCGATGTTACATAGCTCAGCCGAATTTTAAATATTGTGTAATTCTTGATAGACTTTATTTTAATTGAGTTAAATAAAACTAATATTATTTGCAATACACCGATTTATGTAGGTTTTACCGTTCTCGATATTTCTAAAACTTACCTTTACAACTTTCATTACAATTATATAAAAAAGAAATATTCTCACTCATCAAAATTATTATATTCTGACACCGACTCTTTAATTTACCAATTTTTTTGTGATGACATCTATATGGACATTAAAAAAGATATTAATTTATTTGACACTTCAGACTATTCACCACAAAATCGGTATGATATGCCTCTCAAAAAACAAAAAGGCCTTAGGGTTTATGAAGGATGAATACAATGGCATTATCTTGACTGAATTTATTGGCCTTGGTTCATAAATGTATACTTTCAAATTACAAACACAGAAAGTAGTGAAAAAAGCAAAAGGGGTAACAAAAGCATCATTAAACCAAATAGGTTTTGATGACTATTATCGATGTCTGTTCGATAAGGATATTGTTGAACAGACTCGGAACCTTATTAGGTCCCACTTAGATAACGTATAGTTTCACAAAAAAATTGCTCTCTCACCGTTCGATGATAAAAGAAACGTGATTAACTACTGACACTCTTCCATGGGGATATGATCTAAATTTTGAGAGATAATTCATTTTTATCAGTTTTTACAGTTTCCATTTTTGTATTACTAACATACAAAAAAGGTAAATTTTAAAAAGTGTTCTATATAATAATGTTTTAACATTATTTCACTAGGTTACAAACGAAGAACTACTAGTAAACAATAACACGACGATCGAATCGTGATTCCCGAAGGATGTGGAAGAAAAAAACCAAACGTCAGTCCCATGGATACTTCCGAACGGGGTGATGGTAAGAGCAAAACAAGATGAGGATGAGGATGTGCGAGATGAATCGCTATTCTCGAAGAGTGTGGAAGACCAAGAAAAAGCGCACGATGAAATGTTACAAAATAATGTAAATGAGGTTCGACTTCTAATACAAGAAACTGCGAAGGATCTCATGGAAACGGATGGCTGGAGCAGTATTAACGACATTGAAGAAGTAGTAATAGAGAAAACACTTTTATGTGAGGAAAGTATAAAAAATATTCGATTTTGTACTACTTGTAATAATGACATCAATGTACCGAATGCTGGAAAACAAACCTATAGGTGTTTTTGTCTCATTTGTTGTAAGGTAAAGCGTTTTATTCCTTAAAATTCCTTATATTGTATTTTATAACAATTTTAAATTATTAAATAAAACAAAAAGAATGTCTCAAAAATGCACTAAAATATAGTATGAAAAAGTATAAAAATAGTATGAAAAAATATTTACTTGTACATTATCTAAATAAACTGTTATTTCCATTTCGTCTTTCATTTTTTTAATGCCAAAAGAGCAATATCCATCTACCGTTTTATTTCTTATCTCTTCTTCATATACACATAAACAAAGTTATTTAAACATGTCGGATTAGCTACGGTGCTAATGTTTAGGACTCCCGAACCGATGGATCTGGGTTCGAGAGAGGGGGGCACCTCGACGCGGAAATTTTGTCAGTTACAAAGTGCCAAAAGGGCACTAACAAAAAATTCACAAAATACAATTTTGCCTTTTTTAAGCCCATCTGGCAAAGTGCCAAAAGGGCACTAATGATCAACCCTTAGCGATAGGGGTAGTTTGCACCACCTTCGTGGGGGTGAGGGGCGCCCAGGTAAGACACCGCTCAGGTAAATCCAACCCGCACAGGTAAATGGCATCAGCCCAGGTAACCGCTCAGGTGCTTGCACAACTGAGCGCCCTCCCCCTGACGCTGTCTACGTAATTGCGTGACTCAGCGAAAACACTGCGTATCGCTTATCTTAATTACAATCTGAAATCTAATTAGCATTGACGCTCACTTCTTGCAAACTAATTTACAAGAAGCGTGATTCAGCACAAAATACCCCTCGCACACGTTCGCGATACTCGCTCATGATGTCTTTAGTGTGAAACAAACCAAAATTTATTTAAACCCCTTCGATAATAAGCGGTATCTGCTACAAAATTCATTTGATACGCTTCCCTGGGGGCACTATAGAATTCCACTCTAACTTCTATTCTCCAACAAGTCATACATCTTGAATTTTATATCTTAAGCCCTCTTCGAACTCAAACATAACCAGTAATTTTCAATATATTTTACAGAGCCATGAGCGTCCCAAGATTCGATATTTCATATGTACGCGAACCTTTAAAAGAAAACCTCACTGAACGTGATAAATCCATGCTCAGGAAAGCTATTGCTAAATTACGAACTCTTAAAAATCGAAGTTGCATCGCTGGCGGATTTGCTAGCTACATGATTGGTCGCACAAATTATTACGGTGATATAAATTTTTATACTGAAGACGCTGATGAATATCTTTTTCGTGATAATTCCACTCATTACTCATATAGGAAGGAATTTAATTAAAAAAAAATGGAGCCGTATACGATTATGTTCTTGTAAAAGAGACACCTACACCAACGATGGAAACGTTCTCCATCTCAGTTTTCAAAAAAAAAATTCGATCTGGAAATATGTAAAGTAGCATTTTATATTATTCCATCGCGTAATAATGTATTTTGTGTAAGATATAATGAAACTTCACCTCTTACGGGATCTGAATCCGATTTTAACAGATCTGGTGATTATATAAGAAGAAGAATGTGAACGTACAATTGAATCTTACGGGCCCCCCTAAATCTGAAAATTTGTTCGTGTTTTCCATAAGAATCAATGCTAATCGGCGTGGTGGTATCCTTTTTCCATAGATTTTAACGTGAAACGCGAACACTCTCGACAAGCGATTAGAGGTGTCGTTCCACGAATTATGATTTTTATCGAAACCGAGCCAACGTACGAGGACTTTATTACCGTCCCGCCTCAAAATTTTTTCCACTACATATACGTCTAGAGTTTTAATTTTTTGTAATTCCACTGTATAGAATCCACCTTTGATGGGTCGTCCATCGAGACCTTCCAACGAATACGTTATGGGGGTGGTTATTTTAATTTTTTAATTTTGAACAATTCAGTCGTCCAATTGGGCGTGTATCCTTTCTCGAAGATGTGCTTCGCTTTGCTAATGCGTACGATATCACCTACCTTAAATTTACGAACACCCGACGCAACTTTTAGGTTTTAGGTATACCGTATTCAGTAAATATTTTTCATTTTTCTCGGTAACACCAGAAGGTTTCATCTTAATAACAGAATGTTGTTGCTGATTATAATTTTGCACGATCGTCGGTAAAGCATCGATCCATTTGTAAATGCCATTCAAACTAAAATATTTAAAGTTTTTCTTTAATCGTACGTATCGATCGTTCAGCTATCGCAGCCTTGATATGAGTATAGGAATTGTAATGATTGATTCCATGACGTTTCATTAGCCGCTGGAAATGTACATTGTAGAATTCGGTTCCTTGATCGGTTTGTAAATTACGCGGTGATATTGTCGCTTGATGGAGGATATCTCGGAAAGCTTTAGTCACTTCTTCACCAGATTTCGATTTTAACGCTCTAAAAATATTTGAAATTTTTATTCACTTTCGCGTACAGGTCTAACTGACCGAGATCCGCTTGCCACAAGTCATTTACACCTTTAATTATCGTGCGACGTCTAGGAAAGAAATTCCTTATCGGTTTGGGTAACTCGTTAACCAATCGTATTTTTTCTACCGACATTTTATCTAGGTTTTACCATATCTCCTTTTTTTTCTTTTCGCTTTGTCTTTTGTACCTGATTGCTCGGTGGGGTGGATACTACCCCTACTACTGTGCAAAGATAGTAGAGAAGTAGTTGTAGTAGAAGTCTCAGGTCTATTCCGAACTAGTTTACCACTGATGGTTCTGATGGTGGTGGTGGTGGTAGTGGTACCGATTCATTATTTGTGAGCGACTCTTGTAATAAATCGATTCTTTTACTGAGGGTGTGTATCTCAGTTATATAAGGTGTAGTATCGTATGCAGCGAGAAATTTATTTTGAGCCGATTCCAATTTCTTAGAAAATATATCTGCAACGAGCTGAACTTCTTTCTTAATTTGCTCACCAGTTTTGTGAATAGAAACATCTACACACTTTTTGCTGATGGTGGGAGGAATCCTCGAGATGCTCGCTCGAATTTTATCAAGTCGTTTATTTATACTAGTTCGATAATACCACAGGCTCTTGTAGCGGCATCGGTATCTTGCGTAGGAGATTTCAAGTTAATAATCTTAACGTTTTCGATATCAATATTTCCCTCTGACGTACCAGCTAAAGTCGAATGATGGGACGAGAGTGCTGCTGCTGCTCTACTTTGTGCAGCACGATCACCACCAGCGCGACGTCCGAATTTATCTAAACTCACCTTAAAAGTTCTTCGATTATCGAAAGAATTTCATTGTTATGCGTTATCGTATTGCCTGCCTGTTTAGATGCATACAAAAGTCTTAGTCTACTAATACTAGACGTATTCAGTAGATTTCGTATTAAAATGCATTTTAGGTAAAATACACCCACGCTTATGTAAATTATATTTTGATGGTGTCTCTTCAAGTATCGATTTAATTACTTTATTATATTTAGCATCCCCTTCGAGGAATCGAAAAAGCCCTTTTTGTTGACTGTCGTATTCAGTAAAATTTTCATATAGTTTCGCTGAACTTTTTCATCATATGTGTGC
Organism: Cryptocephalus primarius; assembly: GCA_963576515.1. Taxonomy (NCBI): domain Eukaryota; kingdom Metazoa; phylum Arthropoda; class Insecta; order Coleoptera; family Chrysomelidae; genus Cryptocephalus; species Cryptocephalus primarius. Next base: position 2,031,462 of record OY754956.1, on the reverse strand, counting down.
TTCGGCTCCTTATGGAATAGTAATTCCAGTAGACCTCGTGAACTTGGAGAACGCTCAACTCCTCCCACAACTATATCGCCAGTTTTTTATCGAACTCCAGTTTTTTATTACCGATCTTCCACGTAGACTTTGGATGGTTTCGGATATTCATGAACTGTTTTGAGGGTAATCTCTTCAGCTTCGGCATCCGTAAAATCATCCGTTTCATCATCATCAGACTTCTCCTGCTCCTCCCCCTCCTCCTCCTCACCACCAACGCTTTCAGGAGGAATGTTTTGAAATTTTAATCGTTTTGTTGGAGCACGTGGAGTTGGGGTTTTTATTGGGCTTATGCATTCGGTTTTAATCGATGATGATGATGATTGTGGTGATGGTGGTGGTGGCGGTATTGATGACTTCTCAAGTTTCCTCTTAACAGGACCCGAAGTAGACTCAACAGCCACAGATTTTTTTCGTAGCTTCCACCAGTTCAGTCAACGGTTTTGTTAACGGAGCGAACAATTTGTTCAACGTTTTATCATCTTCGGATCGCCCAAGTTTCATAACCATAAATTTTTTTCGTACTGAGCGAGGTAATTCTAAAATTTTTTAGCGTGCGTAGCCTCTACATCACTAAACGGTGGTCTCATAACTACTGTTAATCTCTGACAATAGTCGTGGACTAATGAGCATCAAACCTTCTATATTGATCGAACCCTCTACGATATCGACAAATCGGAACTCATCTGTACTAATTATCAGGGGAGTTTGTGTGTGATAGAATTTGTCCAAACAATAATTTAAGTTGTTTTTATAAACTTAAATTAGGACGGCTAATATTGAATATATTTAATGGGAACTTTCCTGATCGAGCTAAAGAATTCGTAAATTCATCGAATTCATAATAGCGATCACCTTGTATGAAATATAATAATCCATTATTATATCTAAATACAGAATGTATAAGAGAAGAAATACCTCTAAAATCTTTGGAAACAGAACCGTACCTATGAGGTAAAAAACTGAATTCATCCAACTCCAAGTAGTAATCATTTTTTTTTAAATAAAAATGTTTTTCCTCTATAGGTGTTTACAGCAGCAATTAATTTTCCCTCAAATCGATTGTAGATATCTGTATGTTTTATACGTCGTTTCAAAGTAATTTTAGGTATTACTTCAAAAAATATTATCTCATCCTCTAAGAACAGCGCTATTTCATCATTAGGTCTCTGATAAACTGCAGTTATTTCGTGAATGTGTAGATAGAATGTGGGATAATGTATAGATATGCTTTAGAAGACATATTTCCTGATTTGAGGTATAGACTTCACATCCAATTTTTGTAAATAACATAATTCCTCACTAGGATAAGAATTGAGATACCTGAGACAGAACCAAGAGCCAGTTATTGACCCTGACCTTGACCTTCACACCCTAGTCTAGCTCCCCCATGTCTAGACACCCCCTCGCCTTGACCTTGACTCTGTTTAGACACTCCTCGGCCTTGGTCATAACCTAAGCAGGGACCTCCAAGACATCTGGAACGGACCTTGATTGTCTACACACCCCCACTCGTCTAGACACCCCCGAACATGACCTTGACGTGACCCTGCATTTAACCGTGGCGGTATTGCTGGTGACCTTGACTTCGACCTGAGTCGTGTGTGGATGAAAAAAGGGTAGGTTTCGCTCTGGGGTGACCCGTATGGAAGACATTAATGGTACTTTTCTGCTAAGCGTATACGTACGCGTTAGTTTGTTAAGTGGGTATAAGAATAGAGGACGAATTTGTCCTATTCCCCTGTTAACCTGGAATTTAAGATCTCAAGTGGAAAAAACAGTTAGGTTAAAGGGCACGGGTGCGTTGTAACCCACACCGTGACGTCTCCGACCGAACACCCCTGTGTACCATAAACAATAGTCTCTCCTAACTAGACATGCCCCGTGAAAAAGAAAACAGTTTACACCCGTACTAATTATATCCCGTAGGGGAATGGTCAGGATGGGTGAGGGTCGTAGTATATTGAATTAAGCAGTTGAGAAAAAATGTACGTGATGCACTTGTGAATGTAGGAGGAAACGTGGAATATTTTGTGACGATTTTGTGAGAAAAGGAGAATATAACAGAACCTTAGATTATTCAAATTAATTGAACCATGAAAGGCAGAGTGGGTGGTTCAAAATTAAGAACGCTATTGTCGAGCCGGCGGATGGAAGAAAGTGAAGAAATCGACCTTACCCCTCCGCGTGGAACGGAAGAACCTCCTGCATCTCTGGAACAACTTCTTCGAGGGCACGACACAGCACGATCGATGCCTCTAATCGAGGTGAAGAGTGACGTGGTCGTGCAAGCTGCTCCCCGGAGCCTCGAAGTGGTTGAAGAGGATGTACGAGGCCGAGGTCGAGATGGAGAAGGCAGGAGAAGCAGAAAGTGGGGAAAAGACAGTGAAGAAAGTGAAAAGTGTAGAGAATGAGTGGGAAAGCGACAGTGAATGTGAAAACAGGAGTGTAGATGAGGGGGAAAAAGAAGAATATATGGAAAAGGTGGATGTGTTTGGAAGGAATTTTGAAGATTCTTTAAAAAAACCAAGGAGAAAATAGTAAGAATGATTAAAAAAAGGGACGAGTATAAAAGAAAATATGAGCATGAGAGGAAACGCGTGAATGCGTCGAAGCAAGTGGTTGAAAGGAAAGAATGGATCCTGGAGCAGTGTAAAAAAGCTTGAGAAGGGGTAAAAGTAAAAAGGGGATGAAAGTTGAATGAAAGTATGCGAGTTAGTGCGTAAGGCAGTTAAAAAAGTGTACAGGATGTGGAGGTTTTTGGTAATGGTTTAGGTGATAACCACGTTCCGAATAAAAAATGTATATATTTGTTAATAGCACTTAAGACTACAAGCCATTCGAAGTAGTGTAATGAGCACAGATGTTTTCACCTAGGTTCGCGAAAAACTTCATGGGAAGCAGTGTAGACTAGACATGACAATAGCCACTGCTAATCAAAAGTTGACAGTATCAAGGGGGAAACCAGTTTTTCAAGGTGGCAACGGGGACCATGGCCGCTAGGTTGAAACGGAGTTCAGAGTGCTAAACGCAGGTCTAATGAACCAGTATTTTTTCTATGGTTATTTTTCAAAATTACCATAACTTTAAAACCTACAAGTTATCTTTAAAAATTCTATTAATGCATTGAACGAGGAGAGTACATTTACTTTGATACTGGGCCTGTAATTGTTAAATCACTAAATTATATACATCCTCCTGTTGTACCTGAATATTTTACAATCGATTGTAATACTGATGGCACGATTTTCGAACACTCTAGCAGTATTAATATGTGGCCTAAACAAATTCGGGTAATAAATATCGCTGAATTAAAACCATTATTAGTTGGTTTTTATTATGATATAATGAAGCCAAATTCTGTAGACCAATTTTTCAGTGTATTTAGCAACGAAATCTATTCTTTAGTCCGGGATGGCATTCATATAAATCAACAAATTCTAGAATCACGATTCTACATCTATGCATTGCTTTATATCTCACCTTAAATCACGAAAGCCATAATGCCAAGTATTCGAACCGGATGGTCGTTTGTGGACCATCCTTTAAAGGCTGCTGCCTAATTTTCAGCTGTGCCGCAACTCATCCATGAAGCAAACAGGATCAGAGCTTCACTGACCACCGATAATGTAAGCAGAGCCTTCACCATAGTCATGGCCACAAAGGCCAATTGGTGGTTCAGGAACTATCACACTGGGCAGGGCGAGGTGCAGGGATATGCCAAGAATGTGTTACAAAATTACTTTAGCATGAACTTAAGGTCGGACATAGTCACCGTGGCACACACAATCGGGCAATGGGCTGGCACGGTTAGGATGCTAACCATGGCTGGCATCAACGAGCTTTAGAACTATACATGGTGATCACATGGTGACCTGGCGGCCATGCGAGCCACCGACCAAGCAAAAACAAAACACAGGCTTGTAGTGGCATATGAAGCCGCCAGAAGACTCATCCGCACTCCCTTTGGAAGATTCTGCCCAGGTGTTACGGAATGCGATGCTTCCAAACAAGGCTGATTACCACAGAGGGGCGTCCTACCTAACTGGGCGTAACCGTGCTGTGTACACGGATATAAAGAATGCCTTTAGAGAAAAAATATGTTCCTCCTATTTGCCAAACATTTTATGATACAATCAAATGGGCAGATACTGGTAGCGAAATAAATGGTCACGACGCAATTAAGTTATGTATCTACAAAATTATGAAGCAAAAAGCTCCTAAATATTTCTCAGAGTTTATTACCTACGGCAGTGAGATACATGAATATCACACAAGACAAAAAATAGCTTACGTGAGTAAAAGTCCCTAACTACACAAATACAATGAATTCAGTATGCTACCAGGGTCTCATTGAATTTAATAGCTTACCTAAGAACAATAAGAATTCTTAGAATGTCATTGTGCTTAAGAAACAGTTGTTGAAATATGTAAAAAGTCGGTATTAGTACTTTTGCATTCTGCTGTTATTTCTATTCAGTATTATAACTGTTATGATAGGTATAGAGCGAACTTATTTTAATTAAGTTTAATTTCATTGTAATGAAGTTTGCTGCTATTAATGCAGCATTTTAGCAAATTAGGTTTTTCCCATTTGAAAGAAACAATTATTAAGCGAGACATGGCTAAGAATATTTTCGACCATTGATTTATTACTTCAAACTTTATACTTCATATGAGATGCATTGTGAAGAGACCAATTTTACTTCTGGTGTACCGAAGTAGCTTTCAAACCAACATAACAGAAAATCAATAATGTTAACACTGAGGAAGACAAGACCACCTCAGGAAAACCTAATCAATCTAAGAACACGTAGACCTCCTTCACAAAAAGAAGACAGCAACATCGACATGACGAAATGCGCAAACGCGTCAAAATAGATGCAATGGCTCAAATTCACGCCCATATCAATGACATATGGCGGTTCCGAATTCCTTAAACCAGATTTAAACTGAGCCCTTGGGTTACTACACTACAATTCTAAACTCCTACCCACCAGTACATGAGGCATTGGGTGTGCCCTACGAACTTTATTCAAGAAAATCAATGACTGGCAACAACCCGTCCGCCTGTACTGTCTATGACGTCTATAGAGTGTCGCTTGCTTAGGATGAACTCAAAACTACTTGAAGCGATGAGGTGTCAATCTGAACAGGTATCGCAAATAGATTGAACCTTGTACTAACATCCGAAGCTTCGTAGGTCTACATACGAAGTAGCTGCTGCATCTACATTCAACACACGCTTGCAATTCTATTTTCTTTCATAACTTCTTATTTGGCTGATTTTAACTTCAAGGGTCACTTCCTTAGGCACAAACTATTTCAAGATTTGTACTTAAACTTCACGATTTCTTTCACTACCTCAAGAAATTCTTTCGATACATGCCTCCTTCACTGTTCCACACAACGATAAAGGTTTCGCCCAAGTCGACCTTTCCGAGGCTCAACTTTTTCAGTGTACAAGTTTTACCAAAGACTGTTCTTCTTGATAAAGCATTTTTAGTCAGTTTCATCCTCATCTAGCTTCCGAAGTGGTGTACGTAATAATACACTTCAGGAACAGTTTACCCTGGCAGAGGATGCAGGTAAATGAAAGGTAGTAAGTGGGTCCTCGGGATTTTAGGACATGGGTTCCCCTCCAGATTGGGAGTAGGAGAGAGACCCAAGGCTCGCGTGGGCAGGGTCGCATCCCTGAAGTAGACCTGTCTCTGTCGGGATGACAGGGAGTGTCTACTCGCTACCCTTAGATTTTTACAAATTAAGTTCAAAATAAAATAGAAACGCCCGAGCTTAAAAAACTGCACAAAAAAACAAAAGTAGGAATTGTAATTCCCCTGTAGAACAAGTTCATAAATCCCTTCGCCGCTTGAGAAGGAAATAAAGAATATGACTATTGAGTAGATAATGAAACATTTAGTCCTTGGGTAGATTTTTTTTTTCAGTTCATATGAGATTTAAAATCATTCCTGTCAGAAACAGTAAAAGGCCCCATCCATACATAAGACCTATTCAGTTCAAATTTAAACTAATTATGTATATGTTTGACTAAATCAAATTAAAAGGAATTCCTGAACTAATACGAGTCCTCTTGACAAACACCAGATGTCAGGTGTATAAAGCCAATGTAAAAACTAATTGGCCAGAAATATGCGTATTGATTATTTTGCAGAGTCAAAATTGGCATAACACAATAATATCACATATCTGATATATACCCAAACAGACAGGAGCCGCGATGAAGAGTAAGATGGCAATAGACTCAGTACATGCTCGGATTGGTCAAATCTAGCAGTCAAATCCTGCACATTGATATTGCTACAAAAGTCTTTCAAGCTGATGAACCTGTCTTCCAATTAAACATGACTATAGATCACAATATCCCTACTTTTAAACCATTGGAAAAAGTTTTACAAAATTAAATTATACAGAGAAGCAGGCAAGACAGTATCTCTACAAATTACTTGTAGGTCTTACCATAGTGAACATTTAAAAAGTCTTTTATCGCTCCCCCCTTTATGTTGAAGTTAGAAAACGTGATTAGGTCTCAAGACAATGTAAACATGTAAAACACGTCACCAGTATGAAATGAGAGTGTTACTTTAAATCAGAAGTTGTAGAGCATTCTCTATTACGATACTAACTTATAAGATTGATCACATATAAATGTGTAGAGAAAATTAAGTTAAATTCTTACCATATTGACTAAATTCATTCCAAAAATTTGTAGAGCCCGATAAAACTTTATATTCTTTGGCTATTAACAATTAATCTAATCTAACCTTCATCTTTTACCTGACAATCAAATTCTGCTACTTTTTAGAGATAGCACTCCTGATAATTCATCGAACAAATATTCTTGGATCATAAAACAATACATGGCGGCCATCTTTAACTCAATTGAGGTATGTTATAACAATTATATATCGACATTTGTGCATGCCTCCACAGGATGCGCAACGGAAAGGCAGCCTATAATGAAAAATAAGTGTTCCTAATTATACATCCCTAGATTCCTAAAGATGAGTCACTAGAATAGGCTTCGCTGAACACTTTTAAAGCTGATTACATTTCCTTATTAATCTATTTACAACCAAGGGGCAGATGCGTCGATGATGAGTTCAAACAGATTCTGCACATTCTTTAGTGTGGTCCTCTCCTTATTGGTCCTGGAATGATATCTAAAAATAAACAAAAGATAGTTAAATTCAAGAAACCGTACGATTTATGTTAGATTTGCTGGTTTTAGGAGGAAAAAAACCTAATTATTATTGCAAGTATCAATAGATTTAATGAATTTAGTTCGACCTCATGAAATATTCTAACATTTCTAACACTTCTCTTTGTTTATTTAAATTTATTCCAGTTTTTTGTGGTAGATTGGGCTGCGTACAACCACAGTTCGTTGCTTACTGAAGCCGTTGGGCCATACATAAGGCGGCACTTTGACCCTATTTCCTATGCAACTAAAATTTGTTTCTCAAGAGTTGATTTAGTTGACCCTTCTGGTTTCCCCCTTTGATTTTGTTTCTAAAAATTTATTTCGGTTTTATTGTCGATGAACAGTGTCGGGTCCTTTTATTTTCACCACACAGTTGTTTATCAATTTGAATTCTTAATTAATTATTAATTCTTAATCAATCTAATTATCCAAATTATTTTACATACAATTTCAGAACCAGTCATAGTTGACACTGTCACAGACTGTTAAAATTCCGATTGCCACCACTGTACATTTGAACATGTAAATCTTGGTTGCTAGAAAACAGCAGTACATGACCGTACCTTTAATATATTTTAGAATTCTTTCGACTCATCATGCGGTAGCTTCTGTGAATTTTCCAGGGAACTCTCATAAATGATAATTCTCATGAATAAATATTAATTTAATAATAATATAATAATAATTTAATGATAACTGAAACAGTGAAGATGTTACACTACGCATCCTAATAAAATACTATTTATGGTGTCAAATCTTGGAGGATATATAACAGTAGTTTGTCTACATTGCAAAGACATCAGTTACTAAAAAAATGTTAATAAACATTATATCACAATGAACAATCCCTTAAATTTCGCATAACTGTATGCCTTACAATCAATCTATAAGTGTCAGTTTAATGAATTATATGTGAAATGTTAAAACTCAAATAGTATAACTAGAAATAAAAGCATAATTATATGGAAACAGTGCAAGTTAATACACAACAAGAGTAACTATATAAAGCCCATTTTCCTATTTAATCCCTTTCTAAATGAGCTAAAAGCTAAAAATAAGGAGAGCATAAGAAAGTCAAAATTGAAAAATTGGGATCTAAAAATGAAACAAAATGAAAAATGAATAAAATAAAAATGAACAAAATGATCAAATAGTAAAATTCAAAACAAAAAATGGATGATTACATATCAATAGAGCAAAATAACAAATCTATTTTGTCTTCATATTTAAGTTTAAATATCGAAGTTTGCCAATCCTGAGAACAGATAACTTCATTAACGTCTGGAGGAATTCTACAAACGTAAAACGTTATTGGTGAATAAATAAAGAAATGAATAAATAAGTACTTATAACACCAAATTTCATCAAATTACTGAAAATTTGTACTTCGCAAAGCACTACAACAAAAAATACGTGTTTGCATAGCTATGCAAAAACTTAGTTCCAAATTTAATAAAGAAATGCTGCTTAACTTAAGACGAAAGACAGTGACTGGTGACGTTACTTGCACAAATTCTATATATCATATAATGGACCATAAAATGCAGTATAGAAGTCATCATGTAAAATAATTGATAGAGAAAAAAATTAATGGCAATGAGAGCGATGATGATACTGGCAGTAGTGAGAATTTAAGACTTCAATGTATGTTCTAACTACTTACTTTATATTTACTTGTTAGCAGTACATAGTTTTTGCGGCTTTACGCATTCTACCCTTCTACCTCCCTCCATCGAGATTTAAATAATTTCATTTTGATCAGCTGATTTAGAATGACATTTCTGTGTTCTGAACAAAGAGCTGAAAAAGCAGCTGATTTTCTTGCATAAATGGAATTCTGTGCTGTGGTTACTCATCATGTGGCTCTCATCAAAAGATTGCAAACAATTACTAACAAATTGTAGGAAAATTTCTAATGGCCTATCAAAAATAAATGAAATATTCACTCCAAAATCTCTGTTAAAATTGAGAAAAGCGTTACATGAAGAAGCATTGTTTTTATATTTGCATATTAAAAATTTAAAGGTTGCAAGAAGATTTTAAGAACAATAAAATCGCGAACATCTAGGAATACATGACATGAAACCTGTCTCTAATTTTGGAGTTGCCACATTCTGATAGTGAATGTTTATATCCGAACTGTCACTAAAAGATTAAATGTCCAATCCTTTGTTTCATCACAATTTGAATATTCCATGGATTTCAGAAGCCTCACATGCATGTTGAAGCGTTATACGAAATCATCCCTGTTACGGACAACGGAAAATACGTTTTCTAAAGGATCCTGATTATTTTTGGATATTAGGAAAACATTACCACTTTCACTTTGTTGATCTACCCATAATAACAGAACGGCATTTAATGCCCACAGGAACCCTTTCAAACAGTAAATGTCTCCACGTTTCTTACCACTTTCAAATACTTTCATTCATTCAAAGTAATGGAGTGCGTCACGAAGGATCTCACTATTATTAGCATTAAATCGAGAATGCCCACGCTTTGAGGATTTGAATGCGACGTAAAGTTGCCATTACGATAATCGAAATGTAATGAATGGACTTGAAGAAGTTCGATGTTGCTAGCACAGATGAACTATTCAATTGCTTGCTGGCTTGAGCTGTGACAATTGCTGCAGAAACACTGGCTCAGAACTTGAGCATCTAATCTGACTCAGACTGAAATCTTGACTTGCTTGTCCATAATTTTTGTGCTTGAAGCACATGTGCTGATCAAATCAAGGCCTGCCATTTTTAAATACATTTGCTGAGTTGCATTTTCTGAAACATTTTCAAAGTGAGATTTTTAATTAGGTGGAGACAAAAATTAAACGCCCAGTGAAGAAGAGTTTGAACTAGTCTGGATTAAATAAATAATTCATTGACTTCTTTTATTTAGTAATTGCAGTAACCCTTGGCTTCTATTATATTTTTTCAGTCACCATCTGGCACATATTTAGTCCTTTGGATAGCTGTTAAATATATGTATGTTAAGTATTTTAATTTTAAAATATATTTTAATAAACTATATGAATCTACCACCGGCATTTCTAGGAATGCCATTTTTCCAAATTCATTTTCAAAAGTGTGCAAAATAAATAAAAATCAATGAGCTATATAAATCTGGTACTGATAAAAACTGGCATTCATTACTTTATACAAGGCGCTTGTAAAAAGATCCCTCAGGCATAAGTTATGTTCTCTGTATCCCTTCGATTTAATATGTTTAGAAAAGAACCTATGTTTATGCTAAAGAGCTAAAATGTTTATTTGAGGCTCATGTATTTATAATTTACCATAGCTTTGTATGGAACTCCTGCTCTAGTTGCCAGGACGTCCTCCTTCAATCCATGATCATTGCAGAGTATTCCTACTACCTTGGAAGGGCTTGATCTGCTAAGCCTGGGTAACAGTAGCTTCTACCACTCGCTGCATAACCCAAAATTCTCGTCAGCAAAAGATCACCCATGGTATGCAGGCGGTATCACAATTTTTCTTGTTGAAGAATCCGTCTCATTTCACATGGCTCTGTTCCAGCTTCCCAACAGCCCCATCTGGAATTTTTACAACAATTAAATTTTCACTGGTCACATAGACTTGCAATCTGTACATGTTTACATTTAGATAGTTGTTTTGTGAATCGCACTTTAATCCGTTGCTACCTCTTTGCTCTATGTATCAGAAATTTTACTGAAATTGAAATAAGAGTCTGTCCAGTATTGTACGATTCGCTTTTCCTACTGAACCCTCAATATGTGCCATGTCTAACTGGTGATATGAACAAAAGAGTTTATCGATTTTTACAAGAATTATTAAATGTTTCTTCCACGTCACTTGGTATTCCACTAGGCCTTTCAAACATCACAACATCTCTTTCACAATTTTTAAAACAGATGTTGTATCAGTCACACCTTTAACATTAAATAAAAATTTGATAAGAGTCGTTACAAATATTGCCAACAGATTTCGCGAGCTAATCTCTACAATGGCAGAATAACTTTAGATTTGGCTTTCAGTGGAATATAAGTTTGGATATTGGAGTGTTTATTTCATTTAAATTAGGTTAACAAATAAGCAGTATAAAAGAGTGTGTAACATGTTAACATACTTATTTATTGAATAAAGATCTCGTCTCAGAAGGAACCTTGCGATACAAGAATGATGAACAATTAGTTTTGGATTCCTTGTTAAATTGTGTCCAAAGCAAAATTTCCAGCAAACATTGTGGTCGGTTTAATAATTCTTCAACCTGATTTCTTTGGAACTACCAATTTTCAGCATAAATCTGTTACATAGTATTACTTCTTATTTCATAGTCATTGAAAATGGCTTTAATTATTTATTATTTACTTTTATTACTCCTTTATTGTAGAACTCGCATTTTGACGCTTTATTTAATGACGCTTATAATGACTTTTTTCAGACAATTCTGTTAATTTCACCCATTTCAAGTTTATAATAATTGTTTGTTCATTACTGGTCAACATCCTTAGAAAAATCCCGCGATTGAGGTAATTTCTAGGTATTGCCCGGCAATTTTTTTTGTTTACCGTAAAGTGTATGTTGAAATTTGAAAATGTTCATGGAAAATAAATAGGGACCGGCTCATGTTGAAATTTTGTATGGTTGATGTCATTATGTTATATAAAGGTTATGTGAATCTTTCATTTTAAACCATTTTTTCACGATATTCTTAAATTTATTAACTACTGGTACTTTTTGCAAAACCGAACGATGGGAATAATACTAATGGATGCAATAGGATAAACTATTTTTTTTTGTTTTTTTTTTTCTTCAAATTGATAGTTTATCTCTCCTTTCTTATGGTTTCTGTACAATTGCTGTACCTTTATTATTTTCTGTCTTACGTCATTGCAAAAAAAATGGTCTCTGGGACAAACAAATGGAATAAAATTAAAACTATTTGATAGCTCGACCTAAAATGTGGAGGGTTCATGTAATACCACAAAACTCATATTTCCGCGTATTCAACATAGTTGTAAATAACTTTTTTAAAGATTTATTATTAATTTTTATTTTTTCCCTATTTGACAATTTCTAAGCAACAAATTAATTTATCCACATTTATAAAACGTCACTTTAAGGCTAGTTTCATGTTTTAAATGATTATTACTACAACTTTTTATTGGATATAAACTTTTGCAATGATAGGTGATAATTAAAACTCAGATTTGTAGGCAGAAAAATTGAAAAAATATACATATATAATATATCTGCCGAAGTAGGCAAAATATAGAGATAAATAGGCACAAAAGGCAAAAATATATGCTATGTAGGCAAAAAATATACCTTTTTTCTACACTAGTTTAATAATTTTAATACAGGTAATTACGGTTTATATACATTAGCAGAACAGTATTAATTATTAGTGAATTGGCTAGTAGTAAATCGTTGCCATACAAAATACTTAAGGTACCTAAAAATTAACATGTAGTTACGAACTGCAAAAAAACTACTTTAATTTAAAAGCTACATATTATGAATATTGCGAATTACACTTATTATCATCATGTATCCAATCATGTTTCTAAATTGTACAATTTAAATGATTGTCTTCTGTCCCTGAGTGAATGTCTGTAGATAGAAAAACTAGGTTCTACATCCACAAAAGTAATGGCAGCATATTTTAATGCAGACAAAATTTAAGGAACTTTACTTAAGAAAGTAACATTCATTTTTAACTTAATTTTTACACAACTTCATTTTTACATTGCACGTCTTCTATTTTTTTTGAAATTTGTTGACCAACGCTGCCCTTAGTATTATCAATGTTTAGTTTTAAATTTTCGATTAGTTGAATGGAATCGGTAAAGGAAACTTTACTTTTTTCTAATTGTGTCAAAGTTTCACAAATTATATTATAGTTCTTATTTATTAAACTTAAGTTTTGGCTCAGCGTAATGATACGTAAAATCTTTTTCGCTTCCTCAATTGCTATGGATGAATGATCGTCAAATGTTGACATTACTACCTTTATTTGGGAAAAGTATTTAAAATAACGCAGCCACAAGCCAAGTACCCGATCGTGTAATGACAAGTTTAGGAGGCAAAATGGTGCATCAGGTAACGTTTCTTTATATATTGTGTCTGTACTCTTGAAGGAGCCTAAACAAAAACCTTTTTCATATTATTTATCAAATCATTTACTAGCGGAAAATACTTTGCTATTTTTTTTTGCTATTCGGTTTACATGGTGAGCGAGAGAAGTGCAAGGAAATAAATTTGGGTAAAATACTTTTAGGTGAATTCCCGCGTTTGCCATATATGAGGCAGCATCACTTAGCATCAATACGATATCTACTGATGGTAGTACGGTGGTACTACGGATGGTACATAATTTGTTTTTTTTAGTTCTTCAACAGCAAATAAATAAGCTTCGGATGCACAATTTTCGGACAACATATCAACTAACAAATTTGCTATATATCGACCGCATACAACTATCGTTTCATCAACAACAATATAAATAAAATTATTTTGCAAACATGACCAAATTTTGTTCACAGTATCTTACAATTAATGATTACTTTTGCCATAAGTGCCGCTTTGGTCATTTTGAAATGTCACTGCCATGTTTTGCCATGTTTCCCAGATTTCCCTTGAATATACTAGAATTTTAATTTCTCTGTTGTACAAGTACACTTCACCCGAACCAGGAATCACCAATACCTGGTCGGAAGGGGTAGGCAGCATTTTATGCTACTAATGTTGACAACTTTTTAAAAGTAGTTTCTGAAATTGACAATGATGTAATTTCAATGAGCAAATTTCCATAATTCCAATTTGCGGTGAAAAATTGGCACTGATCAAAACTCACTTAGTTTTTTTTAACCAGCCATAATAAAAAAAATAGAACTTTTGCACAATACGTTTAATAAAATCTGCCGAAGAAAAGTGCTGGTGGAAAACCAGAAAAAATTAAATATAAAACTTCCAGATAATTTCAGTAAAAACATTGGTGGTGATGAAGTAGATTTAGAAGCTGACCAAAACATTGTTGATATATTTAAATGTGCCCCATTAACAACCATGGATGTAGAGTTCTTTCTGAATATAAATTCTCAAGGACCATAAACAAAGGTTTACTTCAAACAGTTGACCAATGTGCATTGTTGCGGATTTTAATAATTAGTAATATACATATGCACCTACACATTGTAAATAAATAATTGTAAATAAGTAATATCGAATTAATATATAATAGAAACACTTTCACAGCCTTTTTTTCAAACACTAATGATTCGTACTTGTTTCTGCTAGTTTTAAATTTTTCGATTGTCACTTTATAACATTTTTACAAAAACAAAATCTGGCCATTAAAAGTAACTAAAAAAAAAAAAATGAAAATTGTAGTAAAATATGGAGCTGGATCCAATGAGACGCAATAACATTTTTTATAACATTAAAAACACTAAATTTTGACACCCATTATGATTTGTTACTTTAATGATTTAATTAATCCCAATCCCAATCAGCTCAGGGACAAAATGTTCTCCTGACTGCCGTATCTATTTCCATTTCAAAACCATTTCATGCTATTACTTTATTGACTCAGATTTTCTTATGTAACTTGCTATGTAACATCTGGTGTATGAATCTTGCCAGATCATTTTTCTCGGAGTTACTTATTAATTTGTTGTTCACCTCTCATGACCTTAAATATGAAGTTTACTTATCCCTAAATTATCTACTAAATTTGGTATTATCTTTTTTAAATTTATGGAACTAATCAGCTCTGCGTTCTTGTTTATGGTTCATCCAGAGTTAAATACTATGGATGTTGAATAATTTTTTTACCAACAGAAAAAAAAATCTTGTCTCCCCAGTATATATTTTACCATCATACTGATGTGTATATAAAAGGGCAACCTGCAATACTTTTCTATCAACTTTACGAAGTTATTCAATAAACATATAGTGTAACATGTTGCGAATGAGTTAAAATAGGAATTTCACCCCCCTTAGACAATCTGCAAATAAATCACCTTCTTACAGTTTATGCTGTACTATCATATTAATATGTACACCTAAGGGCAACTTAGCTTTTTTTAATATTCAATGGCAATTATTCAATAATCATACCATTTAATGGTGCGAGAATGACTTCGAATACCAATTATATCCCCTTAGACCCTCTACGAGTAAATCGCTTTTTGACAGATTATTCTCAAACATCATATTGATGTTTGTGCTAAAGGGCAACCTGCCTGTTTTTTCTATAGATTTGAAAAAAATTATTCAATATTCATACGATTTAATGGTGAGCGAATGAGATTCAATACTAATTTTAATGCCTTTGCAAGTCAATCAACATTTTACAGTTGACCGTCTACTACCATATTAATTAATCAATTCTTTGATACTAAAAAAGTATTTTTAGAATTGTAATTTTACATGTCATTGTCGAAACGCTACTGGTAAAATGGCTGCTAGAAATTTCACTTCGAAAAATTGGGTACTGAAATTTTGTCTGCTAACTTCACACTGGTCAAAAACAACTGCTATTGATGTGAACAATGAGATTCAAAGGTTGAGGAGGATTGAGATCGTCCGACGCCTCTGAAGCAGAAGGTGGTCATCACATAGCTTAAGCCTACAGAAAAGGCAACACAGGCTGGAACCCGGCAGATCATATGCAGGAAAAACAAAACGAGTAAAAGATACTCGTGAAATAGCATCGAGACTATTAATGTATCTTTAAAATTATAAATAAACATTGATTGTAGGTAAACAAAAAAAATGTTTTAATGATGTCTAAAGTTTCAAGGGATGAGTACTGTGCTAAGGGGTGAAAGGGTGGTTTTGGGAATCCGCTACTAGTCCCTATCATCAGCAATAAATTATGCTGCTCGGTACATGTATATATATACATGTACTTCATAAGTAGGCAGCTTCATAAGTACAGGTGTAGATGATGTCGCTGAAAGTTTACTGAATGAGAGATGAAGCGATAAAACCCTGGTTTAGGTAATAAATTAGCAATAAAATATGGTAATATACAAAAGAATGGTGACTTATGAAGTGAATGACCTGGCTTAATAGACATTAGACTGAATATAGTACCAATCAGATTAGAAATTCTATCGACCGAGTATCATCAACGTTATCAACTTCAAACCACACATATATAACATAATAAAAATGTTTACAATTAGGCCAAGCAGTATCCTCTGAAAAAAAATTCCCCTCTAATGAAAGCATTTAATCACCACTCTCCAATAAATATCCAGATCATAATACCACACCAAAGCCAGTAACCAAATCAATTATCACAAATTTATAAGAAAACAGATAGGTGCCACATTAGCCAAAACTGGGAGACAAGTCCCAAGAAACACACTGGAACAACAGATGATATGTTAGTAGAAAGTTATTAGAAAATAGGAGGAAAAATTTACAAAGATCAATAAAAAATAAAGTTAATAGACAATGGCAGAGGCATAGTAAAACCATTAAGCCATTAGGAAACACCCCAATTCAACCAGGAGAGAGATTAAATCAGAAATTATCACTTCTGACTTCTATGCAACTGATTGCTAATCGATAATAATAAATAACATAATAAAAGTGGTTGTTTAATAACCGTTTGTATTTTTTTTATAAGTTTCAAACTGTTGAATGTAGTAATAGTAATTACTTAGGTATTGTAACAACTATTCTATAGGAAAATAAATTGTGTGCTTTACAATGTACCGAATATGCCACAATCGCTAGGTTACCTACAGAACTGCCTGCATTAACTGATTTTTTGTGCCAATGAGTGTCGAACATTTGCTGTCTGGCATTCTGTACATATTGACACAGTTAAGAATAATGAGCAATGAGCTGAAGGATGTTCTCCATTTTGCCAGGAAAAGCAGTGCAATGGAAACTATTCTTTTGCGAAAAATTATTACTTGTTCTTCAAACAAATTTAGTATGGTCAGAACTGAATATGAAGAAGTATTAATACATAGCAAAGAATACAATATGACACGTTCGTACTAAATAACACTCTGTATATTATTGTCATAGTTCTTTCTAATTATATTTAACTTTCCATGAACCAATCTGAATATAAAACAAATATTCAATGACTTTTTATCTCAAGTAATCCTGAAACTTTTAAATATTATTGTTTTCGTTATTCCCTTCTTTCCTTTCACTTAATAGGTATTACCTTTGTATCGAAAAGGACATTCAATCGCAAATCAATATTTAATTAATCGACTTCTTGGCCGATATAAAAAGGAAGGACCTGTTTACATGATAAAAAATTAATTATTACAGTTCTGGAAGAGTGGTTATTCTGTCCAATTTAAATTTAATAAATTCGTGGTTTACTTGTGGTAAAACAAAACGAGTCACTTTCGACAGTTTAACAGGGTAGCAAGGATGTACCTAATTAAGGCATTTGTGAAAATGAAGCGGTAACGAGAAGTAATGACTCACTCACCTTTGGATTCAGCTGCAAACATTTTCGCTCGATGATCACCTGCTTGTCGCTTGCGGATTGATTAAAAAGCACTGGGCATTGAAGTGATGTTGAAAAGAAAAAGAAAACACTGATTTCATTCACTACCACGTATCGAAAAGCCTACCAAATCTGTACGGCAGGGCCTAAAGACAACATGGCGGTCGATGCGGTAGATACAATAGTGACGTCTCCCCAGTGTTGCCGACACCGAACTGATGTCAACCACAGAACATTTACGTTAGAGAAATGTAAACTCCTTGTATTTTGAATGGCATCAGGTGGCGACGTATACGCTTTCTGGGCACCTGACCCTGAACTAAATTATGGTGGGAATTTCAAATCTCATATCTCTTTCTCATTCTTGATTAAAGTTAAAAATAGTTATTCCTCGACAAAATATAAGTGTATAAACAATATTATAATGAACAATTCAGAGTTTCGAAAATAAGTGTATTGTAATTTGGATTGTTCTCTCTAATGTTTTGATTAGATTCTATTCTTGATTGTTTTGGATTCGCGACGTTTACTCTTGTGGTAGATAGAAATGACAACTCTACAACTTGGGTTGTTATGCCAGTTTGTAAAGTTCTGGGTCTGTGGTCTGGTTATTGACGCAAAAGATCTTTCGGTTTTATTTGATTGATTCACCAAGTTGATCTGTCTTCGTTGTTGGATTGATGTTGAGTTTGACGTTACACTTCCTGTAGTTGGTATAGCTGGGAAGTCTACAGTAGAGAACTTGAAACCCCCTTCTGTCTTCATATTTGGTCTGATATGGGCATTTTTTGATTTGTCTCGTGAAAGGTTAAGTTTTCAAAAGCCGTCGCTTTTTTTATTTCGGATTATCTTTTGAACTCTGGCCATCATTTAGAAGTTGCTTTATGTTCTTTGGACCTAGAGTAAATACAATTTAAGAAACACTAGGCTAAGTTGTTGTCACAATTATTTTCTCTTTCGGTATGGATTTTTTTACACAAATCGCATGCCTCTTCTGGGTGGCTTTTACCGCATGAATTACACCTTGGTTTACTTTTACACAATTTTTTGGTGTGACCAAACCTAAGACATTTGAAACATTGTGTAACCGGGGCCTCTTATGGTGTAACTCTAGCAGCTAATCGGCCATTGGAATTGAAACAGGGCAGAATTACTCCCTCGAGAATGAGTAAAAGGGCACTTGTAGAAATAAGAACAGTCTTGTCCTCTTTTATGGTTTTTCTTGACAGTCTCCTAACCTCTAGTACTGGGTATGGGGCTCGATAAAGTTCGCATGATACCTTCGTTGGATAATTTTGCGTCAACTGGCCTAATAATGTCTTTACATGTGACATAGTTCAAAGGAATAAATAGGTTGTAGCCTTTCTCTTTGAGAATTTTGATTATTAAAAATTGGTTTGTACTTTCATAATTCATGAATTATGAAATCTATTTATTCCCTTTTTATCTACTTTTCTGACCCCTTTCAGGTTGAGATCAAATATTTCTTTGGCTATACTAAAGTGGTTTAATTTGCCTGCATTTCCATCTTCGGGGCTGACTTCAACGATGACGCAAAACGGACCTACATCTCTTTCTGAATATTGTACAAAGAAGTTTTTCTTCGAACAGTGAGAAATGAAGGCAAAAAGGGGAATGTTAATTTCGATTTTAATTTGATTTTGTCAATCCTCCTAATAAATTGTTACATGCAATCACATGAGGATATACAATGCCATATTTTGCTAATGTTATAGAATCGATTAACAATTCAAATTGTTCGTTTGTACCGTGCATTAATTGAGACCACAGGGTGAGATGAAAATTTAGGATTTGATACGATTTAATATGACTTAAAGCCGTTTGTTTAATAAATTCGTTTGTGATGTGCCGGGATGGCACTCAGGTTCGGGGCAGGTGGATATTTTAAAGTTGTCTACCCTCAATCATCGAATCAGCTATATTACCATAAAATGAACGAATGTTACCGAATACAGGTATCGATAATTGCCCTACTTACAGGTCATGTGTCAAGAAAATAGAAATTGAAAGGCCAGGAACCAATATTTGATGCAACTTTAGAAGTGTATTTTAGAAACGAAAACAATTTCCATGAATTTTGTTACTTCATAGAAAATAGATGATAGACAAATCAAAATTACATATACCATTTACGTTCATTCATATATTTCTAATAGGGCTGTGAAAGGCCCAAATGTTAACGGTTTTTAATACTGACTGCGAAGTTCGCAAATGGCGTTAAGTTTTATTATTTTATTGTTGATTCCAGACTTTCTTTCTACTGTTGCTAGCAAACATTCGAAATGTGCCGTTTCACCCACGGCACATGGCGTTTGGACAACCTACACGTAAAATAGTCTGTATTTTCGACTGTCCACAGTTTGCTTTTATTATTATCTTTCTTTTTGTTCATTATGATTTTCTCATAAAACTCAATGACTTTTGTGTTATTTGTAAAAACCTGTACGAAAACATACATTTTTTAGGTCAAAAGTCAACGTGCTCAATCGCGAATTACTCCGAAAATATTGACTTATCAAAAAAAAATTCATGTATCATTTATTGCTTACAATTGACTCCTCTGTCGATTTCTGTGGTTATTTTGAGTGTAAAAATTTTCATTCCCAAGAAAAGGTGGGAGTCCAGGGCTTAAGGACTACTGGGCACGATATAACTTTTATTACCTGAGGTATTCCCCACGTTGAGTAAAATTTTTACGTCAATGGATTCAGTTATAAGGAATTTGGAGGCAAGAACCTTTAGTAACTGGACTATATCATTGTCTGTAATGTTTTTTTACATCTTTTGAAACCATTTTCATGAACTTTTTGTAACACTTTTGTAGATATTGTAATAGTGTACATTTATTCAAAGCTCTACTAGAAGCATTCAGATTTGCAAATGAAATATCCGTTACAATTCTTGAAACTATTGGCCATTCTTTCTTACATTCACAAAAATAACGAAAAGCATTGATTATTTTGAAAATTGAACTGGAATCATGGACAGCAGTTATCACGGAATATATGGGAAATATTCTTGAAATAAATACAAGTTTAATAACAGATGTATAAAAGTAGGTCCTGTTAATATCATTATTGGGTCTTCTTACTAATCCCCCATTTGCATCAATATGTACAGTAATGCAAATTTGAAGCTTTTTACATTGTATAAGAAATGATAACTGCTCAATACTATAGAGTTTTTCACAAAAAGGAACATCTACTTATTCAATAAATTCTTAATGAGCGCCTTGCATTAACATCATATCAATAATATTGTTTTTATCTCGATGTAAATGAGAAAGTGCTTTAATTTTTCTAATAGATGGGTCTAACTTCATGTTTTGTAAGTTCCTCCCTTCCCTTAAAATTGGTTTTTTGCTTCTAAAAAAGACTATTTTTTTTAAAGAAAAAGGAGTTTGTTTAAAGGGATTTTTTTTTACGTTTCGGTTAAATAATTAGGATGATTATAATTCAGATAATACACTTCTGTCTGCTACTGACAAGCAAATTTTAAATGATTTGCAGTTATAGTTATTACACTGCGCAGTTATAACAAATGCATTTCTTTTCAATGAAAATTTGAAATATTGTAATACCAAAATGAATACGTTGTTAACATACTTACTAATTCTACTGCGGAGAACAAATGGATAATATTTTTTATTCAAGACTCCATTGTTATAGACGAATTTGACACATTTTCGTCTATTTCAAAACGGTCTTCGAGATAAGAGCAACTTCTATTTGGAGTAAAATTTGCTAAATTTTTAGAATTTTTTGGTGGAACCAAAGGGGAATGAAAATTTGACAAATTTAAAATTTCTTTAGGAATATGAACATCCTCTGGTGTAACAGTGTTTATATGTGCTAAAATTTTATTCACTTATTTTATTCAATTATTCGAACATCGTCTTTTCCCTTCTTTGGGTCAAGCAAAATTGAGCTGATAAATCGTTGAACGTCCTTTAGTTGAGATGTCATTTTCACAAACTTCACTATACAAATTGTGTTCGCATTAAACTGAGGTAGGAAAATTATTTGTAATAATAATAAATTACATATTGGCGAACTTATTGTTTTAGTTTTGGGGAAACAGCGTGAAAAAGCTTAAATAACACACGGGAAAAATTCGAAAACTATTCGTATGGAAAAATGAGATAACTTACCGTTCTGAGTTTAAACAATGTACCCGATTCATAACTTATACATTAGTTACTAAAATCGCCGCTGAATCCGACTTCGCTCGCTTAATATGCCTACCTTCCCCGTTATCCCACTTATCAATTTAAAGAACCGTACTCTTACTGTTATTTTTCCCCCTCCTGTAAAATGATTCCTTATGTTGAATAGCTTTAAATAAAAGAGTTAACAACCAGGGTTTCCTAAAATTATTATTATCCTTATCAATATTGAAACAGTAATTGCTTTTTGAATTACATTCTGGATATCATTAATTAATGAGCCAATTGCTTCATCACGATTAGTTATTGTATTATTTTTATTTAAATCTGATAAAGCAAATAGTTCAATTAAATTTTTATATTTAATTTTAGGGTGTTTTTTTTGGCTTACTTCTAATCTCTATATTTATATTAAAAGCACAGAATAGAGGAAAGTTGTCAGTTAATACCTGATTATGTTTCATGCATTTAAAATTATAACCACCATTAACAAACATGTTATCAATATATCTACACGTTCATTTAGTTTTGCAATACTTCTAAACATTGGTAAGTATTCTGAAGCAAGCGTAATGTTTAATAAGTCTTCAGCATTTTTCTCAGAATTAAGTAAGTTTTTATTGCTATGATACAGCTATATTATACAGCTATGATATGATTTAGTGTTAATCTACTACTATAACTTTATTTATGACATCAGTAAATCTAGGCTCCTCACAATTAAAACATCTTTATAGAGCAGATATAAGTAACTGGTATTCTGAAAAATTTATAACTTCAATTTCAAGCACAATTTTTTATTCACATATATCACAACACCAGCAGCCATATTCATTGTAACATTATTATAGTGTATGATATAATTAGGAAGTTTGTACGAGTAAGGAATTTGTAAAATACCAGTATCAGTGCAGACAATTATTATAGGCAAAAAACATAGGCTATTAATACACGCTTCAATTGTAACTAAGTTTGCATTTGGTCTTGTTATATTTACACACAAAATTATGCTATCGTATTCTGTAAGTTTAATGTTTAGATTGTCAATAGAAAAAAATTCAAGCTCGTTTGTTCTTTTAAAAATATCAAAATTATCATTAAACGCAAGTTATGTATATAGGTATATAATAGGTTCATTGTTAAACAACACAACATGTAGATTGCATACTCAGCATCTAAAAACTATAAATACGTTTGAAATTGTATTAAGTACGACTTTTGCATTGTGACTAGAGACTTTGCCATTTCATATCGCTCGCTGTAAGCTTTTGTTCGGAAAATAAAGTTTTTAAAAACTTAAAATACGGAGTAATTTCCAAAATTCGCAATGTAAAAAAGAAAAAACAATTTATGTATATTTGGATACTAAAAAATAAATAAACCTTATATGACATGCTTCTCCCACCTGGCATTATACGTTTTATACTTGACTTGATTAGTTAGTTAGTGGTTAGTAAATGTATTTTATTCATTAATGTAATCATCACAGTATTCCCATCCATTATCATTATCAGCTGTCTATCAGACATGTTTTTAGCATATTAGCATGTAAATTACGATGTTGAACTCTTAGACAGGGTTTTTAAAAAGCGAAATTCTACACGTGAGACGTTTATTCTGCAATGCTAACAGCAATAGTCTGACAATCTTTTCTATTTAACTCGTATTTATAATATAAGAACGGAAATGCAAGCTAATCAGTTTAAAGTGCAAACTAGGTAAATACAATGTCGTAACTTGTATTATGTAGTAGCATAACAGCATCCCCATAATTTTAAATTTCGGTCTTGTTGAAAGAGAGTTTTTTATTGAGTATAGTAATGAGTCCATCAGCAGTACGAATTATTTATTTGGATCCATTAAAATATAATTCCAATTAAATATTTTATTAGACCAATTAATTTTTGTAAATTCATTGATTAAATTTTTGGCAAAGGATATTGATAAATAACAAAAAAGATTTGTCGTGGCTTAAATAACAAAGTAACATGTGTCACGCCTAGGGGGTATGGGGTGTCCCTAGGAGTGCCCTTGGGGTTTGCTCAGAGGTAGGGAATATATAAAGTGGGTACAAAACAAAGTGGATTTTATTCACGATCGAAACACGTTGAATCCAAAAGACAACAAAAAAATACCAACACTAAACAGGATAGCTTGAGGGAAGAGTAATCAGAGTGAACAAAACGGCAAATGAAGTATGGAAATACAGCGGTCAATCTTAATAAATTGGGTATCGTTACATAAAAAATACCTGCTTAACTGGTCCAGAGGCACGAGGGAGGCTGGCACGATTGCGGGATGGTCTCAGGGGTGCCGGGCAGCAGCGTGACGACGGGCTAAAGACTACCGACTACGGACTCCCTCTCCCCTATTGGGACCGACAATTTATATCCGTAATATTCGCAGGTTCAGCGGTTCTGTACTCATGTGGGTCGCCGAATTTGCGAAGTTCGGTTCGCCACAGGTGAACCGATGAACCCGTGGACTAGTTAATTTCGTCATGAAGATGTTATTATTCGCCAAACTGCAACTCGGCACATGGCGACGAACTTGTGGCCCGGGTCATAATAAATGTAGGTCGATAATTAACGCAATCGTGACATATCCCCCTCGCCTCCGAAAGCTGGCCTCCAGCTTTTCAATCCTGAAACCATTACCAAAAAGAAAAAATTAACAAGTAAAACATTATTCTGCTCCCGCCTTGGTACGCCCCTGGCTATTCTCGCGCTGGAGATGTTCGAGTGCGATCCGGCTAATTCGTATTTGCCGCGGCTGCGGTTGGGGTGCGAGTATTAGCGTGTCCTGCGCCATAGGTATCACGCGTCATGCTTATCTCGTGAGCCGTCCCGTGTCTATGGCTTCGTTCTGTTCTTGACACTCGAGCGCCCGTTTCTATGGTCCATTTGGTTGTTAATGGCCGCCGTGGGTGTCTAGTGACGTGCTCGGCGTGTTTGGTGAGTTGCCCTGTGTTTGTTGAGTGCAGGCGGGTGATCCTTTGGGGCACGTCCCGTCACCGCAGCGTCTGTTGGAGATCCCAGGACCGAACCCGTTGGTGAATATCCTAGGGAATAACCAAGGAGCCGTACCATGTGGCGTGGGTTCTAACAAAGGAAGTCGTATCTGATAGAGGTATGTAAAAGTTATTTAAAGTTCCCTAAAATGCCTTACCGAATACTCTTAACTTGGTCTGTCTGAGAGCCCGTTACCTTTTCTCTTGCCCATATTCCTCCTTATAGCCCCATTTTTATCATTATCATCAATCATTTCCTCAAAATCACTTTAATCACTTTAAGGTACCTTATATCTTAATTTCAATCACTGAGACAGTCCACCATTTAGCCTTGTCAATCTTCTCAAAACATTCACGCTTTCATTCCGGCCGGTTTAAAAGTATTTCACTCATACACTCATTCATAATCTCATTCATGTGGTGGTGTCTGTGTGAATTCATCTGCCTTTCAGAAGGTGAGTTTTCACTCGTCCTGGGAGCATCTTCCAAACCCTCCTTCTGTTGCAGGTAACTTAAGCATGGGAAGGGTGCCTTCACCACTCCCTATGGGCTTCTCTCGAGCCCTCTTTCCTTGACTAATACTGTGGGCCCACTTTAATACTGGAGGATTACACTTTTAGGGGCTGCAGCCACGATTCGACCACTTCGTCAACGATTCCAGAACAAACAGCTATTTCTCGGGCTATGTGCCTCACGCCAGACGCTGGATTACTGCCCGGGAATCGTTGGAGGGTTACTGGCTCGTTGCTGCTGTGACATATGTGGCTCTCAGCAGGACCAGGGTAATACTTAACGTACTACCTCAACTAAAACAAACATTATAAAATGAGAACAAAAGAGAACTGACATAATCTCAGCAAAGTTTTAACTAAGACTCTTCCCTCAACTTGATCATTCGAAACCGTGTTTTACAACGAGTGTGAATGTACCTAATATGTCCCTAAATGAATGCGAATAATCCCTAAATAAATACAATACAAAGCTATCATTGAAATTAAACTGCCTAACTGAATATTCAAGTAGTTATTAAAAGTTAACACTATGCAACAAAGTAAAAATAAATCTAATTAATGTCCCAAGTTGTCAGAGAAAAAGAACAAAAAAAAAAAAGTACCATAAAATAATGATCAGGAATGAATACTAAACCCAATTTTTGTAGGTGCGGTACACTAATCCTCATCAGACTGTTCATTGTCGGGTTCGAGGACTGCATGGAGGACGCATGGGGCACTCTTTCCGGGGCGAATAGCTGCCAGTTTTTCTGGGTCCATCTTGATGGCGAATCGCGTCTCTGGTGCTTGTGTCGTTCTGGGTGCTTGACGTTGATGGCCTAACGGCGCCTGCTCTTCCGGTGGTGTTAAGGGGGAATTCACGTTTTGTCGCCTTCGGTACCACAGGAGCATTAACCGGGCGGCCAGGTAAATCAAGAACATACCCAGGGCTAGGCAGATCAAGGCGAAGAGGGCATCGTGTTCGACCCTTCCTCTCTGTTTGGCGTGAGTCGGGACGGCCAGAGCAGGAATAGCTGCCAAGTTCCTATGACCCTGTAATAGTAGGTAAGCGACACAGATTGACAGGGTTATGTTCCAAATTAGAAAGATGGAGTCGCTGTGATGACCGTAGGTGTAAGTACTCCCTGATTGTGGGATATTTTCCAGGATGCTCCTTATGGTATCTTCATTGGATGTCAGATTCACATATGGAATGTGCAGTGTCCAGTTTGGATTGAGGCATTCCGACAAGTTCAGGAATGTAGGCGGCTCCGTTTGCGTTATTGGCTTCAGTACAAACGACTTCAGTGTGGTCCATGCTGCTGGGATGATATGGGTTGTCCTGGCAACGCCTGGCAGGTCTTCTGGACATGGATACTTCATCGGGATCAGAATGTTGTTATCCACCTTCAACTCGCAGTTGCAGGGTACCTTCGTTTTGACCGCCCCCGGGGCTGAATATGAGAGTTCTGGGATGGGGTGCACTGACCCATTTCTGCATACTACCCTGGTGCTGTTTTGTGGGTGTGTAATGGCGTAAAGTTCCTCCTGGAGTTCTGTGATCACCATTGTACGGGACTTGCGGCAGGTCAAGGGGCAGTGGTGTGAAAGTTCCTCGATGGGGGCTCCATTGTACAGTTTCTTGGCGCACTGCGGCCCTTGGAAGGACTCTGACGAGAACCGGGGAATAAAGCAGAGGCGATCTTTAAATGGTTTACAGTGTCCCAGATCGGTTCCTGAGATTTGCCGTACCAGGTGAGTTTCAGTTGTGTCATTGTATGTTGTTGCTAAGAATACCGGGTTGTGCTCTATGCAGCATGTTTGATCCTTCCAAGCAAAGGGGGCTGTGATTAATTCAAAAATTTTCCAGGTGTGCCCGATTTGCGTGATGGGGATCCTTACGTGGACCAAAATTTTCCCTTGGAAGAAGGTGCAGTCCGTCAGAGGGAGCTGGTAGTATTTCTGGACTTCTTCCACTGGAATCGTTAGTCTGCGATTTGCCTTCGCCACTTCAGATTGCAGATGGCTGAGATCGTGGCTAATCACTGCCGGGTCTAGAATTGCAGGTGGTATCTGATGCTGACGACATGACATTAGTGTATGTTGTTTTCTTTGAGCCCTTGTTAGTTGAATAATGCTTACTATTATGTTAAATTGGTTGATGATAACTGATTTTTGTATGAGTTGTAGGTGATTCTCCCTTTGCTCAGTGTCGTTGCGAATGAATCCCTGGAGGCTGTGGATCTGGTATTCAGTGAGCTCTAGTGTTTTCCTCATCTGGCGTTGGTATTCCTGGAATTTTCTGGAGTTCGTGGACACATCGCGAAGGCTCTGTGACAGGGCCGCCTGTAGTCCCTGTAGTTTTCTCTGCAAGGTACCTTCGTTCATGATGAGTGAATCCAACTTGTGTTGTGTGGCGACACCACAGCACCAGGAGAGACCTTCCCCGATGAAGTCCAGGGATCGTTTAAATCTTGGCCCTAGCTCCTCGTTTCGGAGGTACTTGGGATCCCATGTGGTGGCCAGGGAGCTGTACTCGTTGGACCATGCCTTCCGTAGGTGAACGATCTTTTGGGCTATGACACAGTTTGGGGATTGTATCTTGTTCTGGCAGGGTACATCCTCTTGTTCCGGTTTGGTGAGTTCCTCGTCCCATTTTGCTTCATATACTAATGGTATCGTTGCTTCGTAGCTCACCGTTTCTGGTAGCTCCTTCCAGAAGGCGCCTGCTGTCACTTCGACGTGTGATCCGCTAACTCCTGGCAGGATCAACCAGGGAAGAATCGTGAAGATCATTCTGTGAATAGTGTATATAGTGTAGGTAGGTCTCTATAGGTATTAGGCTGAGTTTTAGGAGTATGTATATTTTTCGTTGGGGTAGGTTAGGTTGTTTCTTGAGGGGTTACGATAGGGGTCCAGGGGTCATGGTACGGAAGTATTCGGCTGACATGTACAATTTCCTTTTTTGAATTATTGGTAGGCCCTTTTTGGATCTCATAGTCTACTTCTCCGACTTTCCTAGTGATGTAGTAGGGGCCAAACCATTTTAGGAGAAGTTTCTCGCTGCGACCTACCTTCCTGACGGGGGTGAATACCTTGACTTTGTCCCCCGTGTCGAAATCGATGGACCGATGTCCATTGTTATACCTGATTCTGTCCCTCTCCTGGCGGTTTTTAACGTTTTCCACAGCCATGTTGCGTACTGCCAGCGCTTTCTCTCTGATTTCTAGGGTGGTAGTCGAAGATGGTGTTTCCATTAGGTTAGCCTCTGTTGGTAGAATGGGCTCACGACCGTAGACTAGCATGAAAGGGGAGAACTTTGTTGAGTCTTGTTTCGCGGTATTGTAGGCCCAAGTGACGTGAGGGAGGTATCCACACCAGTCCGTTTGTTTAGTATTGGTGAATACCGCCAACATATCTGCTAGGGTTTTATTGAGTCGTTCTGTGAGGCCATTACAGCTGGGGTGGTATGCTGTAGTGAATTGGCTTGTGGTTCCCATCAGTTTCAACAATTCCCTGACTACTTCCGACCGAAAGGTTGTTCCTCTGTCACTCAGAAGGTACTTTGGGGATCCGTGCCTGGTAATTATTTTTTCTAGCAGGAATTTTGCCACCTGGTCTGCCTTGCCGTTGATGAGGGCGGCGGTCTCTGCCCATCTTGTTGCATAGTCGGTTGCCACGATTATCATTGTCTTCCCTTTTCTGCTCTTACGGAACGGTCCCAGTAAATCGATTCCCACTCTCTCAAAAGGTACTCCAATAGGGATGGGTTGTAGAAGTCCAACTGGTTTTTGATTTTGCTGGCCTTTCCTTGCCTGGCAGTCGGCACATCCTTTGACAAATTTCTCTACGTCTTGTCGTAAACTTGGCCAATAATATCTTTGTTGTAGCTTTGCCAGGGTTTTCGCGACACCTAAGTGGCCCATCAGGGGTTCCGAGTGATGACTAAATAGCAATTCTGCCCTGAGGTGGAGTGGTATCACCAGCACGTAGTCCCTTCCAGCGAACGACGGGTTGATTTTGTAGAGTGTACCATCTCGGATTCGAAAATTCTTCGCTCTTTTGGTCACGCCAATCTGTGCATTGTTGGGGTCTTCTAAGGCCTCGAATAGTGGGAGGAGGCTTGGGTCCTGGCGTTGCTCTTTGGCCACGTCTTCTGGTAGCAGTAGGAAAGTAGGGACATCATCGATGTCTACTTGGTGGTTGTCTTCCATGAGGGTTGGGTTCCGGGATAGACAGTCAGCATCACTGTGTTTCGCCCCGCTCTTGTGGACGATTTCATAGTCATATTCTGATAGTTTTAGGCTCCATCTTGCTAGTCGGCCCGTTGGGTCCTTCAAGCTTCGTATCCAACAGAGGGCGTGGTGGTCTGTGACAATCTTAACGGGTTTGCCATAAATGAGGTGACGTAAGTATCCCAGTGCCCAGACTGCTGCTAGGGCTTCCATCTCTGAGATAGTGTAGTTACGTTCGGCCTTGGACAAGGTACGACTAATGTAGGCTACTGGGTGAAGCTGTTGATCACCTCCTTTTTGAAGGAGAATTGCTCCGATGCCGTAGGTGCATGCGTCTGTCCTCAGTTCACAGGCTTCGTTGGGGTTGTAGTGTTGAAGTGTCGGGGCTGATACTAGTGCTTGTTTCAACTCTTCGAAAGCTGAGATTTGTTTTGGCCCCCATATGAATCCTGTCGTTTTCTTGGTGGCTTCGTGCAGTGGCCGGGAGATTTTAGCGAAATCCTTAATGAATTTGCGGTAAAAATTGCACAGGCCGACGAAACTTTGGACGTTCTTGATTGTCTTGGGTGTAGGGAAGTCTTTGATAGCTGTTAGGAGTTCTTCATCCGGGGTGATCCCTTGGCCGCTGACGACGTGCCCCAGAATCTTAACGCAGCTCTGCATGTAAATGCATTTGCTGGGTTTTAGTGTTAACCCAGCTTCCCGGAGGCGTTGGAAGACTTTTTCCAGTTTTTGGATGTGCTCCTCTTCGGTGTTTGAGAAGATGATAATATCGTCGAGGTAGATCAGTATCTCCTTCCATTTTAGACCCTTAAAAACTGCGTCGGCTAGTTCCTGGAATGTTGCGGGTGCGTTGCAGAGGCCGAAGCTCATCACGTTGAATTCATACGTGCCGTGCCCCTGTGCGATGAATGCCGTATATGGTTTTGAAGATTCTTCGATTGGCACCTGGAAGTACCCACTGAACATATCTAGGGTGGAGAAGAATCTAGCTTGTCCTAGATAGGTTAGGATGTCGTCGATGTTGGGTAATGGGTATGTAGATTTCTTCGTTACATTGTTGAGTTTCCGATAGTCTACACAGAATCGGGTCGACCCGTCCTTCTTCTTCACTAGCACTACTGGGCTGCTCCAAGGGCTGTGGCAAGGGCGGATAATATCTGCTTCTAACATCTCTGATATTTGGCTATCGATGATTTCCCTTTCTCTCTGGGACACTTTGTAGGGTTTACTTTTAATAGGTGAGGCTCCATTTACGTCAATTTTGTGTTCTGACAGGGTTGTTCGTCCCATCTTCCTTGTGGATTTAGAGAACACGTCCTGGTAGTTCTCGAGAAGGGTGGCTAGTTGGTTTCGGGTCGTCGGGTTGCTGATGTGACTTATGGGGTGATCTTCTAATGTTACTTCATCTTCTTCTGCGGTAGTGTACAAGACCATGGCTTCCGTAGGGGTTATTTGGGACCTCTCATAAATGTGCCCTATCGCTGTTCCTCTGTATATTTTAATGGTTTGGTGACTCAAGTTTAGCAGGGTGACCTCGGGGGAGTCTGGGAGCTCTGGCTCCTTGACGCAGATCAAGCCGTTCTTCACCAGGTACTTTTCGTTTGGTTTGAAAGGTGCCTTGTTGTGTGTTCGTGCGTTGATTGTAACCGGGATCGTTCTCTCTTGCCCTGGTTGTAAGACTGAATCGATTTCCAGGCTTACTTTATGGATTTTTAGGTCCTCTCGGTCTCCTTTCTTCCTGGTTTCCTCTGACCGTGTCTCGAGTAGTAGCCCTCTCCATATGTTGTGAATTTCTTCCAGGGTCTGTTTCCAATATGATTCTTTCGATGTGAACCCTTTATATGGGTCGCATGGGTGGCTCCTGTTGGGCCGAGGCATTGATAATGGGACGATGTGGGTGGTGTGTTGATCCTGTAGTTGGAGTGTCTGCTTGTGGAGGTTTATGACAGCATCATACTTGCATAGAAAATCCATCCCCAAGAGTAGGGGGTATGGGGATTCTTTTATGACAATGGCTTCTCCTGTTGTTTGTAGCTGCCCTATTTTGATCTGAAAGTTTGTGGATCCCAAG
The DNA here is from genome assembly GCA_963576515.1 of Cryptocephalus primarius. NCBI lineage: Eukaryota > Metazoa > Arthropoda > Insecta > Coleoptera > Chrysomelidae > Cryptocephalus > Cryptocephalus primarius. The sequence goes on along the minus strand of OY754956.1, from coordinate 1,999,735 downwards.
GATGGGACTCTACGGCCTCCGATCGTTCTGAGGAACTTTGTGGTCCCTGTATTGGTGAGGGTGTTTGCTAGGGCCCTTGTGATGAGACTCCTTTCAGCTCCAGTGTCCACCACCACTGTCGTTGGGATGTTATTAACCACGCCTCTCAATGTTGTTATTTTAGGTGTGTGGTTGGCCCCATCGAGGGACTGGGCGACGCTGGGGCCTAGTTGCGTCGACCACGGCCGTTTGGGGAGCTGCCTCTTGGTGTAGCCTGGCAGGATGCTGCTAGGTGGCCTGGTTTGTTACATCTAAAGCATATTGGTCTGCCGTCTGATGTTCGTGTGCTTGGGTAGCCGGTTCCTCGCCCTGGTTGCGCCCTCGGTGAGTCTGGTTGGTATCTCGGCCTTTCGGTATGTCGAGGAGTCTCGGGGCCCTGGCGGTTACCTTGGTGAAGTCCTGGTTGGTAGCCTCGGTAGTTTGTAGACTGGTGTTGCCTTGGGTTGTTATAGTGCTGCGGCTGCCTGCCTCGGAGTCTTTGGCCTATGTCCTCCAGAGCGTCCACAATCATTCGGAGATCCTCCCAGTCGGTGTCCCGTCTACGTTGCCCTCTGTAGTGCAGGAAGAGTTCTTCGTCCATCCCCTCTTCGAAGAACTTCAAAAATTCTTCGATGTCAAGGGTCGGGTCGTACTCACCGAAAATGTGTAGGAGATCGTAGTAGAAAACTCGAATGGATTCGTTCCGGCCTTGTTTTCTGGCGTATAAGCGTTTCTCTAGGCGCCGTTTCACGTCTCCTGACGAGAACTGGTTCAGGAAGTCATCTCTCACTGTGGCCCATGTCTTGAATGAGTTTTCTTCTTGCTCCTTGTACTGCTCGTACCATTGGCAGGCGGCTCCTTTGAGGAAGGCTTGAAGGTACGCCATTTTCCAGGCGCTCGTCCAGCCATTAGCTGCGCAGGTCCTTTCATATGTCTTCATGAAGGTGACGGCGCAGTCTGTCCCAGGGTTGAAAATGGGTGGACTGATGAAGTTCGGGGTTGCTGGGTGCCTTGTAATAAGGTAAGCGTCTCCTAGTAGTGGTCCGTTCCAGGGTGTCTGGGTTGCCGGTCTCCTTATCGTCCCGGTGGGTGCCGGATGCTCCCTTCCGTCTAGTTGGTTCCAGGTTGCCGATCGTCCCACGGTTTTCTGGATGTATCTGTCTCTGGTCATGCTGTCCTTAGGCGTCTTCGGGTCTTCACCTGCCTGTTGTCCCTCACCTGCTTCGCCCTTCTGGGGCTTAACAGTGTACTCTGTTCCGGGAGGTTGGAGAGACATGTTTGCCAGAATACTTCTTGCTTGGTTGGGGAGTTGTGCTTGTTCCGCTGGGTCCTTGTCGAATTCTGGTAGGAATAGTTCGCCCCTGGCCTTGCCGTCCTTGGACATCTTCGTATCTTCTTCTGCTTCGCCCTGCTGGTACTTGGCCGTATACTCCCTCTCGGTCGGTTGGAGGGACACGTTCGCAACCTCCAGAATACTTCTTGCTTGGTCGGAGAACTGTGCTTGTTCCATTGGATCCTCCTCGAATTCTATTCGAAACTTAGATGTGGACCGGGTCGTTCGTTTTGTTGACATGTCACGGATGAATGGCTCAGGTTAGGGACAAATGTGATTGGGCAAAGGGGGTTCAGTTGTTAGGGACGAGTGTGTGTATATAGGAAATGGACATGTAGTTTTATGTAACGAATACAAAAAAAATATGTAAAAACTTACAAGGCTCTAATTACTTCTTCCCTAATCTCTACTCTAGTAATTTTTAGAGAGAAAACAAAAGGTAAGAAATTCAGTTAAAACAAATCAAGTGGAAAGGAACATAAAAAAAGATTAAATCAGTCAAAAAGTAAAAAATTATTCAGAAGAGATTAAAGACATCAGGGGAATATAACTAAGATAGGAGAGGTTATGAAGAACCGCTCCTCGGGGTCGAAAACTGGCGCCTCCACCATGTGTCACGCCTAGGGGGTATGGGGTGTCCCTAGGAGTGCCCTTGGGGTTTGCTCAGAGGTAGGGAATATTTAAAGTGGGTACAAAACAAAGTGGATTTTATTCACGATCGAAACACGTTAAATCCAAAAGACAACAAAAAATACCAATACTAAACAGGATAGCTTGAGGGAAGAGAAATCAGAGTGAACAAAACGGCAAATGAAGTATGGAAATACAGCGGTCAATCTTAATAGATTGAGTATCGTTACATAAAAAATACCTGCTTAACTGGTCCAGAGGCACGAGGGAGGCTGGCACGATTGCGGGATGGTCTCGGGGGTGCCGGGCAGCAGCGTGACGACGGGCTAAAGACTACCGACTACGGACTCCCTCTCCCTTATTGGGACCGACAATTTATATCCGTAATATTCGCAGGTTCAGCGGTTCTGTACTCATGTGGGTCGCCGAATTTGCGAAGTTCGGTTCGCCACAGGTGAACCGATGAACCCGTGGACTAGTTAGTTTCGTCATGAAGATGTTATTATTCGCCAAACTGCAACTCGGCACATGGCGACGAACTTGTGGCCCGGGTCATAATAAATGTAGGTCGATAATTAACGCAATCGTGACAATATATCGTGCGTGTGTGTTATAGAAGGTACAAATTTGTATTATGATGAGAGTCTTTTTCTTTAAAAGCTCGCACACGTTGGGCGAAAGGGAATTCAGTTCTTATTACGGAACCCGGCGGCGGAACCGTATAAAAGCCGTGCCCTCGCATGAGAGTTCATCGGGGTAACCCAAAAAGACCCGGAGACGCCGTCGGGAGATGCGGGAAGAGCTTTCTTTTCTGCAATGCGCATAAGCGTTCGAGTTCCATGGAATCCTCTAGCAGGGAGATACGGTTTGGAACGTGAAGAGCACCGCAGTTGCAGCGGTGCCCGGATCTTCCCCTCGGAACTTGAAAATCCGGGAGAAGAACACGGTGGCCCATGCGGGTGATGAGGCAATGTGGCACGTCAACGTGAAGAAATTCAAGCAAGCGCGGGTAAACGGCGGGAGTAACTATGACTCTCTACAAGGTCTACAACTCTGACTCTCTTAAGGGTCAACAGGTGCCTCCCATTGAGGGTCAATGATGAAGCCAGGCCAAGTGGGCTAGCGGGTAGGGGAGTCAAAGGCCATGCTATTAGGTCCCTATCATAGAGCGTATTTGGGCATGCGTCGCTCAGCACCTACCCGAGCTTCGACATCGTCGTACGATTGGTTGACTGTTGGTCCCATGTACCCAAGCCATCGCCTACCGAGCCCCTCGGGGACAGGCGAGAGTCGGAAATAGCGCCCTTCCGGGTGGCTGACCAAGAGTGGCAGAGTTTGTAGACCAAAGTGGATCTGATGGTCGGGAAGAGCTAGTGGGGGAGGCCATGTCGAGCAACCTCCTCTACAAATGCTAGCCACGGCATATCCCTGAGGATACGATGTCCTCTCGGTCCTTTGGTCCTCTCGGGCCAGGCGAACGGCGGATGTCCGGCGCCGAAAAACGGGACCACCTTGGCTAAGGGAAGAAAACCCTAACAGAAAATTGACCCAGCAGCACATTGCGGCTGCCAAATTTGGGAAAAGGAGACCAAGCCAAAGGCGTCAGCCCGCCACTCTTTCAGAGAGTTTGAGGACTCACATCTTGCGAAATCTTCTTGCGAAACTCATCTTTGCGAAAGCATTTATTGTTTAAATATGGAACGGAATATAAATAAAGCCTCGGATGCGGATGATCTTTCTTCCCCTCGGGTATAGTCCACATTTAAGGGGGGAACCCAAAAAAGCGTAAAATTCTAAAAACCACAAAAAAATATATATCGCATCAACGGCAAGCGAGGCAGTCAACTGCCCTAGAGACCTCGAAAAACATTACATGGAGGAACATAGGCATTATAAAATTACTTGGCAGTGCAGCAAGTACGAAAAGTCCTACGAAACGGCCCACGGACTGAGAATCCACGAGAGCCGTTGCCAGGGGATGCCTCAGGATCTGACAACATACGAATACACCTGTATGTGTTGCGACCAAAAGTTTAAAACCAAAAGTGGCAGATCCCAGCACGAAAACCATCGGCACCCGAAAGCAAGAAACGAAAAGAGGGCAGAAGAAACATCAAAAAAGTGCGTAACTTTGTCTAACGACATAGACACATCAACACCAGAATTCGCGAACACTTCCCACACTTGTCCAACAAACAAATTAGTGACTTAAGAAGGCGTAAAGGTAGAAATAACTCAGAGCCGGGACCGGCATTAGAGCCAGCCGAAGATCCCGAGGAGATTACACTGGAAAATAACGAAACCGACAGAGAAGAATGTAATAGCGCCCGCACTACCCAAGCGGTGATCGAATTAGGAGCACCCGATGATAATGGCGAATACTTAAACAAGTCTAAAGAATATTTGGCAGATATTCCAAAATGTGGGGATAAGTGGGAAAGTATAATTGAGCAAATAAAATCTGCCACTCAAATAACAGATGAGGCTGCAATGGTCGACTCCATCTTGGATCAAATAATCAACGTATTACTTAGAAAAGAGGAGGAAACCATTAACACTCAAAACGAACACTCGAGTGGGACATCTTATTACAAAAATAATAGGCGAAAGAACAACAAAATAAGCAAACCCAATAGCACCAAATATAACGCCGAAAGCACATCAAATCAGATAAACTCCAATCGCAACAAGCGAATTGGGACTAAGCCCGTCCACACAACTTGGGCTAAAAGGAAGGTTTATTTCTACTCGAGATGCCAAAACTTATTCAACGAATGCCCAAAGAAACTAGCAGAAATAGTGGTTGCAAACGACTTTTCATTACTAGAAAAGAGCTCCCCGCCGAAAGTGGCTGAAATAAGTGAATTGGACGAGGAGTTGTGGGGGACTGAAGGCCCAAAAGAAATAAATTATGACCCTCCAAATGAACACGAGGACATAGAACACTTCCTGTCGTCCACAATAATGGCAGAAATAAGCAATAGAGCACAGAACATAACGGCCAAATCTGCCCCTGGTCTAGATGTTATAAAGAAAAAAACATATTGTTTGAAAAGACGCTCAAACCATCCTAGCGTACTATTTCAGCTTATTGCTACTGAAGGTGCACTATCCCACACTGTGGAGAGAAAATAGAACCACCTTAATTCCAAAAGTAGGGAAAAACAGGCAAGACATAAAAACTGGAGGCCGTTAACGATCGGATCACTATTGGGACGAATGTTCTCCTCAATCCTCGATCAAAGAATAAGAAAAACAATTAGCCAGACTCACAGACAAAAAGGGTTCACCGACGAAAACGGATGCTATAATAACATCAACCTCTTAAAGACAGCCATTTGGGGAGCTAAAGAAGAAGGCGGGGTGATCTGCATATTTGATATAGAAAAGGCCTTCGATACGATACCACACGCAGCCATCAAGCAAGCAATCACAAGGAAAGGCATCCCAGCGAAAGTGGCGCAGTATATCGAAAACATGTACGAACAGTGCTACACTACCATTAAGTGTAGTTACCGCACAGTTAGAATCCAAATAAAAAGAGGCGTCAAACAAGGCGACCCGTTATCACCCACAATATTTAATTTGGCGCTAGAATCATTGTTAGAATGGATACAGGAAAGTACCCAGTGCATCAAAACATGGGAAAGTGGAGAAACAGTGTCGATACTAGGGTTTGCAGACGACCTAGTAACGTTGGCAAAGGACCGACGTACAGCCACAAAGCAAATAAATCTAATAAATGAATTTATGAAAGAAAGGGGCATGAAAATCGCGGGAAGCAAGTGTACAATCATCCAATATGTATCTAAAGGGAAAACCTACACGAAGAACCCTGAGCTTAAAATTGGTGAGCAAAATATGGCAGCAGCCGAACCGGATACGTTAATCAAATATCTGGGTGCCAAACTAACCTCATAGAGAGGGATCAGCAACCAATATGAAAAAGAAACTTTTGAGGAAGTAATTAAGAGGACCAGGTCATTGGGGCTGAAGCCGATGCAGAAGATCGATCTACTGAGAACATATTTACTACCGAGATTTATATACGGCTTAATAATGAGACCCCCAAGTATCCTTGGTAACCACCTTGATAAGAACTGAAGTCAAGAGCATTATGAGACTTCACGCAACTGTATGCAATGTCTTTGTATATACACCAAAGAGATCTGGAGGCCTTGGCCTACCAGAAGTAGAGAAATTAGTGCTAACAGCAATCTACGGACAACATAATGAGGCAGGCAATGGAATCTGAGAAGGCTGTCAACAAAATGAAAAAATTTGCCAAACAGCTAAGAATACCATGACCAACCAGTCTCAAAGAGGTGAATAAAAGAAAAATGGTAATAAAATCGAGCTACTGCAAAGAATGGGCGCAGCACATAGCACAAGGAGAGAGTGTAGAAGCGTTCCACGAAGACTAATATGCAAATGAATGGCTCAAGCGGGGCGACCTAATTAAACCCGCACTAATTCCTGATGTAATTCAGATGAGAACGAATACATTCCCTACAAGGCAGGCTCGGATAGCAAATTAAAAGATATTATTCCTCAAACGTGCAGAAAATGTAAAAGTTAAATTGAAAACCTGCCACATATGCACGATGAAATTAAAAGTTTGATTAAAGAAAGACTAAGCCAAAAAGGTGCAGTAATGGACGAACCCAGATTCAATGTTGAGCAAAAACTATACAAGCCCGACCTTGTCTATTTGAATAAGGAAGAGGCATTCGTAATCGACATAACGGTCCGTTACGAAAAGCTCGACCTCCTGGAAGTAGGCCGAAAAGAAAAAATTAACAAATACACTGGAATAACGAAGCACCTTCAACAAACAACGGGCAGAACGAAAGTATCTGTACTACGGATAGTGATTGGCACCCGTGGCGCCATACCCACTAAAACCAGGGAAGTATTTAAAAAATTAGGCATTTCTAAAAATAATATCCAAACAATCTCTTTAATAGCTATAAGAAATGCAGTCGCGATACTACGTAAGTTCACGGACTATGACGGCGACATAATATAAGACACTCTTCCGGCCGAGCCTGCAGTGCACAACGACGGACAGAGTGGAGCCCAGATCCCAAGGGACTGGTGCAAGTCGAACGACACAATGTACTTCTGTGTCACGGCGGTGGAGCTGCACCCGTTGGGGCTTCAGCGCAGGTACCTCCACGAGGTTTCCCTGGAAACATATTCCCAATTGCTTTAGCTTAACCCTTCGCTTTTTATTACTCCTACTAATTTGCTATATTTATTATTAATTTTTATTTTTTTTATTTACATAAATCCTTTTCTTTAAAATGTTTTTTTTTCTCCGATCTTATTTGTATTTTATTTTATTTATTTTAGTTTTTTTTATTTACGCTTGGGAAAATGGCTAAAACCTGCTTTTCCTGCGGGACCAACCCGTAGGAACTCCATTGGAACTAATTTTCAACACCCCGTAGCAAGCTTCCAAAAGCAGTGGTATCGATAAAGGAGTAGGCGGAAGAAACACTCTGGTCATAGTAATATTCAACACGCTAAACAAAGGGCAATCCTGCAAGATCTGTTAAAACAAGTCGTTTATAATTCACAAGAGCATCAAAATTTCTATTTTTCCTTTATCATATATTGTTGTTTGTTCAGAGAACTATTCAGAGAAGCGCAACGCCTATGGACTAAGGATAGGAAACGGTTGGCAGAAAAGGTTATAGACGGCACCCTCGGATTCCAAATCCTTAGCTACCTAACATTAACGAGGTAGCTAGCATATACCGAGAACTATTCGCCGGTACTTCACCCTCGGACGAGAAGAAGATAACAGAACCTAAGGAGCACAACATCACACTCTATCCACCAATTAAACTGGAGAAGCATCGCCCTAATCACTGCCAGGCACTCCAATGCCAAGGGGCCGGATGGGTTATCGATGGGCGACATCAAACGAATACCATCAGCCCTCATTACCCTTATATTTAACACCGTTTTGTTAACAGCAACCATCCCGGAGGAATGGAAAGCTAACCGGACTATTCTTATCCCCAAATCCGGTGGTGTTTCCTCTCGGGTAGAAGCATGGTGTCCAACCACGATTTCGTCCATTTGGCTACGCCTCTTTAATAAGATACTGGCAAAAAGGTTCGCCGAAGTCCCACTCCACCACTCACAGAGGGGATTTACATCTATGGACGGCGCTTTCGCCAATACTACAATTCTCCAAACGGTGTTGAAAGATGTCAGGGAACGATGTCAGCTCCATACGGTCACCACCCTGGATATTAGACGGGCCTTTGACACCGTATCTCACCATAGTATCTTTCGTGCTTTGAAAAGGTTTAATGTCGAGCCCAAGATAATCGACCTAATCTCTAATAGCTACAACGGAGCCTCGACACGCATACAGGTGGGATCAGAGTTTACCGAGCAAATTGAAATCACCAAAGGGGTTAATCGCCTCTTTATCGCCGTATCTATTCAATGTAATCCTCGACGAGATCCTGGGAGAGATAGAGAAAGAAGGAAAGACGACGGGGGTCAGGGTTAACGGGACGACTCTCAAAACCTTGGCCTACGTCGACGACTTGGTACTAGTTACAACTAATAGATACGACGCGCAACACATGATTCGGGTTATATGCAAATTCCTGGATCAAAGAGGGATGGCCCTGAATCCCGCAAAATGCACATTTCTCTGCGTTAACGCCTTACCTGCGAAGAAACAACTTTATGTCGCAACCAACGCCAGGGTGTTCATGGGAACCTCTCAGATCCGAACCACGGGCATCCTAGATCAGTTCAAATATTTGGGATATTCTTTCACGGCCACGGGAGCTAAGGGAACGACGATTGACGACCTACCTAAACAACTGAAGAACATCGAACGGGTCTCTCTTAAACCTTTCCAAAAACTTAGCGTCATAAAGTACCACCTAATCTCCCGATATGTGCCAAAACTCCAGAATCCAGACATTAGCTTTAATATTCTATCCGGCGTGGACCGTCTGATCCGGCTCTCCATTAAGAAGATCCTGCACCTCCCGAAAGCTGCCCCCAACGCTACAATATATTGTCACGATTGCGTTAATTATCGACCTACATTTAGTATGACCCAGGTCACAAGTTCGTCGCCATGTGCTGAGTTGCAAATTGGCGAATGATAAACATCTTCGTGACGAAATTAACTAGTTCACGGGTCCATCGGTTCACCTGGGGTGAACCGAATCTCGCAAATTCGGCGACCCACATGAGTACAGAACCGCTGAACCTGCGAATATTACGGATATAAATTGTCGGTCCCAATAAGGGAGAAGTAGTCTTTAGTCTTTAGCCCGTCGTCACGCTGCTGCCCGGCACCCCTGAGACCATCCCGCAATCGTGCCAGCCTCCCTCGTACCTCTGGACCATGTAAGCAGGTATTTTTTATGTAACGACATCCCATTTGTTTAAGTTTGACCGTTGTATTTCCATACTTTATTTGCTGGTTTTCACTCTGATTACTCTTCCCTCAATCTGTCCTGTTACTTATTAGTATTTTGTTGTCATTGGATTTAACGTGTTTCAGTCGCAAATAAAATCCACTTTGTTTTGTACCCACTTTATATATTCCCTACCTCTGAGCAAACCCCAAGGGCACTCCTAGGGACACCCCATACCCCTTAGGCGTGACAATATGCCACCACAGCTTCTCCAGCTTTGTTTGGACTCCGATGTATGTTATGTAGTGTTTGTGTGTGCGATCGAGTGCGCTATTACGCGATTAGTGCATTGTAACAACTAGTGACTTATTCATTTCGGTTTATCTCATCTTGCTATTTTAGTTTTAGTTTATGTTTAATTTCATTATTATTGTGATTATCGCTGATATTTTTCATAGATATACATTAATTAACTTTTTATATGTTATACTTTTATATATGTCTCATGTGTATTCCGTAGAACTGTATTTGTCATTTTATCATATTGTCATTTAATTTCTGAGCTCCTATACTGTCATTGAAGAACTGTAAGAGTCGGTCGGGGATGGCTTCTGCCATCGTGCGTATCATGGCGCGAGTTATGCCGTCGGATCCGGGGGCAGATCCGGGCCTCAGTCGCTTGACCGCCTCTTGCAGTTTCTCCATCGTGAACCCTGGGGCGTCAGCCACTGACGGCCCCCTCACCCATTCCGTACTTCGTCTTGGTAATAGAGCTATAGCTATTTTTGCCCGTTTGTCAGAGGTCAATCCAGCCTTCAAGTTCTTGACCCTGAGCACTCCACTCTCACTCCAGCACTTCTGTTTTTCTTTTTTGATCTCTTTACGGAGCTCAGTCTTCCGACATTTATAGCCTGTCTGCATCCGTATTACGTCTTCTATTGGTAGTTCCCCTCCTCCGTGCCTTATGCGCCCAACGACGAGTTGTTCTTCAACAGTGAAGACGTGTTGACACTCATCGATCGAGCGCAGACTTGGTGCAGCGACGTACGCACGGAGAAGTTCCCCGCCCATCGACAGCAACAAATCGCCACGAGAGAGGCAACAGCGACGCCGGCGAGAAGCGAGTTTCCGGACGTGTCGATCCCGACGCCCACCTGCGCGTGTACCTGCTGCGGTACGCCGTAAGTACTCGACCCTTCGTTTGAGTGTTAAACGTAGTTAGTTTTATCTTTAGAAACGAGTGTACGTACGGTCTTTTCCTGAAAGTACCACCTACACCGAAAATAAGCCCTAGTAAGATTATTACGGACGATAGTAATATAAGCCCTATCCCGACCATAAGCCCTATTGCAAATTAGGATTAAAACTGACAATTCAAGGCATCTAAGCATTGGATGGATAACTTTCTTCGGCGATACGAACTATTATTGAGAAAATCTACAACGCTGTTCAAACTGGAAGATCCCGAGATAAATAAATGTGCACTTACATTTAAGTCCTTTTGTTGATGGTTTCGATTTTTCAAAATACCAACTCTGCAACAGATTGGTACCTCGTCCATCTACGTTCCCTCGACTGGATACGAAAATACACGGGTAACTTGTATATTGGCAATCCGTCTGGATGGGACTAAAGCTCCAACTCTAATCATCAGTAAGGGAAAGAAAGGTATAATTGAACGTATTTCAGGGGTTTATGTTCTTCACTTCGAAAAAGCCTGGTGCACTCAAGCTGTTATAAGGAAGCGGATCGATTTAATGTTTCCTCTTGTTCTTAGAGGTAGCCAAAGTGGTCTGCCGGTCTGGGATTCAGCCAGCACTCATAGCGCTAAAGACATGAAGTACTTCCTCACAAAGAGAAAAATAGACCAAATAATGATTCCCGCCGGAATGACCAGTTATCTTCAGACTCTTGACATTGCAATTAACAAGCCATTTAAGGACCATTTACGCAAGGAACTCAATGACTGTTTTGTTGCCAACAGAATGGAAAGAAATCAGCGTGGAAACTTTGTGAAGCCTAACCTGCATGAAATCGTGACGTGGGTAAAGAATTCTTGGGAAAAAATTATCGACAGTTGTGTTGCTAATGCACTACGAGCGAGATATATGGACAGAAAATGTTCCTTTCCAGGAGACCTTTATTGCTACACATGATAGACTGGGATCTTTAATCGAATGGAAAACAGCGTTATCGGAAAATCAAATCGAAATTCAGGATTTGAAATTCAGATAATGGCATGTAATATATACATTTGTACTTGAATAAATTATGATTTTATACCCTTATGGGCATGAGAAATAAAACCCTCTCCCCCGATAATGAGCCCTAGGGCATTTCGTCAAGTAAATTTTAATATAAGATCCGGTCTCTTTTGGGGGAAACACGGTAGTTATAGTTTTGATTTCCCCCCGTTAGGCAATATTGCTTTATAACAGAAGCTTCCGTAAGTAGACGTTGATAGATTCCGCTCCCCGTAGAGTCGTTAGAGTATTAGTTCCTCACCTACTGTTTTAAATAAGTTAATAAACGGACGCAGAAGAGAGTTCTAGTTCCGCGGTTTCCCCCTTAACTGCCAACTGTGTTGCTAAGCAAAGCAGGCGACAGGTATCTGTTACAGAATACTGCGAATATGGCGAAACCACCGGAGGCAGCGACGTGTGCGTTTGACGCAGACTTTGTCCTCTTGACAATAGAGAGGAACAAACAACTCGTTGAGGAGGTGCGACAACTGTTCGTGGGCGTCGAAGGACTCGCCGCGGATAAAGAGCATCTCATGGCGCTCCTGAGGGAGAAAGCCAGCTCGGACGCGGACGAGGCCGATGCGATGGAGGAGGGCGACGTCACGTCGACCGACTCTTCCGCCGAAGGCGACGGAACAAGGCGAGGAAGCCACGGACAAGGAAGCGTAGGAGGAACAGGCGTAAGGGGTCGAGCGCAAGCTCCTCCGACGCCGACATCCTTAAGGCGCCGAAGAAGACGCCGAACCCCAATGGAGTCGCCCCAGGTCAGGCGGCGCCGTCCACCACCTCGACGCAGAAGGCGTCCACCACCTCGACGGAGAAGGCGTCCACCACCTCGGTGGAGAAGAGGTCCACCACTGAAACTAACTCAGAGGCAGCCCTCCGCCCCACCTGACGGCGTCAGGATCCTGCCGGAAACAATGCAGGACTACCGCGAGATCCATTGACTCAAGGAGGGAGGTGAGTATGAGTTTCATACTTATCGTTTTCCAGAAGAGCGTCAATTCCGGGCTGCGAGGAATTCTAGCAGGAGTACCGACGAGCGACGTCGAGGAAGAAGACGTCATCAAGCAGGGTGTAAAACCAACCTAGGTGTGCAGGATGACAGGATCCTCGAATCTCGGGGCGATAGAAAACCCCTCCTCTCCTCCTTCAGGGTCAACATTTTCAGATTTAATGTTTTGTAAAATGGATTGCTTCTCCTCATTTAAACTGTCATCATCCTCATAGTCCTCATCATGAGCATTATCACCTCCATAATCTAAAAGTTGAGGTGACGCTGATGTCGATAGTTCTCGAGAGAGCCTTCGAGGAATTTTTGGAGTTTCTCCCTCGTAAGTAACATCCCTATCTCTGGCCTCTAAGGGTCGTGCGAGTTCTCGAGGTTTCGGTTTAACAATCTGTTCCACTTTAGCTGCACTAGAGTCGTCGCTCACTCCGTCTGCATTTTTTTTTGTATTTCGAAAAATATTTTCAATATTCTTCAAATGTTTCGTTATGGGATTGAACATATTTTCATGGACGTATTCCCCGTGCCTCAATTGTTCCAATTTTCTCTTGACGATTCTCCTCTTTTGAATGAGTCGTCGTTTTAGTTTCCTTTCTCGAGAGTTCATTTTTCAACTCGATAGTGGGGTGGGGATATAAGAGTTGAACGGGTATAGCAACCGCTCTGTTAACCGCTGGCAACCGCTTCTGAACCGCTTTTAACCGTTTTCAAACAGCTCTAACGGCTTCAAACAGGCACTGTTGTGAAATGAGGGGTACCATGGAAAATATAAAGCTATATATGACTCAAAATGAAACGATTAAATCCCTGTGTGTATCGACCACCGTCCGAGTTTTCATCTTTGGAAATTATCAAGAACCCGAAAGGTTCGCACCAGCAGAAAGCACACATACTTTTGAAATTCTCAAAACTCATATCGGCTCCCACATGATCCATGTACACATGTTTCAAATTCAAATCGTCCTGTTTGAATAAGATTAAACAGTTGGCGTGGTCTCTTATCAAGTGTTTCGGAATTTTGGCATACGTCTGAGATAGGTAGAAGCTATCGATGCTATTATGCCTCCCCATACAAAAGTACTCCCGTATCACTTGTTGATTGGCACAAGAGACGTCATCGAAGATGAATAGGGAATTGGGTTTAGCTTCGGAGGGATCCATTATACTTTCGCTTTCTCTGGATGCGTAATAGCTTATACCTTTTATGAGTTTCAACAAACTCTCCAAATAAACATATTTCGGTTGAAATAACGATTTCAAATAAACGTTCGTGTTCGATTAGGTTAAACATAACATTTGTTTTTCCACAATTCGAAGGTCCCACTATTATACAACGTATGGCGGGAGGAAAGAGGATCCCATGTTTTCTAACTCGAGCATGCTCATCCTCCTCCTCCAATATGTTATTTTCGATGGGAAACGATACACTTTGTTTAACAATTTTCATCTTTGCGCGTGCGCTATAATTCTACTAAAGAGAATGAAAGACGACTGTTTAAATTTTTAGAGTTTCTCCCTTTTTATTTTATTTCTAAAGTGAACGTCATGCCGACAACTCGAAATGAAATATTATGGTGGAGGTGGCGGCCTTCTAAATAAAGCGATAAACAATCTACCCTGGGAGTTACATTTGCCCTCGTACAACTTTTGCGGCCCTGGTACAAAGTTGGAGAAGAAGTTGGCTAGGGGTGATCGAGGGATAAACGCACTGGATGAGGCTTGTAGGGAACACGATATCGAATACAATCGAAAAAGGGATTTGGATCGAAGACACGAAGCAGACAAGGTTTTAGCTCGAAAAGCCATGGAACGTTTCCGAGCGCGAGACGCCACTTGGGCTGAAAAGATGGCCGCCTTGGGGGTTGCAGGTGCGATGAAAGCAAAAGTTAAACTTGGAATGGGTATGGGGGGCGGCAGTAAAAAGATGATAAAAAATGCTATTAAAGTGTTAAAAAAAAATTAAGTTATTAAATGAAAAGGCAGGTACATGTATTCAAGATTGTTTAAATATTCTCGATGCTTCCCATGCCCCTACTACTACGACGACGAAAAGAACGTCTGCGATGAGAAAGGAGATTAGGAAAAAATTAGGGAATCATAAAAGGGTGAGACGCCGACGTGATAAAAAAGAAATCGACGACAATTTAACTGATGATGATGATGATGATGATGAGGTGACTTCTTCCTCTTCTTCTAATAAACAAAAAGATGAAAATACCAAGTTGAGAGAAGAGATTGAAAGAAAATTAAAAAATCATGAAAGAGCAAGATTAATGAAAAGGAACAGTGACGCACACGCTATTCAAATACGACGAAAACGAAAATGGATGGATGAGGAAGAGAACGATTCGACTATCGTGAGTAAAAGGCAAATCATTTCAGATGATGATGTAGATATGAACGAACCATTACATATTCCTCAACCGAACAAAAGGAAATCGGAAAACGGAGATGAGGACGAGGAGCAGGAGGATGGATCTTACAAGAAAATTAGGGTGATATAATGTACACAGCACATAGGCGTTAATTAGTTGATAGAAAACATTGAAGGAGTAAAGATGGTCTCACATAAACGAAGAAAAGGAAGAAGGAAACGTGGTAATGGAGTTACCAAACGTCGACCGAAAAGCCGAAAACCAAGTAAGAAAATAAAGTCCTTATGTTTGATGAAAGCTATTAGAGAAATCATGAAGGAAATTATGCAAAAGCAACCGAAAACGGTGGGTGATGCCATTATGGTAGCACTGCGAAAAGCAAAAAGTATTAGCAAGCGAATAAAACCTAACCGCAAACGTATAATTAGGATTCCAAAAGTTGGTGGAATTCTACCCCTAATTCCAATATTCTGCGCATTGGTGGCGCTCGGGGCACTGGGGGAGTCGCGGCAGGTATCGTGAAGGCCATAAACGAAGCCAAGGCTGCGAGGAAGGAACTGGATGAGTCACGACGACACAATGAAAAAATGGAGGCTATAGCTATGGGAAAAGGCATGTAGTTAAGACCATACAAACAAGGATTGGGGCTCTTTCTACGACCATACCACAGAACATGAAGTACTTCACACGAAAACGAATAAAAATACCCGAAAAAAGTCCACTTGCGAATTTAGATATAAAGCGATTTGCAAAAATGTTACGAATTAAAAAGTTCAGGGGAGTATTTATGCGAGACAAACTTCCTAAAAGGATTTATAGTTACGAGAGGGGCATTGTTAATTTGGATGACGAGCGAGGACCTGGAACTCACTGGATCGCTTATAGAAAGCTCGGCACACATATAGTCTATTTCGATAGTTATGGAAACCTACGTCCTCCGCTGGAACTATTGATCTATTTCAATTCTAACGGTCCCTGCACAATTAGATATAATCGAGATGTGTTTCAGACTTACAATAGTGTAAATTGCGGAAATTTATGTTTATTATTTTTAAACGAATAAAATTTACTTGCCAATATGCTTATTACTTATTTGTAAACTAACCGCCCGCCCATAAACATGTGTTCATACATATTCACGTTATCCGGCAAAGAGTCAGTATTAGTAAACAAAATCCATCCACCGATTGTGTTAAGTGACGATAAAACGTACGTAATAGCACTCATTGATTTTGTCGCTTTCAATTCAATACCGAACGTCGACAAGAATAACAATAAATTCCACATCGATAAATATGAAATAGAAATTCCCGAGGGCGCTTACGAGTTATCGGATGTGGAGCAGTATATTTTAAAAGAAGTGGAAGACCTCTCGACTAAAAGTGGGAAAGAGCCAATTTCGAAACCATCTCCGAGTTCGAATCGTATAGCAAAAGTCGGAGATTCTACGCAAATTGTTAAAGAACCACCCAAAACCAAAGAGAGTAGACTTGTTCTGTTCACAAACGTTAATAGAAATACGTTACGTTATGAATTGAAGAGTAATCGGCCGATTCACTTTGACAAACCGAATTCCATAGCGCCATTGTTGGGATTCGACAAAAGAAAATTAGCTGCTAATACCAAACACATTTCCGATCATCCCATAAATATCTCGAAAATAAATGCCATTTGCGTGGAATGTAATATAGTAACGAATTCGTACGCTAACGATGCAAAAGTACATCTCCTACACATGTTCTATCCGACGGTGCCGAGCGGATATCGAATAGCAGAAAAAGTCACGAACGTCATTTCTCTACCCATCAACACGAGATACATCGATGAGATTATGCTTAAAATAGTCGATCAAGATGGAAATTTGATTAATTTCACGGGAGAAACGATCACGGTCAGGTTCCACTTGAAAGAATTCTAGAGCGATGGTATTTCGTTACAATATAGAAGGTAACTCGATGGTGTTCCTCGATAATGGTATAAGGTATACTGCAAACGCGGAAAAGCACACTCCGAAGGGAAATCTCAAACGGTTAACAGCTGAGAATAAAGCGTTTATCTCCAGTTTGGGTTTTAAGGTGCTGTCGAAGTAATCATATTCAGAACGGGACGCTTCAGAACATTTTGGTGTGAGTTAAAAGTACGAATCACCTTACGATTGCAGCAATCGATTTGGAAGTGCTTTTGTACAGTTTTCACCAAAAACGCCAAAGCATGAGTTTCAACACCTTAAATGTGGGCGAGCGTGTGTACAGCGATGATTCCATCGTAGAATGTGAATATCATATTCATCCACCCTATGCAAATACGACTTTGAATAAATCGGATGAAATCAGAATTCCCATACAATACCAAGATATTTACACGTTACCACACCAAAGTTACTTGTACATCGAAGGAACCTTAACGGATGCCAATGATAAGAAGACCGACACCATAGACTTCATTAGTAACGGCTTGGCTCACCTGTTCGATGAAATTCGTTATGAACTGGGCGGTATCGTTATCGATCGGGTGCGAAATCCTGGCATTACTACGACCATTAAAGGATACGTGTCGCTTACACCCAATGAACGTATGCGTTATCAAATGGCAGGATGGAGTACGGATACGACGGTTTCGAAAATCACCGACAACAAGGGAAATTTCAGTGCATGCGTTCCCCTTAAACTGCTCTTGGGGTTCTGTGAGGATTTTAAAAAAACAAGGTTTATCGGTAAAAATGCATTTTTGTTCACCTAATGTCAAATTCGGTTTATGTACCCTTTCACCTTCTTAATGATAAACGGTTATTGGACGAAAACAAGTTTTATCAGTAAAAATGCATTTTTGCTAACCTAGTGTCAAATTCGGTTTACGTGACCTCTCACCTTCTTGGTGATAAACGTTTATTTGTTTCGGTACTCCCATTTAGTATAAATTAACACATCTCTACATCTTCGGCTCATAGTCTGCACGTGCTGCTACACCTCCTTATTGAATTTCATTGTTCTTGTCAAACCGAATACGATAGAATGTCGACCTGCTCCGACCTCGTAACCGTCAGCGACGACATGGTGGCGAAGGTGCGTCATTAAGGTGAGTTGATTAAAAGTAGAACTGATTTTTCTAAATGGATTAATTTTTTAAACACTACCATTTCCCTATTGAAAAAATATATTCGACGTAACGATTGTGTCAGTAAAAAGGGCTTTTCAAAATTACAATCCAATTTGGGGCTATTAGAATATTTTCGAGCAAAATTTAAATTCAACTAAAAACACATTCGACAAGAACGACAACGTAACAAACAAAATTTAGTTTGGCAGGATTTAGAGTCATATTTTAATAGTCGTGTAAGGACCGGATCTATCATTAATTTCACTATTAGGGACCTCGAAGAGTTCTTTAGGAAAGCCTTCCGATCTTTCTCTTGCAAATTGAAAAGTGCACGCGAAAGGTCATTGCTTAAGGTAAATGTAATTTTTCTAGCTGATTTTATTAAACCGCAAACGGGTGATGTGGAAATTAAACATTTTCAAACAAAAAACCAAATCAAAGATCGTACAACCAATTTAAAGAAGTTTTATAACCAACATGTCAAACATAATATTTTGACGAAACTGGAAGAGTTTCAGGAGAGAGATTCAGGTTGGAGCCTCCATAAAATTTTACAACTAAAAGTAAACATAAATAATTATACACCGATAAATGCGGGTATATCGACTTTTGTTAAAGTACCCAAATTTACTCAAAATAAACGGGCAGTCCTTATTATTCAAAATAATGATAGTTATCGTTTTCTTTGGTCGATCGTCGCCGCTCTCCATCCATGCTCATCTCCATGTAAACCATATAGAACTTCTTCATATCCACATTTTAGCACCGTTTTGAAATATGACGGAATCAAATTCCCTATTTAGTTGAAGGACATCTCAAAATTTGAATTGTTGAATGATATACGTGTCAACGTTTTCGGTTTGGAAACCATATCGAGAAAAAAACACCTGAAATTGTTCCAATTCGTTTAAGCTCGCTGAAAGTTTTACGAACGCTAAATTTGTTAATTCTCGAAAGTAATCGTGATGTTACCGCCCGTGAAGATTTGCCTACAGGTTTAGATGAAAACGTTCACAACTTTAGCCCACTATACCATTTTACACCAATAACCGATCTCTCACGTTTATTAAATTTTCAATCGGGTGACTACAATCACAAAAAGTTTTATTGCGATAGGTGCTTGAACCATTTTTATTCTGCAGAGTCCCTGTCTAAACATTCTCAGTTGTGTTGGGAAATGAATAAAACTAAATTAGTGTTACCTACTGGCACAGAAAAATTCGTTTCCTTCACTAGTTTTAAAAACAAATTAAAAGAAACTTTCGTCATTTATGCAGACCTTGAAAGCATTTTAGAGAAACATGGCACTGATGGTTCTACTAGCAGAGATAGTGTGAATAGGGTTCAAAAACATATCCCATGTAGTATCGCCTTTTACCTATTGTGCAGCTTTGACGACTCGCTGTCCACATTCGACATGTACACCGGTATGGATTGTATCGAATGGTTTGTTAAAAGTTTGTATGCGATAGCTACAATGTTAAATGAACGATTCAACAATCCCGTTCAAATGAAACCTTTGACGATGCAACAACGATTCGATTTCGAATCGTCCACACTGTGCCACATTTGTGAACAGCCCTTTAAAGAAGGTGATATTAAAGTTAAAGACCATTGTCACCGGAGTGGAAATTACAGGAGAAGCGCGCATGCATCCCCCTGTAACTTGAACCTGCAAGATGAGCATTGTATCCCTGTAATCTTTCATAATTTATCAGGTTACGATGGTCACTTCATCATAAAGGCCTTAGCCACGCAGATACCTGCGCATATCGATTTATTACCCATAAATAAAGAGAAATATATCTCCTTTACCAAACACATTCTCAACACCTCCATACGATTTCGATTTTTAGATTCGTTTTGCTTCATGGCAAGCAGTCTAGATAACTTAAGTTCCTATCTCGACGATCGAGACAAAATTATAACGAAAAAGTTTTGTGAAAATGATATACAATTCAAGCTTTTATCACGAAAAGGTGTATTCCCTTATGAGTATCTAGACGACTGGCATAAATTAAATGAAGAGAGCTTGCCACCCATCGAATGTTTTTATAGCACATTGAAAAAGTGTGGTATAAAACAAGTATGATAATATAATAAATAATATAATAATAATAATAATATTGTAACGTTTCTACGTACAAACAGATTTAGTTCTTCCGAAATTACAACAGCCTTTACACACAGAGATTTTGTACTACACTGACGTCAGTATTTACATTTCACAATTACATAAACAACTACTTGTTTTTCCCTAACAACGACCTATACGGGGCATTCGCTACACTATCCCTCCCCGTCTTCAGGGTCGCCCTCGACCCTCGGACGATCTACTTCCATATCAGCGAACTGCTACTGTTACGGGTACTGCTACAGCTACCGCTACTGCAACTGCTACTGTTCCTGCTTCGGCTACGGCTACTGCTACGGTTACGGCTACTGCTACTGCTGCTACTACTGCTACTGCTACGGCTACTGCTACAGCTACTGCTACTGCAACTGCTACTGCTACTGCTACGGCTACTGCTACAGCTACTGCAACTGCTACTGCTCCTGCTACGGCTACGGCTACCGCTACTGTTACGGCTACTGCTACCGCTGCTACTGCTATGGTTACGGCTACTACTACTGCTACTGCTGCTACTGCTACAGCTATGGCTTTTGCCACTGCTACGGCTACTGCTACTGCTAATGCTACGGTTGCGGTTACTGCTACTGCTACAGCTACGGCTACTGCTACTGCTGCTACTGCTGCTACTGCTACGGCTTCTCCCCTTCTTCAGAGATTCCGCCTGATCCTTGCCAAATCCATTTGATTAACTCCATTGAGCGGGTTAGACTGCAAATCTTGTACAAAAATTAATCAGCAACAAATCGAAATCAAGCAGGCCAATCCTCTTTCTGACCATGAAAGACACCAGGGATGACCAATCCCATCCAATGCTCCAGGTAGAAGAGGGACCTGTCTCTTGAAATCCTCCAAGCAGGCCAATCCTACTTCTGACCATCAGAGACACCAGGGATGACCAATCCCATCCAATGCTCCAGGTAGAAGAGGGACCTGTCTCTTGAAATCCTTCGCTGCTCCTGCAGTTACTGAAATCCCCAGCAACTGCTTCATGGCTCCAGACACACAACCCAGTGGTCAACCATCACCAATTCTTGTACTAAAGATGAACAGCGCCCGTCTCCCAATATGAGTTACAAATGTGGGTGTAGCACTCAAACGGGCCACGCGCGCCAGCCGCACGCAGTCAATCCATTCGAGTGTTATCCTAAATGTAACTTAGCTGTAAGTCCTGTGGAATCTCGAGTCGCGCCAGCCGCTCAACAACTCCATAACGCCGCACAGACTGCACTCCTCGCCTCTCCGCCGCGTGCCATCGCCATCACTTCTGTACGCCATCTCAGGTCCACCAAAATTTTTCCGCTACTTCGGTTCACCAAATCCCGGACGAGCCCCCAAATTTGTAACGTTTCTACGTACAAACAGATTTAGTTCTTCCGAAATTACAACAGCCTTTACACACAGAGATTTTGTACTACACTGACGTCAGTATTTACATTTCACAATTACATAAACAACTACTTGTTTTTCCCTAACAACGACCTATACGGGGCATTCGCTACAATATAATAATTAATAATAATAATAAAGTATGAATATGCAAAACACGTTTGGAATACTTTCGATATTCGAAATTTACGTGAATATATGGAGTTATATTTGAAAACTGACGTTCTGCAATTATCGGACGTATTTGAAAATTTCAGAAAAGTATGTCTACAAACGTACAATTTGGAATGTTTAAAATATTACTCGGCTCCCGGTTTAGCTTATGCCAGTTGTTTGAAGATATCTGGAACTGCTCGACGACGTCGATCAAGTCATGTTCATCGAGAAAGGTATTCGAGGTGGAGTGTCACAGTGTAGTAATCGATATGGGAAAGCGAACAATATCTACATGGGAGATGAATATGATCCAAACCTACCTTCGTCATATCTCATGTACTATGACGTCAATAACCTCTATGGTGCGGTGATTCGTTACCATCTACCTGTAGGTAACTTTCACTGGATCGATAGTGTAGATTTCTATTCGGAAAATATTTTGAATACCCCTAATGATTCCGACTTCGGTTACATTCTCGAAGTCGACTTGGATTATCCCATAGATCTTCACGATACCCACAAAGATTTGCCGTTATGTCCCGAACGTATGCGACCACCCATAGCATCATCGAAACATCAAAAACTGTTGACTACTCTATTCGATAAAAAACATTACGTTATTCACTATATAAATTTGAAACAAGCCATCAGTTTAGGTCTTAAAATTGCTAAAGTTCATAGAATTTTAAAATTTAAACAATCACCATGGCTAAAAAATTACATCGATTTGAATACGAACTTACGACAAAAAAGTAAAAACAATTTCGAAAAAAATTTCTATAAATTAATGAACAACGCAGTATTTGGCAAAACTATGGAAAACGTGCGAAAGTACAAAGACGTTAAGCTAGTTACACAGTGGGAGGGACGTTACGGGGCCAGAAACTACATTAGTAAACTCAATTTTCATAGTTTAACCGTTTTCGATGACGATATGGTGATCATAGAGTTGAAGAGAACTACGATTCATTTTAATAAGCCGATCTATGTGGGTTTTTGCATTCTAGACATTTCGAAAACAATCCTATATGACTTCCATTACAATTACATTAAACCGAAGTTTCACGATACCGCCAAACTTTTGTATACAGACACAGATTCTCTCATTTATCACTTTTTCACAGACGACATTTACAAACATATCAGAGATGACATACACAAATTTGATACATCTGGCTATCCTCCTGATAATCCCTATCACATCCCTTTGCGAAACGCTAAGGTACTCGGAGTCATGAAAGACGAATGTCAGGGTGATATAATGATAGAGTTTGTAGGATTAAAATCGAAAATGTATGCAATAAAAAAAATTAAAACTTCCCATCGTGCAGACCTAAGGGAGGAGGGTGTTATCACAAAAGATAAGGGAATCACACATGCATCACTCAAATCGATTACTTTCGAACATTACTATGACTGTTTGTTTAACAATGTCACCAAATCCGTCAATGAAACCATC
Organism: Cryptocephalus primarius; assembly: GCA_963576515.1. Taxonomy (NCBI): domain Eukaryota; kingdom Metazoa; phylum Arthropoda; class Insecta; order Coleoptera; family Chrysomelidae; genus Cryptocephalus; species Cryptocephalus primarius. The sequence goes on along the minus strand of OY754956.1, from coordinate 1,976,493 downwards.
ATTCGCAGCAACAAACATGAAGTATTCACGATCGATCAGAGAAAACTTGCTCTAACATCACACGACGATAAGAGAAACGTGAATTATATTGTTCCGTTTTACGCGGGTTCACACAAATTAATTGTCCACTTATTGTTCTTAACGCAATTTATTTTCTTATTCTAAATGTAATTTATTTACACTAACTCTATAGACTAATTTATATGCCACGTATTTAGTCGCAGGTAGGGATTCGTCCGCTTCTCGATGTCCTTCACTCTCGGTCTGGGTCTCTCTGTCTGTCCCTACCGCTCGGCTCCTGTCTTTTTATATACGCTTCCGCGCGATTTCTCGAATCGAGTATTAAGTCCAGAACAATCTAGTAGACATCGAGGCGCGACTCGAAGTTTCTCGGCGATGCTGGAATAGACAGTGGCGTCGTTTCCTCACCGGTACACTGCCCCCGCCCTAAAAAAAACGTTTCGTCCCGAAACGTTCTTCCGTCACGCCGATGTCGGAACCTGCAGCTGGACCCATTTCTACACCGCGAGGATTGGTGGAAATAGCAGTCAACCGTTTTCTCCTTCTGGTATCCGCCAGGGGCCCAAGAACATACCAGAATCTCAATGTCGGTGAACCTAAACAGTACTTCCAACATATTCCTCACGACCCTCCAGTCCAGGCCGTCCAAGCCGCACGCCAGTTTTGGGATGGCCAGCTTTCCAATGCCTCTACCGAGTAAAACCACTCTCAAATCGCATAGAGTGTTCCATACATCTTGATACGTTGGCTTCTCGTATGACCTCTTCTTGGTGACCAAGTAGAACACCGACCTCCCCTGAGAACCGTCATCTTCTATCACCAAGGTGCGTCCGACTGCCGGGCCCTGCTGCTCTAACTCATCGAGTTTACCGAACTTCCGTTTGAAGACTGTCGCTATCCCTCGGGACATCTTCAAATCCTGGGCGACACAGTGTGCTAACGAATAGTCCTCGGGCACCTCGAACAGGTTACGATGCTCTTCCCTAGTGACGCCGAACCTCGCTTTCCCTGTGCCTCCATAGGCGCCCATGAACTGCTCGAAAGACAGCTCCACCTCCTCCCCTTGAACCCGTGTGACTTGCTCCTCCAGGTCGTGGTTTCCCTCATACGGTGCCAATCGGTTAAAATGCACCACCCTGGGTTTTCCATTAGGGACCTTAACGATTCGGTAGACGACATCGTTGATACGGGCCTTGACGACATAGGGGCCCTCCCACGCTCTCTGCAGCTTCGGCGAGAGTCCACGTCGTCTCTGTGGATTGTAGAGCCACACTAAGTCTCCCTCGTTGTAAAGGCCGTCGTCCGCTCCAACGTCATACCGATCCTTCATTCGGTCACTGGCGATCCTGAGGTGGCCTCGAACCAACTCGTGAATTTCATCCATCTTCCTCCGGAGCTTGGTAACGTAATCCTCTCCTGCCAGGTCTTCCCCAGGTCTACACCCAAACTTCAGGTCACACGGGAGCCTCATTTCCCTGCCGAAGAGAACGTTGGCCGGGGATTGCCCAGTGGATTCATTTACCGCTGATCGGTAAGCCATCAAGAAGAAGGAAAGGTGTTGATCCCAGTCTCGTTGGTGTTGAGATACTACCTTCGAGAGGTATTTGCCCATCGTTCGGTTCATTCGTTCGACCATGCCATCAGACTGGGGATGTAACGCCGTCGTTCTGGTCTTGCGAATGCCCAGTTTCTCGCAGACTCCTTGGAAGAGTTCACTCTCGAAGTTGCGGCCCTGGTCGGAGTGTAACTCCATCGGTACCCCGAAACGGCTGATCAACTCTTTCACCAGGACGTCTGCCACAGTCGCAGCTTCCTGATTTGGGATCGCGTACGCCTCTACCCACTTCGTGAAGTAGTCCATGGCCACTAAGATGTACCTGTTCCCATTGCTGGTCACTGGGAACGGCCCCGTAATATCCAGGGCGATCCTTTCGAAGGGACTCCCGACGTTGTACTGACGCATCGGCGCCTTCGGCTTACGATGTGGACCATTACTGGCGGAGCAAGTGGCACATCTTCGACACCAATCCCTCACGTCGTTGGAGCAGTTAACCCAATAGAAGCGGTCACGCACCTTCTGCAGGGTCTTCGTCACACCCAAATGTCCTCCCGAGGCCTCGTCGTGCACCAGCCGAAGTATCTCCGACACCTTACTCCTGGGGATAACCAACTGCATCCTTCGTTCGGTGCCCTCATTGTTCTCGAGTGCCCTTTTCAGTACCCCGTTCTCGAGTACCAGGGACTTCCACTGGGCCCAGTACGACTTAAGGACTCTGGAAAATGGAGCCACTTCTTGCCAGCTCGGTCGCCGTCCCTCTGTTTTCCACTTCCTGATCTTCTGGAGTTCCGGGTCGCGTTCTTGCTGCTGCAGGATGTCGGCAGGTAACCAGTCCTCACTCACGACCGTGGTTCTGTACACCACCGCCTCCTTCTTCTCTACACGGGTGCAATGTTGACACTCCGACGAGCAGGGTCTCCGGGAGAGGGCGTCGGCATTCCGGTGGCTCGTCCCGGCTCGGTGTTCGATGCCAAAGTCGTATTCTTGCAGCCTTTCAATCCATCGCGCAACTTGGCCTTCCGGGTTCTTGAATTGTAAAAGCCACTTCAAGGCTGCGTGGTCCGTCCTTAGCAAAAACCGCCTACCGTAGAGATATTTGTGAAAGTGCTCCACGGATTTCACTACTGCCAAGAGCTCTCTCCTAGTAACGCAGTAGTTCCTCTCCGGCCTGGACAGGACCTTGCTGAAATACCCGATGACGCGTTCCTGCCCGTCTTGTACTTGTGCCAGAACTCCTCCAATGCCGACATTGCTGGCGTCCGTATCCAGGATGAATGGACCTTCTTCTGTTGGATACCCCAGGATTGGAGCGGTCGTCAGGCATTCTTTCAGTGTGTCGAAAGCAGCCTGGCAATCCTCGTCCCATTGGAAAGCTCGCCTTCCCTCCGTTAGACGTGTTAGGGGCTTGGCTATGTCCGAGAACATTCGGACATACCGACGATAATAGGTACAGAGGCCCAGGAAACTCCTCACTTGATGCTTATCCCTCGGAGTGGACCACTGTCGGATTGCTTGGACCTTTTCCGGATCCACTTCCACTCCGTCGCTGCTAACCACGTGGCCCAAGTAATGTACTCTTGTTTGCATCAGGTGACATTTCTTCAGGTTCAACATCAAGTTCGCTGCCTGGAGTCTCTTAAACACCTCCTCTAAGTTCACCAGATGTTCCTGGAATGTCTTGCCAACCACGATAATGTCATCCAAGTACACCAAGCACGTCTTCCAAGAGAGTCCCCTCAGCACACTTTCCATTAGCCTCTCGAAGGTCGCAGGCGCATTACACAACCCAAAAGGCATTACACGGAACTGCCATAACCCTGTGCCAATTGAAAACGCCGTCTTCTCCTTGTCAGCGGGATCCATTTCGATCTGCCAGTATCCACTCTTCAGGTCCAGGGTAGAGAAGAGTTTTGATCCTGAGAGCGTGTCGAGCGTATCATCGATGCGAGGCAACGGATAGCTGTCCTTTTTCGTGGCGTTGTTCAACCTCCGGTAATCTACGCAGAACCGAGTGCTCCCATCCTTTTTTTTTACTAAAACCACCGGAGACGCCCAGGGGCTATTAGATGGCTCGATCACTCCCTCATTTTCCATGTCTTGGATGATCTTCTCTGCCATCTCCCGTTTTACTTGGGGCAGTCTCCTAGCAGGTTGTCGGATGGGTTTCGCATCGCCCGTGTCGATCTTATGCTTGACGATGTCGGTCCTTCGGGTTTTACCAATTTCGGGAATGAAAATGGCTCGGTACCGATGTAATAGGTCACTCAGCTGTTTCCTCTGAAGAGGTTGGAGGTTGTGGCAGGCAGCCGAAGTCACTCTGTCTAGGTTAACAGAATCCGGTGTCGCACTTGGTGCTACCTGGCGGATTATTGACATTGCCGGTGCGCAGGTCCCTACCCTGGTTCCCCCTTTGAGAGTCACGGGGTAATCGTTGACGTTAATCACACGAATGGGAATTTCGTCGTTCAGTGACACCAACGCCTTGCCCACAAGAACGCCTCGGCCGACCTCCACATCGTGGTTCCAGGGTTCCACCATAACTGGGAACCCCTTTTCTACGACGCCGTCGAGTCTAGCAACCACAACCGACTCACTCCTTCCAGGCACAGTCGCGTCTTCGGCCACAATTACTCGTCCAACGACTTCCCTCTGAGGATGGAGAAATATCTCTTCTGGACCTACCCTCAATACGCGACGTTGAAAGTCCAGTTGGATACCGTGGCTATTCATTACGTCCATTCCCATAATCACGTCCTCCTCGATGTCCGCCACAATCACTCGGTGTGGAAACTTCACTGCTCCGATCTTGAATTCCACATCGACTTCCCCGTGGACGGTGGCCGCTTCGCCCGTAGCTGTTCGTAGCCGCCATCTGGATTTAAGTAGCTTCCTTCGCTTGGTGTCAAGTATTCCGGGCCTCAAGATCGTCCTGGTTGCTCCAGTGTCTACCAATAAGGCATATTTCACCCCATCGATTATACCGTCCACGTAGACACTGCCACTATGATGTCGTAGGGAAGCTACAGAAACTAGGGGGTCTTTAAGCGGATGTCGGGTCGAAGCTGCCCCCTCGGAGCCGACCCGTTCTAGTTTTCCTGTTTCTCCTGCGCAGTCGGTCCCTCCTTCCTCGGTCGTTTACAGGAACGACGCAGGTGGCCAACCTCACCACAATTCCAACAGCGGACGGGTCTTGTCTGCTTGTTTTCCACCAGGCTTTTAACGGCGTTGACCAGTTGCTCAATGGAGTCTTCCCTGGCACCTTCGTTGGAACTGTCAGCCTCATTGAGAGCCCTTACCCGACCATGGCATTTGGAGGCCTCGGTAGCAGCCTCAAACTCCAACGCGATGGCCAGGGCATCTATCAGGGTCTTAGGGCGCGCCAACCGCACCGTCCTCTGAATTTCGAGGTCTCGCAGGCCATCGACGAACGTTTGAATAGCCAGACACTCCATCAGGTGGTCGGTAGCCGTCGGATACGCGAAGCGAACTAGTCTAGCTACGTCGGCTTCAAACTCTTGGAGGCTCTCGTTCGCCTTCTGCTTCCGGGTCTTCATCTGCGACTGGTAGACCTGCTCCAAGTGCGCCTGTCCATACCTCATCTCCAGACGCTTCACCAGCCCATCGTAGTCGCCTTCCTCCTCCGGTGTAATTGTCTGCAGGATATCCAGAGCGTCTCCCCGCAGCGCCACCGTCAACGCTCCTGCCTTGTCTCGGGGTGTCCAGCCGTTGGCCTTGGCTGCAGCCTCAAACTGTTTCAGGTAATTCGGCCACGATGTTTTGCCGTCGAAAGTTGGTGGTTTCAAACGTGCCGAGGCTCCGATGTTCTCTTTTGACGGCTCTTCAACTGGTGTTACCTTGAGGTTCACCTCCGGCATCTTGAAATCCTTAGCTGCCTCTTTCGTCGCCAAGCGCGCCTCCAGTTCCCTTATTTTAGTTTCTAGTTCCTCCTTCTGCGCTTTCATTTTATTTTCCAGACCGCCGAGACCACTGCGAAGATCTTCTATTTTATCGTCCAGGCCGCCTATTTCGCTTAACAGGCCGCCGCGGAGATCTTCTATTTTATCGTCCAGGCCGCCGCGGAGATCCTCTATTTTATCGTCCAGGCCGCCGCAGAGATCTTCTATTCTGTTCAAAAGACGCTCACCCTCTTCCTCAAACTCGAGCGTCTCCGGATCTTCCCCATTGTCAATCAAATAATCCCTCAGGCGTTTCTGCAGGACTGCTTTTACGCCCGTAGCGTCGATGTCCCTTTCCTCCAGCTCCCGCCTCAAATCCGCCACTTTTAATTCACAGAGTTTCTTCATTGTCCCAATTTATTTGTCTGTCACTAATAATCCCACTTCTGACACCAATTTGTTCCGTTTTACGCGGGTTCACACAAATTAATTGTCCACTTATTGTTCTTAACGCAATTTATTTTCTTATTCTAAATGTAATTTATTTACACTAACTCTATAGACTAATTTATATGCCACGTATTTAGTCGCAGGTAGGGATTCGTCCGCTTCTCGATGTCCTTCACTCTCGGTCTGGGTCTCTCTGTCTGTCCCTACCGCTCGGCTCCTGTCTTTTTATATACGCTTCCGCGCGATTTCTCGAATCGAGTATTAAGTCCAGAACAATCTAGTAGACATCGAGGCGCGACTCGAAGTTTCTCGGCGATGCTGGAATAGACAGTGGCGTCGTTTCCTCACCGGTACAATATATTTACTGACACGTTACCGTGGGGGTTTAAAGTAAATTAATCGATCATTCTACTTTTAATTTCCTCATCGAAAATGTATGCAATAAAAAAATTAAAACTTCCCATCGTGCAGATCTAAGGGAGGAGGATGTTATCACAAAAGATAAGGGAATCACACATGCATCACTCAAATCGATTACTTTCGAACATTACTATGACTGTTTGTTTAACAATGTCACCAAATCCGTCAATGAAACCATCATTCGCAGCAACAAACATGAAGTATTCACGATCGAACAGAGAAAACTTGCTCTAACATCACACGACGATAAGAGAAACGTGAATTATATATTTACTGACACGTTACCTTGGGGGTTTAAAGTAACTTAATCGATCATTCTACTTTTAATTTCCTCATCCTCCAGACGCATCTAGCCTGCCTAGATACTCAAAGACTCGTTGCTACTTGGAGGAGGATAACAGAGGTACTTTTTCTTTCTATCTTAATCAATTGTAAATAACAAACATGTTTGTGCAGATATATCCTCTAAGAAGACCTAATCTAATCGACAACACCGCACGACATCTCCTGGAACTGGACAATTGGGATGCCATTTGTGAGCTGGACGTGTTGACGTACACCGATGAAACGGTGGAAGATCTTCGGTTTTGTGAAACATGTTACAGTATCGTTAATGCACCGCAATGCATGCACTGAAATTTCCCTTGTTGTCGGTGATTTTCGAAACCGTCGTATCCGTACTCCATCCTGCCATTTGATAACGCATACGTTCATTGGGTGTAAGCGACACATATTCTTTAATGGTCGTAGTAATGCCAGAATGGTTTAGATGAATTATTTGTATAAACATGAAAAAAATTTATTGCTATCTACCTTGTATAAATAGAATTTCGTATATTCATTATCTACATAAACACGCTATCTCCAATTTATTTCACGTTTTATTTCTAATCTCATCCGACGACGAAGACGACGAAAACGTCAATAGCGCTATCTCCAGCGTTTTCCGTTTTATTTCCTATCTCTTCTTCATATACACATACACAAAGTCACTTAAGCATGTCAGTCAGTAATTTTTTCAGTTAAAAAGTGCCAAAAGGGCACTAACAAAAATTCACAAAATTCAATTTTGCCTTTTTTAGGCCCATCTGGTAAAGTGCCAAAAGGGCACTATCGATCAACCCTTAACGATAGGGGTGGTTTGCACCCCCTGAGTAGGGGTGAGTGGCGCCCAGATGAGACACCGCTCAGGTGTACCCGTACATGTAGAAGCTCAGTTTGAAGCCCAGGTAACCGCTCAGGTATTCTGGGTACCTGGATACCTGAGTACCCAGGTATCTCGCTATCCGCGTACCTATACGTGCGTACGACGCGCGCGCGCGCGTACGTCGTACCCACCTACCGGAATATTCAGGTATCTCGCTAGCCTGATACGCGCCGCGCGCCGAGTATCACGTACGCGCCTAATAAATACCCCCCACCCCACACACAGGTTGAAGGCCAGGTGCTGGCACAACTGAGCACCCTCTCCTGGAGCTGTCTTCGCAATTGCGTGACTCAGCGAAAACACTGCATATCGCTTATCTTAATTCAAATCTCACAACTAATTAGCATTGACGGGCACTTCTTGCAAACTAATTACAAGAAGCATGACTCAGCACAAAATACCCCTCGCACACACGTTCACGATGGTCGCTCCGGAGGACCGCCGCCATCCTCCATATCCACTCGTGAGAGTCCAAAAGTCAATTTGTCATCGGACCACGTTAGTTATACTACTCGTACAGTCAGGACTTTGAAGAGGAGATTGCGAATGGCTTTTACTCCCGCCTACTACCATTGAGGTGTTCGGAAGACATTCACCGACACATCTTCGGATGCATCATACAGGACATCAGGAGACAATCAAAGTTTCCACACCTCAACTGGAAGAACTGGCTTCAAACGCCGGTGTCTGCAGGCAGCGGTGGTCCTTCTGAATGGATTAATCCGGCAGTATGGATCACAATTAAGAGAAACAAATTTCAGGGGAAGCCAGAAACATTCTATTCTCTACTGGGGCTCGTTCCACGAACTAAGATCACTAAACGAGTTGACATCGCCCAGAGGCTTGACGTCGAAAGAATACGTGCCGCAGTCGACCAACTAGAGCGACACAGAGAATATTTTCCTGTTCCCAAAATACCTCGGGATATTAACATGACGCATGTGCTCAGCTGTCTCCATTGAAAAGGCGCTGCAAATACAGATTCCGAGATCACTACGTGAAGCGGGCAAAACAGCAATCATGCAACACATTTTAGGCATGGATCGGAATCGGTCTGGATTAACTTCCGACCAGACAACAAAGGAGACGTCATCTCTAGAAACCAAGACAGTGAAAGTTATCACACGCAATATATATACGTCCAAAACCCTCAATAACGTCACTAACATCGGAGCCGCAGCAACCATCTACGCAGCTCGTATCGACAACGCCAGGACCGCAGTCTACGGTACCTGGTGACCGGCAGCCGCTCAGAAGAAAGGGAATTCACGACCCCTCCGGTAGCGAGTGTGACAGAAAAAACCTTGGCATTGTTTCCCCCAGGGTGTACGATCCGGATATGCGTGCAATGGATACACCCGATGACTTTTGGGAAATGGGCCATTTCATTAAATTTTCTAACCACTTCTCGCCTTTCATTCCCATGGCGTGGAAATCGAATATATGTACCCACTTGCCTGGCTAATATTGTTGAAACCCATCCCACAACTCTACAAACTGTTGTTTGGTGGAACGACCTGAGATCTCCGTGTATCATCTAAAATGTAAAATATACATCGTGCAGTTATGAGAACTGCATTTTAGAATATGCATAATTACTTGGAAACTATTGCTAGCATAGAACCTTAAAGCAATAAGTAGTTGCAATATAGGTGACATAGGGAATCCTCTTCTCGTTGGTTTCTCCAATTCTTCCTGAAAAATCGGCAACATCCGTGGTTACCTCTTTAGAGAAACGGTACCGTTTCCGAAATTCAATTTCAGAATAAAATTCTAATGGGTTGTTACCATCTATAATCTAGAGTCTGGGAACACATAGACGGACGAAACAATTTGATTAAAACTAATACTAACATGCTATGCAAAGAAAGTCGACGTTTGCTATGCCAATCACTCTTGCTTCTTATAGCTCAACTAGCCAGTTCCTTGGAATATTGCAAAGCCAACACATCAGGAGTTCTACCAGGACAACATTGTTAAAGAGTGGTGTATGGTGCAGGGCCATCATGCCTTTATGAGCAGTCTCAACCGGCGCCGGATGCATACTATGATGAGAAGGTGGGTGGTTTTAAGACTAATATGGAATCATGTTTTGGTGTTAGAGACAACAGAGCGACCTGCATATATTCTATCGAGAAGGGAACCTTATGTGCAAAGCCTTCCCTGGAGAAGATTAGACCAGACTATTGTGGCATCTCTAAGCCTCCCCCAGACTGTGAGCAGACGGGCACAGAGGTGAATTTTCAGTATGTGGTGGATACCAATAAGAACAAACACTGGGTAACAAAGGCATTTATTGAATAATCTTCTGAAGTTATTGACAGATCTCTCCTCTTTGATATGAAACTGGATACCAAAACAGGAGTTGATGACTCTTGTGAGGTAAGTATGTCGTGTGACAGATTATCCAAGTAGTAACCATAACAACCAGAGTTTATTTTAAGGTGCATATTCGACTTTATTAGTAGGTCGAATAAACAAAGGTAATCGATTGTTGGATGTTTTGCTGAGGTAGTCTGTTACACATTCACACTCGCCCTAGATACCCATGTATTAAATAGAATCGACACAGTTAGCACGTAAGAGTAGTACCGTATAACATGTATCCGACACTGTACTTGATTCAATAGATGTTATAAGCAATCAGCGAGTCAGCCTTATATCCAGCATCCTACCCTGGGACATCACATGGCGATCCTGCCAGCCGAAGCTGAAATGGAAGTGTTACAACCCAAGTTTTAAAGGAGAAGTTCGTGTTTTATCAGTTGGAGCAGTGAAGAGGTAGACCAAGGAGCATCGAATAATGGGGAAATCCGTATCGAAAGAAGAGGTAATTATAGCCCAAGCGGGAAATAGCGGAGGTCTGGGAACAACCCACATTTGGCATTCGATTTGTCATGGAAAACAATCGTGGAGATTATAGTAATCATCATCGCAACAATATTTATCACCTTCTACTGTTATAGAAGAGGTAAAAATAAACTGGAGAGGAAGATACGCAGGGAGATCACGGCAAGCCAGCAGATCGCGTAGTACAAGGGGCGACAGTAAGGTTGTGTGTGAGTGATAGTGGTAATGAGAAAGATGAAACGGTCAGTGTGTGATGCAAAGTGTTAACGAATTTAAATATGTTCTTGAAGAGCTAAGAGTGTTTCACAGAAATATGAATAAGGATTCGGTGGAAAGAAGAACCGATCAACAGGCGGTAGAACGTAAGTTCAGTAAATTATTGGGATTATGAAACATTAAAGGAATCAGTTAATAAAGTTGTGTTAGATAGTAAGGTAAAACAAGAGATCCAATCCTATTCGGAATCAATTCATAAGTATGTCTCAGTCATCCGAACAATTTTAGATGCCCGATTAGAAAACTGTAAAATTAAGCAAGTTAATAATGATGAAGTAATATATAGTGACGATTCTATGGTTTCAGATAATAGTGTAAGTTCAGAAATGGCAGAGAAATTTGACTTGAGAACCGCGTCGGGTTTGATACCTGTAATGAATGGTAATGAAAATGTAACAAAAAATCTCATCGATGCGATCGATTTATACGATTCATTATTAGATAGTAATGGTAAAATGTTACTAACAAAATTTGTGTTAAAGACGCGCTTAACGGAGCATGCCAAAATGAGATTGAAACAATCTTATGCAAGTAATAAAAACTTAATTGAAGATTTAAAGTTACATTTTCTAACGAAAAAGTCTGTTCATGCATTGTCAAATCAATTGCACAATGCCAAACAAAACGGTAGATCAATTGATAGCTTTGGAAAGTCAATAGAAGAATTGTTAGTAAATTTAACTATATGTCAATCCAGTGGTCAGGAAGGTTCGACGGAGATCTTGAGAAAAGTCAATGAAAAATTAGCCATTAATGCATTTGCTGATGGTTTACAAGAAAATGATTTGCGAACAATAATTAAAGCTAGGAACTACACTACTTTGGGTGATGCCATACAAGGAGCAAAAGACGAAGAGCTGCCAAAATTTAGTTCATTTCATGTACAGGGTAAGAACTTCTTTAGGGGACAAAATAGGGTTAGATCTAATCGAAACAGTTACAATAACACCAATAATAGGTTTAATAGTCAGAATGCTGGAGATGGAAAATTTTCGAAATATATAGGTCATAATAGGTACAATGGTGGACGAGGATACGTTCCTAATGGTAACCGTTATAATAATAATAATTCCAACGGTTCACAGTTTAATAATAAATGTGACAGTAATAGAAATTATAGGAGAAACAATAATGAAAGGGTTACTTTTGTAGGAAAAGTAGAACCAACTTTTGAAAATAATCAGCCTAGTACAAGTAGTGATCCGTTTTTTCGTGCCTGACGAAATAAAAAACATTCACCATAAATGGTTTAAATTTTATAACAATTAATTACCGGGGAACTGATCTAAATTTTTTATTAGATACAGGCTCGTCTGTTAGCATATTTTTTAAAGAATATTTACATAACAATGAATTAGTAGACAGTAGACAACACGTTACTCTAAACGGAATTTCAGGGTCGACAAGGTCAATTGGAACAGCTAACATTACATTTTTTATAAACAATAACAAAGTCAGTCATGAGTTTTTGATAATAAATAAAGTTGATCAATCGATGCAGGGAATACTTGGATCCGATTTTTTCAATAAAATGTTAGGTTGTATAGATTATGAGAAATTTTTATTTTCCTTCTGGATAAATAATTTAAGATGTACCATTCCTATTCAATCGGAGCAATGTCTTCATACAATTGTACCAGCTAGGTGTGAAATCATCAAGTATTGTCGAGTTGATTTAAATGAGGGATGTTTAGTATTGCCTGAGCAAGTATGAGAAGGAGTATTTATTGCAGGAACTTTAGCGAAACCATTAAACTTAATTATACTTTAATTAAACTTAAAAACTTTAAACCAAATGTCGAAAAACTTAACCAGTATAATATTTGTCAAATAAATTGTAATAACAGGCAGACGGTCAGTCGAGCTGATTCATTATTAAATTGTTTAAATTTAAATTACTTGCAAAACGAGGAAAAGCGTTCAATAGAGAAACTATGTGTAAAATATGCTGATGTATTTCATTTAGAAAACGGCGAGTTAACCCTGTATTTTAATTTTTCCGTTTCTATTAATTAGTGATCCCGAATTGTAAATAGAGTAGTAATGTTTTTCGGTTTTTCCTTTTCACGTCGACCTTGTTTCTTTACGTTCGCTCCGATAACCAAAGGTAGATAAGAGTTCTCTCTTTCCGTTTGTAAATGCCTGTTTTGGATTTAACACTGTTGCCGTACTTTTAACTGAATAAAAGGAAACGGGTGTTTTTCCGAATTCTGTGTTTATTTTCATGAACTTCCTGGATATTTCTCCTGAGTTGAAATTACCCGGACCTACAGACAGCAAAGTCTATAAAAACTGGCGCCCGAGGAAACTCCGTAACTTCTAAACTTGCTAAATTCCTGTGCCAATCTCACAGTTGACTGATCGATCCGCCCCTTTATTCGCGTCGTGCGCGCCGACGAAAATACAAGGGCGAGAAAAGTCCGTCACAAGGGAGATGACAACAACAAATATATTCTTACGTTGCAATGTGAACTAAGTAAATTTGTCGAATGTTATCCTATTGAAAGCAAACAGGCTCACATATTAGCGAAATCTTTTGCCGAAAAATTCATTCTAAGATATGGCATACCTAAAGAAGTGGTAACAGACAAAGGTTCAGAATTTATATCCAACATATTTTCTGAAACATGTCAACTTCTAAAAATTAATCAACTGAATTCTACGGCGTACCATCACGAGATGTTAGGTTCGTTAGAGAACTCGCACAAAAGTCTGGGAGCTTATTTGCGTATGCAGGTAAATAAACATTCAGATAAGTGGAGTTCCTGGGTACCGTATTGGTGTTTTTCGTACAATAACACTGTACACTCAGAAACAAAGTACACACCTTACGAGTTAGTTTTTGGAAAATCGGCAAGATTGCCTTCGAACTTAACTGATCAAATTGATCCCGTATATAATTTTGAAAACTATCCAATATAATTAAAATATAGGTTACAAGTTGCATGTAATGAGGCTAGAAAAAATTTATTAGTTGCAAAGAATAAACGCAAAATTAGTTACGACAAAAAATCCAAAAATTTAAAATTTGTAATAGGTGATAGAGTTTTAGTTAGGAACAATGCAGGCACAAAAATGGAACCTCTGTACCAAGGTCCGTTTGTTATTGTGGAAGATAGATCCCCAAATTCGTTAATAAAAATTAAAGATAAGCTAGTAGAAATTCATAAGAATAGGGTTAAGCTGTATAATGATAAGTAGTATTTACTAATTGCGAACTATAAAAAAAATGCTTAAAAAATATTTAAACATTTTTTTCTGTGCCCTGGGGAGATGTGAGGTAATTAGGTCGTGTGACAGATTATTCAAGTAGTAACAATAACAACCAGAGTTTATTCTAAGGTGCATATTCGACTTTATTAATAGGTCGAATAAACAAAGGTAATCGATTGTTGGATGTTTTGCTGAGGTAGTCTGTTACACATTCACACTCGCCCTAGATACCCATGTATTAAATAGAATCGACACAGTTAGCACGTAAGAGTAGTACCGTATAACATGTATCCGACATTGTACTTGATTCAATAGATGTTATAAGTAATCAGCGAGTCAGCCTTATATCCAGCATCCTACCCTGGTACATCACACTCTTATGCTTTCTGCAGCACTAAGCTACTGAATTCTCCACCAGGCCTAAAATGTAACGTAAAGAAGATTAATGATGTCAATCGGGATGTCATATACCCTATGGAAACTACAAGGATGCATATAACTATCGGCGCCTGCAAGGTCCCAATACTCTGTTACGGAGCAGAGAGAGTAGAAAGAGCCCCGAGCGGTGACTGTGGTGGATCGTCGAAGTCTCCAGAACCCCAGCCGGACGCCCGAAGAAGAGCCTTCCAACCCCCCTATCAAGAGGCCCTCCGCTATGGAACCCAGAAAGTCCAGACGACAGGCAATCCTGTAAGTTACCTTCCCCATCTCTCAAGCTCCAGCCTTTGGGATTCGCTGTGCCCCCCATCTTCTTGTTGTGATTTATTTTCGTTTTTGTGCCGACCTGACCCATTTTTAGATTCCCCGCCGTTTGTGGAGAATAAAGCCTTTTTCTCTGTTTTGTTTTAACCTGTTTTCGTTAATAGCAAGCTCTACCCCCGTAGCTACCAACCCCTTACCTCACGCAGCCGTGACTCAGGGAAAGACGCCCCGGCTCGTGACATATCAGACGACAATATAGACGACATACTGACATACTTGGGAAAAGCAAAATTCTTCTCCACACTGGATATGTTTAGCGGCTACTTCCAAGTACCCATAGAGGAAGGTCATGGAACCTACGAGTTCAACGTGATGGCATTCGGTCTCTGCAATGCCCCCGGAACCTTCCAGGAATTGGCAGATACAGTATTCAAAGGGCTAAAATGGAAAGAGATCCTCATCTACCTAGATGACATCATTATATCCTCAGAAACGGAAGAAGAACACTTGATAAAACTAAAGAAGGTGTTACAACGTCTCACGGAAGGAGGGCTAACGCTAAAACCAAGTAAATGCAGCTACCTACAGAATAAAATCAAGATTTTAGGACACACAGTATGCAGCGCGGGAATCGAACCCGACCAAGAACTGGTAAGGGCAGTACAGAATTTCCCCACACCCAAATCAGTGAAAAACGTGCAGAGTTTCATAGGGCTATGCAATTTCTACAGAAAATTCATTAAAGATTTTGCCAAAATCGCAAATCCGCTACATGAAGCAGTGAAAAAGGCAACAACATTCACTTGGGGGCAAGACCAGGCCGCAGCATTCGAAAAACTTAAGGAGAAACTGACAACAGCACCAGTCCTGCAACATTACAACCCCAACGAACCCTGCGAGCTGAGGACCGACGCGTGTATGAGGGGAATAGGAGCCATCCTGCTGCAGAGAGGACCTGAACAAGAATTACACCCAGTAGCTTATATAAGCAGGACCCTTTCAAAAGCAGAAAAGAACTACACCATCTCAGAAATCGAAGCATTGGCAGCAATCTGGGCACTAGGATACCTCAGGCACCTAATATACGGAAAACCGGTAACGATAGTCACGGATCACCACGCCTTATGCTGGATACGCAGCTTAAAAGACCCTATGGGCAGATTGGCGAGATGGAGTCTGAGACTATCCGAATACGACTACAACATAGTTCATAAAAACGGCATAAGACACAGCGACGCCGACTGCCTATCCAGACACCCAGCCCCTCTAGAAAACAATGACCCCGTAGACCTGGAGGACATCCCAACGTTCTTAACACTTCCAGAGGACATGGGGACCGAGCAAAGGAAAGACCCTACACTAACACCACTATTCACCGCAATTGAGGACCCGGGGAGCGCACAAATCGGAACAGCCAGAAGGGCACGAGATTACAGAATTCGCAACGGAGCATTGTACAAAATCAACCCGTCCCCAGTAGGGAGCGACTACCTGTTGGTAATACCCAATCACCTTCGCGCGGAAATGCTGTTTGGGCACCATTCCGAACCACTGATGGGCCACCTAGGAGTTGCGAAAACGCTGGACAAACTACGACAAAGATACTTCTGGCCCTTGCTACGAAAAGATGTAGAGAAATTCGTTAAAGGCTGCGCAGATTGCCAAGCAAGAAAGGGGCAGAAAAACCAGAAGCCAGTAGGACTACTGCAACCTATCCCAGTAGGCGTCCCCTTCGAAAAAGTCGGAATAGACCTCCTAGGGCCATTCAGAAAAAGTAGAAACGGAAAAACCATGATCATCGTTGCGACAGATTACTCCACGAAATGGGCCGAAACCGCAGCATTGCCCAACGGCAAGGCGGAACACGTAGCAAAATTGATCTTAGAAAAAATCATAACAAGACACGGATCACCGAAATACCTGCTCAGCGACAGAGGTACGACATTCCGGTCAGAAACAGTAAGGGAACTACTAAAAATAATGGGCACTACCAGCCAGTTCACAACAGCCTATCATCCCAGTTGCAACGGACTTACGGAACGAATCAACAAAACCCTGGCAGACATGTTAGCAGCATTTACAAACAAGAATCAAACAGATTGGTGTGAATTTCTCCCCCACGTCACATGGGCTTACAACACAGCAAGACAGGACACAACGAAATTCTCCCCATTTATGCTGGTCTACGGGAGAGAACCAGTTCTACCAACTGAAGCTAGCCTACTGGAGACGCCCGCATCCCTAAACGCACTGGAAATCAGAGAAAAAGCACTCGCCGTGCGAAGCACCGCGGCACAGAACATCAGGGAACGCCAAAGCAGGGACAAGATCAGATACGACGAGGGACACCGAACGCTAGATTTTACAATAGGAGACAAAGTGAAAGTTTTCACGCCGGTAAGAAAAGTGGGCAGAAGCGAAAAGCTCCTGTTAAAATGGTACGGGCTTTACTACATCACAAAAAAAGTAGGGGTAGTGGATTATGAAGTCCAAAAAGGACCCACGGACAGGTCACCAAAAGAAGTCGTGCACGTTAGCAGAATATTACCGTACCACGACCCTTGGACACCCATCGTGGCCCCTCAGTAACGCGCCTTGACGTAACCCAAAGACTGCACCGACATCAGAACCCCATAAAACCCCCTACACCTAAAACTGCCACATGTACAATACTAGCTAACTATTAAACTCACCATCGCTTACACAAAAAAACCTGTCCTAGGATACTCATCTGGTGGATCCTGATGACACCGCACCCGCTCTCCAGTATGAATATCGAGGTAACCGCAGGACCCTTTTGGAGGGAACTCCCAGAAACTGTCACCTACGAGGCAACAATACCATTAATCTACGAGACAGCATGGGACGAGGAACTCCCCTTACCTGAGCGCAGTTACACACCTTGCCAGAACAGCAACCCATCCGCGGACTGCAAAATCGCCCAGAGAATCATGGACATAGGATAGGCATGGGGAAGAGAATACCAAGCACTGGCAAACACCTGGAACCCCCGATACCTCAGAGACCAGGACACAGCATCCAGGTCCAAACGCTCTTTAGACTTCATCGGAGAAGGGGTGGCATGGTGTTGTGGAGTGGCAACGCAACACAAACTGGACCCACTGACAATGGAAGAGGGCGACCTCCGGACGAAGCTTCAAGGATTACAATCAGCACTCTCTAAAGCCGGTCACTCACGTTCCGGTAGACCTGTGAGGTAGACCTGTACAGGTACACCTGTGCAGGTATATCGCAACGTGTGTGTGAGCAAACCTGTGCAGTTCAAAGGACCTGTACAGGCGACCGGAGCAGTATTGAAAATCGATTCGGTCGACCTGCGCAGACTGCTGTCGTACGACGGACCGGAATGTGTGTGCCGACAGGCCTGTACAGGTCTCAGTTCTCTATCAAATTTTGTGCTGCATGCACGTGTTTGTAAATAGATTCTGTTATAAAATGGCGTTAAGTACTGAAGAGCAACGTAGAGTAATAGCCGAGTTTATAGAACTTTATAAATTTGAGCCCTGTCTATGGCGAATAAAGAGCAAAGAATACCACGATCGTGGAAAAAGGGAGGCGGCTTATAAAAAATTGCTAGAAAAGCTGAAAGAAATAGACCATACAGCCAATAAAGATGCAGTCGTTAAAAAATTAATAATTTACGAAGCAACGTTAGAAAAGAAAAGAAGAAGTATGACGATTCTATTAAGTCTGGAGCATCGGCTGACGAAGTGTACCATCCTAAGCTGTGGTACTACCATTTATTTGACTTTCTTGGTGACCAAGAAACGCCAAGAACTTCCGTATCGAACTTGGATCCAGATGAGGAAGATTTCTCTGAGGTAAGTTAATAAAAGATGTAGCAGTTTTTATGTATTTACTATATATTTTAGCACATGTTTACTTTATTTAGTAAATTATTATTAGGGTATATATTACCAAAAAAATAAACAATTTAATTAATAAAATCATTTTGCCATGGTACTTTGCCCTCGCCACAAAAGTAGTGCATAAAATTGTCTCTAACGTTTTTTGCGGTAGCATTGATGTTTCCCGGGTTTCGTTGCTCTAAATTTTCCATGTTAGAGTTTTGTTAATCGTATCCATCGGCGATGACGGTTCCTTCAACAGTATTTTCTTGGTGAACGCATCTTTGTGGAGCATAAGATTTTGGTGAATGATGGATGAGAAAATTGTGTAACACAACTGCTGCCATTACTATTTTAATAATATTCACAGGCTTTACATTAATTTGAGTATGAAATATACGAAATCTCGAAGCCAATATTCCAAACGCATTTTCGACTATACGCCTTGCACGAGACAATCTGTAGTTAAATATTTTTTTTTCTTGTGAATTCAAGTCTGCTTGTCGAAAGGGTTTCATCATATCAGTGCGTAAAGCAAAAGCGTCGTCTGCGACAAAAACATACGGAAGATTTCTACCGCTTTCTTTGACCTGTTCTGCGCTTGGAATATTTAATTCACCTGTATTTAACACTTTAAAAAATTTTGTGTTTTGGAGGACACCACCGTCTGAAATTCTTCCATTGGTTCCAAAATCCGCTAAAATAAATTGATATTTGGCATTTACAATTCCCAAAAGAACCATACTGTGCCGGCCTTTATAATTGAAAAATTCAGATCTACTACCACCTGGTGGAATAATATCAATGTGTTTACCGTCGATTGCGCCCAAACAGTGTGGAAAATTCCATAGTTCTTCAAATTGTTTTGCTATTTCTTTCCATTCGTCTTGGCTGTTGGGAAACTGAAAAAACATAACAATGAATTAATAATTTTTAACAACCCATTTCAATGTTTTATTGTTTCAGATTGAGTCAATACAAGAAACTCAAAATGCGCATGTTGAAGATGCCCCGGATTCTCCATCCCGCCAAGGACCGTCTACAACAGACAACGCCGGTCCGTTAAAAGAAAATGAAAATATTCCATGTTTCTCACGAAAAAGTACCACTGGTACTTCGAAAGCCAGACCAGGCAAACGAAACCAAGATTCTTTGACCAATGATGTTTTGACGACTGTGCAAGAACACTTCAAGCGTCCACAAATACAAGACGACCGTTTTGATATTTTTGGAAAAAGTGTTGCCATAAAACTTAGGGACGTGGACAAAAGACAAAGCCTAATTGCAGAAAAATTAATTAACGATGTTATATTCGAGGCCGAACTTGGTAACCTTACACTACAACATACATGCCTTAACATGCAGGAAACATCTGACGCAAGAATTCGTAATATGCAGCTACATCTGCCAGCTATGTTTTCACGCCACTCAGTTCCGTGTCCCTCATCACATTCCTCCAGTTTTAGCCTTATTATGAGCCCTGCTCCAAGTCCAAGTGCAAATTATATGCAGTACAACCAATCAGAAATAGCACAACTTCAGCCAAACCCACAACACACTTTTCAGCATTCTCAATCCCAGCAGTTCTCTCCGACCAGTCCCCCACAACATGGTTCTCGATTTCAAGAAAACCAACAACCTTCTGAAAATTTAGTGCTTTTGGAGTCTAGCACAGGATATGCTGCTACTTATCTTACAAACTTTAGAAGTAACATTTAATATTATTACAACTATGATTATGAATAAATGCTGAATAATACTTTTTTGTCTTATTAGCTTACCTTTAAGTATCTTGCACAAAGAGCTTTGTACAAAGCAGCGCATGTTTCAGGAATTATTTTCCCAAGAGCTTGAGGGGAAATAATTGCAGAGTATTTCATGTCTTCATAACTTCTTCCTGTGGCTAGGAATCTTAAAGTTACACTTAATCTCTGATGAGGTGAAATGCAATTTCTCATTACTGTATCCTTCTTTGTAATAAAAGGACCAACCATAGACACTAATTTGAAGTAAGTTTCCTTGTCCATTCGTAAATAGTTTTGGAAATCCTTGGGTTCAAATTTCAACTCGTTCAATAAATTAACATGACTGTAACTTTTTCGCTTTAGTAACCAATCTTTGCACCATTTTTCCCGTTTTTTTTTTGGGTTTCGCACGTTTATTTATAACTAATACGAGGCCCAGAACTGCCAATGCGTCGTCATCTTTCGATGCCATCATCAAACTATAACTAAAATCTAGAATTTCACCTTAGCGTGTATGGACTTTTCAGGTCTCCGGTATACCTGCACAGTTTCGCATGCACAGGTGTACCTGCACAGGTCTACCGGAACGTGAGTGGCCAGCTTAAGGGAATCCAAGCAGTATCCTCCAACTCAGAAAAATTTCAAGAGTACCAACGTCAAATGGCGAAGACGCTAAAAAGTACGGAATTTCAAATTAACAACCTGCAAAATTTTATAATCAATGATACAGAAAAAAGGGACACGCACTTTCACGAAATACAGCAATCTATACTCCTCAACCAATTCGACCTGATGATCAGCTTGGTAAAAACGACAAGAGCTCAGAGGAAACAGCACACGTTGACATCCTGCCGACAGCACCAGATCCCGACGGCGATCCTGGATCCAGGAGTCATCAAACACGACCTCCGCAAACTGGAAATCGAGATCGCGAAAACGAACCACCGACTCGCCATGGCACTCGAAGACACACAAAAGTACTACCAACTGCCACTGACCGACTGCACCTTTACAAAAGGAAAAATACTTGTGAATATCCGGATCCCTATCACGCAGCAAGGCTATACCTGGAAAATATACGAATTAATAACTGCCCCGTTTGCAGGGAACGACCAGACGTGCTGCATGGAACACAATCCGGTTTTCCTGACAGCAGCTTACAACCCCACGTCAGAAACTCACCTGGTTCGACAAATTACGGGAACGGACCTAGGACACTGCAAGCCATATCAGGACAGGACAGACCATTGTCCAATGACATGCCGCAAAGCGCACACTAAGGTCATCACGGAGATACAGGAAGAGCTATACACCATCACGCACCCCAGCAACGACACTAGAGTCACCTGCAGAAATGGCTCGACACTCCATATCCCAGAGACATCCTACACTTCTCCCGGGGCTGTAAAGATAAAAGTCCCCTGTAATTGCGAATTACGAGCACAAGACAAGATATTAATCCCTCGCAAGTTCCCATGTCCAGAAGACTTGCCAGAAATAGCCAGAGTGGCCCACATCCTCCCAGCAGCGTGGACCAATATGAAATCTTTCATCCTGAGGCCAACAACTAGGACCGAGCCGCCAACGTTCCTCAACATGTCTGAGAGCCTGAATAAGGACTGGACATTGAACATCCCCCACGTGAACTTAACCACAAATCTAGAAGCCCTGGAAAACATCCAAAAAAAAAATATCCAGAGCATAAACCAGGTACCCTATACTTACGGACACCTGGGGGACTCCATCTTCCTAGCCTGGAACGATGTCCTGTCACTCTGCGTCGCCCACATTCTCTTCAGAGGAAGAGCGCCATGGACCGCCCTACCGACCCTCGCGGCACCAGACCTCGCCCAACAACCGACGACAGTGCACCACGACGTACTTTTCGGCGCCATATGCTTCGCCACGGGAGCCTTTACCACCTATGTGACGGGCCGACTAATACTCCGGTGGATTAAAAGCAAAAGAAACCAGCACCCCCGAGAACAGGGCCCGCGCCCGGCACGACGAAACAACCACCCATCCGTAGAGTACGTCACCATAACAATGAACACCGAGCAGTTGACCCGTATGAAACCAGGTGAATCGACACCATGCTTACTAAGTGCAGGCGAACCCCATGGTCAAGGTTCATGACGGTCAAGTCGCCCGCGCCCGGCGCGAATAAACAGAAACTAGTGCAGTGAACCTGAAGAATCAGCAAAAAAAAAATAAGTGTTACGATATTGTTTATAAGTAGGTTACTTGTACATTGTATTATTTATTGTTTTTCCCTTTGTAAAGCAGCGAATCCCCAGGTCTTGGATCATTTCATGAGCCGAGAGGTGAGAGGTAAAACCGGGGGCCGGATTTCGAGGGACAGACCACAAACAATAAACAACGATTTAGTACATGGCTGATAGGACAAGGTCGAGTCGCGCGAAATACCAACAACAAACGAGAAAGAATTTACAAAAACAGCACACAGTGCAAGTATAAGCAAAACAAAGCCGATTATAAATAGAAGGATGAAAGTCAAAACGAGAGAGTAGAAAGAGCCCCGAGCGGAGACTGTGGTCGATCGTCGAAGTCTCCAGAACCCAGCCGGACGCCCGAAGAAGAGCCTTCCAACCCCCCTGTCAAAAGGCCCTCCGCTATGGAAACCCGAAAGTCCGGACGACAGGCAATCCTGTAAGTTACCTGCCTCACCTCTCACGCTCCAGCCTTTGGGATTCGCTGTGCCCCCCATCTTCTTGTTCTGATTTATTTTCGTTTTGTGCTGACCTGACCCTTTTTTAGATTCCCCGCCGTTTGTGGAGAATAAAGCCTTTTCTCTCTTTCTTTTGTCTTAACCTGTTTCGTTAATAGCAAGCTCTACCCCGTAGCTACCAACCCCTTACCTCACGCAGCCGTGACATCAGTGGAAGACGCCCCGGCTCGTGACAATACCCTAGGTACCCTAGTAAGAAGGGCGAAAAAAAAATTAGATAGGGATCTACAAGGAGATTTTGAGTTGGACGATCGCAGAGAATGGACGTGTTGTTTTTTCGACGAGTGAAACATCAAGGTTACATTGAATAGGTTAGTGCTGGGTGATTTTACTAACCATATATGTACACCTTCCCTAGCAGCAGTTATACAATGTCCCTTCTGATTCAATTTAAGTGAATCATAACGAACATAGCTTTAAGCCCGCGTAAAAGTGATTTAGAAGGAACATAGCATTAATTCCGTATAAAGGTGAATTACAAGGAACATAGCTTTAAGCTCATGTATAATTGGAAGGGAGAGCAGCTCGCGAAGCTACGCGGCGCGATTTCAGCGCCCCTCCGGTGGGTGAGGGAGCGGAGGGTCGAAGGAACGTAGCTTTAAGCCCGTGTAAAAAAATTTAATTCGAAACGCTTTAAGTGCCACGTGTGTAGGAGTCTTCATGGGGGGTGGCTGATGGGTAGCATAACGTAAGTCTAGATTTAATTTTGAGTCTTTATACCTATTTAAAATAATTAATACGTGAAACTTTAATGGTCTAGACGTAAATTTCCTAAGGTTATGGATTTTGAATTTGCAGGTCTCAGGTTCAATTACCGATCAAGGCTCTACTGTTTTTAAATGTTCTTACATTAGTTATGTATATAAGTATATAATAGGTTCATTGTTAAACAACACAACACGTAAATTGCATACTCAGCATCTAAAAACTATAAATACGTTTGAAATTGTATTAATTACGACTTTTGCATTGTGACTAGAGACTTTGCCATTACATATCACTCGCTGTGAGCTTTTTGTTCGGAAAATAAAGTTTTAAAAACTTAAAATAAGGAGAAATTTCCAAAATTGGCACAGTCAGTAGGAAGAATCGGTTGAAGAAGCATCGAGAATCGCACGGTCCGGTTTTCTGCCAAGCTCCAGCCGAGGACAGATCTTCATCCACCCAGGACAACCCTGAACCTCAACCTCGAACCAGGAAACGGCCACGTTGTGATAGCTGGCAACACCCGGATTTACACAATATTGCCAGGAAACACTATATATATGGTCTTCATATCATTTGTGGTTAACCCAGGTGAGGAAAATCAGTACTTTTGTTTTACTTACAATTTGAATTTCTGCTTTCCGAATGTTTACAAATCAGCCATTGTTCACGTCATAGAGGGACGGAACGCACGGAAAACGACAATTACGACCACGGAACGGTGTCTTTCGCACTACTTTTTCTGTTCCATTGGAATACTTCATGTGAGATGTCAAAATTCTCATCACTTCCTTGCAAAATGGCGAACGCGGTATTCCCTCGGCTCTTTGGGAGCTTCCAGGGCTTTTTGCAGATTCTGACTTCCTCGGACGCTCAGTTACTTGCTACATTTCAGAAGCGAGGATTATTGCCCGTGGCGAAGAGGTGTTGCCATTTCAGCGTCAACAAACGGCCCTTTTCAGGGCTACAACATTAACACATATTTCGATAAATACATTTGACTTGGTTTGAATGTACAGAGTCAAGGTTAGATTGATGGAGTTTGTTTGTATTATATAAAAATATTTGAAGAATGAAGAGAATACACCATAGTATTTCAATATTTATTGCATAACTAATGTTGGTATGTCTATTTATATTCTTTTCAGACGTGAAAATTAAGTGGCGAATTCACCATAAATAGAATTATTTGCAATGTGCGCGTGTGCGTTCACCAAAAATTGGAAATGTTTAAATATTTATATTTCTCATTTTATGCATTTTCCTCACCTGGCACCTCCAAAAACATTATCTACGGGCAGTATACAGTGTTTTCTGTAAATTCTGTGGAAATCCGAGTGTTGCCAGCTATCCCAACGCGACCCAGGAAACAGAGCAGCAGCGAACCAAGGTAGGACTTGTCCCTTGTATCTGTCCCGATATTTTGCAATTAATCGTTTATCGTTGTATCTTATTGATCGTGGCTGTTTACCACATAAATTTTAATGTATCGTGGCCGTTCACCACAGAGTAATTCAGTTAGGTATAGCGATTTATTATCGCAAAATTCACAATTTCAAATTTTATGAGTAATAATTATAGTGTTTCAAGAAGTCATTATAATTCTGAAAGTTCAGATTCAGATAGAGATAGTGAAATTAATTTTGAAAATCTTATTTGTCAAATAGTTGACAATATGCCAGATCCTGCACCAATTAATATTCAATTAATCAAATACTTTGCGGAATTTATTCCGGAATTCGACGGTAACCCATTAGAGTTAAGACAATATATTGGTCAAGTAGATATCGTGCTTACAAATGTAGGTTCAACTGTAGACGGTGCTGCTTTAGTCCTTGCTCACGCCCGTCAAAAATTAAAAGGTGTAGCGAAAACAACCTGTGCCTCTAGAACTGAATTAAATACTTGGGAATTATTAAAAGTTAGATTAACTTCTTTATATGCCTGCAGTGATACCACTGAAACTTTAGAAACAAAGCTATGTCATCATATCAAAAATCGAACGAAAGCCTAGTAGATTTTGACCATCGACTTCAACATATTCCTTGTCAGGTTACTGATAAGCTCTATTTTAGTGAAAATGAAGTCAATAAAAGAAATCTCAAAATAGACTTTGCTGAACAAAATGCGAAAAATCGTTTTATCACTTTCATTCCGGAACGCTTTCAAACAAGTATGCGTTTAACCCTTGAAGTCCTAGCACCCTTGAACAAGCCATTGAAATATATCAAAGTCTAGAACAGGAGTATGAAAACCGCGTAGCGCAGCGTAATCTCGGTACAAATTACGATAAACCTAAACACATTAATAATCACAATCAACGGCATGGCGCACCACAGAATTTCCAAAGACAATTTCAAAATCGAAATCAATTTTCATTTATACAAAATCATCAACCACGGCACCAAAATTTTAACAATCAGCAACGTTTCCAAAATCAACAGTATCGTTTTGGGTCACGAAACCAAAATCAATTTGTGCCCAATCGACCAAGATATTCAAACTGGTCCCAACCGAATTTTAATAGAAATTTTGGTGACTTAATGATAATCAGAACCAAAATCAAAATGTTTTTGCACCTAATAGAAACGTCTATCGTCCACCCCCTACTCCAATGTCAGGTGTTTCCGAAATTAAAATTAATAATCCATCTCATAATAATTCTTCTCGACGATATCCAGTTCCGATGTCAGGAATTACTCACAATAATATCGAAGAATTTAATTACCGACCGATCAGAGGAATTTCCAAAATTCTCAAAATTCCAATCACGATTATTTAGAGGAACCCAGTACTTCGTCTCAGGATTTTCGTCCTATGAAGCCGAAAGTAATATATGAACTAAACGAAATAAAATCGAATTCCTTACCAGTAGTTATGCTAACGTGGTCCGGTGACAAATTGACCTTTGGACCCTCACGAGTGGATATGGAGGATGGCGGCGGTCCTCCGGAGCGACCATCGTGAACGTGTGTGCGAGGGATATTTTGTGGTGAGTCATGGTTCTTGTAATTAGTTTGCAAGAAGTGTCCGTCAATGCTAATTAGTTGTGAGATTTGAATTAAGATAAGCGATATGCAGTGTTTTCGCTGAGTCACGCAATTGCGAAGACAGCTCCAGGAGAGGGTGGTCAGTTGTGCGAGCACCTGGCCTTCAACCTGTGGGTGGGTTGGGGGGTATTTACCGTGATACTCGGCGCGTATCAGTCTAGCGAGATACCTGAATATTCCGGTAGGTGGGTACGACGTACGCGCGCGCGCGTCGTACGCACGTATAGGTACGCGGATAGCGAGATACCTGGGTACCTGGATACCTGGGTACCTAGGTACCCAGGTACCCAGGTATCCAGGTACCCAGGTACCCAGGTACCCAGGTACTCAGGTATCCAGGTACCCAGAATACCTGAGCGGTTACCTGGGCTTTAAACTGAGCTTCTACATGTACGGGTACACCTGAGCGGTGTCTCATCTGGGCGCCACTCACCCCTACTCAGGGGGTGCAAACCACCCCTATCGTTAGGGGTTGATCGATAGTGCCCTTTTGGCACTTTACCAGATGGACCTAAAAAAGGCAAAATTGAATTTTGAGAATTTTTGTTAGTGCCCTTTTGGCACTTTTTAACTGAAAAAATTTTCGGCATCGGGGTGTGTACACGCCTCGAAGCCACGTCCATCAGTTCGGGGTCCGAAACGTTAGCGCCTTAGCTAATCTGACATGCTTAAGTGACTTTGTGTATGTGTATATGAAGAAGAGATAAATAAAACGGAAAACGCTGGAGATAGCGCTATTGACGTTTTCGTTGTCGTCTTCGTCGTCGGATGAGATAAGAAATAAAACGTGAAATAAATTGGAGATAACGTGTTTATTTAGATAATGAATATACGAAATTCGATTTATACAAGGTAGATAGCGATAAATTTTTTTTTCGTGTTTATACAAATTATTCATCTAAACCATTCTGGCATTACTACGACCATTAGAAGGATATGTGTCGCTTACACCCAATGAACGTATGCGTTATCAAATGGCAGGATGGAGTACGGATACGACGGTTTCGAAAATCACCGACAACAAGGGAAATTTCAGTGCATGCATTGCGGTGCATTAACGATACTGTAACATGTTTCACAAAACCGAAGATCTTCCACCGTTTTTCATCGGTGCACGTCAACACGTCCAGCTCACAAATGGCATCCCAATTGTCCAGTTCCGGGAGATGTCGTGCGGTGTTGTCGATTAGTTTTTTCAAAGATTTCGATATGCTGCTTGATCTTCTTAGAAGATATATCTGCACAAACATGTTTGTTATTTACAATTGATTAAGATAGAAAGAATTCCTTATTACCGTCTACTGCCTAAGCCATCGGAAGCAGACTGGAAACTTTTATTGTAGTTAATGTGAAAGATATAGATAATTATAAGGAGTGAGGTTTGAGAGAAATAAAAAATTAGTTGAAAACAGAGTTTTATTTCAAGGAACGAAACAAACATTACTTACATAAAACGAAATAGAAACTTGAGGGATAAATGGTATTTAAAACATTTTTACAATATTAGTTTGCGGATTGTACTTTACTAAGCGATCGTGTATTATTATACAAAAGGCAGTAGTGTTCGCTGGAACATTGTCTGAAGTCTCGAACTCCAGTCGGATGTCGACGGAGCCAGATTTTATAGATTCGTTTTGTTGGCTGCAATCGATTACGAAGAGAGGTGTCTTCTCGGCAAATTCCTTAAGATTCTGAGATGGTTCGGCGATAGTTTTATAATAGTAGGACTCTTGAAATTTTGCATACATTTCGTACGCGACAACATACTCAGCCTTCTCAAAGTTCAAATTTAAATTGTCGTATGGAATCATAAGTGAGTTTAAAAATAATTTGATATTAACTAGCTTGCAATGATCGAACTGTGACATGTATCTCGATATAGCATTCTTTCGCCCTGTCTGAAATCCTACAATTACAAATCGTGGTTTCTCAAGCTTTAACGTTCCACGTGTGACGTTGGGCTTGTGGTACTACGGGTAGCTCGTGGTAATCCCAGCTCCGATAAGCCAACTCTAAATCCTCACCAGAATCTAAACGTTTCAACAATCGTAATTTTTCCGTGTCTGATACTTTAATATGTGGCATTTTCCATAGCACCTTTTTCACTTCCACCTTGGAGGTCTTCTCGTCCTCCTTCGATGAATGGATCGCATTGAGATCGTTCGAACTGCGAATCAACACCAATTCTTGTCGCATGTTGATAAGGATTTTTTTAAAGTCCTCACAGAACCCCAAGAGCAGTTTAAGGGGAATGCATGCACTGAAATTTCCCTTGTTGTCGGTGATTTTCGAAACCGTCGTATCCGTACTCCATCCTGCCATTTGATAACGCATACGTTCATTGGGTATAAGCGACACGTATCCTTTAATGGTCGTAGTAATGCCAGGATTTCGCACCCGATCGATAACGATACCGCCCAGTTCATAGCGAATTTCATCGAACAGGTGAGTCAGGCCGTTACTAATGAAGTCTAGGGTGTCGGTCTTCTTATCATTGACATCCGTTAAGGTTCCTTCGATGTACAAATAACTTTGGTGTGGTAACGTGTAAATATCTTGGTATTGTATGGGAATTCTGATTTCATCCGATTTATTCAAGGTCGTATTTGCATAGGGTGGATGACTATGATATTCACATTCTTCGATGGAATCGTCGCTGTACACACGCTCTCCCACATTTAAGGTGTTGAAACTCATGCTTTAGCGTTTTCGGTGAAAACTCTACAAAAGTACTTCCAAATCGATTGCTGCAATCGTAAGGTGATTCGTACTTTTAACTCACACCAAAATGTTCTGAAGCGACCCGTTCTGAATATGATTACTTCGACAGTACCTTAAAACCCAAACTGGAGAGAAACGCTTTATTCTCAGCTGTTAACCGCTTGAGATTTCCCTTCGGAGTGTGCTTTTCTGCGCCTGCAGCGTACCTTATACCGTTATCGAGGAAGATCATCGAGTTACCTTCTATATTGTAACGAAACACCATCGCTCTAGAATTCTTTCAAGTGCAACCTGACCGTAATCGTTTCTCCCGTGAAATTAATCAAATTTCCATCTTGGTCGACTATTTTAAGCATAATCTCATCGATGTATCTCGTGTTGATGGGTAGATAAATGACGTTCGTGACTTTCTCTACTATTCGATATCCGCTCGGCACCGTCGGATAGAACATGTGTAGAAGATGTACTTTTGCATCGTTAGCGTACGAATTTGTTACTATATTACATTCCACACATATGGCATTTATTTTCGAGATATTTATGGGATGATCGGAAATGTGTTTGATATTAGCAGCTAACTTTCTTTTGTCGAATCCCAACAGTGGAGCTATGGAATTCGGTTTGTCAAAGTGAATTGTCCGATTACTCTTCAATTCATAACGTAACGTATTTCGATTAACGTTTGTGAACAGAACAATCCTACTCTCTTTTGTTTTGGGTGGTTCTTTAACAATTTGCGTAGAATCTCCGACTTTTGCTATACGATTTGTACTCGGAGATGGTTTCGAGACTGTCTCTTTCCCACTTTTAGTCGAGAGGTCTTCCACTTCTTTTACAATATACTGCTCCACATCCGATAACTCGTAAGCGCCCTCAGGAATTTCTATTTCGTATTTATCGATGTGAAATTTATTGTTATTCCTGTCAACGTTTTGTATTGAATTGAAAGCGACAAAATCAATGAGTGCTATAACGTACGTTTTATCGTCACTTAACACAATCGGAGGGTGGATTTTGTTTACTAATACTGACTCTTTGCCAGATAACGTGAATATGAATGAACACATGTTTATGAGCGAGCGGTTAGTGTACCAATAAGTAATAAGCATATCGGTGAGTAAATTTTATTTGCTTAAAAATAATAAACATAATTTTCCGCAATTTACGCTATTGTAAGTCTGAAATACATCTCGATTATATCGAAACGTACAGGGGCCGTTAGAATTGAAATAGATCAATAGTTCCAGCGGAGGACGTATATATATGTGTGTGTGCCGAGCTTTTTATAAGCGATCCAGTGAGTTCCAGGTCCTTGCTCATCATGCAAATTAACAATACCCCTCTCGTAGCGATAAATCCTTTTAGGAAGTTTGTCTCACATAAACACTCCGCTAAACTTTTTAATTCGTAACATTTTCGCAAATCGCTTTATATCTAAATACGTAAGTGGTTTTTTTTTTCGGGTATTTTTATTCGTTTCCGTGTGAGGTACTTCATGTTCTGTGGTATGGTCGTAGAAAGAGCCCCAATCCTTGTTTGTATGGTCTTAAATACATGCCTTTTCCCATAGCTATAGCCTCCATTTTTTCATTGTGTCGTCGTGTCTCATCCAATTCCTTCCTCGCAGCCTGCACTTCATTTACGGCCTTCATGATACCTGCCACGCTTCCTCTTAGTGTCCCGAGAGCCCCCAATGTACTGAATATCGGAATTAGGGGTAGAATTCCACCAACTTTTGGAATCCTAATTATACGTTTGCGGTTAGGTTTTATTCGCTTGCTAATACTTTTTGCTTCTCGCAATGCTACCTTAATTGTATCTCCCACCGTTTTCGGTTGCTTTTGTATAATTTCTTTCATGATTTCTCTAATGGCTTTCATCAAACATAAGGACTTTAATTTCTAAATAGGTTTTCTGCTTTTCGTTCGACGTTTGGTAACTCCATTACCACGTTTCCTTCTTCCTTTTCGTTTATGTGAGGTCATCTTTAGTCCTTCAATGTTTTCTATCAACTAATTAACACGTATGTGCTTTGTACATTATATCATCCTAATTTTCTTGTAAGATCCATCCTCCTCCTCGTCCTCATCTCCGTTTTCCGATTTCATTTTGTTTGGATGAGGAATATGCAATGGTTCGTTCATAATGTCACGAACACGAGACTTCGACGACCACAAATAAAAAACAAAGATTTAGGACACGGCCGGAGGCCACGGTCAGTTCGTGTGAAGTACGACAAAGGAAACCGAGAGTGTTTAACAAAACAAAAGTATAAGCAAAACAAAAACCGAACATAAATAGAACGAGGAAGTTAGTAGAGAGGACCAGTGAGGTCCCGACGTACGAGCTTGGACAAGTGCTGTCCAAGGGACCGCCCGGAAGAGGGCCGTCCCTGAAGGGACCAGCCGGATGGCCGGTCGAACGACAGGAGAAAGAGCCCCGAGCGAAGACTGTGGTGGATCGTCGAAGCCTCTAGAACCCCAGCCGGACGCCCGAAGAAGAGCCTTCCAACTACCCTGTCAAGAGGCCCTCCGTTATGGAACCCCGAAAGTCCGAACGACCGGCAGCCCTGTAAGTTACCTTCCTTACCTCTCACGCTCCAGCCTTTTGGGATTCGCTGTGCCCCCCATCTTTCTTATCGTGATTTATTTTTCGTTTTTTTTGTGTCGACCTGACCCATTTTTAGATTCCCCGTTTGTGGAGAATAAAGCCTATTTCTTTGTTTTGTTTTAACCTGTTTTCGTCAATAGCAAGCTCTACCCCCGTAGCTACCAACCCCTTACCTCACGCAGCCGTGACTCAGGGAAAGACGCCCCGGCTCGTGACATATGGTGGAGGCGCCGTGGTCCGATCCTAGGGGTGATTCTTCATAATCACCCCTACCTCCCGTAGCAGCACCATATGCGTGGCATATGGTGGAGGCGCCGTCGTTCGATCCTAGGGGTGATTCTTCATAATCACCCCCACCTCTCGTAGCAGCACCATATGCGTGACATATGGTGGAGGCGCCGGCTTTCGATTCCAGGATTGATTCTTCATAATCATCCCTACCTCCCGCAGTTGCGACATACGGCAGAGGCGATTTTTATTTCGTTTCCAGGAGTAGTTGGTTCTCAACCACACTTACGTCCAGCCCTCGTAACATCTAGGGGAGACACTTCTAGCCGCCCCGAGAAATTTCATTTTATATAGGTCAGGCACATTTAAATAACTGTTTTAGGAACCCACAGCGAATCGGGGCACAACTTCCCGGCAGTGAAACTCCCTGTACTTTTATTGTCACCTCCTACCTAAAGAATCCCGTCCTACCCGACCACACCCCACACATGTCAGCGCCACGGACACTTCGGTCACACACAAAGTCGCTAAAACTGGACTTCGACGCGGACCAGTGCAAGCAAGTTCAATTCACCAACGAAAACAACAGCATCCTATTGGCGGCAGACTTGCCAATACATCCCGTTCCAGAGGATCAACAGGAGGAATATCGACAACACGAGGCCGACTACAAACAGGCGGAAGAAGAGGAGTTCAAGACGCCCAGGGACAAAAAGTCCAAAGAAGAACACGTTATGCAGGCAACAGGACTCGAGGCAGTACGAACCCTCCTGGATGGCCCCAAAGGCAGCGTTCAACCCCTCCCAAGATCCCGATATGAAGACCCTCAGCTGGACGACCGTAGGCAGACACCCGTTCCCGTGGAACGAACAGAGAGACGGACGACACCCATGACAGGACCCATGCTGAAAGACGCCTTTCTAGTAACCAGGCACCCCGCAACCCCAAGCTTCGTAAGCCCACAAATCTACAGCCAAGATAAGGACTGCGTGGAGACAATTATGAAGAGTTACGAAAGAATCTGCGCGGCCAATGGATAGACAAGTCCCTGGAAAAGGGCGTACCTATGGAAGGGCGCCGCATGATAATTGTACGAGAAATAGAAGGAACGGGAAGTAAAAGGAGACTTCCCGGACACGTTCGCGACGAGCGACGCAAATCGGTGACCAGATTGGAGGCTCTGAGCAAGGAAGCAGGAGCGAATTGGGAGAAAAAAGGTCACATAGTAGTGAAATTGTAGACGGAATCTGATCCGGATACAAACACCAGGGACTTCGTCAAGCTCTTCGCGGCAAGACAGGACCGTCCCGGACACGAGGGGACGAGTCAGCCCAGGGCAGGGACTGTACATAGGGAAATCCCCCGAGTGCCTGCCAAGGGGCGACGCAGCGGAGAACGCCAGAGGACAGAGGAAGAAGCTCACCGAACCTACAAGGAACAAAGAACGTCACCTACCCGAGCTCGAGGACAAGAGACGGAAGACCTAAGGGCTACAAGCGCAGGGAACCGGGCGAGCCTACACCGGAATCACGGTTCGTCAGCGTACGCTAGGTCATGGATCGTGACCGTGAAAATCATCGCGCGTCCATCGCGAACAAGACCGACACCAGTGCGGTGAACCTGTCAAATCAGCAAAAAAGCTCGCGAAGTAAAAAGTGCTGTGATATTGTTTATAAGTAGGGTACAATACCGTTGTATTAATTATTGTTTTTTCTCTGTAAAGCAGCGAATTCCCAGGTCTTGGATCATTTCATGAGCCGAGAGGTGAGAGGTAAAACCGGGGGCCGGTTTTCGAGGGACAGGGGGTAATGTCACGAACACGAGACTTCGACGACCACAAATAAAAAACAAAGATTTAGGACACGGCCGGAGGCCACGGTCAGTTCGTGTGAAGTACGACAAAAGAAACCGAGAGTGTTTAACAAAACAAAAGTATAAGCAAAACAAAAACCGAACATAAATAGAACGAGGAAGTTAGTAGAGAGGACCAGTGAGGTCCCGACGTACGAGCTTGGACAAGTGCTGTCCAAGGGACCGCCCGGAAGAGGGCCGTCCCTGAAGGGACCAGCCGGATGGCCGGTCGAACGACAGGAGAAAGAGCCCCGAGCGAAGACTGTGGTGGATCGTCGAAGCCTCTAGAACCCCAGCCGGATGCCCGAAGAAGAGCCTTCCAACTACCCTGTCAAGAGGCCCTCCGTTATGGAACCCCGAAAGACCGAACGACCGGCAGCCCTGTAAGTTACCTTCCTTACCTCTCACGCTCCAGCCTTTTGGGATTCGCTGTGCCCCCCATCTTTATTATTGTGATTTATTTTCGTTTTTTGTGCCAACCTGACCCATTTTTAGATTCCCCGTTTGTGGAGAATAAAGCCTATGTCACGAGCCGGGGCGTCTTTCCCTGAGTCACGGCTGCGTGAGGTAAGGGGTTGGTAGCTACGGGGGTAGAGCTTGCTATTGACGAAAACAGGTTAAAACAAAACAAAGAAATAGGCTTTATTCTCCACAAACGGGGAATCTAAAAATGGGTCAGGTCGACACAAAAAAAACGAAAAATAAATCACGATAAGAAAGATGGGGGGCACAGCGAATCCCAAAAGGCTGGAGCGTGAGAGGTAAGGAAGGTAACTTACAGGGCTGCCGGTCGTTCGGACTTTCGGGGTTCCATAACGGAGGGCCTCTTGACAGGGTAGTTGGAAGGCTCTTCTTCGGGCGTCCGGCTGGGGTTCTAGAGGCTTCGACGATCCACCACAGTCTTCGCTCGGGGCTCTTTCTCCTGTCGTTCGACCGGCCATCCAGCTGGTCCCTTCAGGGACGGCCCTCTTCCGGGCGGTCCCTTGGACAGCACTTGTCCAAGCTCGTACGTCGGGACCTCACTGGTCCTCTCTACTAACTTCCTCGTTCTATTTATGTTCGGTTTTTGTTTTGCTTATACTTTTGTTTTGTTAAACACTCTCGGTTTCTTTTGTCGTACTTCACACGAACTGACCGTGGCCTCCGGCCGTGTCCTAAATCTTTGTTTTTTATTTGTGGTCGTCGAAGTCTCGTGTTCGTGACAATATCTACATCATCCTCTAAAATGATTCACCTTTTACTCACGATAGGCGAATCGTTCTCTTTCTCATCCATTCATTTTCGTCTTCGTGGTATTTGAATAGCGTGTGCGTCACTGTTCCTTTTTATTAATCTTGCTCTTTCATGATTTTTTAATTTTCTTTCAGTCTCTTCTCTCAACTTGGTATTTTCATCATCATCATCATCATCATCATCATCATCATCATCATCATCATCATCATCATCATCATCATTATCATCATCATCATCATCATCATCACCTTCATCAAAAGTTAAATTGTCATCGATTTCTTCTTTAGCACGTTGACGTCTCCTTACTCTTTTATGATTTCCTAATTTTTTCCTAATCTCCTTTCCCATAGCAGACGTTCTTTTCGTGGTAGTAGGGACATGGGATGCATCGAGAATATTTAAACAATCTTGAATACATGTACCTGACTTTTCATTTAATAATTTAATTTTTTTTTAACACTTTAATACCATTTTGTCAATGTCTTTTTACTGCCCATACCCATTCCGAGTTTAACTTTTGCTTCCATCGCACCTACAATCCTCAAGGAGGTCATCTTTTCAGCCCAAGTGACGTCTCGCGCTCGGAAACGTTCCATAGATTTTCGAGCTAAAACCTTGTCTGCTTCGTATCTTCGATCCAAATCCCTCTTTCGATTGCATTCAATATCGTGTTCCCGACAAGCCTCATCCAGTGCGTTTATCCCTCGATCACCCCTAGCCAACGTTTTCTTCAACTTAGTACCAGGGTCGCAAAGTTGTACGAGGGTAAATGTAACTCCCAGGGTAGATTGTTTATGGCTTTATTTAGAAGACCACCTCCACCATAATATTTCATTTCAAGTTGTTGGCATGACACTCTCTTTAGAAATAAAATAAAGATGGTGAAACGCTAAAAATTTAAACAGTCGTCTTTCACCCTCTTTAGTAGAATTATAACGCACGCGCAAAGATGAAAATTGTTAAACAAAGTGTATCGTTTCCCATTGAAAATAACATATTGGAGGAGGATGAACATGCTCGAGTTAGAAAACACGGGATCCTCTTTCCCCCACCATACGTTGTATAATAGTAGGACCTTCGAATTGTGGAAAAACAAATGTTATGCTTAACCTAATCGAACACGAACATGGGTTAAAATTTGAGAACGTCTACGTTTATTCGAAATCGTTATTTCAACCGAAATATGTTTATTTGGAGAGTTTGTTGAAACCCATAAAAGGTATAGGCCATTACGCATTCAGAGAAAGCGAAAGTATAATGGATCCCTCTGAAGCTAAACCCAATTCCCTATTCATCTTCGATGACGTCTCTTGTGCCAATCAACAAGTGATGCGGGAGTACTTTTGTATGGGGAGGCATAATAGCATCGATAGCTTCTACCTGTCTCAGACGTATGCCAAAATTCCGAAACACTTGATAAGAGACAACGCCAACTGTTTAATCTTATTCAAACAAGACGATTTGAATTTGAAACATGTGTACATGGATCATGTGGGAGCCGATATGAGTTTTGAGAATTTCAAAAGTATGTGTGCTTTCTGCTGGCGCGAACCTTTCGGTTTCTTGATGATTTCCAAAGATGAAAACTCGGACGGCGGTCGATACAGACAGGGATTTGATCGTTTCTTTTTGAATCATATATAGCTTTATGGTACCCCTCATTTCACAACAGTGTCTGTGTGAAAACGGTTAAAAGCGGTTCAGAAACGGTTAAAAGCGGTTCAGAAGCGGTTAAAAGCGGTTCAGAAGCGGTTAAAAGCGGTTCAGAAGCGGTTAAAGTGGTTCAGAAGCGGTTAAAAGCGGTTCAGGAGCGGTTAACGGAGCGGTTGCTATACCTGTTCAATTCCTCTTACCCCTACTATCGAGTTGAAAAAAAAAATGAACTCTCGGGAAAGGAAACTAAAACAGCGACTCATTCAAAAGAGGAGAATCGTCAAGAGAAAATTGGAACAATTGAGGCATGGGGAATATGTCCATGAAAATATGTTCAATCCCATAACGAAGCATTTGAAGAATATTGAAAATATTTTTCAAACTACAAAAACAAATGCAGACGGAGTGAGCGACGACTCTAGTGCAGCTAAAGTGGAACAGATTGTTAAACCGAAACCTCGAGAACTCACACGACTCTTAGAGGCCACTAGAGATGTTACTTACGAGGGTGAAACTCCAAAAATTCCTCGAAGACTCTCTCGAGAACTATCGACATCAGCGTCACCGCAACTTTTAGATTATGGGGGTGATAATGCTGATGATGATGATGATGAGGATGATGGTTTAAGTGAGGAGAAACAATCCATTTTACAAAACATTAAATCTGAAGATGTTGAACCCGAAGGAGGAGAGGAGGGGTTTTCTATCGCCCCGAGATTCGAGGATATAGCTGAGAAATCCTATACAGACTATTTGGAACAATACGATCCCTTACCAAGGAAATACATACGTGAATTATATGAGGATGGAGGTAATAGAGAGCACGATAGTAAATATGGCATTAGATTGGACACCTTAACGGAAAAGTTGAAAATTGGTGATTCGACGGTACATATAAATGATAGTGATATCATCGTTAAAAATAGACGCTATAAGGGGACACCGGGGTTGTATGAATTGTTATTTAGAAAATCACCGACCAACTTTTCCGCTGAAGATAAGCGCAATTATCAAAAAATAGTGATCAGTACGAACGCAGCTCGCCGTTATTACCAACCGAACAGACAAATCGAAGGGAGTAAATTGAAAAAATATAAAACTATAATTGCTCCTGTATTCAGCGGTAAAGGTATATTCAATGAGGTTAACCAAAGCGGTAAGATCGATTATGAGTATTGGGACGATCCTAATGAATTAGTATCGATATTACGTCTATTATTAGCGTCACAATCTGCAGGTCACACCGGTCACACGAACGAAATAAATTCCATTATTGAGGAATTGCGAGAAGCCAACGTAATCGCTTAGGAATGGCCACTGACACGAAAAGACAGGTAGTCGAAGAAATCCACAAACCAGCTAGAATTAATTTCAAGAGACGTAGAGTAATCCTTAAATCTTTTAAAGATTTATTTCAAGCAGATCTCGTCGATATGATACAATACTCTCGAGAAAATGGAGGTTATAAACATATATTGGTGGTAATCAATTGTTTCTCAAAGTACCTTTGGGCCCTACCTTTGAAAAACAAATCTGGTGAAGAAGTATCTAGAGCGATGGAAAAAATACTAAAAGAACAAAAGCCTATAAATCTACAAACTGATGCTGGTAAGGAATTTTTTAATTCAGAATTTAAAAAACTGATGAAGAAATATAAGGTTAACCACTATAACGTTTATAGTGAGAAAAAGGCTTCGATAGTCGAACGAGTGAACAGAACTTTGAAAACTTTGATGTGGAAAGAATTTAGTTTACAGGGTAATTACAAGTGGTTGGAATTGTTACCGAAGCTCGTGGAAAAATACAATCACAGCTATCACCGTACCATTAAAATGAAACCTGCAGATGTAACCATAAAAGATGAAAAAAAGTTACTGAACACCGTCTACAGTCACATCAAAACCGTCAATTTGAACGAGAAAAAATTCCAACTCGGAGATCACGTTAGAATTTCCAAAGTTCGAGGAGTGTTCGATAAACACTACCAACCTAATTGGTCCACTGAAATTTTTACCATACGAAAAGTGCAATTAACCAACCCCATTACGTATTTACTAGCGGACGAGAAAAATAAAGAGATATTAGGATCGTTCTACAACGAACAATTACAAAAAGTAAAATATCCTGACGTATTTCTAGTTCAAAAGGTTATCAAACAGAAAGGTAACAAAATTCTTGTGAAATGGTTGGGCTTTGACGATAAACACAACAGTTGGATCGATAAAAAGGATCTCGTTTAGTTTCATCTTCTAGTGTCATTTACACAACCGAGTAATCAACACCTCCTCCTCCTCCACTCGAACAATGGTTGTCGGCGACGTTGACAGAATTGTAATCGACATACAAGGTTTCCAGTATGGTGATAGCGCTTTCCTGTGTAAGGAGATAGCCATAGTGAATGTGACTAGAGAAGGATGCATCCATAAATTTTTTACGATGCCTATGCCGTTGAATTTGTGCAGTGCGACTTTTCGTAAACAGGTAGAATGGCTAACGAAATATTTACATGGGCTCCAGTGGGACACACATTATTGGATAGAACCGCATGATGTGCTGGAATACGAACAAATCTCTTCGTTCCTGAGAGCTTCTGTTCCACATAACGCCACCGTTTACGTTAGGGGTTCACAGAAGAAGGAATGGCTGAGGAAACTGATATCGAATGACATAGTCGACTTCGCAGCCGACAGCGACCAATGCCCGACGTTTGAAGAAATGAAAAAACTTTTTAAATCTTATCATTGTACGTTACACGAAAACAACAATGTAAATTGTAGTGTTGAAAATGCTTGGTTCCTAAAAAATTGGTTAAAATTTTTTTATCGCAAATAGATAGTAAAACTACACTATGTTTTTTCATTCCCCTCCCCACCACCTCCATATATATAAAGTCGAAAACGATCTTGTCTCCATCCAGAATATGTCTTCTCAATTCACCAACATCTTTAGCGAGAACAGAGAAAAACTCCATTTATTAAATCACGATTTAAGCTATGAAGCTCCGTGTGAGTGGTGCTACTTTCGTAAACTTCGCGACGTGCAAGTTCCCTGTCAATGGTTAAAAACTTTGGACTATTGTTTTTGGCGAGATTTCGATAAGAAGAAGGGCACT
Source organism: Cryptocephalus primarius (assembly GCA_963576515.1). Classification (NCBI taxonomy): domain Eukaryota; kingdom Metazoa; phylum Arthropoda; class Insecta; order Coleoptera; family Chrysomelidae; genus Cryptocephalus; species Cryptocephalus primarius. The sequence goes on along the minus strand of OY754956.1, from coordinate 1,936,374 downwards.
TTGTCGCTCAGGAAGTTTTTAAAGGAATGCCAACGGAGGTTATGTCACGATCGTTTCACCAGGTTGTTAATTGAGCTGGAGATACCTCGACACTTTCTTTACACAATCGGCAATTGTAAAGGCCACGAAAAAGTTGGAGAAGACGTGGTAGGATAATTAAAATGGATCTCGAAAACTTTTTGGAACAATACGAGGACATTCCGTTAGACGAGCATAGAACGGAATTTCGACGATACATAAAATACGATCTCAAAATGGTAGGCGACGACGGCTGGCGGAAGCGAATCTATAAACTTATGAATTTATATAGAAGAATTACATCCAAATAAACATTTTATCATTAATTTTTTTTTTATTTCCTTATCTATAGACAAGTTTAGACAAGAAAGTTGTCGAATGGTATAAAACATTTATATTTTTGGTTCTAGCTTCATTTCATTTCACGATGCCTATAAAAGTACTATATGTTTGTCCTTTATGCAAGGGCGAGACCAGGGCACGTTACCGCATTTGCGACATTTGTATATATAAAAAAGCAATGAAGGAATTATCAGGTAACAAACATCCCCCAATGTGATCGAGGGAAACTGAGTATAAATCCGTCCGCACCTTCAAATTTTATCATTCTGTACGGAATATTCCAAGCGATCACATCAACAAAAATGTTTAATCTCATTCTACTGCTCTGTGTTGCAATTACAACCATCGATACTGCGTGGGGATCAGCTGATTACGTCTTCATCAGTACACCTTATCCGATCGGAAATGGAAAATTTGTCTTATTGGAAAAACGTAGAGATGCTCTTATCATAAATGAATATCCAGCGTTGTATTCAGAACAATCACTTCCCAAGTACGCCGAAATCATGTGCCAACATGGAGAGGAGGAGGGCCGGCAGTACCTTTGTGGATATGTTATTGGATCACATAAAAATTATTATCCCATTGTTCCATTTAAAAGTGAACTAATGTGTGGCCACCATAACATACGACAACTGGCGACGAAGAATGAAACCATAATCTACAATCAATATTGGTGGAAAACTATTGAAGATTTCTACGCTGACATTGAGAAATCGTCCATTATTCAAATGTATGCTTTATCAAATGAAATATGTTTCGTTTATGGTTTAGATGAATAATTTTGTACAAAATATTATTGTTATCCACCTTGTATAAATCTAATTTCGTATATTCAATATCTAAATAAACACGTTATCTCCAATTTATTTCGCGTTTTATTTCTTATCTCATCCGACGACGAAAACATCAATAGCGTTATCTCCAATGTGTTTTCCGTTTCTTATCTCTTCTTCATATACACATAAACAAAGCCATTTAAACGTGTCGGATTAGCTACGGTGCTAACGTTTAGGACCCCCGAACCGATGGACGGGGGTTCGAGGCACACACACCCCGGAAATTTTTTCAGTTAAAAAGTGCCAAAAGGGCACTAACAAAAATTCACAAAATTCAATTTTGCCTTTTTTAGGCCCATCTGGCAAAGTGCCAAAAGGGCACTATCGATCAACCCTTAGCGATAGGGGTGGTTTGCACCCCCGGGGGTGGCGCCGAGACACCACTCAGGTGTACCAGGTAGAAGCTCAGGTAAAAGTCGTCAGCCCAGGTAACCGCTCAGGTAAGCCCAGGTAAAAGGCATAGGTTGGAGGCCAGGTAACCAGGTGCTGGCACAACTGAGCACCCTGGCGCTGTGCGTGACTCAGCGAAAACACTGCGTATCGCTTATCTTAATTAAAATCTCAAAACTAATTAGCATTGACGGTCACTTCTTGCAAACTAATTACAAGAAGCATGACTCAGCACAAAATACCCCCTCGCACACGTTCACGATGGTCGCTCCGGAGGACCACCGCCATCCTCCATATCCACTCGTGAGGGTCCAAAGGTCAATTTGGCCCAGAGCGGTGTTTACCTTACTACTAAGAACCTTTCGTCATTTATGCAGACCTTGAAAGCATTTTAAAGAAACATGGCACTGATGCTTCTACTAGCAGAGATAGTGTGAATAGAGTCCAAAAACATATCCCATGTAGTATCGCCTTTTACCTATTGTGCAGCTTTGACGACTCGCTGTCCACATTCGACATGTACACCGGTATGGATTGTATCGAATGGTTTGTTAAACGTTTGTATGTGATAGCTACAATGTTAAATAAACGATTCAACAATCCCGTTCAAATGAAACCTTTGACGATGCAACAACGACTCGATTTCGAATCGTCCACACTGTGCCACATTTGTGAACAGCCCTTTAAAGAAGGTGATAATAAAGTTAAAGACCATTGTCACCTGAGCGGAAATTACAGGGGAAGCGCGCATGCATCCCCCTGCAACTTGAACCTGCAAGATGAGCATTGTATCCCTGTAATCTTTCATAATTTATCAGGTTACGATGGTCACTTCATCATAAAGGCTTTAGCCACGCAAATACCTGGGCATATCGATTTATCACCCATAAATAAAGAGAAATATATCTCCTTTACGAAACACATTCTCAACACCTCCATACGATTTCGATTTTTAGATTCGTTTCGCTTCATGGCAAGCAGTCTAGATAACTTAAGTTCCTATCTCGACGATCGAGACAAAATTATAACGAAAAAGTTTTGTGAAAATGATATACAATTCAAGCTTTTATCACGAAAAGGTGTATTCCCTTATGAGTATCTAGACGACTGGCATAAATTAAATGAAGAGAGCTTGCCACCCATCGAATGTTTTTATAGCACATTGAAAAAGTGTGGTATAAAACAATCAGAGTATGAATATGCAAAACACGTTTGGAATACTTTCGATATTCGAAATTTACGTGAATATATGGAGTTATATTTGAAAACTGACGTTCTGCTATTATCGGACGTATTTGAAAATTTCAGAAAAGTATGTCTACAAACATACAATTTGGAATGTTTAAAATATTACACGGCTCCCGGTTTAGCTTATGCCAGTTGTTTGAAGATATCTGGAATTACTTTGGAACTGCTCGACGATGTCGATCAAGTCATGTTCATCGAGAAAGGTATTCGAGGCGGAGTGTCACAGTGTAGTAATCGATATGGGAAAGCGAACAATATCTACATGGGAGATGAATATGATCCCAACCAACCCTCGTCATATCTCATGTACTATGACGTTAATAACCTCTACGGTGCGGTGATGCGTTACCATCTACCTGTAGGTAATTTTCAATGGATCGATAGTGTAGATTTCTATTCGGAAAATATTTTGAATACCCCTAATGATTCCGACTTCGGTTACATTCTCGAAGTCGACTTGGATTATCCCATAGTTCTTCACGATACCCACAAAGATTTGCCCTTATGTCCCGAACGTATGCGACCACCCATAGCATCATCGAAACATCAAAAACTGTTGACTACTCTATTCGATAAAAAACATTACGTTATTCACTATATAAATTTGAAACAAGCCATCAGTTTAGGTCTTAAAATTGCTAAAGTTCATAGAATTTTAAAATTTAAACAATCACCATGGCTAAAAAATTACATCGATTTGAATACGAACTTACGACAAAAAAGTAAAAACAATTTCGAAAAAAATTTCTATAAATTAATGAACAACGCAGTATTTGGCAAAACTATGGAAAACGTGCGAAAGTACAAAGACGTTAAGCTAGTTACACAGTGGGAGGGACGTTACGGGGCCAGAAACTACATTAGTAAACTCAATTTTCATAGTTTAACCGTTTTCGATGACGATATGGTGATCATAGAGTTGAAGAGAACTACGATTCATTTTAATAAGCCGATCTATGTGGGTTTTTGCATTCTAGACATTTCGAAAACAATCCTATATGACTTCCATTACAATTACATTAAACCGAAGTTTCACGATACCGCCAAACTTTTGTATACAGACACAGATTCTCTCATTTATCACTTTTTCACAGACGACATTTACAAACATATCAGAGATGACATACACAAATTTGATACATCTGACTATCCTCCTGATAATCCCTATCACATCCCTTTGCGAAACGCTAAGGTACTCGGGGTCATGAAGGACGAATGTCAGGGTGATATAATGGTAGAGTTTGTAGGATTAAAATCGAAAATGTATGCAATAAAAAAAATTAAAACTTCCCATCGTGCAGACCTAAGGGAGGAGGGTGTTATCACAAAAGATAAGGGAATCACACATGCATCACTCAAATCGATTACTTTCGAACATTACTATGACTGTTTGTTTAACAATGTCACCAAATCCGTCAATGAAACCATCATTCGCAGCAACAAACATGAAGTATTCACGATCGAACAGAGAAAACTTGCTCTAACATCACACGACGATAAGAGAAACGTGAATTATATATTTACTGACACGTTACCGTGGGGGTTTAAAGTTACTTAATCGATCATTCTACTTTTAATTTCCTCATCCTCCAGACGCATCTAGCCTGCCTAGATACTCAAAGACTCGTTGCTACTTGGAGGAGGATAACAGAGGTACTTTTTCTTTCTATCTTAATCAATTGTAAATAACAAACATGTTTGTGCAGATATATCTTCTAAGAAGATCAAGCAGCATCTCGAAATCTTTGAAAAAACTAATCGACAACACCGCACGACATCTCCCGGAACTGGACAATTGGGATGCCATTTGTGAGCTGGACGTGTTGACGTGCACCGATGAAAAACGGTGGAAGATCTTCGGTTTTGTGAAACATGTTACAGTATCGTTAATGCACCGCAATGCATGCACTGAAATTTCCCTTGTTGTCGGTGATTTTCGAAACCGTCGTATCCGTACTCCATCCTGCCATTTGATAACGCATACGTTCATTGGGTGTAAGCGACACATATCCTTCTAATGGTCGTAGTAATGCCAGAATGGTTTAGATGAATAATTTGTATAAACACGAAAAAAAAATTTATCGCTATCTACCTTGTATAAATCGAATTTCGTATATTCATTATCTAAATAAACACGTTATCTCCAATTTATTTCACGTTTTATTTCTTATCTCATCCGACGACGAAGACGACAACGAAAACGTCAATAGCGCTATCTCCAGCGTTTTCCGTTTTATTTATCTCTTCTTCATATACACATACACAAAGTCACTTAAGCATGTCAGATTAGCTAAGGCGCTAACGTTTCGGACCCCGAACTGATGGACGTGGCTTCGAGGCGTGTACACACCCCGATGCCGAAAATTTTTTCAGTTAAAAAGTGCCAAAAGGGCACTAACAAAAATTCTCAAAATTCAATTTTGCCTTTTTTAGGTCCATCTGGTAAAGTGCCAAAAGGGCACTATCGATCAACCCCTAACGATAGGGGTGGTTTGCACCCCCTGAGTAGGGGTGAGTGGCGCCCAGATGAGACACCGCTCAGGTGTACCCGTACATGTAGAAGCTCAGTTTAAAGCCCAGGTAACCGCTCAGGTATTCTGGGTACCTGGATACCTGAGTACCTGGGTACCTGGGTACCTGGGTACCTGGATACCTGGGTACCTGGGTACCTAGGTACCCAGGTATCCAGGTACCCAGGTATCTCGCTATCCGCGTACCTATACGTGCGTACGACGCGCGCGCGCGCGTACGTCGTACCCACCTACCGGAATATTCAAGTATCTCGCTAGACTGATACGCGCCGAGTATCACGGTAAATACCCCCCAACCTACCCACAGGTTGAAGGCCAGGTGCTGGCACAACTGACCACCCTCTCCTGGAGCTGTCTTCGCAATTGCGTGACTCAGCGAAAACACTGCATATCGCTTATCTTAATTCAAATCTCACAACTAATTAGCATTGACGGACACTTCTTGCAAACTAATTACAAGAACCATGACTCACCACAAAATATCCCTCGCACACACGTTCACGATGGTCGCTCCGGAGGACCGCCGCCATCCTCCATATCCACTCGTGAGGGTCCAAAGGTCAATTTGTCACCGGACCACGTTAGCATAACTACTCTTACCGTATATAAAAATCCGTTTTGGAAAATAGAATATTTAGATTTTTGATCGACACGCGTCGTATTACCCTGAATGTATTTATTGCCACAAAACTGACTTAAAGACTTGTGCTAGAAAAAAAAAACAGTAAATTACAAAGCATGAGTACCGCCCTTTGCTGAACTCAACACTGATGAGAATATAGAATTTATTCTGTACGATTTTCACGAATACTTTGATGGACTTATCGGATTTAAAGACTTGCAAAAATTAAATTTGTCAATTGACATTGTTGATAATTGTTTGATTAATAAAAATACGAAAACTCCTTATTTTTTCCGTGATGAATTTGATACTCAAACTTATAGCCTTAATCCATTAGAAATTGAAACTAAAAGAGCACCAGTAAAAATTCAAGATGGAGAAATTATAATTAAGGAATATAATAATGATAAAATTTACACACCAGAAACACTTACTATAGCAAAAAATGACATTGCAAAAATTGAAATTCATAATAATATGGATAAACCAGTATTATTCACTATTCAAAAAGTGTTAGAATGTGAACCTATTCAAGAACAATTAGAAAGTTTTAATTTCGACTTGATCCCACCAGAGACTGATAAAGTTGATATTGAGAGTCTAATTCGAACCGATGATCTTAATAAGGAAGAGAAAATTTCAATAATAAATTTGTATCGAGAATTTAATGACATTTTTAAAAAACCAAATGATAATCTAAGTTTAACTAATGTGGTTAAACATCAAATTAGAACGAGAGACGACGAACCATGTCATGCCAAAAGTTATCGTTTTCCACAAATCCATAAACTTGAAGTCCAATATCAAATTCAACAAATGTTAAAAAATGAAATTATTAGGACTATTATTTCACCATGGTCATCACCCGTATGGGTTGTCCTAAAAAATTAGAAGCCACGGGAAAAAGAAAATGGAGAATAATTATAGATTACAGGAAAATAAACGAAAAAACTATCGATGATAAATATCCCATTCCTAATATAAACGATATTTTAGATATATTCGGAAGATGTAGATATTTCACGACTTTAGATCTTGCTTCAGGTTTTCACCAAATCGAAATGCACTCTGATAGTATTGAAAAAACAGCCTTTAGCACAGAACATGGACATTACGAATTTTTACGGATGCCATTTGACTTAAAAAACAAAGACAACGTATTAAGGGATTTACGAAATAAAATTTACCTCGTGTACATGGATGATATAATAATTTTTTCAACCTCTCTCACAGAACATATACAAAATTTAAAACAAGTATTTCAAACCCTTCGGAAAGTTAATTTGAGGATTCAAATAGACGAAAGTGAATTTTTACGCAAAGAAGTAAAATTTCTTGGACAAATAGTTTCATCAGAGGGTATTAAACCAAATCCAAAGAAAATAGAAGCAATTAAAAGATTCCCAATACCGCGTACGCACAGAGAAATAAAAAGTTTTCTAGGATTGATAGGTTATTATCGAAAATTTATTAAAAATTTCGCAAAAATAGTAAAACCATTGACACAAAAATTAAAGAAAGGAGAAAAAATAACTTTAGACGAAGAATATGTAAACACCTTTAATTACTGCAAAACTCTTTTGAGTAATGAACCAATATTAGCGTACCCAGACTTTACAAAAGAATTCCAATTAACTACAGATGCCTCGAATATTGCAATTAGCCTAATTTTATGCATCAAGAGCTTTAAACTCTGCGCAGCAAAATTATGCCACTATTGAAAAAGAACTACTAGCGATAGTTTGGGAATGTAAATATTTCAGACCTTATCTGTACGGACAAAAATTTACTCTGTTTTCTGATCAGAAACCATTGGAATGGTTATTTTCATTAAAAACGCAAAACGGAAGACTTCATAGATGGAGACTTGAAGTTGAGGAATTTGACTTAAAAACCAAATATAAAAAGGGGAAGGAAAATAAGGTAGCAGATGCTTTATCGAGGATTCAATTAGAAGAATCAAGTAAAATAAATGTAATAGAAGACATAGATGAAGAAGACAGGCAATCAATGATGGTTAATAGAGACGAAAACGAAGACCCAGAGCAAGCATTAATAAACTTAGCAGACGAAATGATTCGAGATTTAGAAAGAACTTCTCTAATAAATCAACAAACCCCTATGTTACCTGAGGATACGCCTCCAGATTTTTATTACACAGTCCCGGATACACCACCAGTTAATGAACTAGTTAATGAATTATTAAATCAAGAGATAAAATATGAATACGAAGAATTTAACCGGAACTATGATAGAAGCTCCCAGCTGAATAGCTTAATTGTAAAAGAAATCGAAAAAGACCTTTTTAAAATGGGCAAAGAACATTCGTTAGCACATTGTGCTGCAGCCGATCTAAGAATGGATAAAGGAATCGCAGTAATATTTAAACGAAAATTTTACAATGTGAGTAGATTACTTGATCAACGTCAGGATAAAGGAGGTTTAGCAATATTAGAAGCAGAAGGAACCGATGAAAAGAAAAGATTTATTTATTACCTGGTAACTAAACGAATGTCAATGGAAAAACCCACCTAAAAAACGCTTTAGTCATCCTTAAGAAAAATGAGAGATCACGTTATAAATAATAACGTAAAGAAATTAGCGATGCAACGTATAGGGGGCTGTCCATAAATTACGTAAAGCGTGAAGGGGGGAGGGGGGTCGGTGAATATCTTACGACACCTTACGTTGGGGGGGGGGATGTCAAGCGAACTCTTACGTAAGGTGAATGAATCTTGAGAGTTCAAACTTTTCGCGCGTAAAATCTTAATTTACAGAGCGCCTTGCGCTCTCTTCAATTCCATTAATAAAGCAGTGGCCTTCATTGCCCACGTATTTCGCATGAGTTATAAATTCCAAGTCGTCTTATAACTGGCGCAGTCAGCAGAGGATAATCTCAACGCAGATCATCCACGAACCCACCGAAGATTGGGACCCACATCGCCCAAATTCTTGCGAGGACCATAGCATCCAGGACAAGCATCGCCTGAACCGCCGTCGGACCTCATAGACGTAAGAGCAACCGAACATTGGGACCCACGTCAAGGACAAATATCGCCTTTTCCGCCGTTAGGACTCATAGCAGCTAAGCAGAAACAACCACGAAGGTCAAGAGGACCAACACTTCAGATAAGCAGAGACAACGAAAAAATTAAAGTCGTCGCACTTCACATGTAAGTCGCTTTAATTTTATAAAACAAGTGTCCAAATATTTCATGTCAAGTGAAGATCTTTATAAACTGGCCAACACTCTCGAAAATTTGAGCGTAAAGAGTTCAAATTCTCGATTAAACGTAATAAGACTCGCAATCCTTAACCCACCTAATCCTAAAACAAAAAATATGAATCACCTAAAACCCGAATATTTATCCTGTGTTCCAGAGTTTAATGGAGACCCCAATGACCTTAACCGATTCCTTAGTGTAAGTGACTCCTTAATAAACCAATTTTATGATAGAGCTAATCCGGCAAATTTCTAAAATATTTACCTATTAAATTCGAAACTAAAAGGAAATGCAAAAACTATTGATAATATACAGGGCACTACAGATTGGGAAAGCTTGAAAAAACTACTTTTAGCTAATTTCTCTGATCAAAGAGATGAGATTTGTTTGAACAGGGATTTAGTAATGTTAAAACAGAAGCCTAATGAAACTGCTCAGAATTTTTATGACAGGGTGTTACACATTTTAAATTTAATTTGTTGTTACAACACCGCGCACGAACAAACGGAGGATGCACGAAAATTAAAAAGGGATTTATACCAAAATTTAGCACTAAAAACGTTCATGTCAGGTCTTAGGCAACCATTAGCGACAACTATACGGTGCATGAAACCGAATTCACTAAGTGAAGCCATGCAATACGTTATAGAGGAAGAAAATGTTCAATACTTCCAAAAGTTCACCCAGAAAAATCCCAACAAATTCCCAAATTCTTTCAAACCAAATGATCAATCACAATTAAATCAACATCCACACTATAATCCTCGTCAACAATTCAACCAGTATACCCCAAACAATTTCTTTAGAAATCAAAATAATTTTCCGTCACAGCCTACCAAAAAATTTACCTCCATAAAAATTTCTAACTAACGCCCAAGTTTTCAAAGAACCCCAAAACATCAACGTTTTTAAACCTAATTCCGGTATGAGAAAGAATCTTCCACCACCAACTCCAATGAGTACGTCGACTCGAAATACGTACCAACCAAGACCCTCAACGTCTAACCAAAATTTCCGAAATCCCCAAAATCATCAATATCGCCCCAAAATATGTTCCAAAATACTTATAAATCACAAAATCAAAAACCACCATTTATCGCTGAAGAACTATATAACACAGACACGTACGAAAAAATACAAGAAACAAACAATGATTACTATGACGAACAAAACATAAAATACGAAGACGAACAAAATTCTGAACATTACGATAACGAACGAAATTTTACCAAACCAGCCGAACAATTCAAAAACTCGATAATTACAGAACTTTAATCATTGCATAAAATTCAAATTCATTTTTGTTCTCCGAATCACCCTCAGTCAAACGGTATTATTGAAAGATTTCATTCAACAATAAGTGAAAGTCTGAGAATATTAAATACACAAGGTTATAGCAAAACGCCAGCTAAGATGAAGATGATCTACGCAGTCCTAGCTTACAATCATTCAATTCATTCAGCAATAAAGTATAATCCTACTGACTGCGCCAGTTATAAATTCTAAGTCGTCATAACTCATGTGTACATATTACGTTCTAATCTCGTCTGCGCGCTGTAAAATCTCACATGATCCAAACGGTACGGACTCGCGAGTGTTCCAGATAATATTAGTTTTAGCAGATTTTGTACTGGAAAAATGTCGAATAAGGGCGACCTTTTTCAAAAATTTTACGAATCTCATGTTAGAGCAAAGCCTCAATCGTCAAAAAAAGATATTCAAAAAAAAGCTGTTGTGGAATGGAAAGACGCAAAAGAGAAGCATTCGAATAATCGAGATTTCAATGAATTTATAGAGAATTCAATCAAAAAATTGAATTGTACTGCAACCCAGACATTGGCGAATAATTTCTTGCTGAAATATTTTGGAAATAAAGTAGTCTGAAAGTTTTGCTACGATAGCGATTTTCATAGCATTTTAGGTAATGTTTACAATTTTCCGATACAAACATTACTTGCACAGTGATTGATAGTGAATTTTTCTGTTATTTGATAGGACACAAGTAACTCTTCTTTGAGTATTTCAAGTCAAAATACCGTAGCCACAGTATCTAAAAGTACAGATTCAACGAGAAACCCTGAGTCAAATGAAGTTTTGTCGCAAAATCTAGAGTCAAACATTGTTACGGATAAGAATACCAATTCGGCCAATGAAAATCTATTGAAACGCAAGTACAAAACTCCTGCCCAGGACGAAACTGCTACCAAAATCAGAATATTTTAAAGTCAATTAAGTAGTCTCATTATGGCAAAAAATTCCAACATGGCTGGGGAATCGATCGAGACTGATATAAAAAAAAAACACAAAAATGCCCTTGAAGAGGCCAAAAAAAAAAATTGAAAAAAAATTGACAATGCTGCCCACCAACAAAAATACAGACTCAAGTACAAAGATAAAATCAAATCGGCCCAGGGAACACTTTCTGGAAACATTGCCTTAAATAAAACCGGTCCTGGCCGACCAAGTTTGGAGCAAAATCAACCTGATTTGCTCAAAACCATCTGTGATATTGCTATCATTGGGAGTGCAGCACATGACCGTCGACAAACTGAAGAAATAAGAAGCTGTATAACTTTGCAAGATTTAGTTGTTAAATTCAAAGAAAAGGGGTTAACTGTAAATAAGAGCGCCCTTTATTTAAGAATACCCCCTAGAAGTTCGAGTTCCATTGAAGGCCGACGTCACGTAATTACAGTGCCAGTTAGATTGTGTAAGCCACAGAATGACCTCCACAAAATTCATTCAGACGGACAGTTCTGCACTTCCACGATTAGGAATATCGACGAATTGGCGTCTTTTTTGGACCCAAAGCAGGTTGCGTACATTTCCCAGGACGACAAAGCCCGGGTACAAATAGGGATAACTGCTGCAAATAAACAAGCCCCTAGATTAATTTGGATTTGGAGTATAGGGTGAAACTACCAGACCATAATTTGGTTGTCGCTGCCAAGCATAAACTGATACCTTCAGTTTATGCTGGCATACACATTCAAGCAAATGGGTTTGGTTCGCGGGAAGCCGTTACATATAGTGGTCCCACCTATATCGCTATAAGAAGTGGTAAGTCAAAAATTTCCAGATTGTTAAGTGTGAAAACCCAGAATGCTGTGCAGAATTTCAGAGTGACTTAAAACTACTGTTGCCAAATAGATTTTTCCCTCCTCCTCTGTTAGTGAAGCAGGATTCTCAATCAGGCCACCTTCTTGTGGCTGACTCTAAGGATTCATCAGTGAAGGCAAAATTCTTATCATTAGCTCAACGGACGGCAGTGAATATTAATAGTGAGGAAATGGATAAATTCCCGATTTTGCCCTACGGTTTCCACTGTCCAACTGTACAAGCGGATTTAGTGGAACGAATTTGTCCAATATGTAATTTGTACTTCGCCACTAAAAAAAGTGTCCAGAACCACCGGAAACGAGTCCATCTGCGTGTACGAGTACCAAAAACACAAATTAAGCCCAAGAAAATTATTGCCCGTCGCAAGGGAGAAGTTTAATGTCTCATTTCCAAGAAATCTGAGGACGATACAAATGGATTGATGATGAAGACGTGGACTGTGATGGAATAGCTGAGACTGACAGTGACAATGCCAAATGTACACAAGTGGCAGAATCGATTCCAGTCATTGAATCTGTAGATCAGTGGTTAATGAGTGAATGGACCACTGATTGAATAATTTAGTCACCTAACTGTATGCCTGAGTTCTAAAAAGTTACAATAGTTATAAAGAAGAGTTTAATGAGTTCAAAATGTCATTATTTTATTATCAAGAGAGTAATTATCAGAAACTAAAAATAAAATATATTATCTAACCTAGAGAGAAAGAGTTTATTGGAACCAGTTGATAAAAGATTAATTTTATGTGTAATATGAGCGTTTCATAATAAAGTTCAGACTCAATAGACTTGACTAATTGTTTTCTCCTGCCAAACGCCTGCACTCCTATATATGGCCCATTCCAGATGTGTTTCAGTACTGAGCAGAATATTTGTTTTCTAAACCTGTCCTAGAATCTGTAAGAAATCTAATAAAATATGGTTATTCCTGGCGCCGAATATATACTTTTAGATTTGCCAGGTTTATTGGAGGATGAAACACATGATGGAGAAAGTGATGAAGATTCCACAAAGAGCGAAAAAAGGTAATTTGAGATTTTATAACAATCACAAAATTATTTTCAACCCTTAACTTTATTTCCTTTTATTTTGAAAGAATTGGATTGCCGATATTTACGTTTAATTTCATTAATTATTATGTCACTGTTGTAAATTAGGTAACTATTTAACAATAGTAGAGTATTTATTTTAAAAAAAGCTGAAAGAATTAATCTGCACTGTAAATATGTTCAAAAATAAGAATTATCTGAAATAAAATTTATTAGCATAATTTAAATTCAGGGAAGGTTTAGGTAATAATTAATCTTCGATTTTCTCCCAAAACCTTTATATAGTTTCGTAATCGTAAGAAAATACATCCAAACCATGTCAAACTTTATTGATTAAAACGTTTCATAAAATATCCTAAATTTCATTTCGATTAAGAATTGAACAAAACATATTTTGTAAGTGTTTGTCAAGAAAGGAAGTACCAACGTTGGACAAAGGAAGAAACAGATGCAATTCTAGATTTCTTCCAAGTTAATATCAAAAAAGGCATCGTTCCCAGCAGAAAACAATGTGATGAGTGTGCAGCGAAATACCCGGTGCTCTCTCTAGACCGTGGAAAAGTTTGAAATATTGTATAAAATATAAAATTCAAAAATATCCTAAATCCATTAATGTTCCAAAGTAGCTCCTAATTTTGTTTAGATTTCATTTTAGGTTTTTGAGATACTTTAAAATATCTCTGTGAAATATAACTATTTTATATTGAATGTTACTTCAGCAGAAATATTTATTTTATGTATATGATGATACAGAAATATATATCTTATGTAAAATCCTTTAGTGATTCATTCATTAGTGGTACAAAGTTTCGGTTTGGTATTTAACGCAGACGCTAAAATCTTGCACGAGTTATCTTCCTAAGAAGATACCCGCCTATGCTGACGTCAGCAAAACATTATTTATCTATTTATACAACTGAGACACACGGCGGAGCTGTCTTTAATTCGCTTTTGTCTGAGTAACATCTATGTAACCTTTATTTGTAAAATAAACTTTTTTTTAAAAAACAATACGGAGTATCGAAAAAAAATTGGCGCAGTCAATAGGATAGTTCGGTATTATTCGAATCGATCGGATAAGTTTTCGTATCAACGATTTACCGGACTATCGAACTTGGTGATCGGTGAATTGGAGGTGATTGTGTGGAATCTATCAAAGAACGGCATTCATCCCATCAACCCGTCATCGAAATCTGGGACCAGGATCGCTCAGATTGGCAAGGTGTGTCGACCCGGCTAGGACCCAAATCGCCGTCCCGGACGAGACCCTTATAGTACCTAGGTGAAACGATGCTCAAAGTTGCCATAATATTACTGTAAGTGCAATTTATTTATGTCTTTGGAAAATTTTTCGGATCTTTACGCAAGTTTAGAAGAAGTTTTGACCTCAGTTGTCCCCGCGGATCAAGATGTTCCTCAAGAAACTCCCAAATTAACCTTAAGACCTCCTATCTTAAACACCACCCAAAATCCACCAAACATGAATCATTTCAAACCAGAATATCTTAGTTGTGTGCCAGAATTTAATGGTGATCCGAATGATTTAAATAGATTTTTATCCGTAAGTGAAACCATAATTAATCAATTTTACGATACGAATTTTTACGATTTTTCGAACATATACTTGCTCAATTCAATCATTTCTAAACTAGGCTGTAATACAAAAGCCGTACTAAACATTCAAGGTGCCAGTAATTGGACTGAACTAAAAGATCTATTAACCATTAACTTTTCTGATCAAAGAGACGAAGTTTGTCTTAATAGAGATTTAATTATGCTTAGGCAAATGGCCAACGAAAACGCTCAAAAATTTTACGAGAGAGTATTACGTATCCTCAATTTGCTTTGTAGTTATATAGACGTACATGAAACTACGACGGAAGGAAAAGCAGTTAAGAGAACGCTGTACCAATACTTAGCTCTGAAAACTTTCTTAGCGGGACTCCTCGAACCGTTAGGTACTGTAATACGTTGCATGAAACCAGGGAATCTTAGTCAAGCCCTTCAACTTGTTTCCCAAGAAGAGAACGTACGCTATTTCCAAAATGACTCCAATAGGAATACCATAACTAAACCTCAGTTTCACAGACCACCGTTTCGTCCTAATTCTCAATTCCAACCATTAGCCCCACCGTTTCAAAGACTAACAAATTTCAATGCTCACACCCCGAACAACTTTTTCAGAGTCCAAAATACTCTCCCAGCCCAGCCCATCTCAATTCGTCCAAGAACAGATTTACCACCCCCACATTTCCCGAGAAACTCTCAAGTTTTCAAACAAAACCCACAACCCCAAAGCAACCAAAATGTTTTTAAACCAAACCCTAACAAAACGTTTCCCAAACCGACTCCTATGAGCATTTCGACTCAAAATACTTACAAACCACTTCGAGCTAATAATGCTTTTGCACCAACCTCAGGACCCCCCAAATTTTACTTTCGAAGAACTTTATAATACAGAAGTAGATCCATACTACGCATACGACGAAAATCCGTACGAAAATTATTCCGATAATTACGGAAACGATAATCTCGCTCAAGGAACTTATTAATATTATGACATTAACACAAATCCAGTTGATTCCGAAACCGACAATTCCATCCCGGCTGAAAATTTTTCACAGGAGCCTCTTTCGGACGTCAACCCCTAACATTTAAAACATTCTCACTCAATCTCTCGGAATCTAACGAGTTGCCCTATATAATAATACCAGAATACAATCTCAAATTGCTAATAGACTCAGGTTCGACTAAATCATTTATCGACCCTAACTTAGCTTTCAGACGTTTCCCAAATCTAATTAAAAATGAACCATTCGTAGCTTCGACTGTATTCCAAAAATCAGTTCACAAATTCAGCACCGAAATACCTATACCAAAATTATTTAACACGCCCGGTAAAATAAAATTTTATCTGTTTAAATTCCATGATGTATTTGACGGTCTTCTTGGCCTCGACAACATGAAATATCTCCAAGGCAACTTAGATTTCAAAAAGCATCTACTCGTTACACCACGTTCTAGGATTAGATTAAATTATCATACAGTGAAAAGCTCAGCAAATACCCATAACGTAACAGTTTCTCCTCGTGTAGAACAAGTCATAAAAATTAAAACATCAGTAAGACATGGTGATATTATCCCACAAACAATGATTCACAACTGCGAAATTCCAGAAAGCCTAAGTATCGCTAAGAACGGAGAAGCGCTGACGACGATATTAAACAACTCTGAAGAGATAATCACACTCGGCCTCGGTGAACCGCTGACCGTAGAAAAATTTAACGAAAACGACATTTATAATACTGACCTACACAATATTACGACACACTCTAACCCACAATTAGACCTGACAAAAATCAGAACTGACCATCTCAATAGCGAAGAACAATCTCAGATATTAGCCCTCTGTAAACGGTATTCAGATATCTTTTATCAGGAAGATATGCCACTATCTTTCACTAACAAAATTAAACACCAAATTAAAACCATCGATGAAACGCCGATCTACAGTAGGGCAAGGTGGGGGAATCCCGGCCAGTGGGGTAATACCAGCCGCACAATTGCGTCGTCTTGAAAATGTCGCGGTAAATTTTGAGTACAGTACTGGTTGTCTAATGCGTTATAAAGGCCTCATATTTCATTCTGTCATTATACGGTGCAGTGAAGACATGTGATGCAACAAAATCATTTTTTGCCAGTGTTCTTATAAGCAAATTACAATTTCAAAGGTATGTATAATTGATTCTGCCTGGCTTAAATTTTGTGTTTTAGCTATATGTATGTTTTGAGAGGTTCCTCTTTGTATCCCATTATGCATTTTGGCTTGAATCCTAACCTTGAATATACAAATGATTTGTTGTCACATAATGTGCATACGTTAGAAAGACGCAGAGATCTTCTTGGACTCCAAAGCAGTTACAAGCAGCTTTGGATGCCATCGCAAATGGGTTATCAGAAAGGCAAGCTGCCATAAAATTCAATATTCCAAGAACAACTCTCCAGGAGAGAAGAAAAAATAAAATTGTTTCTGCACCATCAATGGGACGAAAGCCAGTTTTCTCGGCTGCAGCTGAGACAGAACTTGCAGATCAAGTTAAAAAGTTATCTACTCTTTTTTTTGGTCTGACATCAAGAGAAGTTAAGAGGTGCGCTTTCACTTACGCCAAAAAGAATAACATAAAAATGCCATTTAACTTGGAAAAAGAAGAGGCCGGTAACGACTGGACACGAGGCTTCATGTCTCGCAATAATATTGTACTGAGAAAACCCGAGTCTACTAGCCTCAACAGAATCACGGCCTTTAATCGAGAGGAGGTGTTAATTTTTTGGGAAAATCTCAGGCGCCTTATGGAGAAGTATCAGTTTCTACCGCAGCGTATTTTCAACTACGATGAGTCCGGGTTATCAACGGTGCAGCGGCCAAATAAGATCTTTGCAAAGAAGGGACAAAAGAGAGTTGGGTTTGTGACAAGCTAGGAAAAGGGAAAAACAGCGACGGTGATGTGCTCCTTCAGTGCGTCAGGAACTTACGTACCAGTTATGTTCATATTTGCCCGGAAAAGAATGTCGCCACAATTAAAACGGAATGGGCCACCAAGAGCAATCTATAAATGCTCGGATAATGGCTGGATTACCGAGGAACTATTCATAGTCTGGCTTAATCATTTCCAAAGTTTTGTGAAGTCGTCCAAGGAAGACCCAATGCTTCTAGTTCTGGACAACCATATCACCCACTGCACCCTTCAAGCTTACAATTTTTGTAGAAATAATGGCATTATCGTCCTAACCATTCCACCGCACACCTCGCATCGCCTGCAGCCGCTGGACGTTTCCTTTTTTTTATTCATTAAAAGCTGCATATGAGCTGCGTGAGTGTGACAAATTCCTGACCAGCTATCCAGGGGAGAGAATAACTCCAAACGAGATAGCCGAATTATTTAATAAAGCTTTCAGCAGGGTGGCCACAGTAGTAAAGAAATGAGACATCTGAGACAGAGCAAAGAGCCGGTTATTGACCCCGGCCTTGACCTTCACCCCCAGGTCTAGACACCCCCCTCACCTTGACTCTGTCAGGACCGACCTTCCTGTCTAGACACCCCGCGGCCTTGGTGATAACCGAAACAGGGACCTTCAAAAGACATCCGTGATTCTAACTAGACACCCCCTCACCTTGACTCTGTCAGGACCGACCTTCCTGTCTAGACACCCCGCGGCCTTGGTCACAACTCAAGCAGGGACCTCCAAGAGTTATCTGAGACAGAGCAAAGAGCCGGTTATTAACCCCGACCTTGACCTTCACGCCTCGTCTAGACACCTCCGAACTTGATCTTGCCGGTATTGCTGGTGACCTTGACTTCGACCCGAGTCGTGTTTGGCTGAATAAAACATATCGGTAGGTTTCGATCTGGGGTTACCCGTGTGGAAGGCGTGAATGGTACCTTTCTGCTAGGCGTATACGTATGCATTAGTTTGTTAAGGGGGTATATGAACAGAGGACGAATTTGTCCTATTCTCTCGGTAACCTGGAATTTAAGATCTCAAGTAGGAAAAACTAAGAGTTAGGTTAAAAAGCACGGGTGCGTTGTGATACAGACCGTGACACGCCCCCCCCCTTGCTATAGCCACTCATGTATCGACACCCCTCTAGCAAGGTACCCCCACCCTTTTTGTTAAAGGAATTAAAAGCCGTTGTTCAGTTGATATAGAGCAGTAATCAATAAAATGTTGGTGGAGAATATTCTAGTGCTACATGCTGTGTGCCAGAACGTATTATACATTCGTACAAACGATAGCAAAGAAGTTTTTGTACGTTTTAACAGTAACGAAACGAGCGGTGACTGGCCTTCGAGATGGAGTAGAATGCAGGAAACAGAATCATTTTTTCAGTCAAATATACCTACTAATAGCACTACATATAAATTACGGATCAGGAGGAGGAGTACCAATTCCACGGAAAACACCAAATGGTTACAACTTTATCCCACTACTCCTCAGAGTACAAAAGCTGAGTCGCCTGGAAACCAAAGCTTAGTTACCGCGCTTCTCGTCTACATAGCGGTGTGTTCTTCATGGTTACTAAGTGACAACCTTCTTAAATTATACCTGTGGGTGTCAAAGAACTTTTAAATAGTGTTGAAAAAATGGAGCTTCAAGAATTTATAAATGTATATGGTCACATGTTGCTGGAACAACACAAGGAAACGCTGAACAGCTTCCAACATGAATTGCAGAAAAACAAAAACGGGGAAAGGGTGTGCTCGAAATATGGATCACATTACAAAAGCTGTCCGTGGGCATATGACGAAACACAGGAAGGACCGGACACGTGTGATTGTTGCTACCGATCGTGGGAGGAGGAGAGGAGGAAGGAAGAAGTGCAAAAATAATTCAACTCTACTTGAGAATTGTTAAGAAAGTACAGTTGCAAAGTTCCATTGAATAAAAAAACGATTACTGCTAAATGTGTATTTCATTTCGTAAATAAAGGAACACATACATTAATACATACAATAAGAAAAATGAAATTGTTACAAAAAAATATGTTAGGTTACTAAATCCAAATTTAATTCTGGTATTGGTGGTACCGAAATATTTAATTCATTTCCATATTTAAGAAGAAGAAGATCTAAATCGCCTTCAGCTGGTGTAATGAGAAAATGGCCCCAAGCCAAAGTGTCATAAGTGTGGTGTAGGCGTCTCTTATCGTCATGTGATAACAAAGCTATTTTATTTTTGAGCTCCGTGTAAATTGTATGAAGATGAGATGAAAAAAATGTACATTTTCCGAAAAATCGACTCACAATTTTCAACAGTTGCAATGTAATCAGATATGTGTAGTTGATTCTTTATAACGCTTTTTGAAATCCCTTTTGCTTTTTTTTAATACATCAATCGCTTTGACGCAAAAAGCTTTCGCACCTGTACCATAAAAGCTTTCTATAGGCACTCCCGCGTAGACATCTTTCATGTTTCCTACAGTTGATATAGTTTGTGGAATATCGTGGATGTTGTGTGTTGGGTAGTTTGATGTGTCAAAGTAGTCGATGTTGGTTTTAATATCATCATATATATTTTCAGTAAAGATCTCCAATATAAGAGAATCTGTGTCAGTGTAGCATAATGTTGCTTGAGAACCATATTTCTCTTTAATGAAACCATAAAAAAATTCGTAAATGACTGTTTTAGAAATGTCCAAAATAGAAAATCCGACATAAAGTGGTTTGTCATAAGTTACTTGTGTTTTCTCCAAGTGAATTGCCACTAAATTTTCATCAAAGATTGAACATTATTTAAAATGTGGTTTAGCTATTAACGCTCGTGCTCCAACAGACCCCACTTTATTTCCCCAGTGTGTGCTTAATTTTATGTCTTGTCGTTTATCGACATTTTCCATAGTTTTACCGAAAACTGAATTTATAAGTAATTTGAACAAATCCCTTTCAAATTCATTGGAAGCAGAATTTCTTAAATTGGTATTGAAGTCGATATAAGACTTTAACCATGGTGATTGAGAAAACTCTAAAACTCTATGTACTTTGTCTAAAAGTAAACCGTATTCTAAACATTGTTTTAAATTCGTATAATGAATGATATACGTGTTTTTGGGGAAGAAATTTGGAATTAATTTTGGTACTTTGCCACCAGGAGGGATAATAGTTTCGGGACAAAATGGTAAATCATTGTGAGATGCATGTAAACTTGATGGGTATTTTAAATCTACTTCCAATACATATCCTTTCGAAGAAGTTTGATCAATTAAAGATAAATCTAAAGATTGAAATATCATAATTGGTTACAAATTTATTGTTGGCTACAGCTTTTCTTTTGCTACACTGACTTATTCCACCACGAATTCCTTTCTTAAAAAAATGTATCATGTCTATGTCAGTGAGAAGTTCGAGCTCAATTTGTGTAAAGCGCAACATGGCATCCCAACTCAAAGTAGGTGCAGTCAAGTAATGGGCAGGGTCTAACTTGTACTTATCCTTGCAGACCTGTCTGAAGTTTTCAAACACATCTGCAAAGAGAAGTACATCAGATTTTAAATAAATGTCAGAATATTCTCCCAAATTTGAACAGTTGAAAGTGCTCCACACTTCCTGAGCTCGGGTGTAGGCTTCTTGGGAAATTGCTTCCCCGTTAAGGATATCAAAAAAATTTTGAATGGGAGGTAGGTTTTCATTCAGCTTTTCGAAAGAATCCACGTAACTATAGGGGAATACCCCTTTACGTCTCACTAAATTGAACTGGTTGTCGTTCGGAAAATGTTTTCTAACTTCATGACATTGATCTGAATGTAAATTTTGACTTAACATCTCAACGGATCTAGACAAAAAACGAAAAGAGTCCAAAAACCGTAATGAAATATAGGTATCTGGTACTTGTGAATGGGTCGAGTGTTCAACTAAAATACGCTTTGAAAACGAAACACACTTTTCCTTAGTTTGAGCTATTACTGACACTGTCTCCCCTTTTAGTGATAATTTTTTAATAAACAAATGACAGTCATAGTTTGTAAGGTTATGGAAAAAGACAGGAATAAACTTTGTGATTTTAAAATTTAAATTACAAGTGAAGTGGGCGGGGCCACGGTAGAGACCGTTCAGGTGACAATGGTCACGTACTTTCTGTTTCTGCGATAAAGGTTTGTCACAGATATGGCAAACTGAACTTTTTTGAAATAGATCTTCTTCTTGTTGTGTTAGTGGTATCATCTGTTTTACATGTTTTAAGTGTGTATAGTAAAGCGAGTAAGCGACGTCATCTAACTGTTTCGTAAATATTTCGGCAACGTTAGGACCGCGATACGAATAATACTTGGAATAAGCATCATTGAAATTACATTTAACATACATTCCAAAAGAGTAAGGTTCATGTTCAAGTGTTTTCACCGTAAAAGACTTGTTACTACTTGATTCAGTATGCTGGATCGGTTTCAAGATACTCTCAAAATCGGCATAAATTACAAACGGCACTGGTAACTGTTTTTCGATATTAATAAACTTGAGTATATTTTGAGGAATAAGTTCGCCATATTTGTTTGTAATAATGTCGGTTGTCGGTGTTTTGGTATACAGGTGGTTACAATCATTTCGTTGATGGATGTCCAAGTGTTCCGGTTTCCTGAAAACTTGCAAACAACCATCACACATATATATTGTACCATGTCGTTTTGATAATTGCTTATGCACTAATGCTGAAAGGTTTTTAATAAGACAATAATGATTGTTACCATCATCATCTGAAATTAGTAGCAAGTTCACGTGGGTAGGTTTACGGTTTTGTGTAAAATGTAATGGTCCAACCACTTCAGTAACATATTTTCCATTTTCACATTTCGTTTCAAGGCCGTAAACGTTAACAGAAATATTATTCTGGTCTTCAAATTTCGATATGTCTTTTAGTTTAACAGGAAATTCAATACCTTTAAAATCCAACAAAATATCATGATGAGGGTACGATGACACTCGCTCTGCTTTACCAGTTGCAGGAAATATGGAGGCGATAACGCTCCATGCGAAGCATGCATTGTCTACATTGTTTATATTTAAAACACATTTGGTGGATTCTATAGATTTAGGAAGTTTAATGTATGGAGAGGCTGACAGTGCGTTAAATTTGTTAATGTTTACATCCAAGAAGAGAATATGTTTTAAAGCCCATCCTGAAACCCGTTCCTGGAATTCGGACATTTTTGATTGGATTTCCTCTCTGAAGTCTTCATAAAGTTGGTAGAGATCAGTAGAAGCGGTGAGAACTTTATTTTTTGAATTAAAAGACTTTATATCGGTAAGATCTTTTTCTTCAACAACGTAAAGGCCAAATAGTTCTATATTGATTTTCAGCGTATGAAATCCACTTAAGTACTCTGAAAGGATAGTAGGGAGTAAGGGAGAGTACAGAAAGAAGTGGGAAATGGCTGTGAAGCGAGTCTTCAAGATGATCCCTTATATAGATAATATAATCACTTTGACGAGGGACAACAATAAATCTAGTGACTTGGCTGCTCTTATAGGACTTATTGGGGACATTACCCTCATAACTACAGCCAGACAAGCGACAAGAATGACCTTTCCATTCTGTATGTTTTACCAAACCTACATGGGGCATGAAGGAGGAGAAAGAGAGGAGTTCCTTAAGTTCTTCAATGTATCCGGGGCTGGGGGGTTCTACACTTACAAGTGTGCCACAATGCTAGAGTGGTATTTGGAAGGAAACTTCACGCAGGAGGAAGCAGCTCAACTCGTATTTCATGGGATATTTGGAACCTACAAGGAGGATATGGGAATACTCGCTTCAATTACCGGAGTAGGATCCTGGTTCACGAGGGAACAATACGGCGATCATTTCAAGGGGGCGACAATGGCGGAGAAAGTATCCAAATTTAAACTTCCAGCCTTGAAATGCTATTCCAAACTGACCTCCGCATGCCAGACTAAGTACCTAAGCGGAAACTACTCTCAGTGTTCATCCCAACCCGTATTCAGTGGGAAGAGGAAAATGGCATGTTCGGATGAATTTTTTGAGCACATGAGACGATCAATTGCACCTTCTGCAGGTGGCAAGAACCTCTCTCAGATAGTCGGCGCTCTCTCCAAACTCCTAGAGGAACTTATAAATAAAGTAAATTCTACTGGAAGAGTTATTGAAATGGGGACCACTGAATGGTTCAGCATTGCGGAACTGGCACTAAACACTCCTGGTGCTGCAATAGAAAACCTTGTTTTGCAAACAACCGGACAATACTTTATGGGTAGAGCCAATCTTTAATTGTTACCCCAATGCCCTAGTTGTGTTTAATCTCTAAAGATTTTTTATATATTCGTGTAATCATACTGTATTCTTTGTACCAATTCTGTTTAATTTGTTTGAGAAAATAAAGTTTAATGGAAATACCTGTGATTTTATTTCACTAAAGAACGTTTGTGGAGTGATGTGATTCTCATCGGTGCATACTCTATAACTAGCGATGCGACTCTTGAATGCATGGTGCAGCTTTTGGATGTTGGCTGAAGAGCTCAAAACAGGTCTATGTAGTCTACTGCGGTCACAAACCGGGACACTCGAAGCAGGGGCACCATCATTTAATTTGAGTTGTTTACTGGTTGTGGCGCCGGTACTACAGTTGAAACGCTTATGACGATGTAAATTAAATACTGTTGTAAACGATTTTCGACACACATCACAGGTACATTTGTGACACGCAGGGATATGACGTGAGAACATTCCCACTTTTTGAAACATTTTAGCACACTTCGCACACTGCATTGTCAACCGCTCTAGTAAGTACTAAACTGTTTCAGAGATACGCGTCAATCTTTTATATTCGCTGTCAGAGGGGGGGGTGGTTTAGAAAGGATGGGATCTAGACGAACGGGAATGAAGGTCAATGCCAAGGTCTGAACCAAGGGTGAAGTAACCTTCACGGCGAAGTCAATATTTCATTAAAGGTCAGTGCCGAGGGCACTGTCAATACAACGGTCAAGGTCAAGTTCAAGGACGATGTCATGGTCAAGGTCAAGTTCAAGGACGATGTCATGGTCAACGTCAAGGTTGAAGTTGTTTAAAATTGAACGCCAGTCTGATGGTGGGGGGATACTGTATTTAATGCATGATTCGTGAAGTCACTTTAGTAATCATGTGGATGTGTTATCGTACATACCCTGAGATTATAGATCTCGAGACGGGTATAACAAATATACGTAGTGAATTGTCGGATCTGCAGTGGGATGCTCACCACGAGGCGTTTTACGGAATGGAGCGCTTTTTTGATGACGAGTACTGTTTACATCTAGCGAGAAGGTATGAAGTCGGATGTGAATTGTGTAACATGTACCGAAATTCTGAATTATGCATTGAACATTTTGTGCAAGAAATGCGTAGAATAGGACTAGAGGGTTTCCTGTACAGAATAAAACAATACCTACCGGATGCACTTGCAGCCCAGTTTGTGGAGGAGAAAAGTGACGAAGAAGGGGAAGAGAATGACGAAGAGGTGGAAGAAAAGGTGACGGAAACTGTGGAACAGGAGAAAGAAGGGTACGAGATGGAAACCGTGGAAGAGGAGAAGAAAAATGATTGGATGGAAGAGGAAAAAGCGATTTTTGAAAACATTGAAAATTATAAATGTAATACAGATAGGGAATTTAAGTGTTATGTTATACAACATAACATATAGCTTTCATTCGGGGTATATGCAAGGTAACCTTTCAGAGTAGACGCTAGCCCGAGATCTCAAACAGAATCAAGTACGATTCCCTCCAATTCATACCTCACCTCTCTGAATAAATGGGAAATGGCGTTGTTAATAAATTCTAATTTGGTAGGTACTACACCATCGTCTTTAACCAGTTTAACTTCTACATATAGGTAACTGTTACATGGAGCGGTATAAGCGTTTAAGTCAGAAATCGAGATGCGAACTTCATCGTTATAATTAATTTCACCAGAAGTGTAGGGTTGATAAAAGTGGTATTGATATTCTTCTATACTGGTGTCATTGTAAGGTGTTTCTGTTACATCCAAGAGATCCCTTTTCTCCATGTTAACTCTTGAATCAACTTTACGTAACTGAATAGAATAATGGGGGAGGTATTCTTTTATATATTAGACTAAAACTTTGAAGCCTAAAGATACTAAGAAATCATGATTTTGCTTTATTAATTTTGTGGATTTTCTGTTTTTTCGAGGGAGGTCTCGAAGCATTTTAGCAAATCTCAAAACCATTTTATTCGGATACTTTTCTTAAATGTAAACGAATCGTGCGAATGTCGTTCTGAAAATTGATTGAAGTTCTCCGTCTTGATCGATTATACGAACGGTAATGTTGTTAATCTTTCTCACAGTAACTGGGTAATAAATCGAATTCAGTGGAATCCCGACTATTTTATACCCTAGGAAGGAAAAAACTGGTGAATAACGCGTACCGGATGACCGTTCAGAAAGGAACCAGCGGCAATATTGCAATCGATACATATGGCATTTACTTTAAGAATCTGAACAACGCTATCACCAGTAACCTCTTTATTTGCTTCTATAACTCTTCTTTTAAACCCAAGTACTGACCCCAATGAATTGTCATACTCAAATGAAGTTTGTCTGTTTGCTAGTAAAATCACTTTAGATGTGTTGGTATCAAAATCCATCTGGATTTCTGCATTGGCATCAGTTTTTATGATCTCTCTACGCATCGCATCCAGTAGCTGATTTATTTCATACGAACCAGTGGGAAGTGTTATTAAATACCGAAGTGTATTTGCTTCATCTGACACAAAAAAAATCTATTATTGGTGTCATCGACATTCGGTTTGGAATAGTAACTATCAAAATGTACAAGTCCAATTTCATAATCTACACCATCTTCTAGAAACACAGGCGGGTTGAAATCGAAGCTTAATTCGGAAGATTGTCCGTTGAGAATAAAACTAAAGGACATTTTAGCTGAAGTACGGTTTAACAGCGAATGGAAAAAACCGCATTACACATACTGATTATATAAAAATAGGAGACAAATGTGACCACAAATAAACCCATTCGTTTGATAGGAGTCATGATTATAATGTATGTATTTGGTTTTACCATCACTAAGAAAGTACTTTATTACTTCTTTTGGTGGTTGTAAATTTCCATAGCTATCTAAGTAATTGATGGAATCATTATTTTTGGTATATGCAACCCAGTGAGTACCCTCACCATGCACCGAATCTAAATTAATTATTCCACTTTCCTGTTTTTTAATTCTGTTAGGCAACTTATCTCAGAAAAAGACTCCTCTAAAATGTGGAATTCCTAAGTGTTTTACAGATTTCTTCAAATCGATGTCTGTGAGTGCTCGGTGAGGTAATGTTATTGGGAGTTTTTTGGAAACGGATACGCCAAATGTACTCCACGACCACGTTTCACTGGAAATGGATGTGCTAAATGTGTTCCACGACCACGTTTTAAACCTTGACCTTTTGCCTCCAACGCCAAGTTATGCCTCTTCTGTTCTTCTAGTTCAGCCTTTTCCTTGTTTGCTTTCGTCACCGCGCCCGCTATTCCCGCGGCGCCCCCTATTAGCGGCCCCAATGCACCTAACAGAGGGAGAAGAAAAGGTAGAAAACCACCTTTTCTTGGTCCACGTCGTTTTTTAATCCCCTTGCCCATTTTAGGTGTTCCAAGTACACGTTTTTTCTTTGTGAATTTCAAAGCACCACCTCCCTTCTTCTTAATGTTATTCTTCAAACCCATACCCAATTTGCGTTTCACATTCATTGCTCCCGTTATACCTAGTGCCGCGATTCGTTCTCCTAACGATAAATCACGTGCTTTTACACGTTGCCAAGCGATATCTGATAATTCTTTATCAGCGTGGTGTCTTCGTTCCAAGTCTTGAAATTGTGAATAGGCGATGTCGTGTTTTTTGCAAGCTTCGTCCAAAGGGTTAACGCCACTATCGCCTCGCTCTAAGAGTTTAGAAAGCTTCGTTCCTGGCCCACAGAAGTTGTATCCAGGGACGTGTAACTCGATTGGAAGTTTATTTATTAGTGTATTCAGCAAGCCACTTCCCTTTTTCTTCTTTACTCTACCCCTGTAAATCATTATATAAGCTTGGAGGGTTGACGTTCTGCTTTATATAGTATTCTGAGTTGGTAGGATGAAGATTCAACAACACACTCATTTACCTATCAAAAACCATGATTCTATAACCCCAGTGAAAACATATAAAAAACACGGAATTTTGTTCGGTGGTGATACGAAAAGAGGTTTACTTGTAGGATCCTCTGGTTGTGGAAAAACTGAAGTGATGTTAAGCCTATTAGAACATCCCAATGGTCTTCGATTTGAAAATATTTACTTATATTCCAAATCACTCTATCAGCCAAAATATACTTACTTGCGACTACTTATGGAACCACTTAAGGCTATCGGATACTATGAATTCAACGACGGTGAAACCGTTATACCTGCTGAAGAAATAAAACCAAATTCAGTAATAATATTTGATGATGTGGCATCTTGTGATCAGAATATCATTAAAAGTTATTTTTCCTTTGGAAGACACAAAAGTACTGATTGTTTCTACCTTTGTCAGACTTACTCTGCAATTCCCAAGCAGTTAATACGTGACAACACTAATCTATTGGTTGTATTTCAACAGGACATGACAAATTTAAAACACATATATAACAACCATGTAAGCATAGATATGCCCTTCCAAACTTTTAAGGATGTGTGTTCTCAATGTTGGAAAACTAAATAATGATTTCTTGTCATCGATAAAGACTGTTCTATGAAAGAAAGAAGATTTCGTCAGGGGTTTGATAAATTTATTCATATATAAACTTGAGTTCAATTCGCCTAGTGTTAGTCAATATGGACAGTCGAGTGGTAAAACAGCTTATAGCTACCAGAAAGGCCTTGAAAGAAAAGTATCAAAACTTTAAAAGGGGACATTGCACAAACTCAATCCTCTCTGGAACAGACCTATAAACCCATAACGCAACCCCTCAATGAATTGTTAACACGGTTCCAAACCATATCGCATAAAGAAGAAATTAAGGCGGAGCGTACATTTTCACAATTGAAACCCGTTCCTAAAGAATATTATACTATCGCACCAAAGGAGGAATCGTTCGCGTATGACCCTACCCAGGACCCCTATAGATCTGCCTATTTCGATGGCACTTTCTTAAGTCAAATGCCTTTAGAGACTTCCAAAGTTCTCGAACCTATTCGTGACGAAGAAAAGAACCACTATATACAACAATTCGCTCCATTACCTAGAGGATATATCGAAGATCTTATAAGTACCGGTGGTAGAGATTTTGACATGAAATTTGGAGTACATTTTGATCCTGACAAGAATAGTTGGAGAATAGGGAATGCCTCCATAAAATTCGATGATAAGGATATACTTATTGGTGAGGAAGAAGAACGATATCAGGGGACACCTGGCTTGTATGAACTGTTGTTTAAATCCCAACCACTTGGATATATAAATAAAGACCTCGAAAACTATATCGATATTATTAGAAAAACAAATGCACAGTACATACATTATGATTCCAAGAATGGTCTGAGTACTAGTAACGCCCCGAAATTTCGAGACATCATTAAACCTCAATTGAGCACGATCCATTCAATAACGAAACAAAAGCAATTGGAACAATTCCGTAGACGGTCAGGTTCGAACCCGAATGTTTTAAGCCTTCGCACGAGAAGGGTAGGAAGAGGTCTTATGAAATGGAACAACAAAAAACTGGAATATCGTTATTTTGACAACTATAACGAATTAGTGGATAGATTGAAACTGTTGATCGCATCTCAATATGCTGGAAATACCCCACACGACAATGAAATTATATCCATAATCGAAGAATTAAAAGATGCTAAAATAATTGTATAAAACGGGGAATCGCGACATTTCATTATTTCACTACAAGTATTCATATGGTAAACAATGATTGACAAAGCAGGTCGTCATATGCTAAGTTCCCGTCAAGTTCCGTTTAGTCGTAAAACGGAAGATGTGGTAGGGGCGCCATTACTTTCAGCTTCTTCACCCTTTTATCTTTGGCAACCAGCTGCTTACCATCACAAATGTGTGTTAAACATTAGAGGTCTAGGAAAAGATCATCAAAAGAAATCTAATAATGTGTGGCTATTTGTACTGGATAATGCAAAAACGGTGTATACTGCACCCGTAACTGGTACAGTAGAGAGTATCGACTGTTATTCCCACGGTGTTTCCGTAAATATTAATAATATACTAATGGACCTCAACCGGGAGACACTTATTGGAAAATCTATAAATAAAGGAGATAAGATTTCATTTTGGACACTGAAAAAAACTTCTGCTGACACCCTATATTACCAAACTGTATTACGGTGTCCCATAGCTAACAATGAGTAAACGGCAAGTTATAACGGAAATTCATAAACCCACTAGAAAGCATTTGTTTTGCGCATTTGTTTTGTTAAGCACAAAACTGCAAAAGATATCACATTAGCAATGAAAAAAATTTTATCCAAAATGCACACACCACAAAATATACAGACAGATAACGGGAAAGAATTTTACAACAAAGATTTTCAGCAATTAATGCGAAACCATGGTATTAACCATTATAGCACCTTTTCTTCTTTAAAAGATAGCGGTGTAGAAAGAGTTAATAGAACTTTAAAGACCAAAATGTGGAGAGAGTTTAGGAGAGTGCAAGGAGTTTAGAGAGTGCAAGGAACATACAAATGGGAACTTTCGAATCATTCACCTTGACTTGACCCGGACATGAGCTTGGTATGATCGTAAATTGCTATCGACACGACCTTCACTTGACCGTGATATAACCTCCACGCGAAATTGGTAAGGTCCTGACCTTGAGTGTGGCGTTGGTATTGACTTTAAGCATGACTTTGCCGATGACCATGACTTGGCCTTGACACTAACCTTGAGTTGGTCTTGGCCATCATTTTGACTTTCACGACGAACTCTACTTTAACCTTAATCTTGACTTCCACCTTGACCTTGACCCTGGCATTGACTCTAACATTGTCCTGGGTCTAGACTTCGACCTAACCCCCCCCCTCTCATGTCTAGACACCCCCCTTAACCTTAAACATGTATTGGACGACACTGAGAAGGCTGTATTTTTTTGAGATTCAGTTAGTATAAAATACTTCAAATTCAACGTTCCTGAGTAGTTCGATACAAAACATTATGGAAGTAGAAAATATTGTTGAAGGTGGTGTGATGGAAAATGCGGCTGAAGGCATTGTATTAGAAGAACTCGTCGACCCAGCAGGTGAAGCAGACGCGGACTTCTTCAATTTAGATGTCTACGTTGATGATGGGTTTGTAGATAATGGTGTCCACGATGGGGATCAACTAGATCGAAAAGCTAGCAGACAACTTCAGCTGACCAGCAACTCATTGATTTACATGGCTCAAGAAGGGAAAATGTGTATAACCTACCACTACTTCCTGTATAACAATAATACATTGTGTACCCCCTGTATGTATTTCACCATAGACAGTGTGCCATATGAGTTGGATATAGTGTTTATTAATGACCATTTGAGCGGTCTTTACAACAACTTTACAAGTGTGCGTTGCATTAGGTCTGAATGTTCTGTAAACACGCTCATTTTAACTCCTCTGTGTTTATTGTGTAATTAAAAATATTCTCTAAATATACAATATATAATGCTCTGATATTTTCGTTTCAACTATTTTTATGTGGAAAAACAAGTCCAGTAATCAATTCTATTGTGAAAAAATTATAAACATAAATTACTTTTACGTTACCTAGTTAAACTCATACTCTCTTTTTCTGGTCCTTTGTTTTCACACTTATACCACCAATATGCTGTAAATAGGTTCATTTCAACTCCTCTGTGTTTATTGTGTAAGTGAAAATAAATATATAATAGTCTGTTATTTTCGTTTCAACTACTTTTATGTGGAAAAACACTCCAGTAATCTTAAATTCTATTGTGAAAAAATTATAAACAAAGTATTTTTACGTTAAACGTAAAAATACTTTCTCTCTTTTTTGTTCCTTTGTTTTCACACTTATACCACCAATATGCTGTCAACGCGTGTATTTTAACTCCTATTTGTTTATTGTGTAAGTGAAAATAAATATATAATAGTCTGTTATTATCGTTTCAACTACTTTTATGTGGAAAAACACTCCAGTAATCTTCAACTCTGTTGTAAAAACTACTGAAAATACAGTATTTTACGTTTACCATTTAAACTCCTACTCTCTGCTTTTCCCTTTTTGTTTTCGCTATTCCAGAAGACCACAAGAAAATTTCCATATTTATGCCCACAACGTATGGTGTGGGCCACCCATATCATCATCAAAACCTAAACTTTTGACTATTTTATTTAATAAAAAAATTATATAATTCATTATAATAACTTGAAACAGGTGTCACGAACACGAGACTTCGACGACCACAAACAAAAAACAACGAATTAGTACATGGCCTAGAGGACAAGGTCAAGTCGCGCGAAACACGAACAACGAAAGCGAGAGCGTTTACAAAAACAACACGCATTGCAACTACAAGCAATGCAAAGCCGAATGTAAATAGAAGGAACAAGGTAGTTGAGAGGAGCAATGGGGTCCAGACGTGCGAGCTAGGACAAGTGCTGTCCAGGGGTCCGCCCGGAAGAGAGCCGTACCTGAAGGGACCAGCCGGACGGCCGGTCGAAGAGGGAGTAGAAAGAGCCCTGACCAGAGACTGTGGTCGGTCATCGAAGTCTCCAGAGTATAGCCGAACGCTCGAAAAAAAGCCTGCCAACCCACTGCCAGAAAGTCCGGACGACAGTCGATCCTGTAAGTTACCTCCCTCGTCTCTCACGCTCCAGCCCGTGGGATTCGCTGTGCCCCCGTCTTCTTGCTGTAATTCATTTTCTTTTATGTGTTGACCTGACTCTTTTAGATTCTCCGCCGTTTGCGAGGAATAAAACCTTTTCTCTCTTTTTGTTCTAACCTGTTTCTTTAATAGCAAGCTCTACCACCAAAGCTACCAACCCCTCACCTCACGCAGCCGTGATACAAGTTTTAAACTTAGGTCTAAAATTAACAAAGGTACGTAAGATTTTAAAATTTAAAGGATCCCCATGGTTAAAAACCTATATAGATCCTAATACTGAATTATGACAGCAAAGTAGAAACGATTTTCAAAAAAATTTTTAAACTTATGAATAATGCAGTATTTGGGAAAACACATTTCTAAACCAAACTTCCATAGTTTTACCATATTTGATGATATGGTAATTATTCAATTGAAAAGAAATACTAGTAAATTTAATAAACCAATCTGTGTAGGATTTAGCGTTTTAGATATTTCCAAAACAATTGTATATGATTTTCATTACAATTATATCAAACCAAAATTTCATGAGAATGCTAAATTGCTATCGAGTTATCCAGAGCATTCGATGACTCCACCATCTCGCATGCTGATGTAACAATGGTGTGCCGTCATGAAAGAACATTGCTCAATGCTGGCGTTAATGCTGACAGATTCCTCATGCGTTTAGCAGCTTTAGTTGTTGAACTCGCATTTGGAGAAGAGCGACCGGGCGAAATGATTGTAGTTGAGGCTTTTAGATTGGGACGAGTTGAGACCATCTGCTCATGGGCCCAATATCGGCATTTCATTGCAGCAGACTCCAATGGCCGGAGGAGCAACTTCATTCCCTGGCATACCATGTATGGAGTACCACAGGGTGTGGTCGCAACGTATGCACAAATCAATTGAAAAGAAATACTATTAAATTTAATAAACCAATCTATGTAGGATTTAGCGTTTTAGATATTTCCAAAACAATTGTGTATGATTTTCATTACAATTATATCAAACCAAAATTTCATGAGAATGCTAAATTGCTATATACAGGCACGGATTCCTTAATTTATCAATTTCTTTTGTTGACAACAGTTACAAATAAATAAAAGAGGATATTCACTTTATACTTCTGATTATCCGGCAGATAACAATTATCAAATACCATTGGCAAACAAGAAGGCCTTAGGATGGATGAAAGACGAAAACAATGGCGAAATTATGATAGAATTCATCGGATTAAAATCGAAAATGTACGCCATTAAAAAATTCAATAGTTTACGTTGTGAAGATCGATCGGCTGTAAACGACATTAAAATCATTAAAAAAGCTAAACGAATCACAGGTATTTCTCTTAGAACGATATTACTTTTGATGATTACTATGACTGTCTGTTCAACAACACAAGTTTATCCATAGATCAGTTTCTCATTCGAAGCAAAAAGCATGAAGTGTTCACTATTAAACATAAAAAGGTTGCTCTGACTTCACACGATGATAAAAGAAACATTAACTATCTATTTACTGTCACATTGACATGGGGTTGTCAACCAACTTCATCCGTTAGAATAGTCAAACTTTAAACCGTTCCCAGCTTGCAAGAATCTCAACCACGATGTCGAACCTAAGAGGGAGAGTGATTCCACCGAGGTGTTAAAGGAGGAGGAGTTGTTAGAAGAAAAAAAAAGAGCTCAGACAGTTAATACAAGATACTACGCAGCATCTATTAGAGCTCGATGACTGGAACGTTCTCGAAGATATAGTTGGGGATGAGAACCTAACATGTGCAGAAAATTTAAGCGCCATCCGCTTCTGTGAAATGTGTAATGCAATCATGACTGTTCCCCACAAAACACAGCAAATATATGCATGTTTTTGTATTAACTGTTGCGAGATTAAACGTTTTCAAATGTAAACAAAGGCAAGTTTCTCTTCAGGTAAATTTATTCTCTTTTGTTTTTTCGTTTCACAAAAACGTTTTTTTATTGTTCCTCTTAGAAATGCACCAACCACCCTCAGCTTACATGAAGGACGATACTGCAAGCTACTTGAGGTGCGATGTTCTATGAGGTATGGCGGTATCGACTGGGAACTGGAGCTGATTCATTTTAAAAAGATGCATTTGGTATAAACGAATAAAATCATTAAATAATGCGTTTGTTGTAAACGGAAAAAAATCATATTAAATAATTCTATTTTTCATTGTAACTTGAATTAAATAAATGAAATGCTACTTAAGTTCAATAAATCATGTTGGCGACGTTACTTGAATCCAATAAATCGTGTTAATTTTAGCTCACATTTACCATCATAAAAAGACGACAAAAAATTATTGTTATCCACTTTGTATAACTCGAATTTCGTATATTCATGATCTAAATAAACACGTTATCTCCAAATTATTTCTTATCTCCTCAGACGACGAAAATATTTATCTTCTATGATGGACCTGGGTTCGAGGCACACACGCCGACACGAATATTTTCTCAGTTACAAAGTGCCAAAAGGGGACTAACAAAACGGCAAAATACAATTTTGCCTTTTTTAGGTCCATCTGGCAAAGTGCCAAAAGAGCACTATCGATCAACCCTTAGCGATGGGGGTAGTTTGCCCCCATGAGGTAGGGGTGAGTGACGGCTTGACACGCCCAAATGAGACACCGCCTAGGTAAATGCCATCAGCCCGCACAGGTAGAAGCCCAAGTAATCGCTCAAGTACACTGCTGGCACAACTGAGCGTCCTTCCCTGACGCTGTCTTCGTAATTGCGTGACTCAGCGAAAACATTGCGTATCGCTTACCTTAATTAAAAACTCTAAAAGTAATTAGCACTTCTTGCAAACTAATTTACAAGAAGCGTGACTCAGCAAAAATTATCCCTCGCACACGTTC
Source organism: Cryptocephalus primarius (assembly GCA_963576515.1). NCBI lineage: Eukaryota > Metazoa > Arthropoda > Insecta > Coleoptera > Chrysomelidae > Cryptocephalus > Cryptocephalus primarius. Next base: position 1,900,755 of record OY754956.1, on the reverse strand, counting down.
ACTATGGTCTCTCCGGAAGACCACCGCCATCGTCCTTCCTATACATGTTAAATGGAGCGACTGAGTGATCCAGTCCGGGGTTAGCCCCACTACTTGTAGCACTTTCGACTTCGAAAACACTCTGCATTGATCCCCCCAGGATGTACGATTCGGATATGCGTGCAATCGATACACCCGATGACTTATGGGAAATGGGCCATTTCATAACATTTTCTAACCACTTCTCGCCTTTCATTCCCATGGCGTGGAAATCGAACATATGTACCCACTTGCCTGGCTAATATTGTTGAAACCCATCCCACAACTCTACAAACTGTTGTTTGGTGGAACCACCTGAGATCTCCGTGTATCATCTAAAATGTAAAATATACATTGTGCAATTATGAGCACTGCATTTTAGAATATGCATAATTACTTGGAAACTATTGCTAGCATAGAACCTTAAAGCAATAAATAGTTGCAATATAGGTGACATAGGGAATCCTCTTCTCGTTGGTTTCTCCAATTCTTCCTGAAGAATCGGCAACATATCCGTGGTTACCTCTTTAGAGAAACGGTACCAGTTCCGAAATTCAATTTCAGGATAAAATTCTAATGGGTTGTTACAATCGTGACTGCCAACTCCTCTTCTTCGTTCTCGAATAAATAATCGAACTCCTCCATTTCACTACCAGCCGTATAAACGTTCACAACTATAGAATATTATCGCGAGTAGACATAACCAAACCAAATCACACGAGTGAGGTTCGGAACTCGCACTTTAGGGACATCAAATGGCCACTTAAGGGAGGAAAGCAAACGCGACCTATTGCGCAAGCGCTGACAAAGGGACCTCTTAAGATTTCGACTATGCAATACAAATGGCAGTTAAAGGGATCCCTTAAGTGTTCTCCCCTTAGGGTCGACTATGCATCCGGGCCCTAGACTTCTTATGCTACTCGTCACCCATGGTATGTATGTATGCATGTATGATGATGTTATGATAAAACTTGTTTTTGTCAGATAAACGTTTATCATCCAGAAGGTGAGAAGTCATGTAAACGCTCTCCGTAAGTATTGAAGCTAACGTCGATGTCTGTGTCTGGCTCTGAAACGTACAGGAACCGAAAAACCTAAGATCCGTACACCTACGGCTCAGAAACCTGTACAAAAGGACACCATCCGCCCATCGCCAACTCTAAATACTGTGTTATTATCCTACTTGAGGACACCTCTCCTAGGCAAACCTCACGCACAAATTAATACCTTTGTACCAGGTGCTCACCACACGTACTACATTGTACACATACTGGATGACATTGAGAAGTAAATATTACTTTAAGAGATAAGACTCATGGCACCCGTTTCTCTTCCACATTTACTTTGGAATCCTGTTCATCATTCAAGCTCTTAGAGCAGAATGTAAAGCTGGAAGCAAATCCCAGCGTAACAGACGCTTTTTCTTCAGATTTACTAAGGATTTTCCATTGGAAACTGACTGTACTCGGACTCCTGATTCATATTTTTGAATCCCTAGACTGCGGAACATCACCCAATTCACTTTGTGGCGTTATGACTCCACATAATTCCGACCGGTCATAGAGACCTTCAATACAATCGAGAGCATGTTTACCAGCTTATGCTGCCGTACATCCCCCTGCTCTTACATTTTGCTAACTCAAGTTTGGAAGGTTTCATAGTAACTAAAAACGCTGTGCGATAATTGTCCATAGCTTACGATTAGGACAGTGCATGTAGGCATATTTCAGCTGGTCCCATATAATCAGGGTCGTCTCAAATACTATTTTCATAACCGTAGTCGCTCTTCGTAAAAGTAGAGTACTAACGCAACAAATGTATAATCCGTAAGCCCAATACATGAAAATAAGGATTCAAATGTAAACAAATTGAATATAAATAAGTATATAAAAATATAAATAAATTGCAAAAGCTTAGTGATAAACATTAAATCAGAAACTTCACACCGAGTAAAATCTACGCACTAGAAGTAATTAACACAACACGATTACCATATGCGATAATAACCGTAACTACAAATTATCGCATGCGGTATCTTTGGGTTTGTACTCATTTTTCATAAGAGGAGAAAGTACCCCACCCGACTTTGACGGGATATCGCAAACTGCGTAATTCCAACCCCTGTTCTGCCATCTTTTATAACATTGGAACCTGATACGATTTCATAGTCCGATATATCGTATAGCAAATCGCAATGTGTAAATTGAACCAAACCTACCCATTTATTTTATTTCCTGATACAGGAGAAGAGTGCAAAGAGTGACGGCAGAAAAGGAGCACTTTCGTAAAAAAAAATGAAACAGAACCATAGTGTGAGTGGAGAGAAAACAATGCTAGCTGATTGAAGCACTTCATTTGCGATTCCTTATGTCAAGGTAGCGGGTAATCCAACCGGAAATTTACCTAAAACCTCCCCATTCCTAACAATGACTTCCATACCCACCACAATGAGATTTCGAAGATGATACGGAACGAGTTCAGCAATTATGTAAAAAGGTATTGGAACACCATGTGACTGCCTTTTCTCGCCCTTGTATTTTCGTCGGCGCGCACGGCGTGAATAAAGGGGCGGATCGATCAGTCAACTTTGAGATTGGCGCTTGAATTTAACAAGTTTCGAAGTTACGGATTTTCCTCGGGCGCCAGTTTTTATAGACTTTGCTGTCTGTAGGTCCGGGTAATTTCAACTCGGGAGAAATATCCAGGAAGTTCATGAAAATAAACACAGAATTCGGAAAAACACCCGGTTCCTTTTATTTAGTTAAAAGTAGGGCAACAGTGTTAAATCCACAACAGGCAGTTACAAACGGAAAGAGAGAACTTTTATCTACCTTTTGTTATCGGAGCGAAAGTAAAGAAACAAGGTTTCGTTTCGACGGCTATCGACGTGAAAAGGAAAAACCGAAAAACATTACTACGCTATTTACAATTCGGGATAACTAATTAATAGAAACGGAAAAATTAAATAACAAGGTTAACTCGCCGGAGTAAGCGGCATACTCAATTAGCGTGCACATAAAGCAAAAGCAAAATAGCTACAATAGAGCGGGAAGGCAAAATTAGGCGGAGAGAGGGGTGTAATAAGCAACAGGGAAAACTACATGCGAGTGGCAATCGGCAAGCAAAGTATTAGCAATAAACACGGGACACGGGCGGGGAGCTAATATGCTATAAATATAACTAGGGTGACAACCTAGAGAGTTACCGGGAGTCGAACCTCTTATTCGTACTAAATGTAAATGGGTCAATACGGCACGACAGATCGCCAAGTACAGTACCAACCCACAAACACAGAGTACTGTAGAGACGAGTTCCCCTCTCCTAGGAAGCACTGAAAGAAAGAAAGACAAATTAGAAAGTGAGATATTGCCTTCGAGAAGCTCGAATCGGTTTTATCTGCCGTTAGTGGCCAAGGGGCTTCCACATCTTTTCATCGAGTGATATTCTATAGGTTGATTATGCCTATGCCCAGGTCCTATGCCATCTTACGGTGATTCTTTTAACTTTCATTGAAATGAACATAAAATTGCCTAACCACGGTTCTGAATAATACGCTTCGTTACAACCATATTATTCTCCCATCGGTATCATCCCCATCAACCAGTCAGGAAGAACTGACGCTCCATTATCGATCAAGACAATTTCAACAAAAAATTCCCAAGGCCTATCCACAGGAAAAAAAGACCAATATTAGGACATAATTTAAGGCAAAACCGGCCAAATTGTCTAATTTCCCTGTGCCCAAAGATGAAAGAGACGAGAAAGGAAGGCATTAAGCATTTTTCCCTTAGCCGCATTCCAGATCAAACGGACTTGAATGATGCCCAACTGATGAATTTCAAGCGAAAAGCTTTGCTCTTCATATGAGATGACAGTATCAACTACAACCAAGGTCCTGCGCTCCCCAATCCCTCCAGCAATCCTGCATCCCCAATGCTCTGTGAACCCCAACCATTTCCCTCAACCTGCCATGAAATAGAGATACAGTAAACAATTATGAGGAAAACTAATATTTATGCAAAAGATGCAAAGTATGCCACGAGAAAGGTAAAAGGATGGAAATAATTTATTATTACTTGAAGTGTGCCAATCAACCTAGCCTTTGTATAGATATGTGCATCGAAGAATACCATCCTAAATTGAAATTCAGTATCTACTTTAGGTTTTTACGTGATTTGTTTGTGTCTGTTTAATTCTATATGTAACTATCATAACCTTTTTAAATTTCATCTTTGGAGTAAATATGTAGCAGTCAACCAGTTGTATCCATTATATTTACCTACACCCTAACCTAGACCCTACAAACTATTAAGTATTCGCAGCAAATGTAAAAGGCATCCAGCATTTGCTAACATAGCCATCTGCTAATCAAAAGTTGACAGTATCAAGGGGGAAACCAGTTTTTCAAGGTGGCAACGGGGACCATCGCCGCTAGGTTGAAACGGAGTTCAGAGTGCTAAACACAGGTGTAATGAACCAGTATTTTTCCTATGCTGGTTATTTTTCAAAATTACCATAACTTTAAAACCTACAAGTTACCTTTAAAAATTCTATTGACGAGGAGCATTGAACGAGGAGAATACATTTACTTGGATACTGAGCCTGTAATTGTTAAATCCCTAAATTATATACATCCTTCTGTTATACCTGAATATTTTACAATCGATTGTAATACTGATGGCGCGATTTTCGAACACTCTGGCAATATTAATATGTGGCCTAAACAAATTCGGGTATTAAATATCGCTGAATTAAAACCATTATTAGTTAGTTTTTATTATGATATAATGAAGCCAAATTCTGTAGACCAATTTTTCAGTGTATTTAGCAATGAAATCTATTCTTTAGTCCGGGGTGGCATTCATATAAATCAACAAATTCTAGAATCACGATTCTACATCTATGCATTGCTTTATATCTCACTTTAAATCACGAAGGTCATAATGCCAAGTATTCGAACCGGATGGTCGTTTGTGGACCATCCTTTAAAGGCTGCTGCCTAATTTTCAGCTGTGCCACAACTCATCCAAGAAGCAAACAGGATCAGAGCTTCGCTGACCACCGATAATGTAAGCAGAGCCTTCACCATAGTCATGGCCACAAAGGCCAACTGGTGGTTCAGGAACTATCACACTGGGCAGGGCGAGGTGCAGGGATATGCCAAGTGTACACACACGCGTGCACTTTTATGTGTTTGGATGTTACGGGAACACAAAAACTACTTAATTGTATGAGAGTGGACTGTATTGTTGTTGTGGCTTATAAAGAACAGGCGGCTTTAGCGGGGCGACGATGCTCGTTCGACAGTCAGCTCTAGAATCTTGCGACTCTGTTACTGAGCGAGTGCCGACCTCCGTCCGCCTCGACGGGAATAAGAAGCGACAGAGGGAGAGGGGAAAACAGCCGCCAACGAGGCGCCGATTCGGCGTTAACATGCCCCCCCGCGTTGAGAGGATGCTCTCAACAGCCATCAATTATACAAACTAAAAGTAACAAACGTATATCTTAATCTTAATCTTAATACTACAAAAAGTACTGAGAAGTGATATAATAACCACTACTCGCTTTGCTCAACCGAATCAACAGGCAACACGCAAAGCTTGGCGACACTTCGTTTTATAACACCACTGGCGGTTCGCACCGACACTACTCGGACTACACCGTCGTTTCCAGGATGTAGCTCTAGAACGCGACCGATGCACCAATTGGAAGGAGGTCGATTCTCATCCTTCACCAGGACGATGGCGTCTACCGCTAGGTTGGGCAGCTGACTTCTCCACCTGGTCCGGGCTTGGAGCTGTGAGACGTACTCGGTGGACCAGCGGGACCAGAAGTGTTGCTTGATTTGTTGCAGGTGCTGGTAGTGAGATAAACGGCCGGCAGGAATCGAGCGCAAGTCAGGTTCAGGGATGGAAGTATAAGGACGTCCAATCAGGAAATGAGCAGGAGTGAGGACGTCGAAATCACTAGGATTGGTGCTTATTGGAGTTAATGGGCGAGAATTTAGAATACTTTCGATCTGAGTCAGAATAGTATAAAGGCTTTCGTAAGTTAATATAACGTTACCCAAAACCCGACGAATATGATGCTTTGCAGATTTAACTCCCGCTTCCCAAATGCCACCCATATGAGGGGAGTAAGCAGGAATAAAATGCCAATTAATGTTTAGTTTTTGCTCGATTAAAGCAGATATAGAGTCGGCTTGACTTGCCATAAATCGGTAAAGCTCATTTAGCTGCGTTTTAGCACCGACAAAGTTAGATCCATTGTCACTGTACACATGGGAGGGAAGACCTCGACGAGAAACGAATCTGTGTAACGTTTCCAAAAATGACGATGTGCTAAGATCGGTAACAAGTTCAAGATGAACGGCTTTTGTAGTCAAACATACAAACAAACAAAGATACGACTTACTCGTCTTGCTGCCGCGTCCCTTACGATCTTTAATAAGGAAGGGCCCGGCGTAATCAACTCCGGTATTATGAAACGGTGGGCTTGGTGTGGCGCGAAATTTAGGTAAGTTGCCCATTAAGGGATTGCAGAATTGCGGAGCATGACGTCTACAAATCACGCATTCTCGGACTACGCGCTTGGCTAAATTTCTCCCGGCGACAGGCCAGACCTTGTCACGCACGGAAGCGAGTATCAATTGAGGACCACCATGGCATAATCGGATGTGCTCGTGCTCTAAGACAAGCCTAGTCAACCTATGAGTTGCCAGTAAGATTGCGGGATGTTTCTTGTTGAAATCAAAGGATGCATTTTTTAGTCTTCCACCCACTCGCAACACGCCTTCCTCATCTAAAAAAGGGTTCAAGGGTAGAAGACCACTTGACTTGCTAAGGAACTGGCCATTCCTTAGCGTGCTGATTTCTGAAGGGAAGCTCTCCTGTTGCGCTAGCTGAATCAGTTTCAGATAAGCTCTTTCGACCTCTGAAAGCTTGAGGTTACAAGTTAGACGCTCCGCTATAGGTTTGCGAAGGTTAGATATGAACCGTAGCACGTAAGCAGCACTACGTTTCAAACGAGACAAGGACGAGGCTCTATTAAATGGGTACAACACGCTATGACCAGTCACTGGCTCGGTCTGGACGAAGGTTTGGGCATTCCTTCGCACTTCAGGAAGCTCGCTTAAGCAAGGAAGCTTGGATCGAGATAAATCCTGGGGCCATTCTGTAGGGTTTCTCTGCAAAAAATCGGGACCGTTGAACCAGAAGGAGTCTGCCAGGCTGAGAGGACTGCAGCCTCGTGACAAACAGTCAGCTGGATTTTCTTTAGTAGGGACATATCGCCAGGCAGCTACATCTGTGACATTTTGAATATTGGCGACACGATTCGCCACGAAGGTCTGTAACAAATGAGGAGAGGTGCGGATCCACGCTAAGACAACTGTGGAATCGCTCCAGTAAAAACATTTGTCAACGCGAAAATTGATAGAAGACTTAAGGCTATCGTAAAGTTTGGCTAGTAGTTGAGCGCTACATAGCTCGAGACGAGGGATTGTCAAGGTTTTGAGAGGGGCGACTCGTGATTTAGCGCACAACAGCCTGACAATAGGTGACTTAGTAGTATCGCTACTTCGGATATATATGCAGCAACCATAAGCGTCTTGCGACGCGTCTGCAAAGCCATGAAGCTCAATGCGTTCTGGACTGAGACACAGGACGTGCCTAGGTATTTTGAGCCTTATGAGATCGGTGAGCTCTTCACGAAACACAACCCAACGATTCGCAAGTTCGAGCGGGACATCTTCATCCCATGACAGCTTGGATGACCATAATTTTTGCAGCAAGATTTTACCTACTACTACGCAAGGACCAACTAACCCTAAGGGATCGAATACCTGCGCCGTTTCAGACAGGATGGTACGTTTCGTAATAGGAGTCATATTTCGAGACTTGTTGATTTGAAAGTTGAAGGTGTCTTTAACAGAAGACCAGATCAACCCTAAAGTTTTGCCGCTATCTTGAGAGCATAACAATAGTGGATCCGAGGACGGAATTGAAGCTTGAATTTTGCTCAACACTTCTTGACTGTTTGACCTCCATTTCCTTAAATCGAAACATCCAGAGGTCAGTATCGATGACACCTCTTGACAAAGAAGACTAGCTTCTTCCAGCGTGGAAGCTCCAGTGAGAAGGTCATCCATGTAGAAATCGCGCAAGATTGCGGATGATGCTAGTGGGAATTGGTCCTGGCTTTCCAGTGCCAATTGCTTTAAACAGCGGGTAGCTAGAAAGGAAGCTGAGGCGGTCCCATAAGTTACTGTGTTTAAGCAGTACGTTGATAATTCTGATGTGGGATCTGAACGCCAAAGGATCAGTTGAAGGGGCTTAAACTCGTCTGCGACTAGGATTTGACGATACATTTTCGCGATGTCACTAGTGACGACGAAACGATGCTGCCTGAAACGAAGTAAGATGGAAAACAAATCTTCCTGGATAGTTGGACCGACTATTTGTAAGTCATTGTAAGAGACCTTAGTAGATGACAAGGCTGAGCTGTTAAAAACAACCCTGAGTTTGGTGCTGAGACTATCCTCTCTCAGTACGCCATGATGAGGAGAGAAATATGTTATCTGATCGTTAGTTAAGTTAAATTTGGTCATGTGACCGAGTTCCTCGTATTCCTTCATGAAATTAACGTACATTTGTTTAAGTTTAGGATTCGTTTCGAATTTACGTTCCAGATTAGAGAATCTCTTTAACGCGAGATTTTTCGAGTTGCCTAAATCGGCAATAGGTCGCTTAAGAGGTATAGACACGATGAATCTACCACATGAATCGCGCTTGAATGTATTAACGAAGTGCGTTTCAGCCTCAAGCTCTTCGTCTGAGTGATGGCGTTCAAAGGGCACCTCTTCTAATTCCCAGAATTTGGAGACCTGCTTATGAAGATCGGAATCGAGAATGTTAAGATTACAAGAAGTTGTTCGACATCTAGGCTCGTATAAGTTCAGTGGGCCAGATATTACCCATCCAAACTCGGTGTTGCATACAATAGGGCCGCTGTTTAAAGTTATCCGTCCTTCACGCAAAATTCCCCAAAAAACACTAGCGCCGATAAGCAAATCTATTTTTCCTGGTTCATTAAACAGAGGATCGGCTAAACGCAAGTTCTCAGGAACATCAACATAGGAGCGGTCGAAATAATAATTGGGCAAGGTGTCAGTTATCTTTGAAATGATGAAGCATCGTAATTTAGTTTGAAATGGGCCGTGACTAGCACGGATTTTTACGTCACAGGCAGAGCCTAAGGTGCATTTAATTTGACCTATGCCCGTTACATCGCAATCGACATCGACAGAATTTATACCCAATTTGTGAAAAAGATCTTGTGAAATATAGTTGCTCATGGATCCGTTATCGAGCAAGGCCCGGCAAGAATGTCTATTGCCGCGCGAGTCAACCACGTCTACCAAGGCAGTAGATAATAAGATTTGCCTATCCGAGGCACAAGAATTATATGTTCCAGTTGTGGTTTGCGACCCTCTCACTGGTTGAGTGGGTTGGCTTGACGATGGACGAACCTGTGCGTTTGGTTGCTCTGATCTGAAGGTAGGCCGCTCGAAATGCAAAAGGGTATGATGACTAGCCTTACATTTTCGACAAGTGCCTGCTCTACAATCGCGAACTTGATGGTTGCTACGTAGGCAGTTTCCACAGAGATTTAATAGTTTTACACGATCGAATCTAGCAGTAGCTGTTAATTTCAGAAACTCTGGGCAGTTATAGATTAAATGATTCCCCTTGCAGTGAGGACATGATGTCGTTTTAGAAGTTGTCAGAAATGCCTTTTGATTTTCTTTAGATTTAGATTTAGCTTTATGCATGTCCACCTTTTCAAGAAAATTTGCTCGATCCTTTAGAAAGGTAGTGAACGCCTCTAGTGAGGGAATGTCTTTGTTAACGCTAGACTCTTCCCAGTCACGAACTGTTGTGGGGTCAAGCTTACCAACTGCAATGAATACGATTAGCGCGTCCCACTGATCCGTAGGAAGTCCTAATGATTTTAAAGAATTTAAGTTTCTTGCTAAAGTATCCACCAAGTTTCTAAGACTAACCGAAGATTCCGCCTTGACCTCTGGTATATTAAAGATCGATTTTAAATGATTATGTACGGTCAACCGTTTATTCTCGAACCTATCTGTTACCATATTCCAAGCTAAACTATAGTTATCGTTTGTAGGTGAAATTGATTCGATACATTTAGCGGCTATTCCGTGTAAAGATGCTCGAAGATAATGAAATTTAGCAATAGGTTTGATGTTTTCGTTATCATGAATAAGTGATTTAAAAAGGTCACGAAATTCCCCCCAACGTTCATAAGCTCCATCGAATTTTGGCAGTTCAATTGTCGGCAACCTAACATTCTGATTAAGAGTACTAAACTCGTTTAGATTTATTTGATCGGGGCTAAGCTTTCCCGTATCTGGAGTGGTAGCCTCGCGAAACGTAGTTGCTTTGTGTTTATTTAAAATAGATTTTGCTTGAGCTATTAAGGTAAAATATTGCAATTCAAATGCTTCTGTTTGATCAACATCTACCTGTTGTTCAAGTTGTTCAATTAAAGAGTGAATGGATTCAAATTCTGATAAACGCGGTTCCATTGCTGCTAAGCGCAATTCCAGTTGCGCAAGAGTTTCCTCGTTTGGCGATGCTTCCAATCCGTTCAAAAAGGTCGCGAATCTGGTTAAAGCGGCTTTAATATTGCCACGTTTTCTATGCAAATTTATAGTGTCTTGCGTTTCCATTTTAAGATTACTTATAGTAAGAGCTCAGATCGAAAATATGACAGGTTACAGGGAGATGCAAGGGAGATTAAGGATAAATGAATGAATGAGATCGGAAATACCTTACTGACTGCGCTTGTTTATCTCGCCGCGTCGCCGCCGGTTCGTCGCCTTCGACGTCTCGCTCCTCGATTCCGGTCCACGCGTTGCTGGTGGTTTACGTTGAGTTGCGAAACTGTGTTTTCTTCCCGTGTCCCAGAGAGCTTATCCGGCTCGAAGGACCAACAATGTACACACACGCGTGCACTTTTATGTGTTTGGATGTTACGGGAACACAAAAACTACTTAATTGTATGAGAGTGGACTGTATTGTTGTTGTGGCTTATAAAGAACAGGCGGCTTTAGCGGGGCGACGATGCTCGTTCGACAGTCAGCTCTAGAATCTTGCGACTCTGTTACTGAGCGAGTGCCGACCTCCGTCCGCCTCGACGGGAATAAGAAGCGACAGAGGGAGAGGGGAAAACAGCCGCCAACGAGGCGCCGATTCGGCGTTAACACCAAGAATGTGTTACAAAATTACTTTGGCATGAACTTAAGGTCGGACATAGTCACCATGGCACACACAATCGGGCAATGGGCTAGCACGGTTAGGATGCTAACCATGGCTGGCATTAACGAGCTTTAGAACTATACCTATGGTGACCTGGTGGCCATGCGAGCCACCAACCAAGCAAAAACAAAACACAGGCTTGTAGTGGCATATGAAGCCGCCAGAAGACTCATCCGCACTCCCTTTGGAAGATTCTGCCCAGGTGTTACGGAATGCGATGCTTCCAAACAAGGCTGATTACCACAGAGCGGCGTCCTACCTAACTGGGCGTAACCGTGCTGTGTACACGGATATAAAGAATGCCTTTAGAGAAAAAATATGTTCCTCCTATTTGCCAAACATTTTATGATACAATCAAATGGGCAGATACTGGTCGCGAAAATAATGGTCACTCACACGCAATTAAGTTATTTATCTGCAAAATAATGAAGCAAGAAGCTCCTATATATTTCGCAGTTTATTACCTGCGACAGCGAGATACATGAATATCATAAAAGACAGAAAAATAGCTTATGTGAGTAAAAGTCCCTAACTACAGAAATACAATGAATTCAGTATTCTACAAGGGTCTCATTGAATTTAATAGCTTACCTAAGAACAATAAGAATTCTTAGAATGGCAGTGTGTTTAAGAAACCGTTGTCGAGATATGTAAAAAATAGGTATTATAATTCTGCATTATCCTGTTATTTCTATTCAGTATTATAACTGTTATGATAGGTATGGGGCGAACTAATTTTGTCAAATTTAATTTCATTGTAATGAAGTTTGCTCCTATTCATGCAGCATTTTGGTGAATTGGGTTTTTCCCATTTGAAAAAACATTAAGCGAGACATGACTGGGAGAATATTTTCGACCATCGGTGATTTCTTACTCCATATGAGATGCATTTTCAGGAGACCAATTTTACTTCTGGTGTACCGAAGTAGCTTTCAAACCAACGTAACAGAAAATCAATAAGGTTAAGACTGAGGAAGACAAGACCACCTCAGGAAAACCTAATCAATCCAAGAACACGTAGACCTTCACAAAAAGAAGACAGCAACATTGACATGACGAAATGCGCAAACGCGTCAAAATAGATGCAATGGCTCAAATCCATGCCCATACCAATGATACATGGCGGTTCAGAATTCCTTAAACCAGATTTAAACTGAGCCCTTGGGTTACTATACTACAATTCTAAATTCCTATCCACCAGTACATGAGGCATTAGGTGTGCCCTACAAACTTTATTCAAGAAAATCAATGACTGGCAACAACCCGTCCGCCTGTACTGTCTATGACGTCTATAGAGTGTCGCTTGCTTAGGATGAACTCAAAACTACTTGAAGCGATGAGGTGTCAATCTGAACAGGTATCGCAAATAGATTGAACCTTGTACTAACATCCGAAGCTTCGTAGGTCTACATACGAAGTAGCTGCTGCATCTACACTCGACACACGCTTGCAATTCTATTTTCTTTCATAACTGTTCTTATTTTGCTGATTTTAATTTCAAGTGTCACTTCCTTATGCACAAACTATTTCAAGATTTGTAATTAAACTTCACGATTTCTTTCACTACCTCAAGAAATTCTTTCGGTACATGCCTCCTTCATTGTTCCACACAACGATAAAGGTTTCGCCCAAGTCGACCTTTCGGAGGCTCAACTTTTTCAGTGTACAAGTTTTACCAAAGACCGTTCTTCTTGATAAAGCATTTTTAGTCAGTTTCATCCTCATCTAGCTTCCGAAGTGGTGTATGTAACAATATATTTCAGGAACAATTACCCTGGCAGAGGATGCAGGTATAAATGAAAGGTAGTAAGTGGGTTCTCGGGATTTTAGGACATGGGTTCCCCTCCAGGTTGGGAATAGGAGAGAGACCCAAGGCTCGCGTGGGCAGGGTCGCATCCCTGAAGTAGACCTGTCTCTGTCGGGGCACAGGGAGTGTCTACTCGCTACCCTTAGATTCTTTACAAATTAAGTTCAAAATAAAATAGATACGCCTAAGCTTAAAAAACTGCACAAAAAATAACAAAAGTAGGAATTGTAACTCCCCTGTAGAACAACTTCATTCAAGACTTATCCCTTCGCCGTTTGAGAAGAAAATAAAGAATATGACTATTGAGTAGATAATGAAACATTTAGTCCTTGGCTACATTTTTTTTCAGTTCATATGAGATTTAAAATCATTCCTGTCAGAGACAGTAAAAGGCCCCATCCATACATTAGACCTCTTCAGTTCAAATTTAAACTAATTATGTATATGTTTGACTAAATCAAATTAAAAGGAATTCCTGAACTAATAGGAGTCCTCTTGACAAACACCAGATGTCAGGTGCATATAGCCCATGTAAAAACTAATTGGCCAGAAATATGCGTATTGATTATTTTGCAGAGTCAAAAATGGCGTAACATCGCAATACCACATATCTGATATATACCCAAACAGACAGGGGCCGCGATGAAGGATAAGATGGCAATAGACTCGGTACATGCTCGGATTGGTCAAATCTAGCAGCAGTCAAATCCTGCACATTGATATTGCTACAAAAGTTTTTCAAGCTGATGAACTTCCTTCCAATTAAACATGACTATCGATCACAATATCCCTACTTTTAAACCATTGGAAAAAGTTTTACAAAATTAAATTATACAGAGAAGCAGGCAAGACAGTATCTCTACAAATTACTTGTAGGTCTTACCATAGTGAACATTTAAAAAGTCTTTTATCGCTCCCTCCATTATGTTGCGGTGATTCGTAATTCCGTCCCGTTGGAGTTTATTACCTGATCTTAAATACGGTCCACAAATATAAATTCGCAATTCCGTCCCGGGTCCACCGAGAGCCTCGGGCGGTGGTTCGTAATTCCGTCCCGGATAAGGGCTGTTTACCTGCTAGTAAAAATAACCAGATTGCGTATTTACAGGTCGACCACCAACGCGTTCACAAGTGCATTTTTGGCTTGGTTTGGTGTGTGTGTTGTTTCCGGTGTGTGCTTCTATTTGATTGTGATCATAATTTGGTAAGTGGTAAAAGTAGGTGTTACATCTATTCATTTTCACAAATGGATACTGGAATTACTTTTTCCAGTATGCTGAGTGAAAAGGGCAAACCTTTGATAGTTATAGACGGTCATAAGTTTCGTTTCCATAAATGTTTGGCTGACAATATTAAACGCTGGACTTGTATTCAGAAAAATTGTAAGAGTTACGTTAAATTGGATGAATTCAATGTTGTTAAGGAGTCAGCGATAGACCATAACCATGAAAAAAATCCTGAAAACGTGTTAGAAAGGCAAAAACTAAGTAATAAGCTGAAAAGAAAAGCCGTCGATGATATTTCAATAAAACCTTCCAAACTCATTCATTTAGAATTGCAAAAAAGAGATTTGCCGCTAACCTCTAACGATGTCAATTTAGTAAGAAAAGTCATTAGTCATAGTAGATTGCAGGTCTACCCAAAAATTCCTAAAACATTTGAAGAAACCCATAATGCTATTAATAACATTGAAATTAAAACAAACAAAAATGAGAATTTTTTGCTAATAAATGATCAAAACAATCACATAATTTGTTTTTCAGCAGTTACCAATTTAAAAATATTATGTAATGTTGACAAAATTTTTGTTGATGGTACTTTTTATAGCGCCCCTAAGCCATTTGTACAGGTTTTTATACTTCATGGTTTACAAGGAAATGTATATCTACCGTTAGCTTTCTTTCTCCTTCCTAACAAATTACAGATATCGTATGAACTAGGTCTTCGCCATATAATTACTAAAAGTCAGGAACATCATTTAACTTTTTGTCCTAAAACAATATACGTCGATTTTGAAATAGCGATTCATTCCGCAATCCATTCTGTTTTACCATCAACAAAAATTGCTGGCTGTCGGTTTCATTTAGGGCAGAGTTGGTGGAGGAAGATTCAAGAGCTCGGACTTAGTGTACAGTATAAAAATAAAGACTCAGAAATAAGTAAGTTTTTGAAGCTATTTTTCGGTATACCTTTTCTTAACCCTTGCGAGGTTGACGATTGCTTCACAGACGATTTGATGGCAATTCAACCACTCAATACAAACGTACAGTTATTTTGTGATTATATTTTAAATAACTACATAAGGGAAGATTCGTTATTTCCACCTCATATCTGGGCCGAGTTTTCCTCCTCTATTACAAGAACAACAAATAGCTGCGAGTCCTTCCACTCAAAGTTTAACGCCATGTTTAATTCCGCCCATCCACATATTTATATCTTCATAAAAGCATTAACAGACATCCAATGCGACGTTTATGTGAAAATAAGGAGCACCATACAAAAAAGTAAAAAACATTTGAAAAAGAAGCCTTTTTGGCACAGCAAATGATGTTGTACCAAACGCAGCAAATCGATCGTATAAAATTCGTACAATCGGTATGTTCCAAATTTGCACCTGTGACGCACATATAAAAAGTGAAAGAATTATTTTTGACGAAACCTCTATAGGTATATTACTGTATATATAAACATTTGACGATGTATAACGTAATTACTTTTTGAAACGATTAGTTTTGATTACTTTTGACGAGCCTTCTATAGGCACATTTTGTATATAAAAATTTTAGACGGATTTTGTGTTTACAACACAAAATTACATTTTTTAAACATGCCAGAAAATTTTCGAATTTACTGTTGGTCCTAAGCCCAAGAAAAATGTGAAGGAAAATAAGTAATTTTGTTGTATGTAAACACTTTACACCCCGGACGGAATTGCGACGCAACCGTAACGCACACACTCTTCACCCCGGACGGAATTGCGACGCTACCTCCTTTATGTAGATGCGACCTTTTCGAACCCTGACTGTTTCCCCAAGTATCGGACGGAATTACGGTCCAGCCTTATGTTGAAGTTAGAAAACGTGATTAGTTTTCAAGACGATAAACATGTAAAACACGTCACCAGTATGAAATGAGAGTGTTACTTTAAATCAGAAGTTGTAGAGCATTCTCTATTACGATACTAACTTATAAGATTGATCACATATAAATGTGTAGAGAAAATTAAGTTAAATTCTTACCATATTGACCAAATTCATTCCAAAAATTTGTAGAGCCTAACAAAACTTTATATTCATTGGCTACTAACAGTTAATCTAATCTAACCTTCATCTCTTACCAGACAATCAGATTCTACTACCTTTTAGATGGCACTCGTGATAATTCATCTAACAAATATTCTTGGATCATAAAACAATACATGGCGGTCATTTATAACTCAATTGAGATATGTTATAACAAATATGTATCGACATTTGTGCATGCCTCCACAGGATGCGCAACGGAAAGGCAGCCTATAATGAAAAATAAGTCTGTTACTAATCATACATTCCTAGATTCCTAAAGATGAGTCACTAGAATAGGCTTCGCTGAACACTTTTAAAGCTGATGCTTACAACCAAGGGGCAGATGCGTCGATGATGAGTTCAAACAGATTCTGCACATTCTTTAGTGTGGTCCTCTCTTTATTGGTCCTGGAATGGGATCTAAAAATAAACAGAAGATAGTTAAATTCAAGAAACCGTGCGATTTATGTTAGATTTGCTGGTTTTAGGAGGGAAAAAAACTAATTATTATTACAAGTATCAATAGATTTAATGAATTTAGTTCGACCTAATGAAATATTCTAACATTTATAACATTTCTCTTTGTTTATTTAAATTTATTCCAGTTTTTTGTGGTAGATTGGGCTGCGTACAACCATAGTTCGTTGCTTACTGAAGCAGTTGGGTCACCCATAAGACGGCACTTTGACCCTATTTACTAGGCAACTAAATTTTGTTTCTCAGGAGTTGATTTAGTTGACCTTTCTGGTTCCCCTCTAATTTTGTTTCTAAAAATTGATTGCCCTTTTATTGTCGATTAACAGCGTCGCCTCATTTTAATTTTCACCACACAGTTGTTTATCAATTTGAATTCTTAATGAATTATTAATTCTTAATCAATTTAATGATCCAAATTATTTTACATACAACTTCAGAACCAGTCACAGTTAACAATGTCACAGACTGTTAAAATTCCGATTGCCACCACTGTACATTAGAACATGTAAATCTTGGTTGCTAGAAAACAACAGTGCATGACCGTACCTTTAATATATTTTAGAATTCTTTCGACTCATCATGCGGTAGCTTCTGTGAATTTTCCAAGGAACTCTCATAAATGGTAATTCTCATGAACAAATATTAATTTAATAATAATATAATAATTTAATAATAATTGAAACAGTGAAGATGTTACACTATGCATCCTAATAAAATATTATTTATGCTGTCAAATCTTGGAGGACATATAACAGTAGTTTATCTACATTGCAAAGACTTCGGATATTAAAAAATGTTAATAAATATTATATCACAATGAACAATCCCTTAAATTTCGCACAACTGTATGCCTTACAATCAATCTATAAGTGTCAGTTTAATGAATTATATGTGAAATGTCAAAACTCAAATAGTATAACTAGAAATAAAAGCATAATTATACGGAAACAGTGCAAGTTAATACACAACAAGAGTAACTATATAAAGCCCATTTTCCTATTTAATCCCTTTCTAAATGAACTAAAAACTAAAAATAAGGAGAGCATAAGAAAGTCAAAATAGAAAAAGTGAGATCTAAAAATGAAACAAAATGAAAAATGAATAAAATAAAAATGAGCAAATAATCAAATAGTAAAATTCAAAACAAAAAAAGAAAGTATATCATTTCCAGCAAAACAATTATATATATATATTGTTATGTCTTAGGAAATACCACACATTAAGACACCATTATCGTTAAAACCCCATTATCTTAGGTAACCTATATATAGTGTATTTTCACAACATAAGTTAGTTAATAAAGTTCGTCCAACTAGAGAACGTCTTTCTATTGACTCCGCAGTAACTAGTTTATTGTCCGTATACACTTGATTACGGGTATTACTGCTACTTAGTGCAATAACATTTGCGTAGTAAGTAATACTATCGTGTTGGGTTGTATTAAGCGCGGTCTGGTAAGAAGTCCAGAGTTAACAAACTTCACATTATATCGGGGAGCCGTCCAGAAGAACCCTGGGCCCAAGTCCGAATATAACAATTGGCGCTGCGAACAGGATTCCTTCCCAGAGGAATCACAACCAACCCCGGAAGTCTCGTGTGTGGACGACGAGCTGAGTGGACATCATCCCCGACGCCACAGCCGACGGAGAGATTGAGTCCTGCCGAGCGGTCACACTAGGACGTCACTTCCGAACCCTACAAGAGCTATTGGTCAACATCTCTAAGTAGCGAGAGCTGAGACGAGATCAATTCAGACGCTTGAGTAGTCAACAAACAAAGAATTAGGTGAGTGAATTACTTTTCATTCTTTGCCACAACTTCACCCCTTTTCTTTTCTTCTTATTATTGAACCAAACATGCCGAACGATACGGTTAACGAAAACCTTACTCCCATTGTCCCAATGACGGATTCCAGGTTCAATTTACTATGTAACTCTTTACCAAAATTTGACGGAGGTAAAAACGGTGTACCATACCTACGTTTTAAACACAGCTACGAAATAATTGTCGATCGCTGTTCGGAAGACCAAAAGGAATTATTAAATATAATTATCTTTTCTAAATTAGAGGGAACTCCTCTTCATTTAATTCAGAATCGTTTCATTGACGATACTGACAGCTTATTCGAGCTTTTTGATGCCCACTACGGGACTAGTAAGGATGTAAATGGCCTCATCTGGGACCTTTACATGATAGACGCATCTTCTATAAAAAACGTGAAAGATTGATACCATAAAATCGCAAATCTAAGGGATCACATTTGTACACATATAATCCAAAAAGCAAAATCCGACGAAAGCAAAAAAGCAATAAACAGCATTTTTGAAGGTATTTGCGCTTCGGCCTTCGTACGGAAACTCCCTAATGAAATAAGCAACACTCTCATGATGCACGACAACGATGATTTGGAAAAAATGTTTGAAAAAGCCTTAGAGTTTGAAAAAATTAATGCGCTTAAGGAACGTGAATACAACAATAAAATCCAAAAGCGACAAACTAAAGATACTTATAAAAAACATTATAAGGATAAATATAAAACCAAATATACGAAATCCAATTCACCCCAAAATCACAATCCTGAAATGTCATCCAATCGTAATACTGAAACTTGTAACTATTGTAAACGAGTAGGTCACTCCAAAGACAATTGTTATTCATTAAAAAGTAAACAAAAAAAGGAACAAATTAAAACCTGTCAGCCAATCGAATCATCAGAATCGTCAGATTCTTCCGATGAATCTGAGAATGAAACAGAAAGTAATTTAAACTCCTTTGTGAGGACGGTAAACGAAGGCACCGATTCTCAGTAATTCCAAGCCCTTCGACGTGTAATAGAATTTCAAAAACAACGAATACTACCCTACCTTACGTCGAAACAAAACTTTTCGGTCAAAAGTGTAAATTATTGATCGACTCAGGAGCCAGCATAAATGTCTTAAAATTCAATAAAAATTTCCCCAAACCGGATACTACAGAAACAACCCAAATTAACGGTCTAAATTCCACTCCCTTCAACACATTAGGAACAATTAAAACCACTATAGATAAACTACCAATAACATTCCATGTACTTGAGGACACCAACTTTCATTTAGATGGTATATTAGGGATGGAAGTTTTTCAAAAACATAAAGCACTAATTGATTATGACACAAATAGCATTAAAATAAATGATTTGGAAATCCCATTAAAATACAATAAAAATAAAACCATTAACAAAGTTTCCCTATCACCTCGTCATGAACATGTCATTAACATTAAGGTTAACAACTATGAGAAAAGTTCCGATTACATTTTGGAAAAACATAATTTTGAAAACAAAATCTTAATCCCTAATTGTCTTGTACACACGTCAGTAGACAATCACATCTCATTCACTTGTATAAACCTAACCGACACACAACTAGACTTTCAAATTCAAGACCTGAAATTAAAACCATTCAAACAAGAACATTGTTATAAAATCGAACGAAATAAACACCCACTTAATGAAACTGAACGAATCTCAAAATTAATTAAACAATTGCGAACTGAACACATGAACCACGAAGAAAAACAATCCATTATAGACATAATAAAAAAGTATCCAGACATATTCCACCTAGAAGACGACACCCTAACACACACTGACATATTACGACACAAAATTATAACAAAAGACGACATACCCACACAAGCAAAAACTTACCGCTATCCTAAAGTCCACCAACAGGAAGTAGAGACTCAAATTTCTAAATTGATCGAAAACAAAATAATTCAACCTAGCTTCTCACCGTGGTCCTCACCCGTTTGGATTGTACCAAAGAAAAAAGACGCCAGCGGAAAAACCAAATGGCGAATGGTCATTGACTATAGACAACTCAATTCTAAGACTGTAGACGATAAATATCCGTTACCAAACATAGAAGAAATCCTAGACAGTTTAGGTAAAGCGACCTATTTCTCTGCACTCGATCTAACTTCTGGATTCCACCAGATTCAGATGTCAAAAGAATCCATATCAAAAACAGCTTTTTCCGCGAACGGTAAACATTATGAATTTCTTCGTATGCCGTTTGGCCTGAAAAACGCTCCATCGACTTTCCAAAGATGTATGAACCTAGCTTTACAAGGTCTCACGCCACAGCAATGTTTAGTTTACATCGACGACATAATCGTATATGGAAAAGATTTAAATGACCACAACTCCAAGTTAATCTCTGTCTTCGAAAGATTAAAACTTCATAACTTAAAAATCCAATTAGATAAATCCGAATTCTTGCGTCACGAAACCATATTCCTAGTCCACATTATATCCGACAAGGGTATAAGACCAAATCCAGATAAGATAAAATGCGTCGAAAACTTCCCAATTCCGAAAAATGAGAAAAACATCAAACAATTCCTAGGCCTAACTGGTTATTACCGTAAATTCATCCCAAACTATGCAAAAATCTCCAAACCTCTAACGAGATTATTAAAAAAGGACGAAAAATTCACATGGACTAACGAATGTCAAAATGCTTTCGACAAATTAAAAAATCACTTGATATCGGAACCCATTTTACAATACCCTAATTTCGAAGAAGATTTCATTTTAACTACCGACGCTAGCAAATACGCTATTGGCTCTATCCTCTCACAAGGCCCTATAAAAAATTCACTTCCGGTAGCCTACGCTTCCAGAACCCTAAACCCAGCTGAGACTAGATACAGTACCATCGAACGCGAACTTCTCGCTATCGTTTGGTCATTAAAACATTTTAGGCCCTACTTATATGGACGAAAATTCAAAATAATCACCGATCACCAACCCCTACGCTGGTTATTCTCTGTTCAAGATCCGACTTCACGTTTAATGAGGTGGAGACTGAAAATAGAAGAATACGATTACGAAATCATTTATAAACCAGGCAAACAGAACGCCAACGCGGACGCACTATCTCGAATTTATGTATCAGAAACTGCAACTAACAGTGACAATCCTCTAAGTGAACTCGACTCACTTATACCATCAGACAATTCACCTTTATCACCAACCTCTAGAGCTTATGTCGACGACTTAGAAGACTATCTAGAAAATATCCCCCTCCAACAAATCCGCTCTCCTAATGTTTTAATAAGTAATTCTGAAGAGACCCCTGACTTCGATATATTAATTCTGCCTGTACATAATTACGAAAAAGAAATTAAAGCAATATTATTAACAACAGAGATCGAGCGAATAACTGAAAATGTACAAATGTGCGTTAACATCGACAACCAAGAAATCGTCTTCCATAAAAGCCCAGACATTTCAGACTTCAAATTAAATTTCACAAACATATTCACGCTGTACCCAGAACAAAAACTCTGGATAATCGAACCAGATAAAAGTAATTGGTACGCCGTTCAAGAAATCGCTCTCGATATAGAAAGGGATCTGAATACCTTACACTTGTCCAGTAAATTTCCAGACGTGATACCCGATGACATTAAAATCAAGATTGTTAAAGAGTATCATGAATTTCCGACACAAGGACATAAAGGCATGACCGAAACATTAAGAAAATTAAAAGAGAATTACACATTCACCAGCATGAAAGAAACGGTAACACACGTAATCAACGGTTGCGAGTATTGCCAAGCGAATAAACACGACAGACAGAAAAGACAACTACCTGTACAAATTTCAGAAACGCCTTCTCAAATTCTAGAACGCGTAGACATAGACAGCTGCACAATAGTTAGCAAAAAGACGAAACGAAACCTAATAGTTATACAAGACCAACTGTCCAAATTCGTTCAGGTTTATAGTACCCCTAATCCAATAGACAGTAACTTCGTGCTAAGTTCTTTATTCTCCTTCATAGCTTCCTTTGGTTTCCCGAAGAGAATCCACTCCGATCAGGGAAAGGAATTCATAAATCAAACAGTTCAAAATTTCATTAACACATTGAAAATCAAATGGACACATTCCGCTAT
Source organism: Cryptocephalus primarius (assembly GCA_963576515.1). Lineage (NCBI taxonomy): Eukaryota > Metazoa > Arthropoda > Insecta > Coleoptera > Chrysomelidae > Cryptocephalus > Cryptocephalus primarius. The sequence goes on along the minus strand of OY754956.1, from coordinate 1,877,884 downwards.
ATACCACCCCAAGAGCAATGGCGCGATCGAACGCGTGATAGCCACAATAAAAGAAACTGGTAATGCCTTACATGACCAATACAAAAAACAAATCAATATAGATAATACCTTGCAATTAGCTGTTCATTCTTACAATACGTCTCTTAACGCAACAACTAAATTTACAAATTACGAAATAATGTTCGGTATAAAACCTTCAAACCCTTTACTACCTCAACCTCCTGACCCTCCGATACAATTAAACCTAGAATATAAACAAAATGTCAGGAAAACAGCAAATAAAAATATCCAACAATCCAAAGAAAAAACCAAGGAAAGGCTGGATAAATCCGCCAAACCTCTGAGCCCACTACAAGTAAACGATAAAGTATACTTGAAAACGTTCAGAAATAATAAAATAAAATGGGAAGGTCCTTTCACGATATCTAAAATAATAAATAATAGAAATTACGAAATCCTAACTAGTAACACGAGAAACCCAATACAAACTGTTAATAGAGAAAACCTCAGCAAACTGGGTTAATTAGAAATTTTTCTTACAGGATGCCGCTCTGGTTATTATTGACCATCGCTATTGTTACCGCATCTCAATACGTTGAAATCAACCAGCTCAAGACTGATACTGGAATTTATTTACAAAAACTGGGAACAATTCAAAACGTAGTTTCGTATTGGAACCTAATAATATTCAAGGACGTCGAACCCCTGACAAGAAATTTCTTTGACGTCCAAAGACTCATTGCAAAATTAAAATTCTTTGAATCCCGACTGAATACCACTGATCATAAACTAGTACATTCTTTGACCATCGAAAAAACCTTAAAAGACCTCACTCAAAAATTAAAAATTGTCATGCAATTATTTCCCAAAAATCGCGTTAAACGTGGATGGTTTAATATTGTAGGAAAAGGCCTACATACGTTATTTGGTACTGTAGATGCCGACGAAGAAACAGAGATAAACAATGCAATAACACAAATACAAGAATCAAACAAAAACACCTTAACTCTTCTCGATAAATCTATTCATATAATAGAGGACACTATAAAGGATTTCAATAACACGTTAGCTGAACTTAAAACTTCCGAAACCGAAATCAATGACAATTTTCGAAAAATAGAAAAGGCCATGAATTGGACCTCTTCAAAAATTAATAAATTAGAAATAGAAAGCGAAATATTGGCAATTAATTCGTTAATTTCCGAAATATTAATGAATCTTGAAACGCAAATACAATCTGTACAAGATCAATTACTATTCACTAAAGCAGGTATTTTACCTCCCTCAATATTTACAGACGAACAAGTATTTAAATGTTTAAACGATTTACAATTAGGTGACCTAAAATTTCCATACACTCTCTCTCTACAGAACCTATATAAATACACGTCATTTAACAGAATAACAATACTTGCTAAGGACATGACCTTAATCTACTACATACAAATACCACTTGTCACCCGTCATACCTTTACACTATACCAACTACATCCTATACCTATTAAACAAGAAAATCTCTTTAGAATAATCATCCCCAACTATTTATATGTGGCAATGGATAGAAGTAATTCACTTTACACAACGTTTCATTTCAAATCAGATCTAATTCAAGTAGAAAACGATTATTTTGGTAAAGACATTCAGACTACTTCATTGCAAACAAACAAAATTTGCGAAACAGAACTGATTATACAAAAACAATATTCCAAACTATGTGATACCTTAATATCCCCAATGTCACACGAAACTGCAATACAATTACAAAACAATTTTTGGTTAGTGTTACTATCACAAAAAAGTCTGTTCACATACAAATGTCAGAACTCAGATATTCAAGGATTCCAAGTAAACAGTAGTAGTCTTATCAGGTTCACTTCTATATGCAGTGGATACTTTGACAATGGTATCAAACTGGTCACATACCAAAATAATACAAGTCAATTAAACGATACGTTTGAAGAGATCCCCGTCTCCAGCGACTGCTGCATTGATGACATCCAAAAAAGCCAGACGCTTGACCTGAAGCCAGTACGTCTCCAGAGCCTCAACCAGGAGGAGATCACGCTAAATAAACACCGACTACAACAATTGGAAAAAGACGTCACACACGAAAGACTAAGAAACTTCATTCGACTCACACAAGATAGATGGTGGATCCTATTTATAAGCGGGATCGCTACCATCGCCGCGGCGCTCTGCTGCTGCTATTGTTGCTGCCCACAGTGCGTTCATATGTTTCAACCTCTACAAGGTGGATGCGGAAGATGCATCAGAATCATCAACACGAACGTTCAACGAATCCCGAGAAAACGACCCAGCTACAAAGAGGAGTCACCTGTACAGCTTACTGTCGTCACACGCCAATCACTACCGGACGTCCGTCCAGCGACGCCTAAAGAACAACAGACGCTCATGCCGCTGCTGCCAACGGAAAAGACCAACTCTTCGTGGAACTTAAAGAACTTAAAAAAGTGAAGTGAAGTTTCTCGCGCCAAAAAGTGAAAAGAAGTGCTAACTGTACTCCTTACGTGAAACCACATGTTTCACCAGATATTATTATTTCTCGCAATGTACTATTATTACAATGCATTATTAACACTGTATATTTAAGAAATATTCACTCTTTATTGATCATGTAATCACCTTTATATACCACTTATGTAATACCCACATGTTTCACCAGATATTATTATTTCTCGCAATGTACTATTATTACAATGCATTATTAACATTGTATATTTAAGAAATATTCACTCTTTATTGATCATGTAATCACCTTTATATACTACTTATGTAATACTTAGTACTTTCTGACACTATAGTATACATTTATTTAGAAAAACACTATAATATCTGTGTTTACTACACTTATGTTTGTGTTTACTACTTATGTATCCTTTACTGTACTCTTCAATTACCATGTATTCATCTTTATATTACTAGCGTTAGGTATGCTTATTTAGAAACGCCTAATATTCTTCTATGCAAATCAAATATTTGTTTTAACCTCTACTTTTTCAACACTTTTATTAAAAAATTCTGTATTGAAAAATCTTAAACAGGGAGGATTGTTATGTCTTAGGAAATACCACACATTAAGACACCATTATCGTTAAAACCCCATTATCTTAGGTAACCTATATATAGTGTATTTTCACAACATAAGTTAGTTAATAAAGTTCGTCCAACTAGAGAACGTCTTTCTATTGACTCCGCAGTAACTAGTTTATTGTCCGTATACACTTGATTACGGGTATTACTGCTACTTAGTGCAATAACATTTGCGTAGTAAGTAATACTATCGTGTTGGGTCGTATTAAGCGCGGTCTGGTAAGAAGTCCAGAGTTAACAAACTTCACATTATATCGGCGAGCCGTCCAGAAGAACCCTGGGCCCAAGTCCGAATATAACAATATATATATATATATATATATATATACTTATTATCACAATAATAATAATATATAATAATAATTATTATTATTATAGTTATGGATGATTACATATCAGTAGAGCAAAATAACAAATCTATTTTGTCTTCATATTTAAGGAAAATTTCTAATGGCCTATCAAAAATGAATGAAATATTCACTCCAAAATCTCTGTTAAAATTGAGAAAAGCGTTACATGAAGAAGCATCGTTTTTATATTTGCATATTAAAAATTTAAAGGTTGCAAGAAGATTTTGAGGACAATAAATTCGCGAACATCTAGCAATACATGAAATGAAACCTGTCTCTAATTTTGGAGTTGCCACATTCTGATAGTGAATGTTTATATCCGAACTGTCACTAAAAGATTAAATGTCCAATCCTTTGTTTCATCACAATTTGAATATTCCATGGATTTCAGAAGCCTCGCATGCATGTTGAAGCGTTATACGAAATCATCCCTGTTACGGACAACGGAAAATACGTTTTCTAAAGGATCCTGATTATTTTTGGATATTAGGAAAACATTACCACCTTCACTTTGTTGATCAACCCATAATAACAGAACGGCATTTAATGCCCACAGGAACCCTTTCAAATAGTAAATGTCTCCATGTTTCTTACCATTTTCAAATACTTTCATTCATTCAAAGTAATGGAGTGCGTTATGAAGGATCTCACTATTATTAGCATTAAATCGAGAAAGCCCACGCTTTGAGGATTTGAATGCGACGTAAAGTTTCCATTACGATAATCGAAAATGTAATGAATCGACTTGAAGAAGTTCGATGTTGCTAGCACAGATGAACTATTCAATTGCTTGCTGGCTTGAGCTGTGACAATAGCTGCAGAAACACTGGCTCAGAACTTGAGCATCTAATCTGACTCAGATTGAAATCTTGACTTGCTTGTCCATAATTTTTGTGCTTGAAGTGTGCTGATCAAATCAAGGCCTGCCATTTTTAAATACAATTGCTGAGTTGCATTTTCTGAAACATTTTCAAAGCGAGATTTTTATTAGGTGGAGACAAAAATTAAATGTCCAGTGAAGAAGAGTTTGAACTAGTCTGGATTAAATAAATAATTCATTGACTTCTTTTATTTAGTAATTGCAATAACCCTTGCCTTCTTTTATATTTTTTCAGTCACCATCTGGCACATATTTAGTCCTTTGGATAGCTGTTAAATATATGTATTAAGTATTTTAATTTTAAAATATATTTTAATAAATAATATGAATCTACCACCGGCATTTCTAGGAATGCCATTTTTCCAAATTCATTTTCAAAAGTGTGTAAAATAAATGAATACCAATGAGCTATATAAATCCGGTACTGATAAGAACTGGCATTCATTACTTTATACAAGGCGCTTGTAAAAAGATCCCTCAGGCATAAGTTATGTTCTCTGTATCCCTTCGATTTAATAGGTTTAGAAAAGGGCTTATGTTTATGCTAAAGAGCTAAAATGTTTATATGAGGCTCATGTATTTATAATTTACCATAGCTTTGTATGGAACTCCTGCTCTAGTTGCCAGGATGTCCTCCTTCAGTCCATGATCATTGATGAATATTCCTACTACCTTGAAAGGACTTGATGTGCTAAGCCTCGGTAACAATAGCTTCTACCACTCGCTGCATAATCCAAAATTCTAGTCAGCAGGAGATCACCTACGGTATGCAGGCAGTATCACACTTTTTGTTGTTGAAGAAACTGTCCCGTTTCACATGGCTCTGATCCAGCTTCCTAGCAGCCTCGTCTGGAATTTTTACAACAATTAAATTTTCACTGGTCACATAGACTCTCATTCTGTACATGTTTACATTTAGATAGTTGTTTTGTGAATCGCACTTTAATTCTTTGCTACCTCTTTGTTCTATGTATCAGAAATTTTACTGAAATTGAAATAAGAGTCTGTCCAGTATTGTACGATTCGCTCTTCCTACTGAACCCTCAATATGTGCCATGTTTAACTGGTGATATGAACAAAAGAGTTTATCGATTTTTACAAGAATTATTAAATGTTTCTTCCACGTCACTTGGTATTCCACTAGGCCTTTCAAACATCACAAACATATCTTTCACAATTTTTAAAACAGATGTATCAGCCACACCTTTAACATTAAATAAAAATTTGATGAGAGTCGTTACAAATATTGCCAACAGATTTTGCGAGCTAATCTCTACAATGGCAGAATAACTTTAGATTTGGCTTTCAGTGGAATATAAGTTTGGCTATTGGAGTGTTTATTACATTTAAATTAGGTTAACAAATAAGCAGTATAAAAGAGTGTGTAACATGTTATCAAACTTATTTATTGAATACAGATCTCGTCTCAGAAGGAACCTTGCGATACAAGAATGATAAATAATTAGTTTTGGATTCCTTGTTAAATTGTGTCCAAAGCAAAATTACCAGCAAACATTGTGGTCGGTTTAATAATTCTTCAACCTGATTTCTTTGGAACTACCAATTTTCAGCATAAATCTGTTACATAGCATTACTTCTTATTTCATAGTCATTGAAAATGGCTTTAATTATTTATTATTTACTTTTATTACTACTTTATTGTAGAACTCGCATTTTGACGCTTTATTTAATGATGCTTACAATGACTTTTTTCAGACAATTCTGTTAATTTCACCCATTTCAAGTTTATAATAATTGTTTGTTCATTACTGGTCAACATCCTTAGAAAAATCCCGCGATTGAGGTAATTTCTAGGTATTGCCTGGGCAATTTTCTTTTGTTTACCGTAAAGTGTATGTTGAAATTTGAAAATGTTCATGGAAAATAAATAGGGACAGGCTCATGTTGACATTTTGTATGGTTGATGTCATTATGTAATATAAAGGTTATGCAAATCTTTCATTTTAAACCATTTTTTCAGGATATTCTTAAATTTATTAACTACTGGAACTTTTTGCAAAACCGGACTATGGGAACAATACTAATGGATGCAATAGGATAAACTATCTTTTTTTTAGTTTTTTCTTCTTCAAATTGATAGTTCATATCTTCTTTCTTATGGTTTTTGTACAATTGCTGTACCTTTATTATTTTCTGTCTTACGTCATTGCAAAAAAAAATGGTCTCTGGGATAAACAAAGGAATAAAATTGAAGTTATTTGATGGATCGATCTGAAATGTGGAGGATTCATGTAGTATCACAAAACTCATATTTCCGCGTATTTAACATAGTTGTAAGTAACTTTTTTAAAGATTTATTATTAATTTTTATTTTTTCCTTATTTGACAATTTCTAAGCAACAAATTAATTTATCGACATTTATAAACGTCATTTTAAGGCTAGTTTCATGTTTTAAATGATTATTACTACAACTTTTTATTAGACGTAAACTTTTGCAGTGGTAGGTGATAATTGAAACTCGGATTTGTAGGCAGAAAAAGTGAAAAATATATACATATATAATATATCTGCCGAAATAGGCAAAATATTTAGATAAATAGGCAAAAAATGCAAAAATATATGCTATGTAGGCAAAAAATATACCTTTTTTCTACACTAGTTTAATAATTTTAATACAGGTAATTACGGTTTATACACATTAGCAGAACAATATTAATTATTAGTGAATTGGCCAGTAGTAAATCGTCGCCATACAAAATACTTAAGGTACCTAAAAATTAACATGTAGTTACGAACTGCAAAAAAACTACTTTAATTTAAAAGCTACATATTATGAATATTGCGATTTACACTTATTATCATCATGTGTCCAATCATGTTTCTAAATTGTCCAATTGAAATGATTGTCTTCTGTCCCTGAGTGAATGTTTGTAGATAGAAAAACTAGGTTCTACATCCACAAATGTAATGGCAGCATATTTTAATGCGGGCAAAATTTAAGGATCTATATTCACATCACTTGAAAATTCTTCATTCGGAATCTGAAACTTTACTTAAGAAAGTAACATTCATTTTTAACTTATTTTTTACACAACTTCATTTTTACATTGCACGTCTTCTAATTTTTTTAAAATTTGTTGACCAACGCTGCCCTTAGTATTATCAATATTTTGTTTTAAATTTTCGATTAGTTGAACGGAATCGGTAAAGGAAACTTTACTTCTTTCTAATTTTGTCAAAGTTTCACAAATTATATTATAGTTCTTATTTATTAAACTTAAGTTTTGGCTCAGCGTAATGATACGTAAAATCTTTTTCGCTTCCTCAATTGCTATGGATGAATGATCGTCAAATGTTGACATTACTTGCTTTATTTGGAAAAAGTATTTAAAATAACGCAGCTTCAAGCCAAGTACCCGATCGTGTAATGACAAGTTTAGGAGGCAAAATGGTGCATCAGGTAACGTTTCTTTATATATTGTGTCTGTACTCTTAAAGGAGCCTAAATAAAAACCTTTTACATGTTATTTATCAAATCATTTACTAACGGAAAATACTTTTGTATTTTTTTTTTGCTATTCGGTTTACACAGTGAGCGAGAGAAGTGCAAGGAATTAAACTTGGGTGAAATACTTTTAGATGAATTCCAGCCTTTGCCGTATATGAGGCAGCATCACTTAGCATCAATACGATATCTACTGATGGTAGTACGGTGGTACTACGGATGGTACATAATTTTTTTTTTTAGTTCTTCAACAGCAATTAAATAAGCTTCGGATGTACAATTTTCAGACAACATACCAACTAACAAATTTGCTATATATTGATCGCATACATCTATCGTTTCATCAACAACAATATAAATAAAATTATTTTGCAAACGTGACCGAATTTTGTTCATAGTATCTTATAATTAATGATTACTTTTGCCATAAGTGCCGCTTTGGTCATTTTGAAATGTCACTGCCATGTTTTGCCATGTTTCCGAGATTTCCCTTGAATATACTGGAAATTTAATTTCTCTGTTGTACAAGTACACTTCACCCCAACCAGGAATTACCAATACCTGGTTGGAAGAGGTAGGCAGTATTTTATGCTACTAATGTTGACAACTTTTTAAAAGTAGTTTCTAAAATTGATAATGATGTAATTTCAATGAGCAAATTTCCATAATACCAAATTGCGGTGAAAAATTGGCACTGATCAAAACTCACTTAGTTTTTTTTAACCAGCCATAATAAAAAAAATAGAACTTTTGCACAATACGTTTAATAAAATCTGTCGAAGAAAAGTGCTGGTGGAAAACCAGAAAAAATTAAATATAAAACTTGCAGATAATTTCAGTAAAAACATTGGTGGTGATGAAGTAGATTTAGAAGCTGACCAAAACATTGTTGATATATTTAAATGTGTCCCATTAACAACCATGAATGTAGAGTTCTTTCTCAATATCGGACCTCAATACCGGACTCAAGGACCATAAACAAAGGTTTACTTCAAACAGTTGACGAATTGTTGCGAATTTAGTGATTAGTGATATACATATGCACCTACACATTGTAAATAAATAATTGCAAATAAGTAATATCGAATTAATATATAATAGAAACACTTTCACAGCCTTTTTTTCAAACACTAATGATTCGTACTTGTTTCTGCTAGTTTTAAATTTTTGATTGTCACTTTATAACATTTTTACAAAAACAAAATCTGGCCATTAAAAGTAACTAAAAAAAAAAAAAATGAAAATTGTAGTAAAATATAGAGCTGGATCCAATGAGACACAATAACATTTCTTATATCATTAAAAACACTCAATTTTGACACCCATTTTGATTTGTTACTTTAATGATTTAATTAATCCCAATCCCAATGAGCTCAGGCACAAAATGTTCTTTCTCCCGACTGCTGTATCTATTTCCATTTCAAAACCATTTCATGCTCTTACTTTATTGATTCAGATTTTCTTATGTAACTTGCTATGTAACATCTGGTGTATGAATCTTGCCAGATCATTTTTCTCGGCGTTACTTATTAATTTGTTGTTCACCTCTCAAGACCTTAAATATGAAGTTTACTTATCCCTAAATTATCTACTAAATTTGGTATTATCTTTTCTAAATTTATGGAACTAATCAGCTCTGCGTTCTTGTTTATGGTTCGTCCAGGGTTAAATACTATGGATGTTGAATAATTTTTTTACCAACAGAAAAACGGATCTTGTCTCCCCAGTATATATCTTACCATCATACTGATGTGTATATAAAAGGGCAACCTGCAATACTTTTCTATCAACTTTACGAAGTTATTCAATAAACATATAGTGTAACATGCTGCAAATGAGTTAAAATTGGAATTTCACCCCCCCCCTAGACAATCTGCAAATAAATCACCTTCTTACAGTTTATTCTGTACTATCATATTAATATGTACACCTAAGGGCAACTTAGCTTTTTTTAAAATTTAATAGCAATTATTCAATAATCATACCATTTAATGGTGCGAGAATGACTTCGAATACCAATTATATCCCCTTAGACCCTCTGCGAGTAAATCGCTTTTTGACAGATTATTCTCAAACATCATATTGATGTTTGTGCTAAAGGGCAACCTGGCTGTTTTTTCGATACATTTGAAAAAAATTATTCAATATTCATACGATTTAATGGTGAGCGAATGAGATTCAATACTAATTTTACCACCTTCACAAGTCAATCAATATTTTACAGTTGACAGTCTACTACCATATTAATTAATCAATTCTTTGATACTAAAAAAGTATTTTTAGAATTGTAATTTTACAAGTCATTGTCGAAACGTTACTGGTAAAACGGCTGCTATAAATTTCACTTCGAAAAATTGGGTACTGAAATTTTGTCTGCCAACTTCACACTGGTCAAAAACAACTGCTATTGATGGGAACAATGAGATTCAGAGGTTGAGGAGGATTGAGATCGTCCGACGCCACAGAAAAGGCAACACAGGCTGGAACCCAGCAGATCATATGCAGGAAAAACAAAACGAGTAAAAGATACTCGTGAAATAGCATCGAGACTATTAATGTATCTTTAAAATTATAAATAAACATTGATTGTAGGTAAACAAAAAAAATGTTTTAATGATGTCTAAAGTTTCAAGGGATGAGTACTGTGCTAAGGGGTGAAAGGGTGGTTTTGGGAATCCGCTACTAGTCCCTATCATCAGCAATAAATTATGCTGCTCGGTACATGTATATATCTCTGGCGGTTTCATAAGTACAGGTGTAGATGGTGTCGCTGAAAGTTTACTGAATGAGAGATGAAGCGATAAAACCCTGGTTTAGGTAATAAATTAGCAATAAAATATGGTAATATACAAAAGAATGGTGACTTATGAAGTGAAAGACCTGGCTTAATAGAGGTTAGACTGAATATAGTACCAATCAGATTAGAAATTCTATTGACCGAGTATCATCAACGTTATCAACTTCAAACCACACATATATAACATAATAAAAATGTTTACAATTTGGCCAAGCAGCGTCCTGTGAAAAAAAATTCCCCTCTAATGAAAGCATTTAATCACCACTCTCCAATAAATATCCAGATCATAATACCACACCAAAGCCAGTAACCAAATCAATTATCACAAATTCATAAGTAAACAGATGAGTGCCACATTAGCCAAAACTGGGAGACAAGTCCCAAGAAACACACTGGAACAACAGATGATATGTTAGTAGAAGGTTATTAGAAAATTGGAGGAAAAATTTACAAAGATTAATAAAAATACAGTTAACAGACAATGGCATAGGCATAGTAAAACCAGTAAGCCATTAGGAAACACCCCAATTCAACCAGGAGAGAGATTAAATCAGAAATTATCACTTCCGACCTCTATACAACTGATTGCTAATCGATAATAATAAATAACATAATAAAAGTGGTTGTCTAATAACCGTTTGTATTTTTTTTTATAAGTTTCAAACTGTTGAATGTAATAATAGTCATTACTTAGGTATTGTAACAACTATTCTATAGGAAAACAAATTGTATCCTTTACAATGTATGGAATATGCCACATTCGCTAGGTTACCTACAGAATTGTCTGCATTAATTGATTTTTTGTGCAAATGAGAGTCGAACATTTGCTGTTTGGCATTCTGTACATATTGACACAGTTAAGAATAATGAGCAATGAACTGAAGGATGTTCTCCATTTCGATAAGAAAAGCAGTCCGATGGAAACTATTCTTTTGCGAAAAATTATTACTTGTTCTCCAAAAACAAATTTAGTCATAGTTCTTTCTAATTATATTTAACTTTCCATGAACCAATCTGAATAAAAAACAAATATTCAATGACTTTTTATCCCAAGTAATCCTGAAACTTTTAAATATTATTGTTTTCGTTATTCCCTTCTTTCCTTTCACTTAGTAGGTATTACCTTTGCATTGAAAAGGACATTCAATCGCAAATCAATATTTAATTAATCGACTTCTCGGCCGATATAAAAAGGAAGGACCTGTTTACATGATAAAAAATTAATTATTACAGTTCTGCAAGAGTGGTTATTCTGTCCAATTTAAATTTAATAAATTCGTGGTTTACTTGTGGTAAAACAAAACGAGTCACTTTCGACAGTTTGACAGGGTAGCAAGGATGTACCTAATTAAGGCATTTGTGAAAATGAAGCGGTAACGAGATGTAATGACTCACTCACCTTGCATGGATTCAACTGCAAACATTTTCGCTCGATGATCACCTGCTTGTCGCTTGCGGATTGATTAAAAAGCACTGGGCATTGAAGTGATGTTGAAAAGAAAAAGAAAACACTGATTTCATTCCAACCACGTATCGAAAAGCCTACCAAATCTGTACGGCAGGGTCTGAAGACAATATGGCGGTCGATGCGGTGGATACAATAGCGACGTTCCCCCAGAGTTGCCGACAGCGACTGATGTCAACCACAGAACATTTACGTTAGGGAAATGTAAACTCCTTGTATTTTGAATGGCATCAGGTGGCGACGTATACGCTCCCTGGGCGCCTGGCACTGAACTAAATTATGGTGGGAATTTCAAATCTCATATCTCTTTCTTATTCTTGATTAAAGTTAAAAATAGTTATTCCTCGACAAAATATAAGTGTATAAACAATATTATAATAAACAATTCAGAGTTTTCAAAATAAGTGTATGGTAATTTGGATTGTTCCCTCTAATGTTTTGATTAGACAGATTTTTTGATTTAGATAGATTTGATTAGATATTAGAGTTTTGATTAGATGGATTTGATTCTAAATGAGAAAGTGCTTTAATTTTTCTAATAGATGGGTCTAACTTCATGTTTTATAAGTTCCTCCCTTCCCTTAAAATTAGTTTTTTGCTTTTAAAAAAGACTGTTTTTTTAAAGAAAAAGGAGTTTGTTGAAAGAGATTTTTTTTACGTTTCCGGTTAAATAATCAGGATGATTATAATTCCGATAATACACTTCTGTCTGCTACTGACAAGCAAATTTTAAATGATTTGCGGTTACAGTTATTACACTGCGCAGTTATAACAAATGCATTTCTTTTCAATGAAAATTTGAAATATTGTAATACCAAAATGAATACGTTGTTAACATACTTACTAATTCTACTGCGGAGAAAAAATGGATAATATTTTTTATTGAAGAATGCATTGTTATAGACGAGTTTGAACACTTTTTCGTCTATTTCAAAACTGCCTTCGAGATAAGAGCAACTTCTATTTGGAGTAAAATTTGCTACATTTTTAGAATTTTTTGGTTGAACCAAAGAGGAATCAAAATTTGACAAATTTAATACTTCTTTAGGAATATGAAAATCCTCTGGTGTAGTAGTGTTTATAGGTGTTAAAATTTTATTCACTTATTTTATTCAATGATTTAAACATCGTGTTTACCTTCTTTGGATCAAGCAAGATTGAGCTGATAAATTGTTGAACGTCCATTAGTTGAGATGCCATTTTCAAAAACTTCACTACAAAAATTGTGTTCGCTTTAAACTGAGGCAGGAAAATTATTTGTAATAATAATAAATTACATATTAGCGAACTTATTGTTTTAGTTTTGGGAAAACAACGTGAAAAAGCTTAAAAATACACACGGGAAGAATTCGAAAACTATTCGTATGGAAGAGTGAGATAACTTACCGTTCTGAGTCTAACCAATGTAACCGATTCCTAACTGATACATGAGTTAATAAAATCTCCGCTGAATCCGGCGTCGCTCGCATAATATGCTTACCTTCCCCGTTTTCCAACTTATTAATTTAAAGAACCGTACTCTTACTGTTATTTTCCCCCTCCTGTATAGAGATTCCATATGTTGAATAACTTTAAATAAGAGAGTTATCAACCAGGGTTTCATAAAATTATTATTATCCTTATCAATATTGAAACAGTAGTTGCTTTTTGAATTACATTCTGGATATCATTAATTAATGAGCCGATTGCTTTATCACGATTAGTTATTGTATTATTTTTATTTAAATCTGATAAAGCAAATAGTTCAATTAAATTTTTATATTTAATTTTAGGGTAGTTTTTTTTGGCTTATTTCTAATCTCTATATTTATATTAAAAGCACAGAATAGAGTAAAGTTGTCAGTTAATACCTGATTATGTTTCATGCATTTAAAATTATAACCTGCGCCTTTAACAAACATATTATCAATACATCTCCACGTTCATTTGGTTTTGCAATACTTCTAAACATTGGTAAGTATTCTGAAGCAAGCGTAATGTTTAATAACTCATCAGCATTTTTCTCAGAATTAAGTAAGTTTATATTGCTATGATACAGCTATATTATACAGCTATGATATGATATTAGTGTTTATCTACTACTATAACTTTATTTATGACATCAGTAAATCTAGGCTCCTCACAATTAAAACATCTATATAGAGCAGATATAAGTAACTACATGGTATTCTGAAAAATTTATGAGTTCAATTTCAAGCACAATTTCTTTATTCACATATATCACAACACCGGCAGCAATATTCATTGTAACATTATTATAGTGTAACGTTTCTACGTACAAACAGATTTAATTCTTCCGGAATTACAGCCGTCTTTACACACAGAGATTTTGTACTACACTGACGTCAGGATTCACAATTCACAATTACATAAATAACTACTTGTTTTTCCCTAACAACGGCCTATACGGGGCATTCGCTACACTATCCCTCCCCGTATTCAGGGTCGCCCTCGACCCTCGGACGATCTACTTCCACAGCAGTCCATATCAGCGAACTGCTACTGCTACGGGTACTGCTACAGCTACTGCTACTGCAACTGCTACTGTTCCTGCTACGGCTACGGCTACTGCTACGGTTACGGCTACTGCTACTGCTGCTACTACTGCTACTGCTACGGCTACTGCTACAGCTACAGCTACTGCAACTACTACTGCTACTGCAACTGCTACTGCTCCTGCTACGGCTACGGCTACTGCTACTGTTACAGCTACTGCTACCGCTGCTACTGCTATGGTTACGGCTACTACTACTGCTACTGCTGCTACTGCTACAGCTATGGCTTTTGCCACTGCTACGGCTACTGCTACTGCTAATGCTACGGTTACGGTTACTGCTACTGCTACAGCTACGGTTACTGCTACTGCTGCTACTGCTACGGCTTCTCCCCTTCTTCAGAGATTCCGCCTGATCCTTGCCAAATCCATTTGATTAACTCCATTGAGCGGGTTAGACTGCAAATCTTGTACAAAAATTAATCAGCAGCAAATCGAAATCAAGCAGGCCAATCCTCTTTCTGACCATGAAAGACACCAGGGATGACCAATCCCATCCAATGCTCCAGGTAGAAGAGGGACCTGTCTCTTGAAATCCTCCAAGCAGGCCAATCCTACTTCTGACCATCAGAGACACCAGGGATGACCAATCCCATCCAATGCTCCAGGTAGAAGAGGGACCTGTCTCTTGAAATCCTTCGCTGCTCCTGCAGTTACTGAAATCCCCAGCAACTGCTTCATGGTTCCAGACGCACAACCCAGTGGTCAACCATCACCAATTCTTGTACTAAAGATGAACAGCGCCCGTCTCCCAATATGAGTTACAAATGTGGGTGTAGCACTCAAACGGGCCACGCGCGCCAGCCGCACGCAGTCAATCCATTCGGGTGTTATCCTAAATCTAACTTAGCTGTAAGTCCTGTGGAATCTCGAGTCGCGCCAGCCGCTCAACAACTCCATAACGCCGCACAGACTGCACTCCTCGCCTCTCCGCCGCGTGCCATCGCCATCACTTCTGTACGCCATCCCAGGTCCACCAAAATTTTTCCGCTACTTCGGTTCACCAAATCCCGGTTGAGCCCCCAAATTTGTAACGTTTCTACGTACAAACAGATTTAATTCTTCCGGAATTACAGCCGTCTTTACACACAGAGATTTTGTACTACACTGACGTCAGGATTCACAATTCACAATTACATAAATAACTACTTGTTTTTCCCTAACAACGGCCTATACGGGGCATTCGCTACAATAGTGTATGATACAATTAGGTACTTTGTACGAGTAGGAATTTGTAAAATACCAGTGCAGAGAATTATTATAGGCAAAAAAACATAAGCTATTAATATAGGTACTGTTAACATCGCGTATGCCGGTCGCCGAAATACGGTCCTGTACCACTGGCTAAGAGACGGTGGTGCATTGTCAGCAGAATGCGACGGGACGGGAGAGAGGCGCGAAGGAGAAGATCATTCCTGTTTTGCGAGTATTAGCACAAACATCGTTCGCAATAAACTTCGAAGATTATAAATTCGTTTAAATTAGAATAGTTTTTAACATCAGAAGTGGGACGGTAACCTCCGTGTCTTGTGGAGGCTGTGAATCTTGTGGGTGGATCACAGGCTGTGATTGAAAATGCCACGGGAAAGGAAGAACAGCGAGGACGAATCGGATGGACGATCACGTAAGCGTCGTCGTGACGGCGACACGATACGACGATAGGACTTGCGAGAGGAGCGGAGACGGCGCCGCCGTCGCCATTCTCGTGGATCGAGAAGGACGAGTTCATCTTCGCCCTGTCGGTCGAAGGAAGTACGCCGCCGTCGAAGGGACAGCGACGGAAGAAGCGAGCGGGGGCGCTTCGACACAAAGACAGGAACTGCAGTTTCGTCAAGTAGGGACGATGTTGCCGAAATCGTAGAGGCAATTGTCCGAGGGATGGACCAGGTGACAGGTAACTCGCGGCGAAACGATGAGAGCCGTCGCGTGAGTATAAGTTCCTCACTGTTGGTCAATATAGTAGGAGAGTTCGACCCGATTACGACCGACGTTACGAATTGGGTGAACTCTGTTGACGAGTACGCCACGGTGTATGGATGGGACGATACAACTACAAGTCACATGGCGCTCTGGAAATTAAGGGGCGCCGCAGAGGTTTGGTACCGGGGTTTACCTAGTCACGTCTTTACGTGGGCACAATGGCGTGAAATGATTTTGAAAAACTTTCAACAAAAACATAATTTACATGCTTGTTTGAAAAATATGATGGAGTGTACCGCTGACATGTATGAAACCTATTATGAGTACCATTTTGCCAAGTTAGCGTTGATTCACAAATTGAAATTGTCTATTGAACAGAGGGATCAGGTCAATTTGATTATGGGAGGGATTGCGAATGAACAGATTCGAATTTCGATACAGAGTTCTGCCATAAATTCCCCTGAACTTTTAGCGGCTCACTTTCGTGTCCTGGATGAGCAGCGTTTAGGTAAATCGGGGCGTTCTGGCGGCCAAGGTGTTTCGTCAAGTGCAAGATCGTCAAATCGTTCACAGTATTTTAATGTCCATGAGAAAGAAAAGGTAAAGTTTACGTCACCCTCCGTTCCCTTGCGGTCATCTCAAGTAGGACCTGCGACCGGACCCACCTGTTTTAAATGCGGTAAACAAGGGCACTTCCGCAAGTTTTGTCCTAACAATAACGACTATAAACTTAGTGGGAAACGTCCTCTGTTAGCAATTGAACCGAAACACGTAAATTTCATCGGTGAAAATTCTAATAGTAAATTTTTCAAAACCATCATTATAGCGGGACAATCAATAAGGTGTTATGTTGATTTCGGAAGCGAGTGTTCCCTGATGAGTACAACCGCGATTAAAATTTTAGGGTTAAAAATATTACCTTTGGAAACTACTGTTATGTTGTCGACTCTTGGAGACTCGTATGTGACACCTTCGGGGTTTGTTGAAGCCCAAGTGAGTATCGACAATATAATGAAGAAGTTGCGGTTTTATGTTGTTGCGAAATGTGTTATGAACGAGGAGGTGCTGATCGGACAGAATTTTACCGAACTGGACGATGTAAATTATTTTAAGAGCGGACAAATTTTACAATTCCGTCAGTCTAACTCGAACGTAATCGTCAGTACTACTTTCTCTTTAAAAGAAAATACCGTAAATGTAGGTGTGTCTGACAAAGATGCTGTGGCGCAGCTGATTGCACTTCTTAACGAATTTGCTACCTGCAGGGCTTCCAGTTTGTCAGAACTAGGTGTTACGCCGTCTATTCAAATGACAATACAAGTAACCAGTACCAAACCAATTGCTTGTCGTCCGCGACAGTATTCGGATATGGAACGGGCACGAATTAGAACTCTTGTTGACGAACTAATCGCGAATAACATAGTTCGGGAATCGAATTCACCGTTTGCCAGCAGTGTGCTGCTAGTGACCAAAAAGACCGGGGAGTCCCGTCTTTGTATCGACTACAGGCCTCTCAATAAAATAACTGTAAAAGATAAGTATCCTTTGCCCCTTATTGAAGAGCAACTTCGACGACTTTCCGGTTTCAAGTATTTCTCCACCCTTGACTTATTCTCTGGTTACTATCACATACCAATGGCTCCAGAATCCATCCCTTTAACCGCTTTCATAACTCAGGATGGCCACTACGAGTTTCTACGAGTACCGTTTGGTTTGACTAATGCCCCTGCAGTCTTCATGAGAATGGTAAATTCCGTTTTGGGACAATTACGCTTTACAAAAGTTTTGTGTTATTTGGACGATGTCTTGATCCCGGCACGGAGTATTCAGGAAACCTTGTCAGTTTTGCGAGAAGTCCTGGAGTTATTCCAGAAGAATGGATTAACGTTAAAACTTTCCAAATGTTACTTCTTGCAAACAACCATTGAATATTTGGGGTATGAAATCACCGAGTCCGAAATTAGACCTAATACTCGTAAAGTGGAGGCCGTCCGCAATTTTCCTCTGCCTCGCGACGTCCACCAGTTGCGCCAGTATCTTGGATTAACCGGATATTTCCGGAAATTTATCCCCAGGTATGCTGCGAAATCTAGACCATTAACATCACTCATTTGCAAGGATGCTCCTTGGGTTTGGGGAAATGCGCAACAACAAGCATTTGAAGAATTGAAGCAAGGGTTGATCTCTGAACCGGTCTTAGCTCTTTTCAATCCGGATTTAGAAATTCGTTTGTATACGGACGCTAGTCGCTTAGGTATAGCAGGCATATTGATTCAGGTAGTTGGGCGCAAAGAAAATGCTGTAGCTTATTTTAGTAAACACACCACTAAAGACCAACAAAAGTTCCACTCGTTCGAATTGGAGGCTCTTGCTATCGTGGCTTCGGTCCGTCGTTTTCGACAATATCTGCTAGGGCGGGTCTTCACAATCATTACCGATTGTGCAGCTGTGAAAAATGCGTTTTCAAAAGGTGAGGTAAACTCTCGAATTGGTCGATGGATATTGGAGTTGAATGAGTATCAGTTCACTATTGTCCATAGGAGTGGAACTCAGATGCAGCACGTCGACGCCTTGAGTCGCAATCTGCCTGGTATTGAATGTGGTGTTTATATAACCACAATAAACGAAGCGGGGTGGGTATTGACCGTACAACAATCGGACGACTCTATTCAACGAGTAAGACAGATTCTCGAGTCTGGCGACCGGGATGGAAACGGGGATATTTTTCAAAATTATTCTCTAAAGGGCGGAATGGTGTATAAGATGACCAGTCGCGGTTCTCGTTTGGTGATACCAAAAACAGCCCAATTTCAAATTCTTCGGTATGCGCATGACGATTCCGGCCACTTTGGGTTTGATAAAACGTACGACATCATTTCTGGTCAATACTGGTTTAAGGGTATGCGTCGAATTGTTCGGAAATATGTAAACAATTGTTTAAACTGTTTATATTTTAAAACCCCTGGCGGTAAACTATCAGGTAGACTCCACCCCATCCCCAAAACGCCAATACCCTTTCATACGGTCCACATAGACCACTTAGGCCCATTCGTTAAATCCAAGCGAGGAAATACCCACTTATTGGTCATAATAGACGCGTTCACTAAGTTTATCTTGATCTATCCCGTCAAGAATACAAAGGCCAAAACCACTATAAATTGTATGCGCGAAATGGTCAAAATATTTGGTGTTCCCCACAGAATCATTTGCGACCGTGGGACAGCATTCACTAGCGAAGAATTTCAGACGTTTAGCAAAACCATCCAAACGAGATTGCACTTTAATGCTGTGGCTATGCCCCGTGGAAACGGTCAGGTGGAGAGGTACAATCGGACCATTATCGGTTCCTTGGCCGCCACCGGTGCTGATGTCGACGATGACCGATGGGATGATAACGTCGGCAATGTACAGCTTGGGCTTAATGGCACTGTCAATCAGGCTATTGGCGTTACTCCTAGTGAAGCCTTGATGGGATTTAGGGTAGTTTCACAAGGGTTATTAGAACCCGAGGGGCGTGTTCCTATTGACGTCACTGATATCCGGGAACGGATTGTGGCGCACACCAATGAATATCAAGCTTCACAGAAGCGTCGCTTTGATGATCGTCGGGCCATTCCTCGGGTATACCAGGAGGGCGAACTAGTGCTGATCCGCATCACCAGTACTCCCGCGACCGGTACGAGCCAAAAGTTGCTACCCAAGTGGAGGGGCCCGTTTCGGGTGATCAAGGCCATAGGAAACGACAGATACGAGGTAGCGGACATCCCAGGGACCACCAGATGTCGGCTGCGCTATGTCGGGGTGGCTGGAGCGGACAATATGCGTCCGTGGGTGACGTATTAGCTGCGTCATAAGGTAAAAGTAAATTAACTGACCTGTCCTGCCTGCCTCGCTAGATGCGATTCTTGTCACATTGTGATTGATAGATCGCTGGGTAGTGTTGGTTGATGGTGAGGATGAGGAGAAGTGTTCTTATGAGTCCTTGTAGAAAAAAATTGATTGAATTGCATTTTATCTTAATTTACTGTTTCCTAATGCTAATATGTTTTATTGTTTTGTGTATATTTATCCCCTCCTTGACGTGGCCACGTATATGTATTCCCTTATTTTGGTTCTTTGGCGTTATTGTGTTGAGATTAGTTGAGTAGGTATCGGCATTCCGGCCGTACCAGGAAATATTTTTGTGTTTGTTAACCGTTGCTATCACTTGCTCTCAACTGGCACTAATTATTTGTGTATTTTAGCCTTCGTGACTCCTGTCTGGTGGCGATGTATTATGGACCAGGGTACGAGTGGGGCACTCGTTAATGTCAGGAAAGGCCGTGTTAACATCGCGTATGCCGGTCGCCGAAATACGGTCCTGTACCACTGGCTAAGAGACGGTAGTGCATTGTCAGCAGAATGCGTCGGGACGGGAGAGAGGCGCGAAGGAGAAGCTCATTCCTATTTTGCGAGTATTAGCACAAACATCGTTCGCAATAAACTTTGAAGATTATAAATTCGTTTAAATTAGAATATTTTTTCACATATCTGAGATAAAGAACGTAACATGATATTACAATACAAGTATAAAAAATGCAAGGTGACAAGTCGTGTCTTGTAACTCCTCCCGCCGTAGAAATGAATCAACGGTGAAGTTGATGAAGTTAAACCATTATTTCAGCTTCTCGGACTTCTCTCTTCTTCCGTTCTTGGGATGTTTTCTTGATGATAAATTTTATTACGAAGAATAAAGAAATAGTGGATGCGATGACGTATAACAGGATGGTCCAGATGCTAATTGTGTGGAAGTGGACAGGTTCCGTTGAAATCTCCTCAAGGTTTCGTTTTTGGACGTCTATGGCCGCTCGAATGTTCTTCATTTCTTCTAGGTTGACAGATTCCAATTTTAAGGGTTTCACGGGGATGTAGTTCGATTTCTGGTTATCCTCGAAGTTTAGTTTCGGAAGGGCGACGTTCTTGAATTTGGATTTTGGGTTTGTGCGACTTCTAATTAAGATTTTTCCGATGTGAACTTCGCAAGCTGGATCGATTTCTAGTAGGTAGGTGCCCTGTAGTGGGATGTGGTCCTTGGTCGTGTCACACTGTTGAATTGCTGCAGTTTTCTGAGGGATGATTAAAATCCATTTTTCTTTTTCCAATTTCCTGACTTCCGTTGTTTCAACTTCAACTGGAGCTTGGATGCAATTAGTGATATTTCGAGCGAAGATTAACATTTGTATTTCGCACGGAGCTCCTTCGTTCAGGGCGGTCGGATTGTCTTCGTGACACATGTATTCTCCTGGAGTAATTTCCTGGCAGCTTTTATCGAAGTAAATGTAGCGGTGCTCATTAAGGATTAGGTATTTTGATAAGGGGATAATAATTTTGTATCGATCAAGGGATGGTGTAGGTAAAGGGTATAGGTGATAATAGTTGTAGTTATTGGCTTCCACCAAAGGTATTTCTAAAATAAATGTTATTTGATTTCCTTTGCTGTAGCTCTTAATTTCTAAAACCTTTTCGAAATTTAGTATATTTTCGAGTATAGGTTCAAAGGGTAACTTACTGTCAATTAAATGATCGGATATTAATTTAATTTCTTGTAATAGGTCTTGTGGCTCTATTATGGAATTATGGAAAGTATTTATCTTTGCGAATGTGATCGCTATTTCTAGATCTTCAAGAATATCGTAAATATTTTGAAAAGATGGCATAACTTGAGATATAAAGATTTCTAATAAAAACTATTCAGTCGTTTCTAAATCTTTAATTTGGAGGTTAGATAGAGCTTTTTCGACGTTTACAAGGCGTGCTTCTAGAATTAACTGGTTCTGGGTTATGTTTAAAGAAATGTTTTCGAAATTGTTTACGATTTGCCCTAATATGGTAATCTGTTCTTTCACTAATGTTTTAATTTTTTCCTGATTTTGTGATAGGGATGTTATAGTTTTATCATATCTGTCTGCGTCTTCTTGGTGTAGATTTCCCGTTAGAGATTTTATGATTGTTCCTAGTCCGTTAATGAGACCTCTTTTTCTCCTATTGTTTAATATAGGATTTATTTGTAAAAATTGATCGTGAACTTTTTCTTCTAGAGATGTAGCAAGATTACGTAAATTTTGAAGGTATTTTTGTATGCGTCCTGTGGAATTTTCAACATTTTTCTCAAACTTTTGATAATTTTCTCGTAATTCTAAAAATTCGGTTAGTAGGTGAGATATATCAAAAATTTGGATAAATGACCAGTGATCAACGACATTTTGGGCGGTACCAATTTTTAAGGGTAGGATGCCGGGGTTTTCGTTGAGGTTATGGAATTTAGGATAGCCTAGTTCTAATTCTGACTTGCCGCCGTGGATGAGCAATCTGAAATATTTGGGATTTTAAGTTCTCTCATGTGTATCGTTTCGATCTTATTATTAGTTTTATTTTTTATTTTCACTTTGTTATGTTCTAAAATTTCGATTAGTTCAAACGGACCTTTGAATTTACTCTCAGATTTATTCCGTTTTTTATTAGTTTTATATACTACCTGTCCAATTTTAAATTGAAATTGTACTGGGCCTTTATTATTCCTTTTTCTTAATATTTTCTTTTTACCTTCTTCTAAATTTTGGGATAAATTTTGATAAAGGTGTTTCATTATTTCTCGATGATTGGAAACATAATTAGAATAGAAGGTAGTCCCTATTAAGTCGGATGGGTCTCGAGAGTCAGTGTGTCCAAAAGTCAATTCAAATGGTGTAAATTTCGTAGCTGAGTGTAAAGTGTTGTTATAAGCTACTAAAGCATAGGTCATTAAGGTATTGGTATTTTCTTTAGAGTACTTTTGTTGCAATAGTCTAAGGTGTTCAATTAAAGTGGAGTGAAATCTTTCTACGGGAGCATTTGATTCGTGGTGTAGGGGTGTGGTGAAATGTATATCTATTTTATGAGAGCGCAGCATTTCTTTTACAGTTTCGTTTTTAAACTCTGTTCCGTTGTCTAGCGTAATTCGTTGAGGAATACCGTAATACGTGAAATATTGTAAAAATGCTCTGCAGATTTCTATTGCGGTTTTTCCTTGAATGGGTAATGCTTGTCCTAATTTTGAGAATGCATCTATAATTGTTAAGAAGTGGAAACCATTAAATTGAAAGACGTCAGCGTGAATTAACTGGAAAGGTTTGCCGATAGTTTCAGTTAACACTAAGGGGACATAAGGTTGTTTTCTAGAATTTTTGGAAGTTTGACAAATGTTACATTCATTGATGTAATTAGTGACGTCCTTTTTCATTGATGGCCAATAATAGTTTCGTTTTAACTTTTCAAAAGTTTCGTCAATTCCTCGGTGATTACATTTACCTTCGTGTTGATATTGTCACGATTGCGTTCAGGACTTGCGGACTTAGGATGAACTCGTGTCACGAGCAAAAGCAGATCCCTTATAATAGTATTTTGCTTTGACAAAGAAACGAAAATTCCGCGGAAAAAGATAAAAATGGCTGAGGAGCAGAGAATGGAAGTTGATGCCAGTACCAGTGCCGCAGCCAAAAGAGACTCCTCAATCTTAGTGGATGCGGACAGTAAACAAGAGCTTCCTGATCCCAAGAGACCAAGAGTAGAGTTGAACCAGGAACTTAAATTAAAAGTTCTCAAAACCATAATAGCAGGGTTTCAGGGAATTCTCAACCTTCTATTTACTGATCCAAATGCCCGTCTGTTAGCAAGAAGAAACATACACCTGTCAAACCAGATCACAAGCATCCTGTTCACCCTCCATAATGTTAATAGGCAAGAAGCTAATGGTACCGAATCAAATATGCGGAAGAAGTCTGAAGGATCTGAGTTCAAAGTCCATTCTAGAAAAGTAGACTACCTGGTGAAGAGAGAGGATGCAAATAGGGTTTGGTTGCAAGCTGTAACTGAAAATGGGCTCAAGTATCAAAAATTTGGTAAAGAGGATAAAACAAATTGGCTTGGAGTCATGGGCCCTTATTTAGACTTCTTTAGCGCAAACGGTCTACGCATGACCGAATTAAGAATAGGCCATAGCAAGATGCCTGTCGGAAAGGAGGGGGACCAGATCAAATATGCTAATGTGTCACAATATGGTCTCACCGGGGCACACCATGTTCTGTTAGAGGGTTGCACATTTCCACCTGAAAGAAGGGCGTCAATGGCTCAGTCTCTGGGTCCCATGACCATTTTCTTAACTATGGTCAGGACTGAACAAGACTATAGGAAGAAATGGGAAAATGCCGTGAAGCGCGTTTTCAAGATGATACCATACATAGATGACATCATTGCCATAACCAGGACAGAAAAGAAGTCAGGGGACCTTCATCCATTGATAGGACTGCTTGGAGACATCGCTCTCATCACTACCACAAGACAAGCAACTAGGATGACCTTTCCATTGTGTATGTTCTACGATACCTATTGCAAGCATGTCGACGCAAATAAGGACAAATTCCTTAAGTTCTTCGATGTATCAGGCGTCGGAGGATTCTACACCTACAAGATTGCCTGCTTAGAGAAGTGGGTTTATGAAGGAAACTTCACCAGTGAGGAAGCTGCACAAATCTGTTTCCATAGCATATTCGACACCTTCAAGGAGGACTTGGGAGTACTCGCAGATATCACCAATGTCAAAACTTGGTTCACGAGGGAACAAATCGGTGATCATTTCAAAGGAGCGACTAATACGGGGAAACAAGTAGAATTCTCCTTACCTGAGCTCCTGTATTATTCAAAATTGTCCTCTGCAAGCCAGTCTGGCCTTCTTGCTGCAACATATTCCCAAGTTTCCTCTATTCCTATTTTTAGCGGGTCTAGAGTAGTAACTTTCACAGACGAGTTCTTTGAACACTTGAGAAGGAAATCCGGACCGTCTTCAGGCATCAAGAATCTACCACAGCTAATAAGTTCCCTATCCAATACTTTGGATGAATTACAAGAGATGTTGAATAGGGAGCATGAACGATCGGAGGCCGTAGAGTCCCATCCTTGGGATCCACAAACTTTCAGATCAAAATAGGGCAGCTACAAACAACAGGAGAAGCCATTGTCATAAAAGAATCCCCATACCCCCTACTCTTGGGGATGGATTTTCTATGCAAGTATGATGCTGTCATAAACCTCCACAAGCAGACACTCCAACTACAGGATCAACACACCACCCACATCGTCCCATTATCAATGCCCCGGCCCAACAGGAGCCACCCATGCGACCCATATAAAGGGTTCACATCGAAAGAATCATATTGGAAACAGACCCTGGAAGAAATTCACAACATATGGAGAGGGCTACTACTCGACACACGGTCAGAGGAAACCAGGAAGAAAGGAGACCGAGAGGACCTAAAAATCCATAAAGTAAGCCTGGAAATCGATTCAGTCTTACAACCAGGGCAAGAGAGAACGATCCCGGTTACAATCAACGCACGAACACACAACAAGGCACTTTTCAAACCAAACGAAAAGTACCTGGTGAAGAACGGCTTGATCTGCGTCACGGAGCCAGAGCTCCCAGACTCCCCCGAGGTCACCTTGCTAAACTTGAGTCACCAAACCATTAAAATATACAGAGGAACAGCGATAGGGCACATTTATGAGAGGTCCCAAATAACCCCTACGGAAGCCATGGTCTTGTACACTACCGCAGAAGAAGATGAAGTAACATTAGAAGATCACCCCATAAGTCACATCAGCAACCCGACGACCCGAAACCAACTAGCCACCCTTCTCGAGAAATACCAGGACGTGTTCTCTAAATCGACAAGGAAGATGGGACGAACAACCCTATCAGAACACAAAATTGACGTAAATGGAGCCTCACCTATTAAAAGTAAACCCTACAAAGTGTCCCAGAGAGAAAGGGAAATCATCGACAGCCAAATATCAGAGATGTTAGAAGCAGATATTATCCGCCCTTGCCACAGCCCTTGGAGCAGCCCAGTAGTGTTAGTAAAGAAGAAGGACGGGTCGACCCGATTCTGTGTAGACTATCGGAAACTCAACAATGTAACGAAGAAATCTACATACCCATTACCCAACATCGACGACATCCTAACCTATCTAGGACAAGCTAGATTCTTCTCCACCCTAGATATGTTCAGTGGGTACTTCCAGGTGCCAATCGAAGAATCTTCAAAACCATATACGGCATTCATCGCACAGGGGCACGGCACGTATGAATTCAACGTGATGAGCTTCGGCCTCTGCAACGCACCCGCAACATTCCAGGAACCAGCCGACGCAGTTTTTAAGGGTCTAAAATGGAAGGAGATACTGATCTACCTCGACGATATTATCATCTTCTCAAACACCGAAGAGGAGCACATCCAAAAACTGGAAAAAGTCTTCCAACGCCTCCGGGAAGCTGGGTTAACACTAAAACCCAGCAAATGCATTTACATGCAGAGTTGCGTTAAGATTCTGGGGCACGTCGTCAGCGGCCAAGGGATCACCCCGGATGAAGAACTCCTAACAGCTATCAAAAACTTCCCTACACCCAAAACAATCAAGAACGTCCAAAGTTTCGTCGGCCTGTGCAATTTTTACCGCAAATTCATTAAGGATTTCGCTAAGATTTCCCGGCCACTGCACGAAGCCACCAAGAAAACGACAGGATTCATATGGGGGCCAAAACAAATCTCAGCTTTTGAAGAGTTGAAACAAGCACTAGTATCAGCCCCGACACTTCAACACTACAACCCCAACGAAGCCTGTGAACTGAGGACAGACGCATGCACCTACGGCATCGGAGCAATTCTCCTTCAAAAAGGAGGTGATCAACAGCTTCACCCAGTAGCCTACATTAGTCGTACCTTGTCCAAGGCTGAACGTAACTACACTATCTCAGAGATGGAAGCCCTAGCAGCAGTCTGGGCACTGGGATACTTACGTCACCTCATTTATGGGAAACCCGTTAAGATTGTCACAGACCACCACGCCCTCTGTTGGATACGAAGCTTGAAGGACCCAACGGGCCGACTAGCAAGATGGAGCCTAAAACTATCAGAATATGACTATGAAATCGTCCACAAGAGCGGGGCGAAACACAGTGATGCTGACTGTCTATCCCGGAACCCAACCCTCATGGAAGACAACCACCAAGTAGACATCGATGATGTCCCTACTTTCCTACTGCTACCAGAAGACGTGGCCAAAGAGCAACGCCAGGACCCAAGCCTCCTCCCACTATTCGAGGCCTTAGAAGACCCCAACAATGCACAGATTGGCGTGACCAAAAGAGCGAAGAATTTTCGAATCCGAGATGGTACACTCTACAAAATCAACCCGTCGTTCGCTGGAAGGGACTACTTGCTGGTGATACCACTCCACCTCAGGGCAGAATTGCTATTTAGTCATCACTCGGAACCCCTGATGGGCCACTTAGGTGTCGCAAAAACCCTGGCAAAGCTACAACAAAGATATTATTGGCCAAGTTTACGACAAGACGTAGAGAAATTTGTCAAAGGATGTGCCGACTGCCAGGCAAGGAAAGGCCAGCAAAATCAAAAACCAGTTGGACTTCTACAACCCATCCCTATTGGAGTACCTTTTGAGAGAGTGGGAATCGATTTACTGGGACCGTTCCGTAAGAGCAGAAAAGGGAAGACAATGATAATCGTGGCAACCGACTATGCAACAAGATGGGCAGAGACCGCCGCCCTCATCAACGGCAAGGCAGACCAGGTGGCAAAATTCCTGCTAGAAAAAATAATTACCAGGCACGGATCCCCAAAGTACCTTCTGAGTGACAGAGGAACAACCTTTCGGTCGGAAGTAGTCAGGGAATTGTTGAAACTGATGGGAACCACAAGCCAATTCACTACAGCATACCACCCCAGCTGTAATGGCCTCACAGAACGACTCAATAAAACCCTAGCAGATATGTTGGCGGTATTCACCAATACTAAACAAACGGACTGGTGTGGATACCTCCCTCACGTCACTTGGGCCTACAATACCGCGAAACAAGACTCAACAAAGTTCTCCCCTTTCATGCTAGTCTACGGTCGTGAGCCCATTCTACCAACAGAGGCTAACCTAATGGAAACACCATCTTCAACTACCACCCTAGAAATCAGAGAGAAAGCGCTGGCAGTACGCAACATGGCTGTGGAAAACGTTAAAAACCGCCAGGAGAGGGACAGAATCAGGTATAACAATGGACATCGGTCCATCGATTTCGACACGGGGGACAAAGTCAAGGTATTCACCCCCGTCAGGAAGGTAGGTCGCAGCGAGAAACTTCTCCTAAAATGGTTTGGCCCCTACTACATCACTAGGAAAGTCGGAGAAGTAGACTATGAGATCCAAAAAGGGCCTACCAATAAGTCAAAAAAGGAAATTGTACATGTCAGCCGAATACTTCCATACCATGACCCCTGGACCCCTATCGTAACCCCTCAAGAAACAACCTAACATACCCCAACTTCATCACCCTTCCCATCTTCTAACTCGGACAAGCCGTGAAGAGATGGACACCAGACCACACCTCCGCAGTAAATCCCAGGTCCCTGCCCTTAGACTACCAGGGCGCAGCGTCACTTGGTGGACAGTTTACATCTGGGGCAGTTCCAATTGACTGGCAGAGATCCCTGGCAAATGAGGAGCGCTCCATGTGTCCTCCATGCAGTTCTCGAACCCGACAATGAACAGTCTGATGAGGATTAGTGTACCGCATCTACAAAAACTGGGTTTAGTATTCATTCCTGATCATTATTTTATGGTACTTTTTTTTTGTTTTTTTTCTCTGACAACTTGGGACATTAATTAGATTTATTTTTACTTTGTTGCATAGTGTTAACTTTTAATAACTACTTGAATATTCAGTTAGGCAGTTTAATTTCAATGATAGCTTTGTATTGTATTTATTTAGGGATTATTCGCATTCATTTAGGGACATATTAGGTACATTCACACTCGTTGTAAAACACGGTTTCGAATGATCAAGTTGAGGGAAGAGTCTTAGTTAAAACTTTGCTGAGATTATGTCAGTTCTCTTTTGTTCTCATTTTATAATGTTTGTTTTAGTTGAGGTAGTACGTTAAGTATTACCCTGGTCCTGCTGAGAGCCACATATGTCACAGCAGCAACGAGCCAGTAACCCTCCAACGATTCCCGGGCAGTAATCCAGCGTCTGGCGTGAGGCACATAGCCCGAGAAATAGCTGTTTGTTCTGGAATCGTTGACGAAATGGTCGAATCGTGGCTGCAGCCCCTAAAAGTGTAATCCTCCAGTATTAAAGTGGGCCCACAGTATTAGTCAAGGAAAGAGGGCTCGAGAGAAGCCCATAGGGAGTGGTGAAGGCACCCTTCCCATGCTTAAGTTACCTGCAACAGAAGGAGGGTTTGGAAGATGCTCCCAGGACGAGTGAAAACTCACCTTCTGAAAGGCAGATGAATTCACACAGACACCACCACATGAATGAGATTATGAATGAGTGTATGAGTGAAATACTTTTAAACCGGCCGGAATGAAAGCGTGAATGTTTTGAGAAGATTGACAAGGCTAAATGGTGGACTGTCTCAGTGATTGAAATTAAGATATAAGGTACCTTAAAGTGATTAAAGTGATTTTGAGGAAATGATTGATGATAATGATAAAAATGGGGCTATAAGGAGGAATATGGGCAAGAGAAAAGGTAACGGGCTCTCAGACAGACCAAGTTAAGAGTATTCGGTAAGGCATTTTAGGGAACTTTAAATAACTTTTACATACCTCTATCAGATACGACTTCCTTTGTTAGAACCCACGCCACATGGTACGGCTCCTTGGTTATTCCCTAGGATATTCACCAACGGGTTCGGTCCTGGGATCTCCAACAGACGCTGCGGTGACGGGACGTGCCCCAAAGGATCACCCGCCTGCACTCAACAAACACAGGGCAACTCACCAAACACGCCGAGCACGTCACTAGACACCCACGGCGGCCATTAACAACCAAATGGACCATAGAAACGGGCGCTCGAGTGTCAAGAACAGAACAAAGCCATAGACACGGGACGGCTCACGAGATAAGCATGACGCGTGATACCTATGGCGCAGGACACGCTAATACTCGCACCCCAACCGCAGCCGCAGCAAATACGAATTAGCCGGATCGCACTCGAACATCTCCAGCGCGAGAATAGCCAGGGGCGTACCAAGGCGGGAGCAGAATAATGTTTTACTTGTTAATTTTTTCTTTTTGGTAATGGTTTCAGGATTGAAAAGCTGGAGGCCAGCTTTCGGAGGCGAGGGGGATATGTCACGATTGCGTTAATTATCGACCTACATTTATTATGACCCGGGCCACAAGTTCGTCGCCATGTGCCGAGTTGCAGTTTGGCGAATAATAACATCTTCATGACGAAATTAACTAGTCCACGGGTTCATCGGTTCACCTGTGGCGAACCGAACTTCGCAAATTCGGCGACCCACATGAGTACAGAACCGCTGAACCTGCGAATATTACGGATATAAATTGTCGGTCCCAATAGGGGAGAGGGAGTCCGTAGTCGGTAGTCTTTAGCCCGTCGTCACGCTGCTGCCCGGCACCCCTGAGACCATCCCGCAATCGTGCCAGCCTCCCTCGTGCCTCTGGACCAGTTAAGCAGGTATTTTTTATGTAACGATACCCAATTTATTAAGATTGACCGCTGTATTTCCATACTTCATTTGCCGTTTTGTTCACTCTGATTACTCTTCCCTCAAGCTATCCTGTTTAGTGTTGGTATTTTTTGTTGTCTTTTGGATTCAACGTGTTTCGATCGTGAATAAAATCCACTTTGTTTTGTACCCACTTTATATATTCCCTACCTCTGAGCAAACCCCAAGGGCACTCCTAGGGACACCCCATACCCCCTAGGCGTGACAATATTTGATAAGAAGGATACGTTCATCATGTTCCCTGACAGAATTAACTAATTTAGTACATTTAATTAATTTTAATCCGTTCTCGTTAAAGTATTTTAAAAATATGTCATTGAATTCTTTGTAGAGTGTGTAATCATGGAAAAATAGGTGAAACGTCTTATTATTGGTCATGTAATTCTTAAAAAAGGTCAGAATTGTTGATTCGGATTTCGGGATTTTTATGTTAAGGATTTTGTGGTTTTCGAAATATTCTTCTTGGACGTCTAAAGTTTCATGAGGGTTTTTTGAGACAATAATTTGATTAGGTTTATTATTTATTATGTCGTCTAATATGCGAATTCCATTATTGAAATTATCTGGGGCGTTACAAGAGTGTATTGTTTCGTTAATATCGTGTCCGTCGTCTGCAAGCGCACTTTCAGTGCTACTGTCATTTTTGGGGTTTTTATTTTTTGGAAAAGGTGACCGTAATTGAATATCCTCAAGGATTACGATTTGTTTCTTTACATCAGGATTTTCTTTAAGAGGAGGTTCGTCGTTTTGTTTATGTAAATAGTCAAAAATTTCGTTTTCTATTTCTGGCAGTACAGTTTCTTCTAATATTGTATCGTTTTCTATTAAATTTCCTTCAGAAAGTTCATTTAAATAATCTAATATGTCTTGTTCAATTTCCCCTGGATGATTTAAAAGACTTTCGGTTTCAACCGCGTTTATTTGAATACGTGACAAGGCGTCGGCGTTAGTGTTATATTTACCCTTTTTATATATTATTTCGTAGTCAAATTCTTCTAATTTAAGACGCCACCTCACGAGTTTACTATTAGGTTCTTTAAGGTTAAATAGCCAAACGAGGGGTCGGTGATCTGTGTATATTTTGAATCGTCTACCAAATAGATAGGGTCGGAAATTTTTGCAAGCCCAAACTATTGCGAGAAGTTCTTTCTCGATGGTGGAATATTTGCATTCAGTTTCATTTAATGTGCGACTAGCGTACGCTACTGGTTTGTCATTTGGAATATTTCCCTGTGATAATACGGCTCCCAATGCTTGATTAGAGGCGTCGGTGGTTAAGATGAAAGGTTTTTCGAAATCGGGGTAAATTAAAATCGGAGCGTTAATAAGAAGTTGTTTGCAGTGTTCGAAAGAATTAATAAATTCTGGCGTATGAGTAACCTTTGCATCTTTCTTGAGACACAGAGTCATAGGACGAGTTATTTTCGCGAAATCTTTAATAAAACGTCTATAATATCCAACGAGACCAATAAAGGATTTAATGTCTCTTTGGTTTTTGGGGATAGGAAATTGTTTTATCGCGGAAATTTTATCAGGATTGGGTTTGACGCCTTCTGGAGTGATAATATGGCCAAGATATTGAACTTCTTTTCTTAAAAATTCGGACTTATCCATTTGAATTTTAAAGTTTGATTCTCGTAGTTTAGTAAAAACTTGTCTTAATCGAACTAAGTGTTCTTGAAGTGAACTGCTGAATATTACTATGTCGTCGAGATATACTAAACATATTTCGTTTTGGAGACCACGGAGTATATTATCCATGACTCGTTGAAAAGTTGATGGACTGTTCTTGAGTCCGAAAGGCATTCGTTTAAATTCATAGTGGCCATTCTCGGTAGAAAAAGCCGTCTTAGGGATGTCACGGTGGTCCATCTCTATTTGATGGAAACCACTAGCTAAGTCTAGTGTAGTGAAATATTGACTTCTTCCTAGTTTGTCCAATATGTCATTTATATTTGGCAAAGGGTATCTGTCGTCTATGGTGCGTTCGTTCAGTTTTCTATAGTCAATTACCAATCTCCACTTTTGTTTACCGGAGGCATCTAATTTTTTGGGTACAATCCATATTGGACTGGAATATGGAGATGTTGAATGTTGAATTATGCCCTGATCAAGCATTTTTGCGATTTGTTCTTTTACTTCGGTTTTATGTACCTCAGGATAACGATAGCTTTTGGTATAAATGGGTTTGTCGTCCGTTAGATCGATTTTATGTCTTATTTTATTAGTAAAAGTCAATGGAATTTTATCATTATAAAAAATGTCCCTAAATTCAAAACACAGTTTACGAATAGCAGTTGCCTCTTCTTTATTACAGTGTTCAAGTCTCAAATTATCTAAGTTCGATTTCAGAATGTCATCGTGTTGTTTCTCAAAAGTCACGTTAGTTTCTGTTTCTTCGCAAGCGTTGATGTTTAACGTAATGGGTTCAATTTCGAATGGTTCAAAAATTTTTATTTTTACTGGGTTCTCGCTTGAATTTAAAACAGTTGTTATTGCAAAATTATTTACTACTTTTACTAATGCTTCTGGCATTTCGACGTTATCTTTGAATTTTTTATATTCTAATAAACCAATTCCGTTTTCTAAATTTACTGGGATTTTTACAATTTGTTCGCTTCTGGGTGCGATCGTTACTTGACAATCTTTGAGGTTAGCATTATCTTGCAAATGTCCCTTTATATTTTGAAAAATGATTGGGACTCGAGCAAATGGAGTTATTAACATTTTATTTTTTAGATCAATGTTGGCTTGTAACTGTGTTAGAAGGTCGGCGCCAATTAGACCATCGTATCTTTCGGAGAATTTAAAAACATAAAATTTATGGAATTCGTTAGTGTTAAAAATTTTGAAAACAGGAATATATGCCACTTGATTATGAAAAGTCATTGCATGGGCGGTCTGGATATTAAAATTTTCGTTAAACACACATTTTTAAAAGTATTTTTGTGCTAAATTTGGGTCTATGAGACTTTTAGAACTGCCGGTGTCGATTAAAAAGTATGCATTTATCTCAGGAATATAAATATATGTAACTGTGTTAGAAGGTCGGCGCCAATTAGACCATCGTATCTTTCGGAGAATTTAAAAACATAAAATTTATGGAATTCGTTAGTGTTAAAAATTTTGAAAACAGGAATATATGCCACTTGATTATGAAAAGTCATTGCATGGGCGGTCTGGATATTAAAATTTTCGTTAAACACACATTTTTAAAAGTATTTTTGTGCTAAATTTGGGTCTACGAGACTTTTAGAACTGCCGGTGTCGATTAAAAAGTATGCATTTATCTCAGGAATATAAATATATGGTAAGTCAGCACGTATGTTGTTTAGAAATATCACGTCGGGAGCTTGTTGCCATGAACCTGGGAAAAATTTTGCTCGTAATCCGTGGGAGAAGAATGTAAGTGATAATTGTTATCGTGAATGTAACTCGAGTCTTCTTGAGATATGTGGTGTTGGGAGATGTCATATGAGTAGTTGTCCGGATAGAAATTCTCAGTAGAGGAGTATGTTACGAAATTGTTGTCGTATGCAATATCGGAGTCAATATTCTGTGTCATACAGGCATCCTGATTTTCGGCAGTATTGTTTTCGGGATTTTCGTTGTTGTTAACTTGTTGGGCGAATAATTCTTCGACAATAATGTTAGGTTTTGATTTTTGGGCAAGATTGGTGTTACCAGAACTAGTATCCATAGGAATAGGATAATTCTGAGTTGTTTTAGTTACAGCGCTAGATTTGGAATTTTGGAAATTTGGTACTGTCGCAGGCCTATTGTTAACAGAAAAATTCGGTCTCGGCATGTTCATCTGAAAAGGTGACTTTGGTTGAAACAAATTCGTTTGACCGAATCTGGGTGATTGAAAGTTATTGGAGAAACTAGGTGTTGGGTTTGAATTGAAGAAATTTGGTCTACTGGGAAAATTATTTGTGGGAACCTTGAATAATTTTGAAAGCTCGGTAAATAAGTCGGAACGTATTGAATTTGGGGTTTTGTAGATATCATAGGTCGCGGGTTAGAATTATTTTGTGTAAAATTAGGGTTAAGTCTAGGTTGTGGTTTGTATACCGGATGTTGTAAGTTTTGATTACGCCCATTACTGAAGTAGATAAAGTTTTCTTCTTCAGTGACATAAGAGAGAGCTTGTTCTAACGAATCGGGATTTCTTAACCTGATTACGAGTTGCAGATGATAAGGTAAACCACTTATAAACGTTTTTAAGGCAAAGTTATCATAATGTTGTTTTTTAATCATTTTCTCATTAACGTCAGTGATCGTACTTAATTTTGAATGAAGTAAGCTCCTTGCGTCTTGGATTCGCATTCCAAATTGCATAGGGGTTTCGTTTTTAAGTGGTTTCATAGATATTAAATCTTGAATAAGACAATCTACACTTCTCTGATCGGAAAAAGTTGCGATAAGCGGGTGTTTAATGAGGGCCCATGTGTTTAATTCGGACCTGGAACCAATTAAGTCTGCAGCACGATCTCTAAGTTTACTTAAGACTGTATCCAAAAGGACAACATTGATCGGGTCATTTACGTTTTGAACGTTTTGAAAAGCTGTTAATAAATGTTCACATGCAGTAATGAATCTGCCTAATTGTTTCGGATTACCATCAAAAGGTGGAATGTTATCGGCTTGATATCTGAGGAGACCGATATTTATTTCAGGCATAGTGGTGTTTTGTTTCTTACGTTTTTCCGTAAGTTTAAGGTTGGAAGAGAATTTAGAAATTAAGTTGTCAATTTCAATGTTATCTGCGGACATGCAAAATAACGGTCTTTGGGTTAAGCCAAAATTTGGGAGAAGTAAGGAAATGAGCACTTACAGTAGGTAGATGAAGTTCATCCTTCTCGAGGTTCTTCTTATCCTAATTCTTATCTTATGGTCCAATAGGTGTTTTCCACGATGGAATGCTACCCTGGAGTCTTCTTAACCTAAGGTCCAATGGGCGGTTTCCTCAATGGATCCTACCCTGGATGTTGAGTTGGTGTGTGTTCTTGTGCCGGATCGTTTCTTATTGTTCGGAATCGTTGTCGAATAAATCGTTAACACGAACCGATTTTCCCGTGGTTTACGATAAACCGTCTAGAAATCGTCTCGACGAAATCCTACTGACTGCGCCAGTTAAATTTCAAAGATTTAAAACTTTGTTTTTAAAAACTTTATTCCGACAAACACGTAGTGACAGCGATTGTCTCTACTACCAAACTGAACATAAAACTACCACATTAGTTTTTATATCTGAGATAAAGAACGTAACATGATATTACAATACAAGTATAAAAAATGCAAGGTGACAAGTCGTGTCTTGTAACTTGCGGCATCCAATGGATTTATTCCTTTATCTCCGCGTCTTAATCGCTTATCTACCTTTGTTCCTGGACCGCACCACTGATATCCACCTGGCAGGTGTAACTCGAATGGTAATTTGTTTATCAACGTATTTAAGAGACCATCCCCCTGATAGATTAACATTACTACTGAGTACTTTGAATGAATTCAACATGTATTTAAAGTGAAAGGACCACTCAAGAATGAACGCGATTCAACAAGATCAAAAGTTACCCATCGATAATTTGGATTTCATAGAAGAAGTGGATACTTGTAAGAACAGGCATGGTAGATTATTACCAAATTGTTTTCGTGCAATATTTGCTGGACCGAGCGGGTGTGGAAAAACAAACGCCGCGTTAACTTTGGTATTCAACCCAAACGGTCTATATTTTGAAAATCTATATGTTTATTCAAAATCCCTCTACCAGCCGAAGTATAGGTTGTTAGAACGGGTGCTTAAAAGCGTGAAAGGAATGGGGTATTTTCAATTCACAGACAGTGATGCGATAATGGATCCGGAAGAGGCACGTGAAAATTCCCTGTTTATATTCGACGATGTGGCATGTGAAAAACAGGAAAAAATACGTTCATATTTTTCTATGGGGAGGCATAAGGCGATCGATGTTGCTTTTTTATGTCAAACGTATTCTAAAATACCGAAACAACTCATTCGTGATAATTGTAATGTAATCGTCTTATTTAAACAGGACGATGTTAATCTGAAGCATGTTTTTGATGAACATGTATCTCCAGATATGACTTATGAGGAATTTAAAAGGTTATGTGGTGAATGTTGGAACGCTGGGAAGTTCGGAACAATGATAATAATGAAAGATTTTGATCTTAATATGGGTCGTTACCGAGCAGGTTTCGATAAATATATAAAAGTGTCATTGTAACTTTAGATGTTAGTAATCGCGATGAAACCTCACCTGAATGACGTTGATATAACACGTAAAAAGAAAATAGATGGATTAGTAAGAGATGTTAGACGAAAATATCAAGCTCTCAAATTAGGGCGATCTGAAGAAGATAGTACTTTAAATAGGCTATTCCAACCTGTCACGAAACCTTTAAAACAATTACTAAAAATCCAAGAACAACAACAACCAAAACAAGAACAACAACGAATAGCGATCAAGAAGGAAGAACACCTTTTAAAAGAAGAAAAACCATCATATTCACCATCACCATCATTTGACAATGATTCTGAAAACGAAATATATGAAGATTCTAGCACAACGAACATTTCAAGTCCAACAATTCAACAACAATATGCACCTCTCACGAAAAAATATATTACAGAATATTTTAACAACGCCAAAAATATCGATACGAGTTACGGACCACAGTATAATTGGAACAATTCACAATGGACATTAGGGAAATCTAACATTGAGTTCGATGGTGAAACAGGTGATATTCTAGTAGATGGGACACGATTTAATGGTACTGCAGGACTATACAAGTTATTGTTCGAGAAAGACCTCAATCAACAAGATATCACTGGTGATGATCTCAATCAATACCGGGATATTTTGGAAAAAACGAATATTTATCGAGTTGATTATGAACCGGAAGGAGCTTTAAAAGGCAACAAAAGTTCAAAATATAAGAATATTGTTAAACAATTATTAGCTAAGAAAAAGAAAGGAGGTGGATTAACTCGTAAGGAGCGTGTCACATACAACACAAAACCTTATGAATACATATATTGGGATGACGTTAATGAGTTGGTCGATCGTTTAAGGTTATTGTACAGCTCTAAAGCAGCAGGAAATACTTCACATGACAATGAGATCCTGTCAATCGTAGAGGAACTTCGGGAGGCACAGGTTATTTATTAAGAGTATCCCACCATAATCCGTTCATTATCACCATGGATAAGTTCGGTAGACTGTCTTCGAGTAGTGGTAATTCACATTCTCGACGGCGAAATATCACCTCTACACCGATATTGATTAAACCGGGCTTTTCTTATACGGCAGATGGAAATATAGACATGGAGAATTTAAAAATTAAACACTTAAAACCCCCCACGGAGAAACATGATGCTGTTACAAAGGAGTACGTTGACAATAATACGGATGATGTGTTAAATCGCCTAATAAAAAAGATAACTGAAATAAATACGTTCATCTCGAGAAATCCACCTACGGCAAGTAAACATATGGCCACGAAAAAGTACGTTGACGATGTGATCGTGACAACAAAACAATTTCTTCGGAGTGACATAAAAAACGCAGTTGATGAAATGGGTAAGCAAATGCAACGTAACGTTGATCATATCAATAAATTAATGGAGAACGTTACAAGAGAAGTATTTCGCATGAAATCTCTCGTGGGAGAACTCGAAGGACAATCGGGGATACCATCTGCAAAGAGATTGAGGAGTGATGAAGAAATCAACAACGACGACGGTGAAGAAGAAGATCTCGAAGGAGAAGATTCAGTTAGTAAATGAATTACATAAACCAGTTAGAAGGAATTTCCCTAGACGACGTACCATCGTAAAGGGTTTTGATGATTTGTGGCAAATGGATCTAGCTCAAATGGATTTGTACGCTAAAGAAAATAAAAATTTTAAATATATTCTCGTGGTAATAGATTGCTTTTCGAAATATATGTGGTGTAGGAAACTGAAATCGAAATTGGCAGTAGAAGTATCTAATGCTTTCGATGACATCCTGAAGGAAGCAGGTACACGTTCTCCTAACAATTTACAGACGGATCAGGGAAAAGAATTCTACAATAAACATTTTCAGAGATTAATGAAAACTCATAACATAAATCATTACAGTACGTACACTCATACGAAGGCTTCTATGGCAGAACGTTCTATTCGTACCATTAAAGAGAGATTATATAAATATTTCAGTTTAAACGGGACCTATAAATGGATCGATATATTACCAGATATCGTAAAAAATTACAATGAACGAGTACACAGCGCGATCAAGATGAGACCGAAAGACGTTACTAAACGGAACGCTCATTTAATAGACTCGACATATAAACACGTCAAATTGGCGACTGGAAGTAGAAAATTTAAAATGGGTGACATTGTACGAATCAGTAAAGTTAAACATGTTTTCGAGAAGCGTTATACACCTAATTGGACTACGGAATTGGTTAAAGTGACTGAGGTGAAAAATACCAATCCCATAACGTATATGTTAGAAGATCTAAAGGGCCACCCAATCAAAGGGGCATTTTACGAACAAGAACTTCAAAAATGTCAACATCCCGACGTTTATCTCATCGAAAAGATTCTACGTAAAAAAGGAAAGAAAATTCTTGTAAAATGGCTCGGGTTTGACAATAGTCATAACAGTTGGATAGATGTCTCTAATAGTCTCTAAAGAAAAATTGGAAAAATAAGGAGGTTTGTGTATTTCATTTAAGAATAAACCAGTCGAGCAATCAGTGTAACAAAATCCATAGAAGATGTCGAATGTAGTGCCTCGTGACAATGAAGAACAAAATTTACCTAATTCCAATGAAACATATTACATGGATGAATTAGATCGAATTCTAAAAAATTATGAGAATCTAATAAAAATGGAACATTTTATTTTAAACACGACTATGGATGTTAATTATTATCTAGAAATAAGTTGTGGACTCAGCCCAGCTAGATGCTTTAACCCCGCAGTGAAAATTAAATACAAATGGTGTACGTGTTATGAAGAGGACAATAAGCGAGAAGTTTCCTTCGATGGATCGACTGAATGGATCACATTTATCGAACATTTACAATGGTTAATTGAGAATTTTTTTACAATCGAAGATAGTGACAACGTGGAGCTCATTAAATTGGATTGTGGTGATATTACTCTCACTCTAACTGAATTCCATGTCAATGATTCCAAATGCAAACTCGTGCAAGTTTCAAATAACATGAATTTTATTAACCTTAGATACCAAGATGTTCTCGATATTTTAAATATGAGTAATGTTTTATATTCTAAGACATGAATGTTAAGCGCTCTAAATTTTTGTCAATATTACTTCAGTGTTCTAGATGGTGTTAAAGAATTATTAAACAATAATGTTAACTTAATACCTAATGATATCCTTAATAGTTTTGTTGACTGTCGAAGCGATAGTATATTAAGTTATTGCTTCCAAGAATGTATATATTATAATCGTGAAAAAGTGTTATTAGATTTAGAAAAAAGAATGTAATTTTTTATTCTTATTTCTCTTAGACGATCTTAATAATAAAATTCAGGTAAATAGCTTTTGTTTCATTTATTAAAAAAACTCCTTTTTTGGTGAACGAGAATGATATATTTTTTCTCAATATAATATAATAGTTTCCAAATACAATAAAAACACACCAAGAGGAATGGAATGTGATACTTGTCTTTAGTACATACAAAAAAGGGGCTAAAGTTTATAGTGTGTGTGTGTGTGTGTCTGTGCACCGTGAATTCTCACAAACTTAAAGTACAAAATAATCCAAAAGTGATTTACATTATACCCATACTACTACTACTACTACTACTACTACTACTACTTCTACACTGAACCCATTAAAATTAAAGCGTAATAGCGATAAGTATATAAAGCATAATAACAATAAGTAACTCAGGTCCGTGGGGACGTTACACCCCAAGATAACAAAATCTGAAGATTTTGTTACCCCCGTGCGGGGTATTAAAAGAAGAAAAGAGAGAGTGAACCAATAAACTTAATTAAAATTAAAAATTAAAATAGCGATAAGTATAATAAGCATAATAACAATATGTAACTCGGGTTCGTGGGGACGTTACACCCCAAGACAGCAAAATCTGAAGATTTTGTTACCCCCGTGCGGGGTATTAAAAGAAGAAAAGAGAGAGTGAACCAATAAACTTAATTAAAATTAAAAATTAAAATAGCGATAAGTATAATAAGCATAATAACAATATGTAACTCGGGTCCGTGGGGACGTTACACCCCAAGACAGCAAAATCTGAAGATCTTGCTACCCCCGTGCGGGGATAATAAAAGAAGAAAAGAGAGTAAATGCGATTAATTATTGTCATTATCTGGAATTGTTTTATGACCCCATGGAAGAGTATTGTGAGAGTCTGGTAATAAATACCTTTTGTCATCGAAAGGGCTTAACGCAATTTTCTTCTGTTCGATACTGAATACTTCGTGTGAAAAAGATCTAATGTTTCTTTGACTAGTATATTTAACGGTTAAATTGTTTAAGCAGTCTAAGTAATCGTTGAAAGTTATTTTATTTTTAACAACGTCATATTTTACTCCTTTAGATTTTTTTGTGACTCCACCATTCTGAATTATAAATGCATACATTTTTGATCGAAGTCCAACAAAATCAG
Organism: Cryptocephalus primarius; assembly: GCA_963576515.1. Lineage (NCBI taxonomy): Eukaryota > Metazoa > Arthropoda > Insecta > Coleoptera > Chrysomelidae > Cryptocephalus > Cryptocephalus primarius. Next base: position 1,836,033 of record OY754956.1, on the reverse strand, counting down.
TTATAATTTTCCCAATCGCTTCATCCTTGAGTAATCCTAATTTCTTTTTATTAACTTGAGGAATACCATAAGGGTTATCAGAAGGATAATCGGATGTGTCGAATCTCGAAAGATTCTCCTTAATTAAATCTTTGTATACATCGTCACAATATAGTTCATATATGAAACTATCCGTATCCGTATACATAAGTTTACATTTTTCAATGCCCATTTTAGGTAACATAAAACCATAGTGAAAATCGTAAGTGTATAATTTTGAAATATCCAAAATACACATGCCTACATATAAGGGTTTATCGAAGACTACTTCAGATTTTTTTAATTCGATCACCACCAGGTTATCATCTAAAATCATACTACGATGGAATCGTGGTGATGCAATATAATTTTTAGCCCCATATCGTCCTTCCCAGGATCTAACCAATTTCAAAACAACGCGTTTCTTAATATTTTCCATCGTTTTTCCAAAAACTGCATTATTAAATAGTTTATAAAGATTCTTTAAAAATGGTGTATTTGATGAGGCTCTCAATGTACTATTTAATGAAATATATGGTTCGAGCCAGTTTGCTTGATTGAATTTTAATATTTTATGTATTTTCGTCAAGATCAAACCATTACTTAACATCTGTTTTAAATTGCGGTAATGTACGGTATAAGCAGTTTTATTATATAGGGTGGTCATTAATTTTGGCAATTTTGATTTTGGTGGTACACAGTGTTCGGGGGCGAACGGAAAATCTTTATGGTAGTCATGTAGACTTTTAGGATATTCAAGATCGACCTGTAATATGTAACCTACAGATGAATTGTCCGATATCGACATTACATCGAAATTTTCCACGTCTGTCACCCATTTAAACCCCCCATATGGCAAAGGCTCTTGCATCGCTTTTCCGTACATATTGTTAATATCAAGGTAGATAAGAAAGACTGAAGGTTTTGAAGATTCATATTCAGTCATGTATTTATTATTAGCTTTCGAAAACCGACTTGAACATACTGAAATACCCCCCCGAATTGCTTCTTCGATAAACATAATTTGATCGATATCACGTAACAACTCTAATTTACATCGCGTGTATCTCAACATACAATCCCAGGTATAACCAGGCATCGTATAATACCATGCTGGATCCAATTCGTGGGTTTTTATGCAATTTTCTCGAAAATTTTCAAAAATATCGGCCAACAAAAGAATGTCTATCTTTAAATACAAATCTGAATATTCCCCTAAAGTTTTTAAATCAAAAACTCTCCAAATATTTTGAGCGTGCGCATATTTAATATCGTCGATGCCTACATCGTTAAGTTTATTAGTAAAGCATTCAATAGGTGGTAGTTTTGTCTCATTTAATTTTTTATAATCAGTAATGTAATCGTAACAGAATACCCCTATTTTAGTAACTAGTTTTAATATAGACCCATCATCGTTATCGTTTAAAATATATTGAAATTCCCGTTTTACAATATTAAAATTATCTAGTTGTAAATGAGAAGCAAGCTCATCCAGAGATGTGTTCATGAACTTTAAAGAATCAATAAATCTAAATTTAATATTAGTTTTATCATCATTTAAAGTAAACGAGATATACCTCTCTTTATTCGTAGGTAATATCGAAATATGCCCCAATTTTGCCATATCTCTAATAATAAAGTGGCTATCATAACCTGAAAAGCTGTGAAACACCACTGGCACTACAAATAACTTGCGAAACGCAAGATTGCAGTGCGCATGCGCAAAGCCTCTCATCTCACCGTTTAGATGATTATGATCGATTACAATTCGTTCATCATCTAAAAATTGTTCTTCACAAATGTGACAAACTACTGCTTCAGGAATATTATTAATACGCTCTAATGGAACGGAGGTCTGTAATTTTGAATTAACGAACTCGGCTAATGAATTCATTTCATTTGCAAACCATGATATGCAATTTATACCTCGATAACTTTTGAAAAACGATATTGAATCATTATAGGAACATTTTAAGTAATAACCAGCGCTATAAGCGATATGTTTTTGATATTGTATGATTGAAGAAGCCTCAGATTTGTTTTTATGATCAAAATTTTCTAATATACTCTCAAAATCAGCGTACACCATAAAGGGTGCTTTTTGTTTGTATACATAATTTTTAAACTGAACATAATCATGTTTAGGGAAAGATACTTTAAATGTATTTAATTTTGAACAAGTTACTTCATGATCCATTAACTTTTCTTCTGTGGAAAAATAGTTTAGACATCTGTCACAAATATATTTTCTCTTTTTATTCTTACTAAGTTGTGAAGATAGTAAACGTGATAAATTTTTTATCTAACAATAATGATATTTTATTTCTACATTGTGATCTTCTACGGAAAATGGCTCATATTCATCTAATTTCGGAAAATATTGATTTTGTATTAAAAGCAAATTAACATGTCGTTGTAATTTCTTCTCGGTCAATCTGGCTGGTAATACATTGTAAAATGTACCTTTCCTGTTCAATTCCAATATATAAACGTTAACTGAAATATTGTTAGATTTTTCAAATTTTGAAAATTGAGAAATTTGCATCGGTGTGTGTAATCCTTCTGTTTTTAGCACGGTCTTATAATACGGATACGACGAAGTACGATTTGGATGTATATCGGCAGGGAACAAAGCGCTCGTTATCGCCCAGAAAAAGCAAGCATTATCTTGATTTTTAACGTTAATACAAGCACGTTTATTTCGAATTAGGAATTCGAAGTAGGTAATTCAATGAATGAAGATCCGAATCCATTACCAATCTCAAGTTTATTTATATTAATCTCTAAACGGAGAATTCTATAAAGTGCGTAACCGGAATCACGTTCTTGAAATTCTGACAATTTATTCATAATTTTATCTTGAATATTATCTATAAACCATTTATGTAAATCAGTTCCAGAGTCGATTACAACATTTCTTGTTTGAGAATATTTTATATCTAATAATGTATTACCACCACTCGTTTTAATAAATTCTCCACAAAAATTTGAATTGACTTTTATCATTCGATATTCTTTTAAAACATAATTAATTTTACGTTTGAATAAAAAAAAGGCGTCCGATAGGAAATGCAACACGTCTTTATGTTTTAAATTAATTATAAGCCCCGTTTGAATTCTACCTCCGAAACATGAGACTGCATTCTCCCAGATTATTCGTTTATTTAGTTTCCTATTACTGTTTTCGGTTTTTTTTTTCACGCTCATTCGATTTGTCCGAAAATAAATATTCTTTTCTAACGTTTTCAAATTAGCTGTAATGGTTGCTAAATGCTGTAACTTTCCAATCGGAATATTATTATTCTTAAAACGTTGATGTGTGTGTGTGTGTGTGTGTGTGTGTGTGTGTGTGTGTGTGTGTGTGTGTGTGTGTGTGTGTGTGTGTGTGTGTGTGTGTGTGTGTGTGCGTGTGTGCGTGTGTGCGTGTGTGCGTGTGTGCGTGTGTGCGTGTGTGCGTGTGTGCGTGTGTGCGTGTGTGCGTGTGTGCGTGTGTGCGTGTGTGCGTGTGTGCGTGTGTGCGTGTGTGCGTGTGTGCGTGTGTGCGTGTGTGCGTGTGTGCGTGTGTGCGTGTGTGCGTGTGTGCGTGTGTGCGTGTGTGCGTGCGTGCGTGCGTGCGTGCGTGCGTGCGTGCGTGCGTGCGTGCGTGCGTGCGTGCGTGCGCGTGCGCGTGCGTGTGTGTTAGTGATACTAAATTTTTCTATAATCGCATTCGCTCACCTCTACTTTAAATATATCATTTAGTTTCAAAATTCTGGTATGAAATCCTATCCTCTGATTCTAAGGTAAACGGTGATGTGGTGGTAGAATTGCGGAATCCTCTCCTCGGATCCTACGGTAACGATGTATGAGGAGATAATGGATTGAAGTTCACCAACAGCTCATTTAGGTGGGTAGAGGTATGTGTGATCTAAACTCCACTAGAATGGATCGTCCAGATTTTTGAGGAAAACTAAAAACACATTGATATTAAACGAAAGTTTTGATATTGAAGGTAAAGCTAAAAATATATGAATATAAAAAGAACTGTTGAAATTATAAAAATTTGGTTAAATTTATTTTACTCACCTATCCCTCTTTTTTTCTTCTTATATCACCAAAACTCCAAATTTTACATTTGTACAGCGGGGTTGGTAGTAGAAGTGCTCCCCTGCATCTCCACAATTTTAAACTGGACTAAATCATTTCCTTTTCCAACATCTTTCAAGCCTAAAAAGACGAGACCATACCTACGTTTCCCCCCTGAGAATCGATTAATGTACGGTTCGAATTCTTGGAAAACTCGTTTAGGAAGAAACGTTTGATTTTCTTCCAACTCCACCACGATAGATTTTCCAAATTTCGTGTCGACAATTTTATCTGAGAAAATTTCGTATACGCGGTTGTCTTCCAAGTCTTGTAATTTAACAACTGGTTTCCAGTTTCCCTCTGCAAGACATATTTCGTTTAATTTTTCGAGATTCATCTAAAACAAAAAACAGGGAAAACTATAAACATTATTTTAAGAAATTTCTCAAATTCTACCTTTTTTAAGCGTTTCCTGTACGTCTCTCTCTAATCTCTCGAACCAATTGATTCTGCTCGTGAATCACTATAAGATATAACCAAAAATGCACAAAAAGTTTAGTGAAATATTTTCCGTTATATCTTACCTTATCGGTTGAATATTTCCAGGCAGTACGCGCAACGAAACGTTCCCAAGATCCGGATGAATATCTCTCCATGTGACAATCAGTATCTTCACAATTACACTTAACGCAATTATCTGGAAAATACTCGTTTCGCGAGTCTCCGTTAACAATGAATATGTGTTTGCACGAAGCGTTCATACAAATTATTTTGAAACGAAATTTTCCTTCGGGAACCTCTTCACTCAAACACGGATTCTGTGACATTGTACGAAATTAATGAGTTCGATTCATTATATATTGGTTTTTTATCGTGTTACTCAAATGTATGGAATTTTTCCGATAATACTTTAATCGAAATTTACGTACGAAAACCATCCGGCTGTTTTTGCGATAAAAAAATATTTGCTTCTAATAACACATTTTTCATTTACTGATAACTTTCGCATGCTTTTGTGTATGTTTGTGTGGGAGGATGTGTAGGGTTTAGAATTACGAGATAATATTTTTTCCTATTAAATATTTTATTTGTATACTGGAAATTTTTAAAATTAATCTAACACTTCTTCTAAACGATTGACATCTATACGTAAGATATCTTCTATAGAAAATTTTAATTCAATCTTATTCTGTCAGAATAAAATGTACAATTTCAATGAAACACTGAGGTCCCTTAAATATGAAATTAAATAGTAAAACTACACTTTATGCTTTTCATTCCCCTCCCCACCACCTCCATATATATATCCATATATATATATATATATATATATATATATATAAAGTCTAAAACGATCTTGTCTCCATTCAGAATATGTCTTCTCAATTCACCAACATCTTTAGCGAGAACAAAGAAAAACTCCATTTATTAAATTGTGATTTAAGCTGCGAAGCTCCGTGCCAGTGGTGTTATTTTCGTAAACTTCGCGACGTGCAAGTTCCCTGCCAATGGTTAAAAACTTTGGACTATTGTTTTTGGCGAGATTTCGATAAGAAGAAGGGCACTTTGTCGCTCAGGAAGTTTTTAAAGGAATGTCAACGGAGGTTATGTCACGATCGTTTCACCAGATTGTTAATTGAGCTGGAGATACCTCGACACTTTCTTTACACCATCGGCAATTGTAAAGGTCACGAAAAAGTTGGAAAAGCTGTGGTAGGATAATTCCTTACGAAAAAATGGACCTCGAAAACTTCTTGGAACAATACAAGGACATTCTGTTAGACGAACATAGAACGGAATTTCGACGATACATAAAATACGATCTCAAAATGATAGGCGACGACGGTTGGCGGAAGCGAATCTATAAACTTATGAATTTGTATAGAAGAATTACATCAAAATAAACTTTTTTATTTATTTTTAAATTTTTATTTCCATATCTATAGACAAGTTTAGACAAGAAAATCATCGAACGGTATGTATAAAACATTTCTATTTTGGTCCTAACCTCATTTCATTTCACGATGTCTATAAAAGTACTATATGTTACATTTGTATATATATATATATATATATATATATATATATAAAAGCAGTAAAGGAAACCTTTTACATTATTAATCACAGACGTATACGATTGATTATTTTCAATGGATGTAAGATGTGATGGGGGAACATCTGTACTGAAGGAGTTTTTGACTCTAACAGAAAAAATCACTTCATAATTCAATTTAATAAACTTCTATAGGAAGGAGATATGAGTTTGGTTAATAGTATTCTTAACTGACTATATAAAGAGATGGCGGGGCAATATATTCCGAAATTTGAGAATTCAGTTTTACCAGTCGATTCAACTGCATTTGAAAATTCATTATATTGAAAATATCGATCCCCTTGAAAGAAATAGAGCCTACCGTTAATATAACGAAAAACACTATCAATATTAGATGGTATTCCGAGGAAATCTGTAGATGTATAACTGTATTTATTTAATGAGGATGTCGAATTACACTCGTTTAATTGTAGATACAGATTAGGAGCAAAAAATAGATAGGTTTTCCCTTTATTCGAATTTACCGCACCAATCAGACGGGTACCAATGAATACAGGTGCGATACTAGTAATATTTACTATTCGAATAACTCTAAAATCAAATTCTCTCATATAGATTATTTCATTTTTGATTATAAGAGCTATTTCATCGAATTGGTTTTGATACATAGCTAAAATTTTATCGGATTTACTAACGAACGGTAAAACCGTATAAATTGGTAAGTCCTTCTTAAGAAATTTTTTCGTTTCCATATTCATCACCCATATTCTTTCGTTGCGATGTAATAGATACATGTCTTTTTTTAAAATTAAAAAGGAAAATTCTTTAGGGGGTAAATTACAAATATCCAAATCTACTTCTTCTATTGTGATGGGTAACACTTTCGCCAACGTCTTAGTCGTCTCCTCTACATTTTCTCTATTATTTCGATGAGTGGGCTTAGTTATAATAGAGGTGGTCGTGGTAGTGGTAGTATTATTATTATTATTATTTCTTTTCACCCCATATAAATATTGAATACCTATTATATCGTCCTCGTTCAATCCATAATTTCCATAATATGCGAACATGAGCGATGTCGAATCGTCACTGTGTGACAAGCCTAGCACGTGTCCTGAGAGAAAAATTAAAATATTAATTTTTGTAGTATAATAATAATAATAAGAATAAGAATAATAATAATAATAATAATAATAATAATAATAATAATAATAATAATAATAATAATAATAATAATAATAATAATGTTCCCTTACCTATTTCGTGCGACACCGTTGAAAAAAGACTCGTTTGTCCTTTAGGTATATCTTCATTTAAACCAAAATACCAATTTACATTAGACGCTAGGTGTATTTCACGACAAGTATCTCCGGAAGGTTGGTACGCGTGTCCGATCACCGGCGGAGATCTCAATAAAAAAGGACATTTACCTTTTTGGCATTTAATATTATTCCAATGGTTTTTCGCCGTAAACGAGATTACGATATCGGCATTAACGTGTAAACGTTTAAATGAAAGATTCGTTACATTCTCCCAGAGTTCGAACGCTTTTTCCACTATTCCATCGATTATAAAATTACTACGAACAACGTGCCAACTGAGAACGGTCTTATTCCATTTTTCAGCATATACCCTGAAGGGCGATGGATAATCGGTCATACCACATCGAGGACGTCTCATTAATGCTAATGTCTCTTCATTAGGTAACCCGTCCGCCGATAATCCGTAAAATTCTTGAAATTTAATTAATGCGCTTGAAGTCTCAGTCAAACCATTATCTAACTCCGCTACTTCCAGCTTTTCCATATATCCATAATGTAGAAGATATTCGGATACGTTCGAATCAATACTTGACTTACACACCTGTAGAAACCATAATAATATTAATAATAATAATAAGAATAATTGCAACATTCTCCTTCGACGATATTTAATCGACTAATCGAGCAGAAAGGTACGTGCGTACTATGTATCTTCTAGCAGGTATCCAGGTACCCAGGTACCCAGGTACCCAGGTACCCAGGTACCCAGGTACCCAGGTATCCAGGTACACAGGTACCTAGCTATCCGCGTACATATACGTGCGTACGACGCGCGCGCGCGTACGTCGTACCCGCATACCGGAATATTCAGGTATCTCTCTCTTTCGCTGGCCAGATAAGCGCGCGCGCGAGCGGCGAGAATGACGTACGCGCCTAATAAATCCCCCACCCATACGGAGAGAAAGGGAGAGAGAGAGAGAGAGAGAAGCGCGCGCGCGGGAGCGCCGATGTACGTGTAGGTCCAACACCAGAGACAATGAACGGAGACGCCGCTAACGCCCCGGCACACGGATGGGGGGGCGCCGTCGCCCGGAGAGGGGGGATGACAAATATGACATTCACGACAATAACAAAGACGCACGGAACACGTGCAACGATGACGCGGAACGCACCAAACTGCGCCAAGGAACACGAAACTATGACACGGAAACGACAAAAGTGAGGTTAAAATCAAACATGAGCCTGAAATACCGCTTGTCATATCTACTTGCCTCCTTCCGGAGATTCCCCAATAGTTGCTGGAGGTCAGCTCCTGGTATAACGTAAGGACGATTCTGAGATGCCAAAGCAAGAATGAGTGGATGATAAATCAGTCCATTTCTTTCAATATGTTGAGCGCAGCACCTGACACTTTCAGGAATGTAGATACAGTGGAATCTCTATAACTCGAATGTCAGGGGAAATGCAAAAAAATTCGAGTTAACGAGTTTTCGACTTAACAAGAACTTCGAGATACATATGACTTAACTGCTGAAATTTCGACCTACAAAGGCGCGAATTACAATTCAACTTAAGTTTTATAGTACATATATATATATTTGTTACATATTAAAACAAATTACATATTAATGAAGTACACTGTACACTAAAAAAAATCCGTTATCTTCTTTTGATTTAAACTATTTGCAGATTTTTTATCAATTATTTTTTCAAGCTCAAACAATGAACCGAATACATGATCCTCGATATCATCACATCTTTCAACATAAGTTCGTAGAGTGTTGATTGCAGCTCTGGCTTCTTTATTTGTTATTGGGGGTTCAAAACTTGCTGAATCAGTATGATCAACGTCATTTTCATCATCGTCATCCATATTCTGATTAACTGTGTCGATGATTTCAGCATCAGTTAGCGTTCCAGTAGTAGCTAGCCCTTCATCACATGTCACATAATCTTCAAATTGAACTTCTACATTCTGAAGTTTATTCCAGTCAGCCTCTACACTCACGTCCGGCTCAAGGGGTTCTTCCGAAGCTTCTTCTTGTGACATCGAAAATCCACAGCTTTTGAAGCAATTTGATATTGTAGTTTTAGATACACTTCTCCAAGCCTTGTCTGTCATCCTAATTGCATGCAATACATTAATAGATAAAGCTGACTGTTGTTCCATATCTGTTATCAGTTTCCTAACAGCTTCCTTTCTGTAAGCGGATTTGAAGTTTTTTATTATTCCTTGATCTAAGGGCTGTAGCTTAGATGTTGTATTGGGTGGAAAAAATTTAACTTTTACGGCTTTTAATGGCGGAATTATGTGGTGAGCTGTACAGTTGTCAATGAAGAGTAATATTTTTCGTTTCTCCTTAATCATTTTCTTGTCGACTTTAATGAGCCATCCTTTGAATATATCAGCGGTCATCCATGCTTTCTTGTTAGCATCATAGTCTAGCGGTAGAGATTTACAACCAGAAAAACAACGAGGCTTTTTAGCCTTTCCTATAACTAATGGCTTAAGTTTTTCAGAGCCTGTCATATTTGTTGCAAGCAATATTGTTAATCGCTCTTTACTGTGCTTACCGCCATGACATTTTTCATTTTTAAAAATAAGTGTTTTATCAGGTAAGCACTTGAAAAAAAGGCCAGTCTCGTCGGCATTAAAGACATCTTTTGGTTCACAATCCTTCAATAAACTCTGCAACTCAATTATCCATTCATCACATATCTCGTTATTGACGCTTGCACTTTCGCCGAAAATTTTCCTAATCACAAGTTCATGACGCTTCTTGAAATTCACCAACCAACCGTTGCTGGCACGAAAAGAACTGTGTCCAAGTGATTTTGAAAATTCTTCTGCCTTTTCGCGTAAGATAGGCCCAGATACACTTATGTTTTTGTCCCGACACTGTTTGAACCAGGTGACTAAGCATTCTTCTACATCAGGAAACTCAGCTAGACGCCGTCTTTTGCTAGACAAATTGCCACTTGATTCATACCTTTGCAATATTTCGGCTTCATTCTTAATTATTGTAGACAAAGTGCTTGCTGGCAATCCGTATTGAGCTGCGACGTCTTTTTTTTCATGCCACTTTTTACCGCATTGATAACATCGCTTTTTTCACGTAGAGTCAAAGTCTTTAGTTTCCGCTTTGTACTCATGTTGTTGCTAGTTAACAGCCAAAATAATACTGACGGACAAGCTCAAAAGTAATCGAATCCTGTGTCGACAAGGAACAAACATAACGTTCACAGCTGTGTTACTTAGAAAGTTTCATGAATGTATTCATTCATTGCACGTGTACAAGACAAAAACAATAGATTAGGAGCCTCGAACCCGAACATTCATTTTGGATTTTATTGCTATTATTTCGGGGAATTCCAAGTAGGGAAATAACATTTTGTTCGAGTTACAAAGTCTAAATAATACGAAATACCGCGTATTTAGGGGTCCAGCGGAAGGGAATGGCAATTTTTTTCGACTTACTGAGGATTTCGACTTAACGAGGTTCGAGTTATAGAGATTCCACTGTATTAACTTCCAGAAAAACATTTGACCTGCACTCGGAGCACATTCTGACGGTATTTGGAACCGCGAAGCAGAATAAACAAGCCCGATTTCGCCTTTGTTTCACAACATTAAGTCTCAGACACGTCGGATTATTTTGAATCATTTCTAGTTCATTCCTAATAGACTGATTGCAATTAAAACAAAGCCTGGTGTCATCTGCAAGAACTGCGTCCTCGAAACCATTTGCAGCTCGTCGAAGGATTTCTACTTGTTGCTTATCAAAGTCGCCTCCTATTTGAGGCATTTGCTGTAAACGTGCCCCTCGCGCACAGACAAAGCACACCACGCGAATATTTTGACCACGTCCCGCCATATTGAGACCACAAGGCAAAGAAATTGATAGAGATACTCTTAGAACAAGGTGATCGCGTAAGATAAATCACGAGACTGAAGGAGAATATTCGGGTTTCCGTTCGCGAATTGATTGAAAACAACAGCAGAAGTCAAGAGTAATCGGGGAAAATACCCCCGCCCGTGACTCCCTGGAATTGTGTCGGCTCCCACTCCTATACCCCCGGTTCCTAGAGAGAAACTGACTCGAGTCCATTGGCAATATTTATCGCATTCTGTTTAGTCCTATACAAAAACAATGCCCGATTTCTCACCTAACGACTTCTTCTCAGGCCATTGACCCTACAGTGAATACAAGAACTTCAAACCTCTCCGAACTGAATGATAACATCAAAATCACGATATTGTCAACATTCGGGCGCGGCTTGCGAGGTTCGCATTCACTTTTATAGTGTGTCTTGTCATTCACGATTTTACCGCTTTCGCGCTCCATTTTTGAGTGGTGGGGAGGTCGAGCGCCCCAAACTGGTCCCGGAATGTGGGGGGGAGGAGGGTTTTGGCCCCGAAAGTCCGCTTCCAGCCCTCTCCCTCCCGAGGGGACCGGCTCCACGAGCGGCGCGTCATCTGCTCGGGCCCCATCGGTTTTGGGCTCGGGTGGCCCGGGTGGGGGCCTTGGGGGTGATTTTCGGGCTTTGTACCCGTTGGGACTTTTGATCGGGAGGTCGAGGCCTATCTTTTCCCAAGTTTTCGGGGAGGTTCGCCGGGGGCCGGGATCCATAAGATTAGTGCGGGGTCCTTATGTCCAAAGATTGGTCCTTTTTTTCTGTGGATATGCCTTGGGAATCTTTTGTTGAAATAGTCTTGATCGATAATGGAGCGTCAGTTCTTCCTGATTGGTTGATGGGGATGATACCGATGGGGGAATAATGTGGTGTTCCAATACCTCTTTACTAAATTGCTGAACTCGTTCCGTATCATCTCCTTCGAAATCTCATTGTGGTGGGTATGGAAGTCATTGTTAGGAATGGGGAGGTTTTAGGTAAATTTTCGGTTGGATTACCCGCTACCTTGACATAAGGAATCGCAAATGAAGTGCCTCCATCAGGTAGCATTGTCTTTTTTCTCTCCACTTCCACTATGTTTCTGTTCCATTTTTTTTTACGAAAGTGCTCCTTTTCTGCTATTACTCTTTGCACTCTTTTACTGTATCAGGAAATAAAATACATGGGTAGGTTTGGTTCAACTTACACATTGCGATTTGCCATACGATATATCGGACTATGAAATCGTATCAGGTTCCAATGTTATAAAAGATGGCAGAACAGGGGTTGGAATTACACAGTTTGCGATATCCCGTCAAAGTCGGGTGGGGTACTTTCTCCTCTTATGAAAAAGGAGTACAAACCAAAGATACCGCATGCGATAATTTGTAGTTACGGTTATTATCGCATATGATAATCGTATTGTGTTAATTACATCTAGTGCCTAGATTTTACTCGTTGTGAAGTTTCTGATTTAATGTTTATCACTAAGCTTTTGCAATTTATTTATATTTTTATATACTTATTTATATTCAATTTGTTTACATTTGCATCCTTATTTTCATGTATTGGGCTTACGGATTATACATTTGTTGCGTTAGGACTCTACTTTTACGAAGAGCGACTACGGTTAGGAAAATAGTATTTGAGACGACCGTGATTATATGGGACCAGCTGAAATATGCCTACATGCACTGTCCTAATCGTAAGCTATGGACAATTATCGCACTGCGTTTTTAGTTACTATGAAACCTTCCAAACTTGAGTTAGCAAAATATAAGAGCAGGGGGATGTACGGCAGCATAAGCTCGTAAACATGCTCTCGATAGTATTGAAGGTCTCTATGACCGGTCGGAATTATGTGGAGTCACAACGCCACAAAGTGAATTGGGTGATGTTCCGCAGTCTAGGGATTCAAAAAAATGAATCAGGAGTCCGAGTACAGTCAGTTTCCAGTGGAAAATCCTTAGTAAATCTGAAGAAAAAGCGTCTACTACGCTGGGATTTGTTTTCAGCTTTACATTCTGCTCTAAGAGCTTGAATGATGAACAGGATTCCAAAGTAAATGTGGAAGAAAAACGGGTGCCATGAGTCTTTTCTCTTAAAGTAATATTTACTTCTCAATGTCATCCAGTATGTGTACAATGTAGTACTTGTGGTGAGCACCTGGTACAAAGGTATTAATTTGTGCGTGAGGTTTGCCTAGGAGAGGTGTCCTCAAGTAGGATAATAACATAGTATTTAGAGTTGGCGATGGGTGGATGGTGTCCTTATGTACAGGTTTCTGAGCCGTAGGTGTACGGATCTTAGGTTTTTCGGTTCCTGTACGTTTCAGAGCCAGACACAGACATCGACGTTAGCTTCAATACTTACGAAGAGGGTTTACATGACTTCTCACCTTCTGGATGATAAACGTTTATCTGACAAAAACAAGTTTTATCATAACATCATCATACATGCATACATACATACCATCATAACATAGCTTTAAGCCCGTGTAAAAGTGAATTCGAAGGGACATAGATTTAATCCCGTCTAAAAATAAAAGAGGGGGGGGGTGATGAGTAGCATAACGAAGTCTAGGGCCCGGATGCATAGTCGACCCTAAGGGGAGAACACTTAAGGGATCCCTTTAACTGCCATTTGTATTGCATAGTCGAAATCTTAAGAGGTCCCTTTGTCAGCGCTTGCGCAATAGGTCGCGTTTGCTTTCCTCCCTTAAGTGGCCATTTGATGTCCCTAATGTACGAGTTCCGAACCTCACTCGTGTGATTTGGTTTAGTTATGTTTACTCGCGATAATATTCTATAGTTGTGAACGTTTATACAGCTGGTAGTGAAATGGAGGAGTTCGATTATTTATTCGAGAACGAAGAAGAGGAGTTGGCAGTCACGATTGTAACAACCCATTAGAATTTTATCCTGAAATTGAATTTCGGAAATGGTAGCGTTTCTCTAAAGAGGTAACCACGGATATGTTGTTGCCGATTTTTCAGGAATTGGAGAAACCAACGAAAAGAGGATTCCCTATGTCACCTATATTGCAACTATTTATTGCTTTAAGGTTCTATGCTAACAATAGTTTCCAAGTAATTATGCATATTCTAAAATGCAGTGCTCATAATTGCACAATGTATATTTTACATTTTAGATGATACACGGAGATCTCAGGTCGTTCCACCAAACAACAGTTTGTAGAGTTGTGGGATGGGTTTCAACAATATTAGCCAGGCAAGTGGGTACATATGTTCGATTTCCACGCCATGGGAATGAAAGGCGAGAAGTGGTTAGAGAATGTTATGAAATGGCCCATTTCCCAAAAGTCATCGGGTGTATCGATTGCACGCATATCCGAATCGTACATCCTGGGGGGATCAATGCCGAGTGTTTTCGAAATCGAAAGTGTTACAAGTAGTGGGGCTAACCCCGGACTGGATCACTCAGTCGCTCCATTTAACATGTATAGGAAGGACGATGGCGGTGGTCTTCCGGAGAGACCATAGTGAATGTGTGCGAGGGATAATTTTTGCTGAGTCATGCTTCTTGTAAATTAGTTTGCAAGAAGTGCTAATTACTTTTAGAGTTTTAATTAAGATAAGCGATACGCAATGTTTTCGCTGAGTCACGCAATTACGGAGACAGCGTCAGGGAAGGACGCTCAGTTGTGCCAGCAGTGTACTTGAGTGATTATATGGGCTTCCACCTGTGCGGGCTGATGGCATTTACCTAGGCGGTGTCTCATTTGGGCGTGTCAAGCTGCCACTCACCCCTACCTCATGGGGGGCAAACTACCCCCATCGCTAAGGGTTGATCGATAGTGCTCTTTTGGCACTTTGCCAGATGGACCTAAAAAAGGCAAAATTGTATTTTGTCATTTTGTTAGTCCCCTTTTGGCACTTTGTAACTGAAAAAATATTCGTGTCGGCGTGTGTGCCTCGAACCTATAAGTGGTTGGAATTGTTACCGAAGTTTGTCGAAAAATAAAATCGCAGCTTTCAGCGTACCATTAAAATGGAACCTGCGGATGTGGCCATATAAGACGAAAAAAGCCTACTGAAAACCGCTTATAGTCACAGTAAAATCGTTAATTTAAAACAGAAAATGTTTCAGTTACAAAGTCCGAGGTGTCTTCGATAAACAGTACCAACCTAATTGGTCCCCAAAATTTTTACCATTCGAAAAATGCAATTAACCAACCCCATTACGTATTTACTAGCAGACGAGAAAAATAGAGATATTGGGATCGTTCTACAATGAACAACTACAAAAGGTTAAATATTCTGACGTATATTTAGTTCAAAACGTTATCAAACGAAAAGGTGATAAAAATTTTTTAAAGTGGTTAGGTTTCAAAGATGAGTTTAACATTTGGATCGCTAAACAGGATCTCGTTTAATAAGGTTGTATAGTTCGACGTCGATTTTCGATCAATTAACACCTTTATCCTCCTTTACACGCAAAATGGTTATCACAGACCCTAAAAGGTTCATCATTGATATTCAAGGATTTCAATATGGACATAGCAGTTTTTTGTGTAAGGAAATCGCTATACTGGACGTCGATAGTGAAGAGTGTGTTCATAAATTTATTAACATACCGTTAACGTTGGATTTGTGCAGCCACACCTTTAAAAAACAGATCGAATGGTTGACAAAAATTTACATGGACTCCAGTGGGACGTAGGTTGTTGGGAAAACGGTATTCTGGAATATGAAGAAGTATCATCGTTCGTTAGGAATTGGGTGCCATGTGACGCCACCGTTTTCGTTAAGGGTTTACAGAAGAAGGAATGGCTAGAGAAGTTGATATCCAACGAAATCACCGACCTCTATAACAGTTGTTCAAATTTTAGAGGAAATGAACTAAAATTTTAAATCTTATCATTGTATGTTACATGAAAATAGCAATTTAAATTGCAGCTTAGAAAATGCGTATTATTTAAAAATTTGGTATAAGTATTTCGAAGTATAAAGCAATAAATAGTTAAATAAATTTGTATTTCATTTCCATTTCAACTTTGGAGACGTTGTAATACTACCTGGAAGTTACATTTTCAATCGTAGTTAATAACAATACATAACGAAAAATGGAATTTGAAAATTTTTTAAACAAATATGGTGACATTTTAGTTGAAGAACATAAAAAGGAGATTCAAGAGTACATAACGAATGGTTGCAAAGTGGCACCTTCCCGATACGGTCTTCACTACATCGATTGACCATGGTCGGATGATGCAAACATCGAGGGACCTGACTCATGCGCTTAGCAAACGAGCAACAAAAGAATGCGCTTCTTCATATATTGAACCGCATTTTAAATAGAGCATCAGACCCATTGCAATTGTTTATCAGTGGTCCAGCAGGTTGTGGAAAGTCATTCTTGGTCAGATTGATCAAACAAATATACCGTAGATTTTCTGATAGCGAAGGACCTTTTAGTAGCTATATTGCTTGTGCACCGACATACGAAGCTGCATTTGCCATGGAAGGCATCTCAATTCTTGCAGCGCTGAAAATTACATCAAGACGATTACTCCCATTAGCAGATGGCCATTTGCAGCACTACCGACGCGTATTCGCGGATGTTCGAGTAGTAATTATTGATGAATGTAACATGGTAGGGGAAAAATGTTACATCTAATAGATGCTAGATTAAAGCAGTTTACTGGCAAATATGAACTCGTTTTTGGAGGTTTAGATGTAATTTTTATCGGAGATTTCCGGCAGCTGCAGCCGGTTCTAGATAATGTTGTTTTCTTGCCCAGTCAATTACCATTACCGTTTATTTGGCAAGGTGTAAGATATTTTGAGTTAACGGAAGTAATTCGCCAAAATGATGAAAATTTCGTTCGACTGCTAAATAAAATTGGGAACGGTGATGTTCTAGGAGATTGTGAAATGCGACGTATTGAAAGTAGATTCCTTGTGCAAGAAGAAGCTGATAGATTGTATCCTCATGGTATAAGAATATTCGATAATAAGATAGAAGCTGAGATGCAGAACATTGTAAATCTAAATAGTGCTCGAACGATTCATCAGTGTCAAGGAGAAACTTTTGATCAAATTATTTATAAGTATAGCAAAAATCACCCACTACAATTTGTCTACTTGGCCTTATCACGCGTGCGGACTTTAGAAGGATTGCACATTGTTACAGAGAATGATGATTTGCAAATTTTATCATTACCGTAAAGATTCTAGAAAATCGTTGAAAGCAGAACTCCAGAGATTGAATTTGAAAAAATTACCAGCAATAGACGCAGCAATGAAAAGAACTCTTACTAATTATATTCAATAGGATTTGTAATGCAATAAAACTAGTGTGTCAGAAGTATGTATGACATATAATGCAATAAAAGTAGTGTGTGAGAAATATGTATGATATATTTGTAATAAAAATAAATTTTGTAATTTGTTAAATATTATTTTATTTTTGCCATATCATCCTTTATTCTGATTACAAGATGAATATTTCACAAAATTATTAAATTAAAACCAAGTACAAATATTTACAATTTTGTAACGTATAGATTGAAATTGCAAATATGCGCGTTGCTTCATTTGAATTTCATAATTACTAAAAAAAAGTAATACTAATTATTCATCATATTCTATCGTGTAGGAATTAATTTCAATCGTACAAATATTTACAATTTTTGTAACGTATACATGGAAATTAAAAGTATGCCTGTCGCTTCATTGCAATTTTGTAATTATAAAAAAATAATAGTTATTCATTGTCGTTACATTCGATCATGGAAATTATTGGTTTATGGTAGCTGAAATATGAAACGTATGTTTGTGAATGTATTTTGTCTAGAAATCTTGAAAAAACAGCATCAATTGTTGTACCACTTTTTGTAGTAGATTGAGTAGGATCACTGTTTATGGTTAGACGTAATGTATTAAAAAGAAATTTAATCAGCGGCTCTGACTTTCTATCTGCAAAATTAACATTGAAGTCTCCAGCTAAGATATGCGGTAGTTGATGATAATTTACACGTAAAAGTCGCGATCCTTCTTCAGTGTATTCCAATAAAATACGGTGAATGAATAGTATTATGTCCTGTAGTTTTGTATTAGGAGATATATATATTACCACGATGACTATTTCCATACCATTTACAAATTGCTGAACAAATATCGCCAACATTCGAGTGACGTACGATTAAATCGTCTGTTCTCGACATCTCTATCTGCATCTTAGGAGTTACTATATTTGTTGTATCAACATTATTCTTATATATTGCAACTCCTGCAGCTGGAGATGGATTATTTCTTTGAAATTGTGCTATACGTTCGAAATTTGGAATGTCAATCATTGTCTGATTGTCCATCCATGTCTCGCTGAGTAATAAGATACTACATTTCGTAGTGACTGAATCTACTAAATCAAGATTGTGTCTGCGTAAGCTCTGGCAGTTGAGGGTATATAATGAAACTCCTTTCTTATCAGAAATAAAATCTCCGGTGATAACTTGTGCTCTTGTTTGCAACGTATTTAAAGATAATCTTTGAAATTCTTGTACTAAAGATGATGTAGATGTAGCTTGTCGTCGACCATGAGCAAATCGAAATTTTGTTGGATCATCATGAGGCGTAACAATGTACAAACCTTGAATATCAGTAACACGAGAAAGTGAAACATATACCAATTGTTGAGAATGTGTTTTATCATACTCATAAACGATTTAAGGAAACGTACCTCCCTGTGACTTATGTATAGTCATAGCACAAGCCGCAATGAGAGGAAAATGTTTCCGTTTGACAGGAACTATTTTATTACTTGTTAATGAAATATTTGCTGTTCTTAATTCGATTGGTACTGCAAGTTTACTGATGTCAATTTCTGTAGCCAATCTTGCTGCTTTTTTTCTTGATTTCAGTTCAGTTTTCGGCGAATTCGGAAACTCCGACCAAACTCTGTGAACTGCATCTTCCACAAATTCAAGATGAATTAATTTTCCCAATGCACCATTTGCCAAACCGTCTGATACATCTATATTTGTAGTGATAATATAATATTTTTCTTTTACAAAAATAATCTCATAGGGTAGACAACCGGTATCAATGACAGGCAGCTTCTTCAGTTTTTCTTAAAAATCAGTACGTTGATGGTTATGTTCTATTCCAGACAATACGTCATTCGCCGTCGACAATGTTTTCTCTAAAGCTTGTTGTAAAATAAAATTATTGTAACTGTTGACATCATTGTTTTTGAGATATAAACGAACAGCGTGAGGACACAATCGTTGAGCATCAGCTTTCGTAAAAAATCTTTGTTCAAGAAGTTCAATTTCATGTGGTTCTAATACGTCACCATTGCCAATTTTTGTAAGGGTAGAAGAAAATAATAAATTACTTTGTCTCATAACTTGTGTTAGCTGGTAAAATTTTAAAGCACGCCATATAACTGGTCCGACCATTCTCGTTCTAATTGGTTTATATATATATGTTGCTCTTACTGGTGGTAATTGTCGTAGATCTCCAATCAATATGACGACCAAAGCTCCAAAATCGGTATTGTAATTTCCAATAATTTGCTTTAAACGTAAATCTATTTTCGTTAAAAGTTCTGCACTGATCATACTAACTGCGTCAATTATCAATACTCTAACGTATTTGAAAAGAGATCTTTATAATTGTAACAATTCCGATGATAATGGAAGAAAATTCGAAAGTGAAATTTTAAGAGCTGTATGAACTGTTGAACCGTCGATTGCCACGGCAGCTTTTCCGGTTGAAACACATGTTATATAAGCGTTGCAATATCCATCATTGTCGGTGTATCTATTGTAAATTTCCATTATTAATTTAATGACAAACGTCTTACCGCAGCCTACAAAACCAATGAAGAAAATTTGAAAAGGCGATCGATCATCACTTTGAAGACGATAAATAATATGCATCAATAAATCTCGCTGTTCTTTATTGGCTGATCTCATCAGTTCGTGAAATAACTGAGTATCCATCAAATTCTCTCTTCGTTTAGCAATCATACCAAGTTTACAAAGAGAAGCATTTTGCAAATCAACATTAATATTTGATTCTGGATCACGCGCTAATCTATCGTAAGGATCATTTTCAAAGATGACGTTGGCTTCATTTCTTAGTTCTTCTTCGTTCTCTTCGTCTCTGTACATTTGTCTGCAGTACTCTAAAGTTTCTTCAATGTCTAAATTCGATTCGAATTCTTTTCTTCGTTCTAATATCAAGTTTGTATTACCTTCATAAATCTGAATGAATTTATTTTCAGCAAGAACATGGTTATCTTCACTTCTGAAAGGAATGCCCAACAAAACCATTTCTCGTCGATAGTCATTGAAATTATTGCCCATATCGTAATTGCGATATCTTATGACTTTTGGCTTTTTTCCTTAAAAAATATTCACCTTTATTATTTTTGTAATACTTAGAAACAAATTGTGCTAGCGTGACGTCTTCCAATGATTCTGGCCTTTGTTCATACTTGTCGAACCAGTTCTCTTTCCAGATATCAGTGCAATCGTCGTCCATGACATTCAATTCTTTCAATGTTTTTCTTATTCTGTGTCTTTCTGCTGGATAAATTGTAGGTATGTATGCTGCTTGTGATGACATTTCAACTGAGTGTAACACGTCGACATTCATTTTCCTAGTTATTTCAATTATGTCAAAATCAGGATTTTCATCCATAATCTGAATTATTTGGCGTTGTAAATTACTAACGCCTCGATTTGATTTGTTGACATATTCGACCACATAAGCCGCACATGCATATTCATCTTGTATTATCTGGGAATCCATGTTTGATTGTAATATATGAAAAACGAATGGATTAAATGGATTATGCCAAACTTCCGTTGGATCTCGTTTGTAAAATAACTTCGGTCTAGTAATCCCAGCACGTAAAATATTTTTGTAATGTTCATCTGACTCTATATTTTTATGCCTATAAAAATGCTCAAAATCTGTATATACTTCATTTTCTAAATTTTCTCTTATAACGTGGTAATGTTTTTTATACGTTTTGAAATTTTCTTGTGAATAAGCTGGATCTGATTCTTTCATTGGAAGTAATGTACATGTTTCTTTTGATGGCATAAATGGTGCTGAAAATCTACATTGTTTCGGAGCTTCCGGTTCAACATTTTTATAGCACGTAAAAGTATGTTTATGAGTTTGTAGTTTAATATTAATAGATGCCTCTGACGCTGATACGGACACTAATTCATCAATCAACTGGATCACATCAACGCAATTACTTAACAAATCTTTTGGTACATTGTCGAGCCATAACAGTATATGTGCATGCGGACTGCCACGGTGTTGAAATTCTATCCTTTTAAAATAGTCCTTTACTCGGTACTTACCAAAAGGGCTGTGCTTTTTAGATTGCAAAATATGCAATATTCTATTGACTAATTTATTAAAGTAAATGGCACAAGTTACTGCATCCTCGTTGACAAGAGTTGATTTTTGCATGGCAGTCATTGTTGATAAAATTTCGTCTGACACTTCTACTCCATTATTTTTTAACTTGTATAATTTTAGCAAATATGTCCATCCCGTCTCGTTGGCACTGAGAGTCATGAAAGCTATTGGTGCTCTTTTTTGTCGAATTATTGCAAAAAGATCTTTCTTACGATCAGCCCAGTACCACGCTGAATTCGGTATGCAAGACTGTATTTTTTCTTTGGTAACATGTGTTTTTGATCCTATGTGCTTGAAGGCAACAGTGATGCAATCTCTAACTCGCAATCTCATTATTTTTACAGCTAAGTATAAAAGATGCTGTGGATCTGCACCTCGTCTGTCTGTACGCCGAAGCTCGCTCGTAGCTTGCATAAATGGAGTGACATTAACACCTTTATAGTGTCTAAACTGACCACCATATTTAGTGGGAAACGAAAGCTCCTCAGCATGTTCATCAAAAAATATACTAATTGGAACGTGATTTTTACCGGGTGCCATCTGTAATATTTTATCTTCATCCCATAATAAAGTTTGTTGGTTGGCAATAAGATAATCTTCATTTGGTATATTTTCGCTGAAATCGTCCAATAAAAATTCTATATCTTCGACATTATTTAAAAATTGATTATCGATAGTAATATCGTGATGTTTATATAGTGGAGTTGTAACTAAGTATTTTAACCATTCCTTCAATTTAGCCTTACTAACCATACCATGAACGTAGCTGCTTTTATGAATTAATTTCTTTTTTATATGCACATAAAAACAATGATCGTCATCCAGTTGTCCAGGTAGTTGTTTTACCATAGTATTCACGTCAAGAGGAACATTAATGATTTGATCATAAATGCCATACTGACCGTGAACAAGTCTTCGTATTTGCATGAAAGGATCCTTGGTGATATTAGACGTTGCTCTATAAGAGATAATTGTGGCAAGTCACTTGGAATTGTGGAGTATGAAAATCCATTGAACGTTGATAGCGTTGGAATTTTCTGCTTGTCCAATGCTGATTTACATGTAGAACAAATTTTCACAGTATTACCCTCCACATAATTCTACAAAAAATTATACATGATAAATATATAGATATAAAATTTTTTAATAAATATGAACAATGTAGTCTAATAAATACCGGCAATATGACTTTCAAAATGTTTTCGTGATTTGTCGAAGTAGTCTTCAAGTCCTTTTCCCACCAAAGTCTATCGCAAATTTTACACGAGTGACCAAAACTATTTTGTTTAAAGTTATAATGGAAATCTAAATGTGCTCTAGAATGACTGCTATATTTTGTGTAAATAGGAATTGTTGCCTCTGGTAAATCGACACTGCATTGCGTATCATAATCCATTGAAATAACATTATCTTCTTGATCCAATGCAACATCAGGTTCTGGACATTGTGTTGATTGTTGCAAGTATTGTTGAATAACTTCCGCATAAATACCACGATTGCTGTTATTTTGTGGTGAATTATAAGTTTCTATTAACTCTTCGTTAACAGTACTTTTTGGTACATCAGTATTTTTATTTGTACTATCAATGTGAGGCGAAGTATGAATTTCTATTAAATCTTCGTTGACATTATTGTCTTGTGCAGTTGTAGGTTTTTGTTTTTTGTTAAAAAAAATTATAAAAAAATTATTTCAAATTACAATTGATATAATGTAATTCATTAATAAAATTAGTAATGAAGGTAATATAAAAGTATACAAACTTACGTGGGTGGGCCTTCTGCGGTATGAATAACGCGAAAGTCATTTATTTCACTTAGATTTTTCGTACTTTGTTTTATCTTTTTTCGTTCTCGATATTCTTTCATGCGCTGAGCAGCGGTTTTTGTATTTGGATTGACTGATGTAATTTTTGTTTGAGAATTTTGTTGTGATTGTGTTGAACTGAAAAATGAATTGTTAATTGTATCGATTGCAATTATTTATGAAATTGTACTTATTTATGAAAGTAATATATGGTAACATAAAAGTAGATATGATTACCTTTGTGAGCCTTTGTCGTTATCAATATCGGACAAGTTTTGTATTTCACTTAATTTTTGCATATTTCGTTTTCGTTCTCTAGATTCTCTCATGCGCTGCGCAGCTATTTTTGTATTTGTATTTACCGGTGTACATGACATTTGATTTTTTTCTTTCTCTTTTCTCTTTGCATCGTTGAGCGTTTGTTTTTGTTTGTTTAGCCGAAGTACTAGGCTCTTGATTTGCTGACGATTCGTGTTTTTCATGTTTTTTTCGTTGTCTATATTCTCTCATACGCTGCGCATTGGTTGTTATCGATTGACTTGTACTGATAGAAAAATATTAAAGATGAATATGCATATTTTTATTGTCAATATCATTTGTAATACTTACATTTGATAATTTTCATCTTGTTGATTGCTTGATATACTATTATTATCAACTGTATTGTTTTGAGATTGAACCGCACGAATAGTAGACGTAATGAGGCCGGCGTCCACGTAAAGTTTCTTTAGGGAACGCTATTGATGATGGCTCTGCGACAAGAAACTCTATGCAGAGAACGCCCATTCCAGCGATCATGACGGAGTACATGGATGCAGAGCAAGGTTGGGCACCTTCAAATTTAGTGCTCGCGGCGCTCGTGACCCAGGGGGGTAGAGAGCATGCCGAAGACCGAGCGAGGAACCTGGTCGATGCCTTCATCGATGAAATCCTCCCACGGGTGAACCGTAGCGTGAGAGGAGAGGGGGTGGTCTTTAGTCGAGATGGGCGAGCCAGGGGTAAGTCATTTGCCCCGGGTAACCGCTCGGAACGGCGGGGGCACCTCTATAAAGAGACCCAGCGTCTCTGGACGAAGGATAAGACCAGGTTGGCACAGTCTATCTTAGATGATAGACCCGTTGCCATCCGAAGCGATGAACTGCCGAGCAAAGCTGAAGTGGAAACGACATTCGGGAATGTGTTCGAGCGTTCCTCCCCTAGGGACAGCGAGCCGATCACGGACAAACGTGTAGAACCGACTAACATCGTTGGCCCCATCACACCGGCAGATGTGAAGTGGGCCCTTTGGGCTGCCCAATCCACTGCCGCGGGTGCTGATGGGGTAAACATAATGGCGCTCCGCCGAGTGCCGGTCCGTAGATTGGTAGTCCTGAACAATGTTATGCTTCATTATGGGATTTTCCCGAAGCGAATGACAGAGTGCAGGACGATCCTGTTGCCTAAAGGGGGAGATCCCACGAACGCCGACAACTGGCGGTCGATAACCGTTTCCAGTATTCTGGAACGTGTTCTGCACAAGATACTTGCGCAGCGCTTAGCGACGATTACCATCAACAGTCGCCAGGTGGGATTTACTAGGTGCGATGGGGTCCTCATCAACAACCTCTTGCTGCAGACATTGATCAAAAGTCGAAGAGCGGGTTGTAAGCCTTACAATATTGTAACGCTAGACCTTAAAAAGGCCTTCGATACAGTGTCGCAGTACTCGGTTGTGAGGGCCCTCGAAAGATGTAACGTTAATCCCGCTTTCATCCGCTACATCAGTGACGCCTACTTCGGTAGGTCGTCGACGACCATCCAGGTAGGCTTCCATAAGACCAGGCGCATACCTGAAGAGCGGGGTGAAACAAGGGGATCCGTTGTCACCACATCTTTTTAACCTAGTCCTGGACGAGCTGATCTGCTCACTCGAGTCACAGGGGAGAGTAGGACTGCCCGTGACGGGCGACCTTCGCGTCTCAGCGCTGGCCTACGCCGACGATCTGGTGTTGCTGACTGAGACGCCCCAAGACATGAGCGGTAAGTTGGAAACCTGTGCCGCCTTTTTCCAACGGCGAGGCATGGCACTTAACTGTGAGAAGTGTTCTGCGGTGACAGTGAGAGTGCACCGCGGAAACAAACACTTCTACACGGTTACTCGGCCCCTTTTTAAGGTGTCGGGAGTGCCCATCCCGCAGCGTGGACCAACAGACTTGTTCAGATATCTTGGAAGAAGGTACGATGTTGTAGGTCAGTCCCGCCCTTGTATCGACGAGCTTAAGCTTCAGCTCGAAAGGGTACTAAAATCACCCCTGAAGCCACATCAAAAACTTCACCTTGTTTAGCTATATCTAGTACCACGGTATCTGGAACGGCTGCAATGCTTTCAGATATCTTTAAAGATACTGAAGTCAGCCGACCGCCTGATCCGGATGGCGGTCCAGAAGTTGCTCCATTTGAACCGAACTTGTGCGGATGCGCTCATTCATGCACCTGTGCGTGAAGGAGGTTTCGGCGTGCAGTGGCGGAGAAGTAACGTTCCCGCGATAATGCGCCGTAGGGTCGCAACTTTGCGAGCGGCGCACGCTGACCCCTTGGTCAGCGCTGCCTTGAGAACCCCCTACGGAGAGCGTTTGTGGGAACGCCTTCTCTGGTGGACACGCACGACCGGAGGCGCCCGCACCGCGATCGCCAGAGAGTGGGGCGATCGACTGGATCAAGGCTATTCCGGTAACGGGCTTAGGCAGGGTCGCGCCAGCGGGCATTCGGGAGCGTGGATCGACAATCCTCCAGCCCGGCTATCCAACGGCACATTCGTGCGATGCGCCCAACTACGGGGAATTTACTTCCTACTAGGGGGATTCCCTCGAATCCTCCTCCGGAAAGGTTGTGCAGGGCAGGGTGTGCACGGACCGAGTCGTTGTCACACGTTCTGCAAAAGTGTCCATGGGGGCACTGGAGCAGAATACGTAGACACGACGAGGTCGTACAACTTGTTAGGCGGTACGCCGAAGGCCGGGAATGGGTTGTGGAGGTCGAGCAACGAATCCGGTGCTCAACCGGTGAACTTCGAATTTCCGACCTCATATTGTCTAAAGAGAACCGGACGGGGTCTGATCTGCGATGTTGGGATCTCGTGGGAGGGTCCCAACCCTCTTAACGCGGCACACAACATCAAAGTCGCGCATTACAGTCACCCCGGCTTTCTTCAAGCAATCGCTACGCGATATCCGGGCAACACAACAACTGTTGCTCCCCTCATCGTAGGGGCGAGAGGAATATGGCCCGGTTGTAATGATACCATCAGCGACCTGTCGGGGATCATGGGGCGGGAGGTGAGAACAATTATTACCAGTGTTCTCATCGGCAGCCTCAGTATTTACAGCCATCACATGCGGGCAAGTTAATCTACGGAGGACCGTCCTCTGTGTCTAACTGTGCCCTCCGTGTGTTTTGGAGTGCCCCTCTATTACTAATAACTGTGTCAGCGACACCAGTCGCCGTGTCCGCGTCTCATGTTTTATATATGTTACTGCGAGCCGGGATCTGGTCGGACGCACGGTATCTATCTCGTGAATCCTTAACGGTGGGGAAACACCACACCGTGCTTGCAGCGTCCGGGTAGGGGGTCGTTGCTGCTCTGGTTGGTCGGGGGCCTTCCCGCACTTCTGGTCTGCCGAAATAAAGACCGAGCACCGTTTAAGGCGCGCTCTACGGCCGTGATGGAGTCACTTCCCAGCCCCAATCCCGGAGGGGATTAAGCAGGCGTTCGTGGAAGTCCATCAGTTGTCGAGGAAGTATGCTCAAACGATCGCCAGGCGCAAGCGCGGCCCCATATTGATGAGGTCTCGGTTAGGATGATGATCCGCAGGGGGACCAATACTCCCACTTACCGGCGCCCCCTGACTAGCCAAATGCCTCGTCATCTAATTAGTGACGCGCATGAATGGATTAACGAGATTCCCACTGTCCCTACCTACTATCTAGCGAAACCACTGCCAAGGGAACGGGCTTGGAAAAATTAGCGGGGAAAGAAGACCCTGTTGAGCTTGACTCTAGTCTGGCACTGTAAGGAGACATGAGAGGTGTAGCATAAGTGGGAGATGGCAACATCGCCGGTGAAGTACCACTACTTTCATCGTTTCCCTACTTACTCGGTAAGGCGGAACGCGTGCGTCGTTCGTTCTCCGAACGTTCGACTGTCACGGTTTTCTCGAACCAAAGGCACGGAGTGGCGTTCCGAGCATCGGGCCGGCATCCGTTTGCGGAGGCGGTTCGCGTCGTTCGTGCTGCGGGCGTTCGCGCGTTCGGCGTCCCGGGCGTCAACTTACCACCAGCCTGATTCGATCCGAGGACACTGTCAGGAGGGGAGTTTGACTGGGGCGGTACATCTGTCAAAGGATAACGCAGGTGTCCTAAGGGCAGCTCAGCGAGGACAGAAACCTCGCGTAGAGCAAAAGGGCAAAAGCTGGCTTGATCCCGATGTTCAGTACGCATAGGGACTGCGAAAGCACGGCTTATCGATCCTTTTGGCTTGAAGAGTTTTCAGCAAGAGGTGTCAGAAAAGTTACCACAGGGATAACTGACTTGTGGCGGCCAAGCTTTCATAGCGACGTCGCCTTTTGATGAAAAATGACCAAAAGTACACAGGAGATGCCAAATTTCCCGTAGAACACGATCCCGTAGTCCGTTTATCGATATCTAGCAAGGGGAGCTCAGAAAACGCGAAAAACTGCTTTTTTTTCAAAAATCGAATTGCTTCAAATCGTCTCAAAATTTGGGAAAAGACTCTTTGATAGTTGGTCTTTCGAATTTGTATACGCGGGCAGTGATCATTATATATATAAAAAAAAGTTACACGCGTTTTACGCATTTTAGAGGGAATTTTCGGTGATTTTTTCATTATAATCCATGCACTGGCCCTATTCAGTTGGATATTAGTTGGATTTTTTTCTCTCTGAAGGTGTTTTCCTTCTTTTTCAGTCTTTACATTTGAGGCTCATGTATTTATAATTTACCATAGCTTTGTATGGAACTCCTGCTCTAGTTGCCAGAACGTCCTCCTTCAGTCCATGATCATTGCGGAGTATTCCTACTACATTTGAAGGATTTGATTTGCTAAGCCTGGGTAACAACAGCTTCTACCACTCGCTTCATAACCCAATATTCTCGTCAGCAAAAGATCACCTATGGTATGCAGGCGGTATCACAATTTTTCTTGTTGAGGAATCCGTCTCGTTTCACATGGCTCTTTTCCAGCTTCCTAACGGCCCCGTCTGGAATTTTTACAACAATTAAATTTTCACTGGTCACATAGACTTGCAATCCGTACATGTTTACATTTAGATAGTTGTTTTGTGAATCGCACTTTAATTCTTTGCTACCTCTTTGTTCTATGTATCAGAAATTTTACTGAAATTGAAATATGAGTCTGTCCAGTATTGTACGATTCGCTCTTCCTACTGAACCCTCAATATGTGCCATGTCTACTAGTGATATGAACAAAAGAAATTATCGATTTTTACAAGAATTATTAAATGTAGCTAAACGATGACACAGTTCCTTCCACGTCACTTGGTATTCCAGTAGGCCTTTCAAACATCACAAACATCTCTTTCACAATTTTTAAAACAGATGTATCAGTCACACCTTTAACATTACATAAAAATTTGATGAGAGTCGTTACAAATATTGCCAATAGATTGTGCGTGCTAATCTCTACAATGGCAGAATAAATTTAGATTTGGCTTCCAGTGGAATATGAGTCTGGTTATTCGAGTGTTTATTTCATTTAAATTAGGTTAACAAATAGTCAGTATAAAAGAGTGTGTAACATGTTATCAAACTTATTTGTTGAATACAGATCTCGCCTCAGAAGGAACCTTGCGATACAAAAGTGATAAACAATTAGTTATATGTTTCGTTATAATACAGCGACAATAGGTTTTAAAAACCAATAATTTTTTTGGATTCGTGGTAGAATTGTGTCGAAAGCAAAATTACCAGCAAACATTGATGTTTTAAAACATTTTGATGTTGTATTTAATAATGCTTATGTCTTTTTTTAGACAGTTCTGTTAATTTCACCCATTTCAAGTTTATAATAATTGTTTATTCATTACTGGTCAACATTCTTAGAAAAATCCCGCAATTGAGGGATTATTAATTTTTATTAAGGTTTATTAATTTTTATTTTTTCCTTATTTGTCAATTTCTAAGCAACAAATTAATTTATCAACATTTATAAAACGTCATTTTAAAGCTTGTTTCATGTTTTAAATGATTATTACTAGAACTATTTATTGGATGTAAACTTTTGCAGTGGCAGGTAATAATTAAAGCTCGGATTTGTAGGCAGAAAAATTGAAAAATATATACACATATAATATATCTGCCGAAATAGGCAAAATATTTAGACAAATAGGGAAAAAATGCAAAAATATATGCTATGTAGACACAAAATATTCCTTTTTTTCTACACTAGTATATAATAGTTTTTTTTTATCCGAAGAGGGGGGAAATGCGCATCCGCACCTTCAGTGGCCATGCGAGACCGACCGGTGTGTGGGGTTGCACGCCACCTGTACGACCCACTAAAACCCTACCTCTTTTACCTTAACCTCGTCGAGATAACCATCTTGGACCCGCGTTAGCATTACTCAAGATGGCTGTCCTTCGCCTGTATGGCGTCTGTTTTGTTCTTGTTTCGTTCTGAAATTTCTCTTTAGGGATTTCTCACTGTTGTTTCACACCGTTCTCCGAGCTTGTGTGACCTCTTCATTCTTCTTACTTTATCTTATACTACGTATATCGAGAACTGCTGATCCTCATCGTTTTTCTGTGTTATCGTCCCTCTCGATCGGGACAGACTAGACGCGAAAGGTGCTGCCATTCTTCATGTGGTTTGGTCGTCAACTAGTCCATTTTGTTTCTTTATTCGTAAAACCGTTTCTACGAATTCAGCTACGACATCCCAGTTTTCTTCTTTTTTCAGCATCACTTCTACTATGATTTCGGGTGTAAAAAAGCCGATCTTTTCTGTAAGTGCCTGTCTTTGTATGTTCCATTGGTTGCACGTGAACAGTATATTTCTGCATCGTCTACGGCATGTCCGCATGCGAGGCATATAGGGCTTTCTACTTTTCCTTGTTTGAAAAGATAGTAGCGGAAATATTCGTGTTCAGACAGCAACTGTGTTAGATAAAAGTTTATCTCCCCATGATTTCTCTCTATCCAGACTTTCACGTTGGGTATGAGGTGCTTAGTCCATTTGCCTCGATTTTCCGCTTCGTACTTCTGTTGCCACTGTTCCACGGTCCTAGCTCTTTCCTCTTCCGGAATCTTGGCTCTGCAGATACCTTCAGCGTCACTTTCAGCATTTGCGTCTTCTTTCATAGATGGCCTTAGGTTCCAGTGCTAGCAGATCTACTGGGGTGGTTCCCGCAATAACTAGAACTGCCGGTATAATAATAGTAATAATAGTAATAATTTTATACATTTAGTTTATATACATAAATATCATACGTTTATATACATTAGCAGAACAGTATTAATTATTAGTGAATTGGCTAGTAGTAAATTGTGGCTATACAAAATACTTAAGGTACCTAAAAATTAACATCTAGTTACGAACTGTAAAAGAACTACTTTAATTTAAAAACTACACATTATGAATATTGCGATTTAACTTATTATCATCATGTGTATTTCTAAATTGTCCGATTTAAATGTAATGGCAGCATATTTTAATGCGGACAAAATTTGAGAATCTATATTCACGTCACTTGAAAATTCTCCATCCGGAATCTTTGAAACTTTATTTAATAAAATAAAACCTTCATTTTTACATTGCACGTCTTCTAATTTCTTTGAAATTTGTTGACCAACGCTGCCCTTAGTTTTATCAATGTTTAGTTTTAAATTTTCCATTAGTTGAATGGAATCGCTTAAGGGAACTTTACTTTTTTCTAATTTTGTCAAAGTTTCACAAATTATATGAGTTCTTATTTATTACGCTTAAGTTTTGACTTGCTTAAGTTAAGTAATGACAAGTTTAGGAGGCAAAATGGTGTATCAGGTAATGTTTCTTTATCTGTACTCTTAAAGGAGCTGTAACAAAAAAGGATACGCCTCCAGATTTTTATTACACAGTCCCGGATACACCACCAGTTAATGAACTAGTTAATGAATTATTAAATCAAGAGATAAAATATGAATACGAAGAATTTAACCGGAACTATGATAGAAACTCCCAGCTGAATACTTAAATGTAAAAGAAATCGAAAAGACCTTTTTAAAATGGGCAAAGAACATTCGTTAGCACATTGTGCTGCAGCCGATCTAAGAATGGATAAAGGAATCGCAGTAATATTTAAACGAAAATTTTACAATGTGAATAGTTTACTTGATCAACGTCAGGATAAAGGAGGTTTAGCAATATTAGAAGCAGAAGGAACCGATGAAAAGAAAAGATTGATTTATTACCTAAACGAATGTCAATGGAAAAACCCCACCTACAAAACACTTTGGCCATCTTTAAGAAAAATGCGAGATCACGTTATAAATAATAACGTAAAGATATTAGCGATGCCACGTATAGGGGGCTGTCCATAAATTACGTAAAGCGTGAAAGGGGGAGGGGGGTCGGTGAATATCTTACGACACCTTACGTTGGGTGGGGGGGGGGGGGTGTCAAGCGAACTCTTACGTAAGGAGAATTAATCTTGAGTGTTCAAACTTTTCGCGCGTAAAATCTAAATTTGCAGAGCGCCTTGCGCTCTCTTCACTTCCAATAATAAAGCAGTGGCCTTTATTACCCACGTATTTCGCATGTGTACATATTACGTTCTGATCTCGTCTGCGCGCTGTAAAATCTCACATGATCCAAACGGTACGGACTCGCGAGTGTTCCAGATAATATTAGTTTTAGCAGATTTTGTTCTGGAAAAATGTCGGATAAGGGTGACCTTTTTCATAAATTTTACGAATCTCATGTTAGAGTAAAGCCTCAATCGTCAAAAAAAGATATTAAAAAAAAAAGCTGTTGTGGAATGGAAAGACCAAAGCAAAATAGAAGCATTCGAATAATCGAGATTTCAATGAATTTATAGAGAATTCAATCAAAAAATTGAATTGTACTGCAACCCAAACATTGGCGAATAATTCCTTGCTGAAATATTTTGGAAATAAAGTAGGCTGAAAGTTTTGCTACGATAGCGATTTTCATAGCATTTTAGGTTATGTTTACAATTTTCCGATACAAACATTACTTGCTCAGTGATTGATAGTGAATTTTTCTGTTATTTGATAGGACACAAGTAGCTCTTCTTTGAGTATTTCAAGTCAAAATACCGTAGCCACAGTATCTAAAAGTACAGATTCAACGAAAAACCCTGAGTCAAATGAAGCTTTGTCGCAAAATCTAGAGTCAAACATTGTTACGGATAAGAATACCAATTCGGCCAATGAAAATCTATTGAAACGCAAGTACAAAACTCCTGCCCAGGACGAAACGGCTACCAAAATCAGAATATTGGAGAGTCAATTAACTAGTCTCATTATGGCAAAAAATTCCAACATGGCTGGGGAATCGATCGAGACTGATATAAAAAAACACAAAAATGCCCTTGAAGAGGCAAAAAAAATTGAAAAAAAAAATTAACAATGTCGCCCACCAACAAAAATACAGACTAAAGTGCAAAGATAAAATGAAATCGGCCCAGGGAAAACTTTCTGGAAACATTGCCTTAAATAAAACCGGTCCTGGCCGACCAAGTTTGGAGCAAAATCAACCTGATTTGCTCAAAACCATCTGTGATATTGCTATCATTGGGAGTGCAGCACATGACGGTCGACAAACTGAAGAAATAAGAAGCTGTATAACTTTGCAAGATTTAGTTGATAAATTCAAAGAAAAGGGGTTTACTGTAAATAAGAGCGCCCTTTATTTAAGAATACTCCCTAGAAGTTCGAGTTCCATTGAAGGCCGACGTCACGTAAATACAGTGCCAGTTAGATTGTGTAAGCCACAGACTGACCTCCACAAAATTCATTCACACGGACAGTTCTGCACTTCCACGATTAGGAATGTCGACGAATTGGCGTCTTTTTTGGACCCAAAGCAGGTTGCGTACATTTCCCAGGACGACAAAGCCCGGGTACAAATAGGGATAACTGCTGCAAATAAACAAGCCCCTAGATTAATTTGGATTTGGAGTATAGGGTGGGACTACCAGACCATAATTGGGTTGTCGCTGCCAAGCATAAACTGATACCTTCAGTTTATGCTGGCATACACATTCACGCAAATGGGTTTGGTTCGCGGGAGGCCGTTACATATAGTGGTCCCACCTATATCGCTATAAGAAGTGGTAAGTCAAAAATTTCCAGATTGTTAAGTGTGAAAACCCAGAATGCCGTGCAGAATTTCAGAGTGACTTAAAATTAATGTTGCCAAATAGATTTTTCCTCTGTTAGTGAAGCAGGATTCTCAATCAGGCCACCTTCTTGTGGCTGACTCTAAGGATTCATCAGGGAAGGCAAAATTCTTATCATTAGCTTAACGGATGGCAGTGAATATTAGTAGTGAGGAAATGGATAAATTCCCGATTTTGCCCTACGATTTCCACTGTCCAACTGTACAAGCGGATTTAGTGGAACGAATTTGTCCAATATCCACCGGATATTTTGTCCACCGGAAACGAGTCCATCCGCGTGCACGAGTACCAAAAACACAAATTAAGCCCAAGAAATTTATTGCCCGTCGCAAGGGAGAAGTTTAATGTCTCATTTCCAAGAAATCTGAGGACGATACAGAATGGATTGATGATGAAGACGTGGACTGTGATGGAATAGCTGAGACTGACAATGACAATGCCGAATGTACACAAGTGGCAGAATCGATTCCCGTCATTGAATCTGTAGATCAGTGGTTAATGAGTGAATGGATCACTGATTGAAAAATTTAGTCACCTAATTGTATGCCTGAGTTCTAAAAAGTTACAATAGTTATAAAGAAGAGTTTAGTGAGTTAAAAATGTCATTATGTTATTATAAAGAGAGAAATTATCAGAAACTAAAAATAAAATATATTATCTAACCTAGAGAGAAAGAGTTTATTGGAACCAGTTGATAAAAGATTAATTTTATGTGTAATATGAGCGTTTCATAATAAAGTTCAGACTCAATAGACTTGACTAATTGTTTTCTCCTGCCAAACGCCCGCACTCCTATATATGGCCCATTCCAGATGTGTTTCAATACTGAGCAGAATATTTGTTTTCTAAACCTGTCCTAGAATCTGTAAGAAATCTAATAAAATATGGTTATTCCTGGCGCCGAATATATACTTTTAGATTTGCCAGGTTTATTGGAGGATGAAACACATGATGGAGAAAGTGATGAAGATTCCACAAAGAGCGATAAGTGAAACAAAGAAAACCGGACGAGACAAGGACTGAAGACACAAATTGATATGAAAGCCACTACGTCCAATAATATTTTATCACCATCGAAAAATACAAAAAAAGGTAATTTGATATTTTATAACAATCACAAAATTATTTTCAACCCTTAACTTTATTCCCTTTTATTTTGAAAGAATTGGATTGCCGATGTTTACGTTTAATTTTATTAATTATTATGTCACTGTTGTAAATTAGATAACTATTTAACAACAATAGAGTATTTATTTTAAAAAAGCTGAAAGAATTAATCTGCACTGTAAATATGTTCAAAAATATGAATTATCTGAAATAAAATTTATTAGCATAATTTAAATTCAGGGAAGGTTTAGGTAATAATTAAACTTCGATTTTCTCCCAAAACCTTTGTATAGTTTCGTAATCGTAAGAAAATACATCCAAACCATGTCAAACTTTATTGATTAAAACGTTTCATAAAGTATCCTAAATTTCATTTCAATTAAGAATTGAACAAAACATATTTTGTAAGTGTTTGTCAAGAAAGGAAGTACCAACGTTGGACAAAGGAAGAAACAGATGCAATTCTAGATTTCTTTCTTAAGTTAATATCAAAAAAGGCATCGTTCCCAACAGAAAACAATGTGATGAGTGTGCAGCGAAATACCCGGTGCTCTCTACTAGACCGTGGAAAAGTTTAAAATATTGTATAAAATATAAAATTCAAAAATATCCTAAATCAATTAATGTTCCAAAGTAGCTCCTAATTTTGTTTAGATTTCATTTTAGGTTTTTGAGATACTTTAAAATATCTCTGTGAAATATAACTATTTTATATTGAATGTTACTTCAGCAGAAATATTTATTTTATGTATATGATGATACAGAAATATATATCTTATTTAAAATCCTTTAGTGATTCACTCATTAGTGGTACAAAGTTTCGGTTTGATATTTAACGCAGACGCTAAAATCGTGCACGAGTTATCTTTCTAAGAAGATACCTGCCTATGCTGACGTCAGCAAAACATTATTTATCTATTTATACAACTGAGACACGCAGCGGAGCTCTTCAGTCTCACCCGAGCGAGTGAAGTGAACGGACGTGACAACGAGCGAACGAACACATCATTCGAGTGATAAACGACGAAAACAGCGGCATTGAGAGTGGAGAAACCGGCGGCAAGATAGGACGTACGAGCCTACTTGTCCGACGACCTCGTCAGGACGACGTCCTCCAGTACAAGGCGGACAAGAGGAAGAATTCAGAACCGACGTGAACCATGAAAACGACACCATCCAGAACGGCGACCCCACGGGAACACCTACGGAAACATCATACACAATACCGACAACCCACCGCTATGAGGTTCTCTCATCTCATCATCAATGGCGGAATCAAGAATTTCCAAAAATTCCATCAAAACCTTACGAACGACCTGCCGGGAGTGAGATTCCACTTCCTAGGGAAAATAAAAAAAGTACTAACGGAAAACGACAAAATGTACAGACATGCGAGGCAGCTACTCACGAACCAGGGCCTCGAGTATCACACGTACACGCCAAAGGACAGCCGACCAATAAAAATCGTTCTCAAGGTAGCACATTTCCTTGAGAGTGAAGACATTATATCGCAGCTCGCCGAAAAGGAGGTGATACCTCAAAGCTGCGCGAGGCTGAGGACCGCAGGTGAGGATCGAACTTCTAGATCCTTCCTACTTTAATTCCCGGCCGGCACGCAAATTAAAGAAGTCCAGCAGATCCACGAACTTCATAACATCAGGGTGAAGTGGGAGCCGTACCTAAGGAGAAACATTAAGACGCAATGCTACAACTGCCAGAGGTATGGACACGGGACCAATAACTGCGGCTACAAAGAGAGGTGGCTAAAATGCGGCCAGCAACACCACACAAAGGACTGCAAGAAACCAAGGGAGGAGCCAGTCCGGTGCGCCAACTGCGGGGACCAACACACAGCCAATTAATCCGGATGCAGCGCCTACATAGACTACATGACGAGACTGACAGACAAGGTAAGTGCCGAAAAAAACTCACATACACAACCCACACAACCACACACAAACAACGTACAACAACACACATAAATAACCAACATCAAATAACACAATCACGACAATTCCCACAAAAACACTCACAAACACAACCAACAAACGGCTGTATAGCGACGTAACGTCAAACAAACACCACACTCATAACAATCGCGACAACAACCAACAAACTGATTTTCAGACACTAATTCATGAAATAAAAGAACTTGACAACATAATTAACATCAAACACATGATAGACCTCATTAGAACAATAAAAACCAAACTGACACAAGTCACCAACAAACTAGACCAACTCACAATTCTAGCCGAAGTTGCCACACAAATTTAAATGCACACTCACACGCGCACACTTAAACTGATATCGTGGAACAGTAACGGACTGTACAGGAAAAAACATGAACTTGAACACTTACTCGAGCACTATGACATAGACGTTGCTGTAATACAACAAACCAAACTTAACAACAAAAAACCACCAAAATTTCGCAACTATCACATAACAAACCAACCCAACGGAAGCCACTACTTCCTCGCGATATACACTAAAAGAGACCTTAACTACTCGACAACACACACAAATACGACAAACACAGAAACACAAGGAATCACATCCCACAACCACACAATCATAAACTACTATAATTATTTAACCACACCCATTGACACAAAAGAACTAAAACAATTACTAAAACTAGACACACGAACACTAATCCTAGGGGATTTTAACGCAAAACACACAAACTGGAACTGCACTAACACAGACAAAAACGGAAAAACACTCGCTCAATTTCTCGCACGAAATCAAGCGACACCACATTTTCCCAATAACCAACACACACACACACACACACACACACACACACACACACATACCATATAATCACACGACACCCTCCACAATAGACCTCGCCATAACAAATAACTGCAACTTAATCTCAATCACAACACTAAACCACCTAAACTCAGATCATTACCCAGTACTAATAGAACTAGATATCACAAGACCACAACGTAACCCTAAAACCATAAAAACAAACGACTGGGCAGCATATCGCGAGTACTTACGCGAACAGACGACCATTAACAAACACATACATACAACACAATACATAGACGAAGAAGTAGAACAGTTCACAAAACTAATAAACACAGCCATAGAAAAAACAACCAACACACGACTAATAAAAGACTACAAACTCAGACTACCACAACACATAACAGATTTGATAGCAACAAAAAATCGACTCCGCAGACAATATCAACGAACTAGGCTACACCAACTCAAATTAGAATACACACAACTCATACACATTATAAAAACACTAATAGACACACACAAAGCACAAATCTGGGAAGACACACTCAAAACAATAACAAAACACAACAAAACCAAACTCTGGAGAATATCCACAGCACTAAAAAACCAACACAACACACTAAACATTCCCACACTTACTTTAAACAACCAAACCTACAAAACAGACGAACAAAAGTCGAACATTATTGCAAATACCTACCTCAACATACACAAACAAACCGAAACACTATCAGACCGAGCGACTACCCAACAAGTACAACATTAGTAACAAACTTTCTCACCGACACACACAACACACCCAACGACCAACTCACTGATCCGAAAGAAATCAAAAACATTATCAAAAACCTACCGAATAAAAAAGCACCCGGACACGACTCGATCACAAACTTAGCCCTCAAAAACATGCCTCAAAAAACTATCGTCAAACTATATTATATCCTAAACGCCTGCCTCAAATTCCAATATTTTCCCAAAGATTTCAAGCATGCCATAGTCCTACCATTTAAAAAGCCACACAAAAATCCTAAAGCACAACGACACACTAATACCAGAACAGTTCGGTTTCAGACAAAAACACAGTACGATATTACAACTAGCCAAACTAACAGACACCATTACGACAAACTACAACACCAACCAATCAACAACAGTACTTACACTCGACATAGAAAAGGCCTTCGATACAGTTTGGCACGAAGGTCTAATCTACAAACTCATAACACAAAACATCCCACACTATCTAATACACATCACACAGTCATTCATAACGAACAGATATTACCAAGTACGAATAAACAACACAGACTCCAATTCCATACTCATCTCAGCCGGCGTGCCGCAAGGGGCAGTGTTATCTCCAACACTCTTCTCACTATATATTAACGACATCCCAAAACACCCACAAACAAAAATAGCACTATTTGCTGACGACACCGCACTCATTGCCACTTCATGGCAAAAAACACACAACATAAAATACCTCCAACGACACATAGACATACTACAACACTACTATCACAAATGGAAAATAAAAATAAACACAGACAAAACCAAAATCACGCACTTCACTAAAAACAAAGACAGACCGAAAAAACATCACACAATAAACGGACACCAGATCGAAGACTCGCCTAGTTTAAAATACCTAGGCATACAACTCGACGCAAAACTCAACTTCAACGAACACATACACACGATAAAAAACAAAACCAAGCAAACCATCCACGTACTCAGACCCATCCTAAATCCCAAAACCCCATCCCGACTGAAATCAAAATACATGCCTACAAAACACTAATCAGACCCATCATCACATACGCCGCATCCATATTCAGCAACATAAACAACACACAATACAAAGCAATAGACACTCCAAAACAAAGCACTAAGACTTATTACAAATAAACCGCGGACAGCGACAACACAAGAACTACACGAAAACACCAACCTCAAATCATTAAAACAATACATAAACGACATGACAATAAAATTCTACACAACTACAACAAAACAAAACACAACTACAAAACAGTTAGGAGAACTAACACACGAAAATGCACCAATGAAACTCAAACACAAACTTACACACCACATATTATTGAACCAAAACAAATCATAACACACATTTAAAACATAACACCCACAGGCACAAACACAACACCACCAAACTACTAAACCCAACAGGTTTTTGTCGGCACTTGCTGTAAACTTTTTCCCTGTATATCTAATGTAAGGATTAAGCAAAGAGATTAAGACAACATTATATATTATACCAAGCTATAAAACGTAGATCGTAGGAATAGCTTAGAAACTTAGGAATATAACACATATATATATATATATATATATATATATATATATATATATATATATATATATATATATATATATATAGTAATATAAAGGTTTTACACAGCGGAGCTCAGTCTTTAATTCGCTTTTGTCTGAGTAACATCTATGTAACCTTTATTTGTAAAATAAACTTTTTTTAAAAAAACAATTCGGAGTATCGAAAACATAATTGGCGCAGTCAGTAGAATAGTTCGGGACCATTCGAATCGATCGGGTAAGTTTTCGTATCAACGATTTACCGGACTATCGAACTTGGTGATTGGTGAATTGGAGGTGATTGTGCGGAATCTATCGAAGAACGGCATTCATCCCATCAACCCGTCATCGAAATATGGGACCAGGATCGCTCAGATTTGCAAGGTGTGTCGACCTGGCTAGGACCCAAATCGCCTTCCCGGACGAGACCCTTATAG
Organism: Cryptocephalus primarius; assembly: GCA_963576515.1. NCBI lineage: Eukaryota > Metazoa > Arthropoda > Insecta > Coleoptera > Chrysomelidae > Cryptocephalus > Cryptocephalus primarius. The sequence continues at coordinate 1,795,470 of OY754956.1, read as the reverse complement.
TACCTAGGTGAAACGATGCTCAGAGTTGCCATAATATTACTGTAAGTGCAATTTATTTATGTCTTTGGAAAATTTTTCGGATCTTTACGCAAGTTTAGAAGAAGTTTTGACCTCAGTCGTCCCCGCGGATCAAGATATTCCTCAAGAAACTCCCAATCCCACCCCTAAATTAACCTTAAGACCTCCTATCTTAAACACCACCCAAAATCCACCAAACATGAATCAATTCAAACCAGCATATCTTAATTGTGTGCCAGAATTTAATGGTAATCCGAATGATTTAAATAGATTTTTATCCGTAAGTGAAACCATAATTAATCAATTTTACGATACGAATTTTTACGATTTTTCGAACATATACTTACTCAATTCAATCATTTCTAAACTAGGCGGTAATGCAAAAGCCGTACTAAACAATCAAGGTGCCAGTAATTGGACTGAACTAAAAGATCTATTAACCATTAACTTTTCTGATCAAAGAGACGAAGTTTGTCTTAATAGAGATTTAATTATGCTTAGGCAAATGGCCAATGAAAACGCTCAAAGATTTTACAAGAGAGTATTACGTATCCTCAATTTGTTTTGTAGTTATATAGACGTACATGAAACTACGACGGAAGGAAAAGCAGTTAAGAGAACGCTGTACCAAAACTTAGCTCTGAAAACTTTCTTAGCGGGCCTCCGCGAACCGTTAGGTACTGTAATACGTTGGATGAAACCAGGGAATCTTAGTCAAGCCCTTCAACTTGTTTCCCAAGAAGAGAATGTACGCTATTTTCAAAATGACTCCAATAGGAACACCATAACTAAACCTCAGTTTCACAGACCACCGTTTCGTCCTAATTCTCAATCCCAACCATTAGCCCCACCGTTTCAAAGACTAACAAATTTCAATGCTCACACCCCGAACAACTTTTTCAGAGTCCAAAATACTTTCCCATCCCAGCCCATCCCAATTCGTCCAAGGACAGATTTACCACCCCCACATTTCCCGAGAAACTCTCAAGTTTTCAAACAAAACCCACAACCCCAAAGCAACCAAAATGTTTTTAAACCAAACCCTAACAAAACGTTTCCCAAACCGAATCCTATGAGCATTTCGACTCAAAATACTTACAAACCACTTCGAGCTAATAATGCTTTTGCACCAACCTCAGGACCCCCAAATTTTACTTTTGAAGAACTTTATAATACAGAAGTAGATCCATACTACGCATACGACGAAAATTCGTACGAAAATTATTCCGATAATTACGGAAACGATAATCTCGCTCAAGGAACTTCTAACACATATTATGACATTAACACTAATCCAGTTGATTCCGAAACCGACAATTCCATCCCGGCTGAAAATTTTTCACAGGAGCCTCTTTCGGACGTCAACCCCTAACATTTAAAACATTCTCACTCAATCTCTCGGAATCTAACGAGTTGCCCTATATAATAATACCAGAATACAATCTCAAATTGTTAATAGACTCAGGTTCGACTAAATCATTTATCGACCCTAACTTAGCTTTCAGACTTTTCCCAAATCTAATTAAAAATGAACCATTCGTAGTTTCGACCGTATTCCAAAAATCAGTTCACAAATTCAGCACCGAAATACCTATACCGAAATTATTTAGCACACCCGGTAAAATAAAATTTTATCTGTTTAAATTCCATGATGTATTTGACGGTCTTCTTGGCCTCGACAACGTGAAATATCTCCAAGCCAACTTAGATTCCAAAAAGCATCTACTCGTTACACCACGTTCTAGGATTAGATTAAATTACCATAAAGTGAAAAGCTCAGCAAACACCCATAACGTAACAGTTTCTCCTCGTGTAGAACAAGTCATAAAAATTAAAACATCAGTACGACATGGTGATATTATTATCCCACAAACAAAGATTCACAACTGCGAAATTCCAGAAAGCCTAAGCATAGTGTATACAATAATAAGTGTAGTCACTCTCCGAATTGCCGAAAACCATCACCTCTTGTCATCTCTACCCCCTCACCCAGACGGATTACTTGCCGAGCAAGAGAAGCTTGTGGTCATTTTATACACGGTGTCTTCGCGTAAGGTTATACACGGTGCGACAAACGCACCGTCAACGACCAACGCTAAATTTACTGGAAAAAAGTATTTTTTTGCAGCACAAGAAATCGTCATCGTGGAAACAAAAATTAGTTTTAGCCATTGAAACTTCTGACTAACGAAATTTACAAACTGCAGAAGGTAACGCACTTGTATATGTCGGTGGATACTTTTTACGTAAGTGTATTTTAAAACACTCATGTGACATTTGTGTCAATTAGAGCAGCAATAAAAAATCCGATAGAAATACCAAATTTTGCGAGCTAAAGAAATATAAAGGCAGTCATAGTGGGATATTTGGAGGTTTAAACGTCCCTCCAATTGATTTTATTAATTGTTTAGTAGCATAAGAAGAAATTTTTACATCCAAATTCAACGACCTCTGTATACATGAGGGCGTAGGAACGGCATTGTTAAATCTATTTAAAAATGTAAAATTTTCACACCCATGTCCCAATTTCGCTCATATTTATTTTATTTCTCTATACACAAGATTAAGAACCTAGTATACATTAAAGTTTGCAAATAGAGAAATAAAATATCAAAAAATAATAAAGAAAACACTAAATTAAGTGTATTAAAAAAACATGTAAAAACTGGAGTAAGTACTTGCAAATACACAATAAACTTGTACTTCTTTATATTTATACCTAATAGGATCATTACGTATGTACTTATATCTTGGTTGCTATTATGTGTTATCTTAGCAATGAAATATATGTATCTCTAAGTACTTCGTCTGTTTTAGGGTGTACCTACTACGCAAACCTTTTTCAAGTCCTGCAAATGATTTCATTCCTTATCCTTAACAATTCGCAAACAGCAATTACTTCAAGAAGTACTGATAAATTTCTGATTACAATTGTTTATGGTATACTTCGGCCTTATACGTTTGTAAATAATCTTGCGCCGACAAAATTTCAACTAGTCTGAATCTTGGAATAACTTTTTGTCCGCTACTCGTATGTCGACGATTTAATGAAATTATCGATTTCACAGTCGCTTTACCCCCGTACATTGCGGTTTCGGATCCTTTACGGGGACTATAAAACGATTTATGATAGGTAGCAAAAAATGCCTGTTTTTCGAGGAGATCAAAGTAGTGACTCGACTAGATGTATGTATAGACTATGGCCTAAGTATCGCTAAGAACGGAGAAGCGCTGACGACGATATTAAACAACTCTGAAGAGATAATCACACTCGACCTCGGTGAACCGCTGACCGTAGAAAAATTTAACGAAAACGACATTTATAATACTGACCTACACAATATTACGACACACTCTAACCCACAATTAGACCTGACAAAAATCAGAACTGACCATCTCAATAGCGAAGAACAATCTCAGATATTAGCCCTCTGTAAACGGTATTTAGATATCTTTTATCAGGAAGATATGCCACTATCTTTCACTAACAAAATTAAACACCAAATTAAAACCATCGATGAAACGCCGATCTACAGTACCTAATTATTATATCCAAAGCTCCGGGAATTTTTTCAAACAGACCGATTAACTCGGCTCATAAGGGTCGTAGAAAATTTTCTATTGTTTCAAATTCGTGTAAAATTGCCATATTTTCCAATATGCTGGCAGAATTTCTCTATTGTGCAATGCGACGGAATTATTCCATTTATTCATCGGATCAAAAATCTACCCTTTTCAACACTGTGTTAACAGTAATCGTAGTTAACTTTTTGATCTCCCCATAATTTGGTTTGGTAGTATAAGAGTGTCCGTCTTCAGTTGGGTATGGCGAAAATAACCGAAAATAAGTGTCGTATTTGCTATAGTATAACATTGCAAAGATACGAGTAAGGCTCTGGAATAAACAAATTTAATTTTGCGAGAAAATATTTTACGAATCCGGGATACGGGAGTACTTTTGTATGGGGAGGCATAATAGCATCGATAGCTTCTACCTGTCTCAGACGTATGCCAAAATTCCGAAACACTTGATAAGAGACAACGCCAACTGTTTAATCTTATTCAAACAGGACGATTTGAATTTGAAACATGTGTACATGGATCACGTGGGAGCCGATATGAGTTTTGAGAATTTCAAAAGTATGTGTGCTTTCTGCCGGCGCGAACCTTTCGGGTTCTTGATGATTTCCAAAGATGAACGCTCGGACGGTGGTCGATACAGAAAGGGATTTGATCGTTTCATTTTGAATCATATATAGCTTTATGGTACCCCTCATTTCACAACAGTGTCTGTGTGAAAACGGTTAAAAGTGGTTCAGGAGCGGTTAAAAGCGGTTCAGAAGCGGTTAACGGAGCGGTTGCCATACCCGTTCAATTCCTCTTACCCCCTACTATCGAGTTGAAAAAATGAACTCTCGGGAAAAGAAACTAAAACGACGACTCATTCAAAAGAGGAGAATCGTCAAGAGAAAATTGGAACAATTGAGGCATGGGGAATATGTCCATGAAAATATGTTCAATCCCATAACGAAACATTTGAAGAATATTGAAAATATTTTTCAAACTACAAAAACAAAAGCAGACGGAGTGGAAAGTGGAACAGATTGTTAAACCGAAACCTCGTGAACTCACACGACTCTTAGAGGCCAGAGATGTTACTTACGAGGGAGAAACTCCAAAAATCCCCCGAAGGCTCTCTCGAGAACTACCGACATCAGCGTCACCGCAACTATTAGATTATGGAGGTGATAATGCTGATGATGATGATGAGGATGATGGTTTAAGTGAGGAGAAACAATCCATTTTACAAAACATTAAATCTGAAGATGTTGAACCTGAAGGAGGAGGAGAGGAGGGGTTTTCTATCGCCCCGAGATTTGAGGATATATCCTCAAATAGCTGAGCTAGCTATAGCTGAGAAATCGTATTCAGACTATTTGGAACAATACGATCCCTTACCAAGGAAATACATACGTGAATTATATGAGGACGGAGGTAATAGAGAGCACGATAGTAAATATGGCATTAGATTGGACACCTTAACGGAAAAGTTGAAAATTGGTGATTCGACGGTACATATAAATGATAGTGATATCATCGTTAAAAATAGAAGCTGTAAGGGGACACCGGGGTTGTATGAATTGTTATTTAGAAAATCACCGATCAACTTTTCCGCTGAAGATAAGCGAAACTATCAAAAAATAGTGATCAGTACGAACGCTGCTCGACGTTATTACCAACCGAACAGACAAATCGAAGGGAGTAAATTGAAAAAATATAAAACTATAATTGCTCCTGGTAAAGGTATATTTAATGAGGTTAACCAAAGCGGTAAGATCGATTATGAGTATTGGGACGATCCCAATGAATTAGTATCGAAATTACGTCTATTATTAGCATCACAATCTGCACACCGGTCACACGAACGAAATAAATTCCATTATTGAGGAATTGCGAGAAGCCAACGTAATCGCTTAGGAATGACCACTGACACGAAAAGGCAGGTAGTCGACGAAATCCACAAACCAGCTAGATTTATTTCAAGAGACGTAGAGTAATCCTTGAATCTTTTAAAGATTTATTTCAAGCAGATCTCGTCGATATGATACAATACTCTCGAGAAAATGGAGGTTATAAACATATATTGGTGGTAATCAATTGTTTCTCAAAGTACCTTTGGGCCCTACCTTTGAAAAACAAATCTGGCGAAGAAGTATCTAAAGCGATGGAAAAAATACTAAAAGAACAAACCCCCGTAAATCTACAAACTGATGCTGGTAAGGAATTTTTTAATTCGGAATTTAAAAAACTGATGAAGAAATATAAGGTTAACCACTATAATGTTTATAGTGAGAAAAAGGCGTCGATAGTCGAACGAGTGAATAGAACTTTGAAAACTTTGATGTGGAAAGAATTTAGTTTACGAGGTAGTTACAAGTGGTTGGAATTGTTACCGAATCTCGTGGAAAAATACAATAACACCTATCACCGTACCATTAAAATGAAACCTGCAGATGTAACCATAAAAGATGAAAAAAAGTTACTGAACACCGTCTATAGTCACATCAAAACCGTCAATTTGAACGAGAAAAAATTTCAAGTTGGAGATCATGTTAGAATTTCCAAAGTTCGAGGTGTGTTCGATAAACACTACCAACCTAATTGGTCCACTGAAATTTTTACCATACGAAAATTGCAATTAACCAACCCCATTACGTATTTACTAGCGGAAGAGAAAAATAAAGAGATATTAGGATCGTTCTACAACGAACAACTACAAAAAGTAAAATATCCTGACGTATTTTTAGTTCAAAAGGTTATCAAACGAAAAGGTAACAAAATTCTTGTGAATGGTTGGGCTTTGACGATAAACACAACAGTTGGATCGATAAAAAGGATATCGTTTACTTTCGTCGTCTAGTGTCATTTACACAACCAAGCAATCAACACCTCCTCCTCCTCCACTCGAACAATGATTGTCAAGGTTTCCAGTATGGTGATAGCGCTTTCCTGTGTAAGGAGATAGCCATAGTGAATGTGACTAGAGAAGAATACATTCATAAATTTTTTACGATGCCTATGCCGTTGAATTTGTGCAGTGCGAATTTTCGTAAACAGGTAGAATGGCTAACGAAATATTTACATGGGCTCCAGTGGGACACACATTATTGGATAGAACCGCATGATGTGCTGGAATATGAACAAATATCTTCGTTCCTGTGGGCTTCCGTTCCACATAACGCCACCGTTTACGTTAGGGGTTCACAGAAGAAGGAATGGCTGAGGAAACTGATGTCGAATGATATAGTCGACCTCGCAGCCGACAGCGACCAACGATCGACGTTTGAAGAAATGAAAAAACTTTTTAAATCTTATCATTGTATGTTACACGAAAACAACAACGTGAATTGTAGTGTTGAAAATGCTTGGTTCATAAAAAAATGGTTAATTTTTTTTTATCGAAAATAAATAGTAAAACTACACTTTATGCATTTTCATTCCCCTCCCCACCACCTCCATATATATAAAGTCTAAAACGATCTTGTCTCAACCCAGAATATGTCTTCTCGATTCACCAACATCTTTAGCGAGAACACAGAAAAACTCTATTTATTAAATCGCGATTTAAGCTGCGAAGCTCCGTGTGAGTGGTGTTACTTTCGTAAACTTCGCGACGTGCAAGTTCCCTGCCAATGGTTAAAAACTTTGGACTATTGTTTTTGGCGAGATTTCGATAAGAAGAAGGGCACTTTGTCGCTCAGGAAGTTTTTAAAGGAATGTCAACGGAGGTTATGTCACGATCGTTTCGCCAGATTGTTAATTGAGCTGGAGATACCTCGACACTTTCTTTACACCATCGGCAATTGTAAAGGTCACGAAAAAGTTGGAGAAGACGTGGTAGGATAATTTCATACGAAAAATGGCCTCAAAAGCTTCTTGGAACGATACGAGGACATTCTGTTAGACGAACATAGAACGGAATTTCGACGATACATAAAATACGATCTCAAAATGGTAGGCTACGACGACGGCTGGGGGAAGCGAATCTATAAACTTATGAATTTGTATAGAAGAATTACATCCAAATAAACTTTTTATCTTTAATTTTTTTTATTTCCTTATCTATAGACAAGTTTAGACAAGAAAGTTTTCGAACGGTATGTATAAAACATTTCTATTTTTGGTTCTAGCTTCATTTCATTTCACGATGCCTATAGAAGTACTATATGTTTGTCCTTTGTGTAAGGGTTAGACCAAGGCACGTTACCGCATTTGCGACATTTGTATATATAAAAAAGCAATGAAGGAATTATCACGTAACAAACATCCCCCAATGTAATCGAGGGAAACTGAGTATAAATCCATCCGCACCTTCAAATTTTATCATTCTGTACGGAATATTCCAAGCGATCACATCAACAAAAATGTTTAATCTCATTCTACTGCTCTGTGTTGCAATTACAACCATCGATACTGCGTGGGGAGGTACATCAGCTGATTACGTCTTCATCAGTACACCTTATCCGATCGGAAATGGAAAATTTGTCTTATTGGAGAAACGTAGAGATGCCCTTATCATAAATGAATATCCAGCGTTGTATTCAGAACAATCACTTCCCAAGTATGCCGAAATTATGTGTCAACATGGAGAGGAGGAGGACCGACAGTACCTTTGTGGATATGTTATTGGATCACATAAAAATTATTATCCCATTGTTCCATTTAAAAGTGAACTAATGTGTGGCCACCATAACATACGACAACTGGCGACGAAGAATGAAACCATAATCTACAATCAATATTGGTGGAAAACTATTGAAGATTTCTACGCTGATATTGAGAAATCGTCCATTATTCAAATGTATGCTTTATCAAATGAAATATGTTTCGTTTATCGTTTAGATGAATAATTTTGTACAAAAATTATTATTATCCACCTTGTATAAATCGAATTTCGTATATTCATTATCTAAATAAACACGTTATCTCCAATTTACTTCGCGTTTTATTTCTTATCTCATCCGACGACGAAAACATCAATTGCGTTATCTCCAATGTGTTTTCCGTTTCTTATCTCTTGTTCATATACACATGAATAAAGTCATTTAAACGTGTCGGATTAGCTACGGTGTTAATGTTTAGGATCCCGAACAGACGGACGGGGGTTCTTGGCACACACCCCGATGCGGAAATTTTTCCAGTTACAAAGTGCCAAAAGGGCACTAACAAAAATTCACAAAATTCAATTTTGCCTTTTTTAGGCCCATCTGGCAAAGTGCCAAAAGGGCACTATTGATCAACCCTTAGCGATAGGGGTGGTTTGCACCCCCGTGACTAGGGGTGAGTGGCGGCTTGACACCGCTCAGATAAATGTCATCAACCAGCTCAGGTATCAACCCGCCCAGGTGCTGGCACAACTGAGCACCCTCTTCTGGCGCTGTCTTCGTAACTGCGTGACTCAGCGAAAACACTGCATATCGCTTATCTTAATTAAAATCTCAAAAATAATTAGCATTGACGGTCACTTCTTGCAAACTAATTACAAGAAGCATGACTCAGCACAAAATACCCCCTCGCACACGTTCACGATGATCGCTCCGGAGGACCACCGCCGTCCTCCATATCCACTCGTGAGGGTCCAAAGGTCAATTTGTCATGGGACCACGTTAGTTATACTACTAATGGCTTATCAATTTCCTGTCGGCCGGATAACATTTCAAACCGGAAGTCACGTTTACACAGCGCCATCTTTGTTTCGTGACGTCACTTCCTGGAGTGAAACCGGCTTAGTTCATCTACTTAAATTTTATACAAATTATATAGTTCTGTTGATTTTGTTATTTACTGAAGGGTTTATTTTTTTCAAAAAATTTGTTCATTTATTTTTGTTGCGTACTTAATGTTATTATTCTATGTATATAAACAAAAACCAATTGGGTTTTTTTTTCAATACACGAAGTTCATGTTGTATAAGTGTATAAGTATAAGCGTAAAACGGTATAATATTACAATATTTGGTTATTGTATTGTTTCTACACTTATATTTTGTTGAGGAATAACTATTTTTAATTTTAATTAAGAATGAGAGAGAGATATGCGATTTGAGATTCACACCACAATTTAGATCAGTGCCAGAGCACCAGGTGGAGCATACGTCGCCACCTGATGCCATTCAAAATACAAGGAGTTTACATTTTTCTAACCTAAATGTTCTGTGCCGTAGAGAGAAGGTCGTAGAGTTAGAACCGAACCATCAACCTTGAGAGAAGACTACGAAAACCTATTAATAGAGGTACACACTATCACCAAATAACCATCTCCATATAACCAACCTATCCCCAGACCTTGCTTAAATAACTCATAAGATCTTAACTTACAAATTACACGTGGCCGTGAGCGATGACTAAAAACGGGGATGCAAGAGGTGGATCTGATCCACCTCCAGATCCACAGAATACAATAAACGAACAGGCCACCCAAAACATGACACAAAAAAGACAAAAACTGCAACAAGACGAGACTATAACACAACCCAAAATATACACAAACATTCCATATACTATATACGATAAGGGACCATATGAGGTTTATATCGAACGTAAAGGAAGACTCATTGTCGGAAATTGCAGCCCACTAAAATTAGCAAAATTATTTACGACCTAAAAATAGATCACAACGATAGGGTGGAAAAGAAGGGGAGAATCGCAGTCAGTTTGACTCTTAGCAATCCAAATTACGCCAACAACATAATCAATAATGAACAAATCAAACAACACTACCTAATAGCATATATACCAAGCCACAAAACCACATGTAAACAAGTCATCAAAGGAGTAGACGTAGAATACACAGACGAAGAAATTATTAAAGGCACTGAAATACCAAATTTCAATTACATACATAAGAAGACTCACTATCAAAGTAAGTAGTAATGAAATAAAATACATCAGATCAACAACAGTGCGGGAAACATATTGCCAAAAGAAATACTACCATTTAGAATGACTCACCGAGTTACACCCTTTATACTACCAATTATATTGTGCAATAACTGCCTTAGATATGGCCACATAAAGGAACAGTGCAAATCAACAACAAATAAATGCACAACATGCACAAAGCCATTGCATCAAGGATACTGCAAAAAGTACTGCCACTATTGCAAGAATAACGAGTATGACACGACAAGTAGAGTATGCGAGGCGCGAAAAAGGCTGTAACGTTACCTTTGCCATGGCGATAATACCCACAACATGAGCTCGGTGTACGTTTATTTCTGGACTAGAAAGATATGGAACCCACCATGATTAGGGAATCTAGTCCCTTAGGGGATATTATCTTAGGTTAACGAATGTCACCCTATTTAGAATTATGTTCCTGGGCTACAAGTCAACAACACCCTCAAGAATACTCCTGTAACTTGGTTATGTGCCCTTTAATTTAAATCAAATATTGGAGGATAAGGGAGTAATCTAGTCCCTTAGGGGGATATTATCTTAGGTTATCGAATGTCACCCTCTTTAGAATTATGTTCCTGGGCTATATGTCAACAACAGCCTCTAAAATACCCCTGGAACTTGGTTAAGTGGCCTTTAATTTAAATCAAATATTGGAGGATAAGGGAGTAATCTAGGAGCTGTTAGGGTGGACAATATCGTTCGGGGGGATTAGTTACACGTGGAACAGAATCGGAAGATCCGGTTGTTTGAGCCGCGACAGGCGTATTTTACATTTCATGAACTTAACCTTTCTTATTATCTCATGTGTAACATCGTATTAACAGAGTTCGCGGGGACGAATCATTATCACCAGGGAAGGGACAACGTGTCATTGCGCGTACTAAGAACCTTTCTCTTCTTCCTTCTTTCCATTCCTTCTCACGGAATTAGGTATTAGGGTGAGGTTAGGAATATGATAACACGCAACGGGGGGAGTCAATGGGAAGTAACATGACATCGAAGGAATGGTGTCCGAAGTTTTCAGTATGAAAGGGCAAATCGGGAAATGCCAGTATGAGTAAATTCCTGCTGATTACCCTACCTTGAGGATATGCAACCAGTTAATTTTACTTAACGTTTTGATCACGTGAGCGGGCTAAAATGAGACACAATTATGGTGCTAGCTCTTTCTATTTAGTACCGAACCGTCCACCCCTAGAAATTTACAGTTGGCAACAGAGTTTGCCTCCAATTTTTTGCGGGAAATACCGAGAAAAAGATATATAAGGTGCGCGAGGTGTCCAGTCGCTTTCTTTTCGCTCTTATCTGCTCGTCTCTTCACTTCTCTTCGCTCCTTCGCACTGTTGACACTCTTACGGTCTTCGACCGTGAAAATCTACCCTCTGTGATTTTGGGTAAGTCGTGATTCGCTCCGTTGTTTCGGCCGTGGCAGAAATTCTGTAAGTTTGGGTGTGCCAAGCTGCCGCTGGACTTGGAAGGTAGAGACTTCTTCGCTGTCTGTGGGTCGCGGTCCGTCGCCGGTGTTCGGCGGTGTCGCGTGCCGTGTGGTTGTCCGTGTTCCATCGGTCACGTGAGGTTCCGACGAAACGACGTTATAAGATACGCCGTTAACTGTGACCACAGCTCGGAACCTTGTCGGCTTGGGGAACCCGATTTAATTAACGTGATTCCCTTTCCAATGTCCCAAAATAGGTCAAATCTCTATTCCTATAACCACCCTAAATATCCTTGTCTATTGTTGAGTACAAGAAATGTTCACTAGGCAAGAATGCATGACCTGTCACAATGTGAGAGTCACTGATGAGGACTACATCTGCAACAACACCTAAACGAGTGGAACACAAGAGTAACCCCATTGCGAAGTGGCACTACTGACCTCCATAATAAAAAAATTCCCGATGATTGTAACACCGATACTACTAAGACAAACTTCGAAGTATGGCATCCCGTCATGACGAACTCGCAGAACTTCGTACTTTCGAATCCAGTTCAATTCACCCTAACGTGTGAACAAATGTAGATCGAGGACATAAAAATCGACAGCACAGGCATTCTTAAGCTAAACTCAGGATGCAAGGGCTACACACAAACAACAGCGTTAGAATGATTAGTCACATCGAAATCCAACATATCACAAGAAATTATAACATAATCTTGGACGACTGCTGCCTCGTCAACGAAAAAGTGTTAAACATCACACCAATTCAATTCCAGCCAGTCAAAATTTCTCGCATCAAATTAGACGAATGGAAGTACGCTAACCACCGGGACCTAACCTACGGGAAAAGGTCAAAGCGGAACCAAATAAACCTTTCAAAACAAATCGGTAGACGATGGTGTTCATCACTATGGTCCCTATTGATCACTAATGGGTTCCATTGCGGGAATGGTACTATTATACAATTTATTAAAATGGTGTGGATTTCTAAAATTATTTAAATCCTAATTGTGTTTCACCAAATCATCGAGCCGGCAAAAAGTCCTGTTGTATAAAACTATTCAACTTTCCTATTACCAGATCGCAACTCTCAGAAATTCTAGAAGGACGAGCAGAAGAAGGCCAACCCAGACACTACACTGAGCCCTTCAATCGAAGCCTGGTTTCTGGCAGAAAAAGCGTAAGAAGTCGTAGCATCTGAATGGAATAGTGTTTGTGAAGTGTCCAACGTGAAGTGCTGATTACTTTTCGGTATTGCTCTAAACCAAAAAAGTTGTGCATCTGTGACACTTCGATGGCACCTAAACGTTGGTAAGGGGGTCATGAGTGAAGACATCACTTCTTGGTGTACAAGAAGTGGTCGACAATACCAAAGGGTGTAGAAAGTTTGGCGGATGCTCTGGTTTGTTCGCTTAAGAAGTGATCGTTAACATCAGAGGCTTTAATGACATCATATTTTTAGTTTGACAGTGATGTATCTCAAGAATTTGTTGCTGGAAAAAATACTAATATTGAATATACACCTACTCTTACTTTCAATGAATATGTAGATTTAGAATTATTCGGTGAACCAATTGTATATATACCACCAGACGATGACTTACCTGATAGTCCAGAGATATATATTCCGGAAAAACCAATAATAGAACATCCAAAACCTGTAAAAATACCTGACATAAATATAAAGGAATACACTATAATGAAAAAACCACAAAAAAAAATTTGGCTATAATACCAGAACACCCACATGTAGGTCCTGGAAATCCCATAAGGGCCTATGGAGAAAGTCCTATAGATAACATAGCAAGAAAACATGATTTGGCATATAGTAATGCTATAAATCCTTTTGATGTAATTAAAGCTGATGAAGAATTTTTAGAATCAATGAAAAATACTTCTCCAACTACATTTTGGCAGTATATGGCTAAAGGACTAGGAACTGCAGGTATATGTACAAAATATTGATTTGAAAGAAAATTTGGACTTTTGTATCCTACATTTAATTCGTCTCAATTAGAAGAATTACGTAAAGACAACACCATTTCCGAAGCAATCTCAGCGAACAACTAAACTACTGGAACTAGTGCATTCCGACGTATGCGGACCGATGCGAGTCGAATCACTCAAAGGAGCACGGTACTTCATCGAGTTCATCGACGACCATTCTAGGTGGTGCGTAGAAGATTTATGAAATCCAAAGAAGAAGAAATCGACGATGAAGAATAAATCGACGATGAAGAAGAAGTCGACATTGAAGAGGATGATGAAAGGTCTGAGCGGAAGAGGGATGTTGGCCGACCTAGGATCATTAGAACTGGAATGAGGGGAAGACCGAGAAAGGAGTATAGATACAAAGATGAAGCGGGAACTTGTGAAGAAGCTTTCGTTTCTGAAGTACCCTTGACGAACGCATTGAATTCGCCAGAATCAGAGGAGTGGTACAAAGCTATGGTTGAGGAACTGAAATCTATCATCAGGAACGAGACTTGGAAAGTTGTTTCACGTCCCAATGACCGTGAAACGATTGGCAGCCGCATGACCTTACGGAACAAGTATTCTGCAGATGGAAGACTCGTGAAGAGGAAAGCTCGACTAGTAGCCCAAGGATTCAGCCAGAGACCAGGCATTCACTTCAAGGAAACCTTCGCCCCTGTTGCCAGATTGAGTACCATCAGACTTCTGACCTCGATTGCTGTACATTTTGATATGGAAATCCGACAACTGGACGTCACCAGTGCATACCTAAATGGCGAACTAGATGAAGAACTGTTCATGCAACCCCCTGAGCAACTGTCCCTACTACTCGAGAGGATACGTTCAGAGGAGAAAAATGATCTAGGAAAGAAAGCTGAGAACATGCTTCGAGAACTGAAGAATGTAGATAAAGTCTGCAAATTAAAGAAGGCCCTGTATGGGTTAAAACAGGCCGGAAGAAGCTGGTTTAACAAACTAAGCAACGTCTTAAAGGATTTTGGCGCAACACCAACGAACGGCGACCCTTGTCTTTACAAGATAGGTAAAGGACCCGGATTGACTTTAATTGCAACTTACGTCGACGACATTGTAATCGCTTCTAGAAAACCTCAGGTAGCTGAAAGACTCATCAAGTTCTTATCAAAACGGTTCGAAGTGAAAGATCTTGGGGAGATCAGACATTGCCTAGGAATGGAGTTTCTAAAGAAGGAAAACCAAATTTCGTTACATCAGAAAGGATATATATAAGTGCCGGTATAAAGCTGCAGAAAAACGAGGATGCGTCGACCGGGGATGTTCCATTTCGGGAACTCGTGGGAGCTTTAACTTACCTGGCGGTCAGCACTAGACCTGACATCGGCTACGCAGTCAGCTACCTAGGACAATTTAACAATTGCCACGGCAGGGAACATTGGACCGCAGCGAAGAGTGTACTCAGATACCTGAAAGGAACTATTGACCTGGGACTAGTTTTTGGAAAAGGAACCAAATCCACCAAGGGTGAAAGAAATCGAAGACAAATTTTCGGTAATTTGCCTCGTGTTTGTTTTGTGAGTTTAAGAAAACTCGATGTCCAACTATAAACACTATATTTACAATTATACGCAACTATTTACAAAATAAGAAAAAAAAACGATGTTGTTTCCGTCGAATGCAGAAATCGATTGAATTTTCTGGACGGAATTTTTCTCGTCCTAACATAAAATGGGAACGAGAAGAGGGGGATCTCGTCTTGATATACAAAATTCTGCCCTCTCATTGGTCACGATTCTCATAATGTCCAAGGCTCGACCAATGAGTGACATATGCGCGACGATGCCCTCTGGAAATTCCCGGCTTACCCTTGCGAGGAACCGTCCTTGTGATATTCTAAGAAGGATAATACCTTTCGAAATCCTCTCGCATTTATCATCAATAAATGAGGGTCTAATTGCCCGTTAAAAGGACGATTCCTCACGTACAATACATTTTAACAACATACAATAGAGAAAAATATACAAATCTACAAATCAACAAATACAAATTTGGGGAAGTTTGCCGTCCGTCATAACAATTAATATTTACATTACAAGGAAAGCTTGCAATTTGCAACATACTCCCCCTCGTTGAGTAACATACTCAACAATGATGATGTTTGAATAGGGAATGGAGATAGTGCCTTTACACTTCTTTTTACAGTTCCACTTGTTGTTTTTACACTAACCGCTCTCACTATACCGTCACTACCCGGATGTACGTTTCGCACTACACCTAATCTCCACTTCATGGATGGTAGTTGATCTTCTTTTAGAAGAACCACCGTCCCTTCTTGGAGATCAGAATGATCCGGAGTCGCCCATTTCCGCTTGACGTTGAGCTCATTCAGGTACTCCTTGTACCACCGATTCCAGAAATGTTGACGGATTTTCTGGATATGCTGCCAGTTTGACAAGCGGTTGTTGGCGATACTGTCCATGTCTGTTTCGGGTAACCCCTTTAGATTATCACCAATAAGGAAGTGGGAAGGGGTAAGGACTTGGGGATCATTAGCATCGGATGAAAGGGTTGTGATCGGTCGAGAATCTAAAATGGCCTCAATTTCAACGATCAATGTATTAAACTCTTCGAATGTTAACAACGCGTCGGTAACTACTCTTTTCAAATGATGCTTAAAGGACTTGACCGTCACCTCCCACTGACCACCAAAATGTGGAGATAACGGTGGTATAAAGTGCCACTTTATACCTTCATCAGCACTAAAATTACCAATTTTTTCTTTATGTGATTTTGAATTAACGAGTGAATAAAGTTCTCGATTTGCTCCAACAAAATTAGTTGCATTGTCGGAATAGATATTTGACGGTTTACCACGTCGGGACGTGAACCGACGTAACGCAGCGAGAAAACCTTCAGCAGTTAAATCGCTGACGACTTCTACATGAACTGCTTCACTGTCAAGCAAATAAACACAGCTACATATACCTTCAGTTTAATTCTATTTCTAAACTACCTTTCTTTAATGAAAAAAGGGCCGCAATAATCAATACCACAATTGATGAAAGGTCTAGCTTGATTGACTCGTACTGAAGGTAAATCACCCATAAGATAATTAATATTGCTCGGATTAGCTCTACAACATGTGACGCAATTTCTAATGAATTTTCGAACTTGATTCCTCCCATTGACCAGCCAAAACCGTTGTCTTATTAAAGTCAAAGTGGTTTGAATACCAGTATGAAAATTTCGATGATGATAATCGGAAATAATCATTTGATTGATCACATGAGAACGAGATAGAATTATTGGATGTTGTTGATCATACTTAATATTAGAATGTTTTAATCTACCTCCTACTCTAATTAAACCATCCTTATCTAAAAACGGGCTCAAACGTAAGATTGAACTAGAACTATGTACATGTCCTTTTTTCTCTAGATTATATAATTCCTCGACGAACTCTTTGGCTTGAATGAGCCTAATAATACATTTCTCCGCAGCTGTTAATTCTTCTGGTTGAAGAAAACCCTTGAACTTGTTAACCAATCTAAAACGGAGGCAATAAGCTATTATCCTTTTTAATTTTATGAAAGAGGAATACCTTTCTAGAATAGTCCAATTTTCATGTCTAGTTAGGAGACATATCGATTTTTTAACTTCGGGTACTTCGTTAAGAGGTGAGCGATTAAATTTGGGCCAACACGTTTCATCTTGTCTTAACCAAATTGGCCCTGTCAACCACAATGAATTTTGCATGAAGGGTTTCGGATATTGTCCACGCGATAACGCATCCGCGGGATTGTCTTGAGAAGGTACATACCTCCAATGAATTTTATCAGTATGTTCTTGAATATAAGCCACTCTATTGGCGACAAATGTTTTAAGTAGATGTGGCGACGTTTTGATCCACGCTAACGTTACGGCTGAATTGGACCAAAATACAGTTCGACTTATTTTAATATCAATTGCGCTTGTCACTATTAAGTATAATTTCGTTAACAATTGAGCAGCGCATAATTCTAATCTATGAATATCTACCGGTGTCCTTTTAGATGGAGCAACTCGGGATTTAGCACAGAGAAGATATGAATGCATCTCTTCTTTATCATTGCATGATCTAATATATATACATGCGCCATAGGCTGACGTACAAGCATCACAAAAGCCATGAACCTCCAAATTTCGGTCACCCAGTAACACTCTCCTATCAAATGAAATGTTATTTAATAACTTTAATTGGGCATAAAAAATTTTCCAACGTGTAAAAAAGTTAATGCTGACCGATTCGTCCCAATCTACCTTTTCTATCCATAACTCTTGCATGGATATTTTCGCGGTTAATATGACTGGACCTAGAAGTCCTAACGGATCAAATATTTTTGCGATCTCGGATAAAATTAATCTTTTGGTAGTTCGAATACTGACATCATCAATAGATTTTACAGAATATGTAATTTGGTCTCTAGAAGCATTCCACGAAATTCCTAACGTCTTTCGGGTAGCATCTTTATTTAAATCTACATTTTGATTAAGACATTTGTCATCTAGTCCTATAAGTATATTCGGTTCGTTTGATGCCCACTGACGCAAATTTAAATTCCCCGATTTTAATAACTTAAGTAATTCATTTTTTATTTTATTAGCTTTCTTTATGCTGGAGGCTCCCGTCAATAAATCATCAACATACATACCTTTTTTAAGAATTTCTGCCGCCTTCGGAAAATTATAGCCCTCATCATTAGCTAACTGATGTAAGCAACGAATTGCAAGAAATGGCGCCGAGGTTATTCCGAAAATGACTGTATTTAATTGATAAGTTTTAATAGAACCATTTCTTCTCCAGAGGATACGTTGAAACTTTCGATCTTCTTTGCGTATCCAGAATTGACGGTACATTTTTTCAACATCAGCGGTGAATACGTACCTATGTAGTCGAAAACAAAGTAGAAGGGAAAACAAATCGTCTTGAATAGTCGGCCCGGTCATTAATATATCATTGAGTGAGCTCCCGTTGCTCGTTTTAGCGGACGCATCAAAAACAATACGAAGTTTCGTAGTCGTGCTACTTTCTTTGAATACCGCATGATGTAGCAAGTAAAACCCGTCATTTTCATTTTCAGGATTAATTTCCGACATATGACCAAGATTGATATATTCGCGAAATATTTCCGTGTATTGGTTTTCCAATTCTTGATTATTTTTAAATTTATTTAACAATGAATACAATCGTTTCAACGCTATCTTACGCGAATCCCCAAGATTATCCTTTTCTGATTTAAAAGGTAACGCAACGGTGTAACGTCCGTCTGGATTACGCATCGTATTTCTTTGAAAATGTTCTTCACATTCGTTTTCTTCCCGTGAGAACTTAGGTCCCGGAGGCCCTTCTTCAATATTCCAAAAACACGTCGAATCCCTTTGCAAATCAACAAAATTACAAACCACCCTATTAGGAATACCGCCATTAATTGTACCCCCTATTACCCAACCTAAACGAGTTTTTTGCAAATATAAGTTCAGACCTTCGTCTAACAAGTGAATCTGCCCAATACAAAAGGTAGATAACGTTGGCCCTGAACCTAATAAAATGTCTATAGAGGCAGGTTGGTGGAAATTTGGATCCGCTAAACGTAAATTTTTCGGGATATTGATACGATTCCGCGAAATAATTTCGTTGGGAACATAATCACTAATTTGAGGAATAGATAAAAAATCTAAGGTTTGTTCATAACTACCATCAAGTGACCGAAATTTAACAGTAACAATATATTTAGCGATAGTGTGTAAATCATTAATCGCTCCAACGGGTATAGCACATTTCCTTTTTTGTAAATTTAATCTATTAATCATTGTTTCGGTAATCAAGTTAACAGAAGAACATGTATCTAACAATGTTCTACATTTAACGGCTTGACCATTTGAATTAAGCACTAAAAGAAGAGCACTTGTAATTAATCCAGTTGAAACAACGTTAGAATTAAAGGAAAGTTGTTCTATATCCGTTAACTTTAATTGTCATTTATTTTTAGGCACCTCCAGGGTTTCAAAATGATCGTGTAATAAAATATTATGATGTCCATTACATCGTTTGCAAACATAATTACATTCCCTATCGGCATGTATTCCTAAACATTTCGTACAAGCGGAAGTTCTTTTAACTTCTCTTAAACGTTCCTCCCCGTTCATATTTAAAAATTTGTTGCATCTAAAGATAGGGTGATATTTTTTGTCACAAATTAAACAATTTTTTAAAGTTGAAGTCATAAATACTTTCTTAATTTTAGAATTATTGTTTACTAAATTCCTTGGTTTATTTAAATAACAATTATCCCTTCTTGGGTACTCCTCTCCACGTTTGACTAAATTGGAAGCCCTTTTATATAAAAAATCAATTAAATCCTGCAATTCTGATTATTCATCATTTTTTAAAGTTTCGTCCCATTTCTCTAATGTATGTTTATGAAGCTTTTCTTCAATATTTTGTACGAGAATTTCGGGTGTTACCTTTATGCCTAAAGAATCCAGAGACTGCAAATGTTGTTGGGTTTCATCTGCCAATTTAATTAATCCATCTGCAGTCTCCTTTTCTTGTACGGGCAATGTGAGTAACAACCTTAAATGACGTGATGTGATTAGTCGTCTGTTTTCATACGACCTTTCCAAAAGATTCCAGGCCCGGGTGTAATTATCTCCAGTAATGGAAAATATTTTTCGCTTTATTTTTCGCTCCGCTTCACCTTTTAAACATGACTTTAAATATTTTAATTTTTCAACGTTATTGTACCCATCATTACCATCTACCATCGATTTAAAACTGTCTTTGAATGAGAGCCATTCTTCATATCGACCATTGAATGATGGTAACTCAGCAGGTGGTAATTTAACGCGCAGCAGATTACTAGAAGGGGCAGTTAATAATTTTTCCGATCCTACATGATTCAACTCGTAATTAGCCTTACTATTGTTGGATATAATAGCCTCGGCTTTAACCAGGTCGTCTAAATACTCCCCTTCAATTGAGAATCTTTCATTTAGATAATCATTTTCTTCATCCAACAAATCTAATTGATCGAACAAATCATCAAAACCAATAGGGGCTGATTTAAATTTATCCAATCGTACTTGCAAACGTGATATTGCGTCCCTTTCTTCTATATTAATTTCATTTAAAAATTTGTAAAAATTGGTAATTGTAGCTTTAACTCTACTACGTTTTTGTTTTAATGTTTTAATTTCGGCCATTTTAAAAAGAAAGGGGTGATTATAAGAACGTAAATCACAATTGGTGATAAAACAAGGATTACCTGAATCGATTTTTCTGCTTACTGTCTACGGCTAGGTCCCGTGGTGGATACTAGTCGACTCGTAGACGTTGCTGCTCCGTTGGTAGCTTGGCTGCTCCTTCCTCTCGTTCACTCTTGCTCGTGACGGCTAGGTCCCTTGGTGGATACTAGTTGGGTCGGAAACTAGCGGCTCTACCCTACTCTTGGAAGCAGACGATAGAAGTTGTGTAAATAGTGTTGTTGGACTTAAACTACGGACCAATTCGCTAATTGTATCCGGCTCGAAGGACCATGAAAGAAATCGAAGACAAATTTTCGGTAATTTGCCTCGTGTTTGTTTTGTGAGTTTAAGAAAACTCGATGTCCAACTATAAACACTATATTTACAATTATACGCAACTATTTACAAAATAAGAAAAAAAAACGATGTTGTTTCCGTCGAATGCAGAAATCGATTGAATTTTCTGGACGGAATTTTTCTCGTCCTAACATAAAATGGGAACGAGAAGAGGGGGATCTCGTCTTGATCTACAAAATTCTGCCCTCTCATTGGTCACGATTCTCATAATGTCCAAGGCTCGACCAATGAGTGACATATGCGCGACGATGCCCTCTGGAAATTCCCGGCTTACCCTTGCGAGGAACCGTTCTTGTGATATTCTAAGAAGGATAATACCTTTCGAAATCCTCTCGCATTTATCATCAATAAATGAGGGTCTAATTGCCCGTTAAAAGGACGATTCCTCACGTACAATACATTTTAACAACATACAATAGAGAAAAATATACAAATCTACAAATCAACAAATACAAATTTGGGGAAGTTTGCCGTCCGTCATAACAATTAATATTTACATTACAAGGAAAGCTTGCAATTTGCAACAAAGGGGTATGTGGATGCAGATTGGGGTGGATGCCCCATTGACCGACGTTCTTACACCGGTTTTGTGTTTATGGTTGGTGGAAACCCTATATCGTGGGACTCGAAAAAGCAAAGGACCGTAGCCTTATCCTCCACAGAGGCCGAATACATGGGGATGTCAGAAGCCATTAAAGAAGCCATACACCTTAAAACATTCCTTCAGGAACTTGGATTGGAGGATCTGTCAGCAATTTCGATATTCGAAGATAATATGGGAGCTATAAGATTAGCCGAGAATCCCGTATTCCATGCGCGTACGAAGCATGTGGCACCACTTTATAAGAGATGCCATCAGAGAGAAGACCGTCGATCTTCAACATGTTCCTACTGAGAAGATGGCGGCAGATATCCTTACAAAGGCCCTACCTGGACCTCATCACCTCCAGTGTTTAAGGATGATTGGACTGGAAAACCTTTCAGAAGCTGGGTTCGATCGCGAGGGGAAGTGCTAGTGAGATGTTCTGTGTGCGCGATCTAACCAGACTATGAACTTTGGCCCGTCCCGTGCGCCTTGTGTTGTCATGTCACCTTGTACTGTTCTATGCCTACAACTTGTCACTTGTTGAATAGATGCTTAGCAAACAGAGAGTGTCATATTGATTCCTACAATCCCTATGTTATCTAACGATAATTAGACCATCAGTCCCCTGCATTCTGCCCAAACAGGTTATGGGCCCATAACCCATCCGAACGTATCCTCTCGAGTAGTAGGGACAGTTGCTCAGGGGGTTGCATGAACAGTTCTTCATCTAGTTCGCCATTTAGGTATGCACTGGTGACGTCCAGTTGTCGGATTTCCATATCAAAATGTACAGCAATCGAGGTCAGAAGTCTGATGGTACTCAATCTGGCAACAGGGGCGAAGGTTTCCTTGAAGTGAATGCCTGGTCTCTGGCTGAATCCTTGGGCTACTAGTCGAGCTTTCCTCTTCACGAGTCTTCCATCTGCAGAATACTTGTTCCGTAAGGTCATGCGGCTGCCAATCGTTTCACGGCCATTGGGACGTGAAACAACTTTCCAAGTCTCGTTCCTGATGATAGATTTCAGTTCCTCAACCATAGCTTTGTACCACTCCTCTGATTCTGGCGAATTCAATGCGTTCGTCAAGGGTACTTCAGAAACGAAAGCTTCTTCACAAGTTCTCGCTTCATCTTTGTATCTATACTCCTTTCTCGGTCTTCCCCTCATTCCAGTTCTAATGATCCTAGGTCGGCCAACATCCCTCTTCCGCTCAGACCTTTCATCATCTTCTTCAATGCCGACTTCTTCTTCATCGACTGAATTCGGTGCAATTTCCACGAATTGTGAAGGTGACATCTGGCTACTTGTATCTTCCACTAGGTTCTCCGGCAGAAATTCCTGAAATTTCCCGACGGTTTCTGGACTTCCTGCGAGAAATTTTACATCCCTAGAGATATCCACTCTTTGCTCCTTCGGTATCCATACTCTATAACCCTTGCTTTCCTCTGAGTAGCCTAGTAGTATACCTTCCCTAGAGCGAGTGTCGAACTTTCCCAGACCGGGTTGCCTCTTCAAACAGAATACTCGACATCCAAATTCTCGATAGAAACTTACATCTGGTTTCCTCTGGTTCCAAATCTCATACGGCGTTTTTCCATTTAAGCTTTTCGATGGACAGCGGTTCCTTATGTGGTTCGCGGTGTTTATGGCTTCCGCCCAAAACTTGGAAGGTAATCCGGACTGGAGCAATAAGCACCGAGCCATTTCCACAAGTGTTTTGTTTTTCCTCTCCGCCGTTCCATTTCCTTCAACTCCTTCCTACACTTATATCCTTTCCATATCGCCTGAATCTTTATAACTGGTTCTCTCTTGCGCAGGTAATCTTCCCTACACGTCTGCCCCTTTTTGAAAGCTCTCCACGCCCTCTGGATCCTCAAGGTGGCGTTCCACAATTCCATATATCTCTCCCTCTCTTTACGACCCAGCATTTTTGCCCTCCATCGTCGTTGAACAAAAATCACCTTCTCCCTCAGCAACACGAAATTATTCCTGATGATCCGGCATTCCCCGTTGCTTCTCCACCTTTGTTGCACCATCAGAACAATTTGTATGAACTTCAGATAATTCTCTTGGTCTTTCTTTACAGCCAGTCGGGTCCTTAAGTTCTCCTGGATCTTCATGAAAACATTTCTAATGAGCCAACCACGGCATCGGGCTTGGAGCAAAATGGTCGTATTTCTCAATTGCAAAAAGGCTTTCCTGCAATAGTACATCTTGTAGTACGATTGAATGGCGATGACGGCGCCTCAAGTCCTTTGATGCTCACGATACCTGAGGTATAAATCATGCAACCGTAGCAGGTTTCCCGCGAACCTCCTTCTCCTGAACCACCGTTGTATCTTCACGGCCGCGTCGACGTGGCAATTGTTAAATTGTCCTAGATAGCTGACTGCGTAGCCGATGTCAGGTCTAGTGCTGACCGCCAGGTAAGTTAAAGCTCCCACGAGTTCCCGGAGTGGAACATCCCCGGTCGACGTATCCTCGTTTTTCTGCAGCTTTATACCGGCACTTATTGGAGTGCAAACTGGCTTCGCGTCGCTCATCCCAAATCTGTTGAGTAGTTCCATTATATATCCTTTCTGATGTAACGAAATTTGGTTTTCCTTCTTTAGAAACTCCATTCCTAGGCAATGTCTGATCTCCCCAAGATCTTTCACTTCGAACCGTTTTGATAAGAACTTGATGAGTCTTTCAGCTACCTGAGGTTTTCTAGAAGCGATTACAATGTCGTCGACGTAAGTTGCAATTAAAGTCAATCCGGGTCCTTTACCTATCTTGTAAAGACAAGGGTCGCCGTTCGTTGGTGTTGCGCCAAACTCCTTTAAGACGTTGCTTAGTTTATTAAACCAGTTTCTTCCGGCCTGTTTTAGCCCATACAAAGCCTTCTTCAATTTGCAGACTTTATCTTTATTCTTAAGTTCTCGAAGGATGTTCTCAGCTTTTTTTCCTAGATCATTTTTCTCCTCTGAACGTATCCTCTCGAGTAGTAGGGACAGCTGCTTAGGGGGTTCCATGAACAGTTCTTCATCTAGTTCGCCATTTAAGTATGCACTGGTGACGTCCAGTTGTCGGATTTCCATATCAAAATTTACAGCAATCGAGGTCAGAAGTCTGATGGTACTCAATCTGGCAACAGGGGCGAAGGTTTCCTTGAAGTGAATGCCTGGTCTCTGGCTGAATCCTTGGGCTACTAGTCGAGCTTTCCTCTTCACGAGTCTTCCATCTGCAGAATACTTGTTCCGTAAGGTCATGCGTTCATCGTCAATTTCTTCTTCATCGTCGATTTCTTCTTCATCGATGAATTCGGTGCAATTTCCACGAATTGTGAAGGTGACGTTTCTTCTTCATCGTCGATTTCATCTTCATCGATGAATTCGGTGCAATTTCCACGAATTGTGAAGGTGACGTCTGGCTACTTGTGTCTTCCACTAGGTTCTCCGGCAGAAATTCCTCAAATTTCCCGACGGTTTCTGGACGTCCTTCGAGAAATTTTACATCCCTAGAGATTTCCACTCTTTGCTCCTTCGGTATCCATACTCTATAACCCTTGCTTTCCTCTGAGTAGCCTAGTAGTATACCTTCCCTAGAGCGAGTTTCGAACTTTCCCAGACCGGGTTTCCTCTTCAAACAGAATACTCGACATCCAAATTCTGGATAGAAACTTACATCTGGTTTCCTCTGGTTCCAAATCTCATACGGCGTTTTTCCATTTAAGCTTTTCGATGGACAGTGGTTCCTTATGTGGTTCGCGGTGTTTATGTTTTCCGCCCAAAACTTGGAAGGTAATCCGGACTGGATCAATAAGCACCGAGCCATTTCCACAAGTGTTCTGTTTCTCCTCTCCGCCGTTCCATTTTGCTCGGGGTTGTAAGGGACAGTGAGCCGTCTTGAAATTCCGTGCTCCTTCAAGTAAGCGTCTAACTCCTTGTTGGTGAATTCTGTGCCACTGTCCGACTGAAATGGCTTTACTTTTCTTCCCTTCTGGTTTTCCGCCATAGTGATGAATTCCTTCGTCGCTTGTAGAGCTTCTCCTTTGGATTTCAGAAATCTTACTACGCACCACCTAGAATGGTCGTCGATGAACTCGATGAAGTACCGTGCTCCTTTGAGTGAATCGACTCGCATCGGTCCGCATACGTCGGAATGCACTAGTTCCAGTAGTTCAGTTGTTCGCTGAGATTGCTTCGGAAATGGTGTTCGTGTCATCTTTCCCTGGATGCATGTTTCGCATCTGGTCATGTCCTGAAAATTCTTCAGATTTCTTAACCATTCAAGGCCTCTTACCACATTCTTGCTAATGACTTCTTTTAGATCCCTGAAGTTTAGATGACCCAAGCGTCTGTGCCATCTCTCTAAATCTGAAGTAGGGTCTGCCATTAGCGCTGAACTTTCACTTGTCTGTTTGGTACTGTCGTTCCCTTCACAAACGTAGTAGAGATCCCCTTTCCGCTTAGCAACTAAACGAACTTCTCCTTCGGTGTCGATGACTAAAGCCTCATGCTTCCTGAATATTACTTCGCACCCCTTATTTGTAATTTTTCCTATCGACATCAGGTTTGTACGCAAGTCTGGAACATACAGAGCATTATTTAACTGAATATTTCTTGTCTCACCGAAAACGTCTGTTTTTAGAAGAGCTTTTCCTTCGGCCATTATCGATGTCGTGGTTTTGTTGGCAAGGTTGAGCTTCCTATTCCTGGACTTCAATTCGGAAAGGACGTTTACATCACTGCAAAGATGTGACGAAGCTCCGCTGTCTAGACACCAGCTTCCACTCTTCGTAATATGGACATCGTTGTTCGAGTAGTAGGACTCATCTACTGCATTGTTGGCTGAAGGCTTGTGATTTTCCATGTTCTTGCAATCTGCAGCCTTATGACCTATTTCCCTACATCTGTGACAACGGTACTTGAAGGCGTTCTTGGTGCTATTTCTCCCGTTGGACTGCTTCTTGTCCGAATTTCCTTGTTTTCGTTGATTCCTATATTGGTACTTGCTTTCCTTACTGAATAACGCTCATTGTGGCTTCTGAGTGACTTCGACCTTCCTGACGTTGCTTTCCTCGACGATCTTGATTCGTAGAGCTTCAGGGGATGGTAACTTATCTCTAGACTCGATAGCACAACGAAAGTTTTCAAAACTGGCCGGTAGACTGTATAGCAGCATTATCCTTAGCAAGTCATCATTGATTGAAACATCCATCTCACTCAGCTTGTCCACCGCATCGAAGAACTTTCGAAGATGCACATTCACATCTTTCGGCACTTTCGCGCCGGTCCCTTGGACTGATAGATGCTCTCCAGTTTCAGCCAAACTTCCCTAGATGTTGTACATCCTTTAATTTGTTTGAGTTCACAAGAGCTTATTCCAAGTACGATATCAGACTTGGCCTTGCTGTCGTTTCTTTCCCACAAGGTTGCAGCGTCTGATTCTTCCGGTTTCTTGGAGGTGCCGTTCACGTAGTCCCACGCGTCGTTCTTGATGAGCAGCGCTTCCATCTGCATCTTCCACGTATCGTAGTTTTCTTTGTTGAGGGTCTCGATACGCGTCGCGTTCGACGAAGACATCTTTCCGGCTTTTTCTCTCCTGGGAAACACGTGCTGTTCCTAACCTCACTCGGACGGGTATTCGAGATCGAAGGCTTCTTCTCTCGCACAGTAAAACTATTTTTCCAGTCACGCGAATTCTGCGCCCATAACCTGTTTGGGCAGAGTGCAGGGGACTGATGGTCTAATTATCGCTAGATAACTTAGAGGTTGTAGGAATCAATATGACACTCTCTGTTTGCTAAACATCTATTCAACAAGTGACAAGTTGTAGGCATAGAACAGTACAAGGTGACATGACAACACTAGGCGCACGGGACGGGCCAAGGTTCATAGTCTGGTTAGATCGCGCACACAGAACATCTCACTAACAAAATCCAATAATAGAACATCCAAAGCCTGTAAAAATACCTGACATAAATATAAAGGAATACACTACAATGAAAAAACCACAAAAAAATTTGGCTATAATACCAGAACACTCACATGTAGGTCCTGGAAATCCCATAAGGGCCTATGGAGAAAATCCTATAGATAACATAGCAAGAAAACATGATTTGGCATATAGTAATGCTATAAATCCTTTTGATGTAATTAAAGCTGATGAAGAATTTTTGAACATCATAATTTCAATGATCCATTATATCAAGAAAAAATGAATAAAATAGATTCTATTACAAGAGCTAATTATATACACGAACATAATATTAAATATATATTATGGGATGAAGTAACTGATGATTTAAGTCATAAATTATCTAATAATAAAAGTTACGATCCTACAAACCCATATGTAATAGAAGAATATGATAGACGAATGGCTGCTATTCAACCAGCAATTCAAGCACGCCAATGGATAATATTAGACGCAAATAAACAGTTAACGGAAATTGAACGTTAACGTATGGAAAGTACGTTAAATAAACTGCGCAAGACTCGACAAATAGATAACATTAACGGTACGTATAAAAACCTTCATAAGCGAATAATGTTAGTTTTTCCAATCAGTTCATGTAAGTATGTCGTCCCCTCCCAAGAAACCACGCCCAAGTACTTCATCTGATGCTAAATCAAATAATTATTAGGCTAGACTTAATACTACCTTAAAAAGATATAATATTTCTTGGATCGATCATAAAAAAAATCCAAGTTTATTAATTCTTAAAGATGCTTCATTCCTAGAATATATTATGAAAACTTGGAATTATAATCAGACTGGTACTTGGTATGGTTTACCTTATAATTTTTCACAAGACGTAGAATTTAATAATGCCATACGAGGTATTGATGATCCAACTCTGTTTGCTTGGACAGGAGGAAAGTCTGCTTCGATAATCGATAATTCCGACGAATTTAGTGACTCAGAATTAGTACCTCCGTATGAAAACCCAAGTACTCCGCCTAGCTTACCAGATACAACAAGTGAACCAGAGACTCCAGTTAGACCGGACATCTCTCCTGCTAAACCCAGCGCCTCCAATACTACAACAACTTCAAGTAAGCAAATATATTATAGATATAAACAAACATTTTATAATACATCTACTTAAAGATAATAACACTGGAATTCGAACTCCTGCAAAAGTCAACGTACTTACTACATCACAAGCACAAGGTATATCAAAAGGATCTTCGTCGACGAATCCAAGAAACGAACCTCATCAAATTGATACACCAGCAGGTCCAAGAACTAACACAAAAGGTACTGTACAAGGAGAAGCTGGTAACAGAAAAATTCAGAAGACCCAATATGTTACGGAAAAGGTGAGAACCATGTCAAAACCGTATATTATTTTATTTGAATCTGCAGAATCTGCTGGAGAATTTTTAGATTTATTGAATCTGTATTGGAAGAAAGTTGATCATATTTATAATAAGAAAATTAAATTACCAATTTATAAAGAAGAAAAATACTTAGTTGTATTAAATTTAGGATTTAGATTACGATGGAGTACTTATAAGCAAAAATTTGGAAAGCTTTGTAAAAAAATAGATCGGCTTTATCAATTCGCTATAACATTTAACAATGATGATGAAGAAGAAGCTTTAGAACAAGCTATTAGAAGTTTACATTTATGTATAAAAAATGAAATACCTTCTGTTAATATTGAAGATGAAATTGCAAAAGAAAATTTATATAATAAATCTGAAAATTCGGCAGAAAATCCTAAACGCGTGAAATTCACTTGGTAACTTTACAGATGAATATTTATTTAAGGACAGCCGATTCATTAACAACGCCTTTCAATAATTTAAGTTTATATAATCCACATGAAGACGCCAACAGTGTAGATATTTTTAATATTGATTTAAATACTAAAAGAATTTTATTCAATACATTACATGATTTACATATTAATTCTACCGAAGAAGCTATGTTACTTTCTCAAAAATGGAACTGTGCAAAATATTATTCTATTGTACTACAAACTTCAACGTACACTTTTATGACCATGGAAAATCGAATATATATATATATATATATATATATATATATATATATGTTGAAATATTTGATCAAATTGTTCGTTATATCACTAATAAATTACGCAAAGAAGAACAAGATCATAAATTATTAGCAGTGCAAGAACATAGTTCTTTAAAACAATTTCATTTACATTTATTATTAATAAAATTTGGAGATTGCAGTAAAAAAGAAAAACAATATTGGCAAGCTGCATTAAGTGGTTTACCTTTAACAATCAAAACTAATGACGAAAATTTAAAAGAAAGATTAATTACAACTTTCCAAGACATAAAATATCCAGCAAGCTTTCTATGGTATTTAAAAAAAGCTTCTTTAAATATTTATGCAAATAATTCAGATATTATTGAAATGTTTGCTGCTTTTCATAAAAATCATATTTTTGCCGAAGGTACCATTGCTAAGTTTACAAAAAATTCTTCGATACAAAATAGTGATCCTGTTATAAATGCAATATATCATTGTTTCAATAAAGGTATAATAGAATATATGGAAATTTTACCTCGTGTAGAAATGGAACCATTTTTGAGTAGACCTCACTTGAAAACGATATATCAAAACTGTTACATTCAATATACACACAATTTAAATCACATAAAATCGCTTATAGTAGTATGCCAAAAGTTTCTGGATATGTATGATATTCAAAAATGTGCTTGTCCTGTATTCGAAATTTTACGCTACGAAGAAATTGATTATGAAGAATTTATGGAAGCTGTGTTTAAATTATTAACAGCAGCTACTAAACGTAATGCACTTGTATTACTAGGACAATCAGATTGTGGAAAATCACATTTAGCCAGAGCTTTAACACGGGCATTTCCAATTGTGAAAAATATCGTCCAAGGTGGTATATACAGTTTAGCTAATTTATTAAATGCTAGTATAGCTTTATGTGAAGAATCATTTATTCCGCCAGACATGGTACAAACTTGGAAATCGATACTTGAAGGTGAAAAAAATGTAGAAGTAGCTGTAAAAGGCGTTGCTTCTCAAAAATTAATGAAACGAATACCAATTATAATAACAACTAATCATGAATTACATCACTATTGTTCAGGAGAACGCGAACCTTTAAATCAACGTATATTTAAATTCAAATTTGAAAAACCTATAGATGTATCAAAAATTTGTAAGAATAATGAACATTTTTGTCCACGTTTAGACGAAACCTGTAGTGCCAATAACCCATTTCGCAGCAAGGGAAACATATCGAATAATAAAAGGAGGAGGACGTCTTCCTCAGGGTTACAGGATTGCTCAGAATATAACAACTTAAAAGATAATCATGCATTAAGTTTTATTGTTTTTGTATTATCATATTATAAAGAAAATTTTAAAATTGATTATACACAAGCGTCACAAACTGATTATAAAAACTTGGCCGATATTTTAAAACAGTGTGAAAATAGTTTTTGTGTAAGTACTATTAATTTACTACAATAATGGAAACAACATTTTGTAAAACTAGGTTAGTATACTTTGAAAATCAATGGAATACATTGACTTTAAATAATGTAAATACTAATATTACTCTTAATACACCTAATGGTTTAGATGAATCGCTTGGTTATGGAGTTGCTAGAATTAAAGGGGATGTTCATAATTGGCATAACGTACCACTTAATTTCTTTGGATTATATTGTACTGACGCAGAAGTACAAACTTTACTTGAAAATTTTGATTATATATCTCCTACTTATTTAAACGTAACATTAGGTCATGTAATACCTACTGCTAAATATCCTGGTACTACTAATACTACACAATTGTCATTTAATAATACTATTTTTAGTTCAGTATATGAAAATTTAGACAATGTAACACATACGGTTGATTTTTTCCAACAAGACTTACAATACTTCCGTCATACGTTCGATGGAGCTTCAGCAAATAATTCTAGTCGTTTAGTGTTGCCTAAACCTGACATTCTTTTTAAATTTCCAATGTATTTAGCCTCACCAACTGATACATTAGGACAAACACAAACTGCTCCTATTGTAATTCCTAGCGAAGACGATGTTACAACGCCAGCAACATTAAGTAATACTGCTAAAAATTTAACTCCTTTAGAAGTAGTAAAATGTTATTTACCTGAATTTCTACGAAATAATAATAATGTTAAAGTATTATATCCTGGAGAAAATCAAACGACTTATTCATATGATGCTGAAGATAGTGGTTACAATACAATTCGATTAAGACCACCAGATTTTAATGAATCCTATGGAAACAAAGATATTAGGTGTCCCATCATGAATTCCAATGTTTTTCCAAATTTATTATCGTTTGCAACTACTCCAGTTATACCTCGCGTAAGATATAATAATGAAACAGGTATGTATCAAGACGCTGATGCAGAAGATGAAAATACAAATTTACAACAACAATACGATAGGAGAATGCAAACTGATGATCTTTATTATAATCAATCAATTGCTTGTTTTAATCAGGAAGGCACATCTCAAATATTCATTAAAGGATGTCCTATTTTAGACACTGATAGTAACCTTGTAGCACATAGTATGTTAGCTGTTGTTACATGGACATTAAAATTAAAATGTACATCTAGAAAATTAGTTATACCAAGACCGTTACAAGATTCTGCAGTATATTTATATCATGAACTTGGTTTCCAGGCTGATGGAACAACATCTCAAAGTATTGTAGGATTTAGAAAATTACCACCTACAAAATTACAACCACTGGAGCCCTCACTTTCCTTATGGAAAAGTGGTTTCCGTTAAATTGGCTGAAATTTTGGTATGTTGTTCCTTTCATCACCCTGATCAAAAGTCTCCATGGTCACGACGCCCAAAAATGTCCCAGGTTCGGCCCAGGTCGACCAGAAGGCCTTATTTGTAACCGAAACGACTAGAAGGCCTTGATTGAAAGTAAGGGACAAAAATAATGTTTGGTCGGTAAAGTAGAGTTTTTTGGAAGAATGGTTGAAAGTAAATACCTCCCCCCTCCCCCGACTCCAAATCATGAGAACATAACCTAAACGATGAGCTGGGATCGGTGACATTTTTTGTTTGATAAAGTGGGGTTTTTCGGTTTGAAATATGAAACGAATGTTGTTGCTTCCATCACCCTGATCAAAAGTCTCCACGGTCACGAAGCCCAAAAATGCCTCAGGTCCGGCCCAGGTCGACCAGATGGCTTTGTTGGTAACCGAAGCGACTAGAATGTCTTGATCGTAAATAAGGGACAAAAATGATGCTTGATCGGTAAAGTAGAGTTTTTTGGAAGCAGGGTTGAAACTAAATCTCCTGCCTCCCGCCTCAAATCATGAGAACATAACCTAAACGATGAGCTGGGATTTACGACATTTTTTGTTTGATAAAGCGGGGTTTTTTGGTTTAAATCTGAAATAAACCAACTTCAGAATGCATTGAGACTCAAAGAAACTAAAACTAATCTGAACTATCCAAGAAAAATCGCTTCATAGCCGGTAAAAGCTCTTATTTCGCTAAGGGTCCGCAGAAGCGGGATCACCTGGCAACGAGCATTCGTCTATCAACAATATATTATTGTTTACATGTTTCAAGAAGTTTGCACCTCCCAATTGGCATAATCGCCGTGAAAGTCCATAATTATATTGTTTGGTATTAGTATTTTAGCAATGTTCCTGTATTATTAAGAGTTATTGAATCTATTATTGAAGATTTCGACTGTGTATAGTTTATTCATTGTGTGAATCTCCCAGAGGTTAGGTGGGTAACTCGATTCGTCCTTTCAATGGTACTAAATCTGACTTTGTGAATAAGTGTTTTTCCTTCATAGGTTCGACGAGATCGCAAGAAAATGGAATAAGCCTTAGAACTGTAGAAGCGTGTAAGTCCATTGCACATTCCAATTCATATTATTTAAAATGGTTCATAGCACCTGTTTGGTTTGCAATGAGCGATTCAACTCTCGGCAGATGAGATTAGTGAAGAATTTTGATCCCGAAAAAGTGCAAATAGCCTTACGATATAGGAATTAATTGAACTTCGAGCCCGTTGAACCAGATGATAATTCACGAGTATCCGTGAAATGCGATGAATTATTGAATTCTGATTTGGTCAACCGGCAAAATCCAGAGTGCCTCCGCCTAAAAGTACTGAAATATAGAAGTACGGATGTTTGTTGAATCTGTTATAACAAACCGTTGGAGTTGCCTCGTGTTCCTGGAGAAGCTCGGGCTCAGATTTACATAGATACAAGTATTTACTTTCTAAAGGCTCAACGAGCTTGTCCTGAACATTTCAATAACGGAAATCAGCTACTGAAAGTGTTTTACCCGGGTTTGAAATCTATTAATAGGCCGATAAAAATTCCAGGTGCAGAGATTACCAATTTCTTTAGTTTATCGAGGGAGAAGGCGTTGGTGCCCACATCAGATCAATGGCTGGAAGATTTTTGTCAGATGATGAGTTCAAAACAATGCAAGATGCCGGATTTTTTAGCCGCTGGTGAACGGCAATTACCCACTGAGCGTGCCAACGAAGCACGAGTTGTAACAATGCAACGATGGATCGTGGAAGCCCGAAATGGGCATATAAAATTGATCTTCAAATTCCTTGATTGAACCATTTCGAGAGCTCACCTACTCCATCTCCGTGATTATTACCTGATTGCGGGAGCGATGATAAATAGGTTTCATCAGGTCATCATTATGGAAGGAAAAACTCCAGCCCTCGCACAAAGAATACGAGAAAACTTCCACGCGGTAAATCATCTTCAAGGCAGAGTTGAGAGAGAGGAGCTTCATCGCAGAAATGGATTATGAGAACGGCTCGGTCAAGACTCCTTGCAAGACTTCCCAAGATTTGGGATAGAAATCTGAAGAATTTAACAATAGGTGTGTACCAAGTGGGTTTGGCACCTGGATATACCCAAGATAAACTAGACCATGAGGGAACAGAGATATTCCAATTTGACCATCATCGACAAGAACCTGGCCTGATTAGGATTAGAATATTTTCGAGATTCAGAAATATGACAAGGTACCAGCTTTGGATCACTTTTGTACCCCATGGTAGAGAAGAACGAAATGGCGATGGTGGGCCTGTCTTAAATTGGTATTTCACCTGCAAAACTGGGGCAAGAACATTAGGTTGCTGTGCTCACATTGCCAGTGTCCTGTAGTATTTAGGGTTTGCCAGGCATCAAGAAGTGATCAAATATCCAAGCCAAGCTCTCCTGGATTATATCCAGGATGCAGGCAATAGATGGAACCGCGATGAAGAACGGATGAACGTAGAATTTGAGAACTGAAAAGTATAAAATATTATCACAAAAGTTCAATAAAAAATCAATTTCCTTCGTTCAATTTTTTGTTTCGTTACTTGTAATCATCTGGGACAGCTGATATCGTCAATCCCAGCTCATGTTTTAGGTTATGATCTCATAATTTGGTTAGGGGGGGTCAATTTAATCTTACCATTGAGTGGACAAATCGAGTTACCCACCTAACCTCTGGGAGATTCACACATCAAACAAACTATACACAATCTTCAATAATAGATTCAATAACTCTCAATAATACAAGAACATTGGTAAGATATTAATACCAAACAATATAATTATGGACTTTCACGGTGAATATGCCAATTCGGGCGTGCAAACTGAGCGAAATAAGATCTTTCACCGACCATGAAACGATTTTTCGTGGATAGTTCAGATTAGTTTCAGGTTCCTTTAGTCTCAATTCATTCTAAGTTGGTTTATTTCAGATTTTTTTAGGTTATGTTCTCATGATTTGCGGGAGGGAGGGAGGAGATGTAGTTTCAACCCTGCTTCGATTTTTATACGGCCGATTTGGTTCGTACATAATTCATCATGCTTTCCAATATGGAGAATACTGAATCTACAACCACCACCGCTACTGACAGTAGGGGCCCAGCTAAGAAGGGAGGACAAGGCGCAAAGCAGCGAAGAACTGATGCTTTTCGTCGTAAGAAGAACGCCGAGACGGATGCCATCATCATGTCTGGTATCTTCGCACGCCTCAAAATTTAGCGACCCCACCGCTGTCCCGTCCGTGCCAATCGCGCGTGATATGCATCCAGTGACTGTACCCGTTTCCTTTCGAGCAGTGCCGAAGTACGTTGAAAGTGTATGGGACACCATGGAGGCAATAAGAACACGCCCTTTTGGCTTGATCAATACGCCGGAGAACAAAGGCATCTTTACCAAGGGTGTTTTAACTTTGTGTGAAGCTAAGGTTTGTTATGCGCAACGCGCACACGTCGACAAACCTGATGAGGACTTGCCCGCTCGGAAACTCTACACTATGGAGGAGCTCCAGGATCTTAACAACATGGCATCGATCCTACCACACCCGATCGCCATTCTATTGGAGTCCATTGGTAACACCGTATCCGACCGTCAGCCAGTTACTCCGCTGATCGCAACCGTCCAGGGAGCACTTGAACCTGCTTCCGGAGCCGTTAACTACGCACCCAGAAGTCTCGTGCCACTACTCCGACTATTGAGAGACGGAGTTCCTTATGAAGGAGATGTACACGCACTCGCCCAACATCTGTGCGACCTCCCCTTCATAAATTGGGAACGTGTCGAGCCCCCTCGTCCAATGGATCAAGACCAGCCTGGACCTGTGGTTCGACCTGCAGCTGAGCCGCCGATACGCCTGACTCGAGCCTGCGTCGATGCTTGGCTAGATGGTGACAATATTCGTTGGTCACACCACGAATACCGCATGTTTACTAAGATCGTTCAGTCCATGAATTCGAAGAAAGGATTCAACATAGCAACAGACCTTTCTCATGGCAACGGAACACTCGCTCAAATAGTCCAGATGCCATCCTGGCGAGAAGATAAAACATACGAATGGTTCACCATGGCTGATTGCTCTGAGTATGATCAGAAACTCGGAGTAGCTTTCGGCTTTGGAAGTTTCCTCGAGGCTGATGGCCAACCGTCGCGTTTCAGAGGCAGTTATATAACTGCTTATTGGAGAGGAGAACTAACACCCAGGCGCGTTATTCACGCTATCACGGCATGTCAAGAATGATAATGCTGCACTAAACAGTCCGAGGTAGATATAAATAGACTATAAACTTTCCCTTGCAAAAGGTCGGCTCAATTACCGACCAAACATTATTTTTGTCTCTTAGTTACGATTAAGGCCTTCTAGTCGCTTCGGTTACAAATAAGGCCTTCCGGTCGACCTGGGGCGGATCTGGGACATTTTGGGCTTCGTGACCATGGAGACTTTTGATCAGGGTGATGAAAGGAACAACATACCAAAATTTCAGCCAATTTAACGGAAACCACTTTTCCATAAGGAAAGTGAGGGCTCCTTTTGGCGCCAAGTCCGCGGAACCAGAGGAGCCCCGGCCAGAAGTCTACCTCGGGGGCCCAGGGCATAGTCCTACCTAGGGCTACTCCCCCCTCCCGGGCTTCGCCCCCCTCCCGGGCTTCGCGACCGGTTTTTGCAAAAGTGAGGTTAGGTACAGACTTTGTCTCCCCAATGTACTTTGCCTATCCACTACTGTGAGGAGGGAAAACTGTTTCGACACTTCTGGGACACACAAGATAGGAACGAACCCGAATTAGTGGATCCGTGGAAATTATTTGTTCCGAAAGTATTCAGAGTTCGAGTGATGGCCGAAAACCATGATGAACCGACGGTAGGACACATGGGAATTGCCAAGACGACCGCCCGAATTGCCCTACGATACTACTGGCCCGGTATGTACAGATATCATGCAACCGTCCAGGAACCAGGAATCGTGGGAGACTCTCTGCACCGATTTGATGAGCCCTTTACCCCGTTCCACAAAAGGCAACCAATACATAATCGTGTTTCAGGATCGTTTAACCAAATGGGTCCAGATCCGTGCGTTACGCCCCGCCACCAGCCAGAATGTAGCTAAAGCATTCTATGAGGAAATTGTAACCCGTTTTGGCTGCCCTGAAGTCGTGATTAGTGAAAATGGGACCCAATACACCGGTACGTTCCAGGACCTACTGAAGGATACCGCAATATTACGCAATCCCTTATCCGACGCGACCCGTGGGTATACCGCTAAACTTACTCGAAATTTTCCGGTCCGTATACAGTAGTGAAAGTGTTATCCCCCGTGGTCTATCGTTTGAAGGCGGAGAGCGGGGCATATATCAATAAAGTACACATTAAAAATCTTAAACCTTTCATGGCAGATGTCAAACAACCGTAACCGACCATTAGAATACTGGTGCCCTGAGGACGACCGCCACCAGGCCCGAATCCAAGTTTCCATAAACCAGGAGAAGATCCGGACCTTAGCGGCTAAGTTAAAAACCCGACGCCCGAAAAAACCAGTCCATCCGGGGGTTCCGACACCGCCGCCACCGGCCCCAGCAAACCCGTCCGCAACACCGACATTGTCACGGACTCCCCTAACATCCTCAGACCCTCGCCCCGTACAGACCCACGAACCGATATCCTGCGGCAGCCAGCAGCGTGACCCCGCTGTTATAGCACTGGGGGATGCAGTACTGATGGCGGGGGTAGCAAGGCGGCACTGGAAGACCCCGAATTAAGAAAACAACTATCCGCCTTACGCCCACCTGGTAAAGAGGGGCTGTTCAGGATGAGGCTACCGACGTCATGGGGAAATGGGATCAGGGTCGTTATCCCATTTTCTAAATCGCCGCGAAGTGCGAAGCGATTTTCGCACCGAAAATAAATGAAGAGTTCTCCCTTTCTGTTTGTAATTGCCTGTTGTGGATTTGACACTGTTGCCGCATTTTTATTTAAATAAAAGAAACCGGCTGTTTATCCGTATTCTGTGTTTATTTTCATGAACTTCCTGGATTTTTCTCCCGAGTTGAAATTACCCGGACCTACAGACAGCAAAGTCTATAAAAACTCCGAAACAGTAACTCCGAAACTTGGTAAATTGTAGCGCCAAACTCAAAGCTGATTGATCGATCTGCCCCTTTATTCACGTCGTGCCGCCGATTAAAATACAGGGGCGAGAAAAGTCCGTCACAACCTGAAGAGAAAACGACGATGAGCTTTTCAAATTATAAAAATCAAAAAGTGGTACCATTTGTAATTTGTGCCGATCTGGATAGTATCTTATAACCTTATAACGACACAAATGTAACAAAACAAAAGAAATATCAAATTCATGAACCTTTTAGTATAGCTTTCTACTTAAAATGTTCTTACGATGACTCTTTAACAAAATTCCATTCGTATACTGATAGAGATTGTATAGAATGCTTCGTAAAATAATTAGAGAAACTAGAGCATAAATTAGGAATAATCTTTGAAAATGTAGTACCGATGAAAAAATTTACGACTCAACAAGAATTAGAATTGAAAGAAGTGAAAGTTTGTTATATATGTTTGAAACCGTTTATAAATGAAAATTTGAAAGTCCATGACCATTCACATCTAACCGGAGAATATTTAGGAGCAGCTCACAGCTCTCCGTGTAACCTTAATCACGTCGACAGTCACGTTTTTTACCGATATTATTTCATAATTTGTCAGGTTATGACTCTCATTTCGTCATTAAAGAGTTAAGTATAAAAATTCCCGGATATATATCTTTATTACCAGTAAATAAAGAAAACTACATACCCTTTTCTAAATATATTAGGAATACCAACATACAAATTAGATTTCTTGATTCGTTTAGATTTATGGCTAGCAGTTTAGATAAATTATCTTCCTATTTAGAAAAATCTCAAAAGCCTATCACTAGATCATTTTGTAAGGACGAACATGAAATTGATTTACTCATTAAAAAATAGGTTTTCCCTTCTGAATTTTTAGACTGTTGGGAAAAACTTGATGAAAATATGATGAATAGAATTTCCAATAAAGTTGGGTGACATTTCAAAATTTGAGTTGTTGAATAATCTTTGAGTTAATGTGATTGGTGTGGAATCTATCACAAAAAATAAATTGGAGATTGTTCCTACACGTTTGAGCTTATTTAAATTTCTACGTAATGCCAATTTATTAATTATCGAAAGTAATCAACCTAGTGATGACGATGATGGTATGGTTTTGAATGATCACGTTCAAAACTTTCAACCCATCTATCATTTTACTCTAATAAAAGACATCGCATTTATTACGCTCTCAATGTGCTGGTCATGACAGTCAAAAATTTTATTGTGAAAGGTGTTTGAATCATTTTTATTCTAGACAACCATTAGCCAAATAAGCATTTATGTTGTGAAATGAATAAATGTAAACTGGTTGTACCTTTGAGAGAAGAGAAATTTGGAACTTTCAAAGTTTTCAAAAATAAATTACCAACTCCTTTTGTTATTTACGCAGATCTCGGGAGCTTTTTAGAAAACTATACTGGGTCCGATGTCCATGATGGAAGTATAAATAAGGTTCAAAAGCATGTTCCATGTAGTATTGCCTTAAATTTATTCAATTTTAGTCTGGACTTCCGGCTGAAACCACCCGCTAATCATGAACTCTCAAGAACGTGATAAACAAAACTTACCACCTACAGATGTAGGTCAATCGAAAGAAGCAAAACCGAAGTCGAAAGCAAAGAAAGCTAGAGACTGCACCTGTCAGGAACAGAACCGAAAGGCGACCGGCGAAAAGGTCATGGCTGAATTGCAGAAAGAGTTAGACAAGCGTCTATACTTTGGATTCGCTAGCGAAGTTAAGGCTGCAACAGCCCAGGTCATCGAGATGATGGAACAGGCAAAGATCATTCCTGTTTCAACTCGTTGTGCAATTTTGATGTTTCTCGCTCTCTCTTTGATATGTATACGGGTAAAGATTGTGTGCAATGGTTCGTTAAACGTTTAAACCAATTAGCACTATCATTAAATCCCCTATTCAACAATATGACTCCAATGAAACCTTTAACATTGGAGCAACAACATGATTTCGAATCCCCTACAATATGTCACATTTGTGAAAAACCCCACACAGAGGATGATACTAAAGTAAAGGATCATTGACACTTCAGTGGCAATTACCGCGGAAGTGCGCATTCATCACCCCGTAACTTAAACCATAAAGTTGATCATTTTATTCTAGTCATTTCATTATTAGAGCACTAGCCACCGAAATACCAGGAGATATGAGCTTGCTACCAGTAAATAAGGAAAAATATATATCATTTACCAAGCAGATTCTAGGCACATCGTTAAAATTTAGGTTTTTAGACTCGTTCAGATTCATGGCGAGTAGTTTGGATAAATTAAGTTTACATTGAAAACTCCCAAAAAATTGTGACCAAAAGTTTTTGTAAAAATGATGAGGAATTAGGCCTCTTGTCTAAAAAGGGAATATTTCCTTACGACTATATTGACAGTTGGGATAATTTAAATGAGAGAATATTACCTCCAATCGAATGTTTTTATAATAAGTTGAAAAAATGTGGGGGGAGTGAATCAGATTATGCTCATGCCAAACGTGTTTCGAATACATTTAAAATTCAAAATTTACGAGAATATATGGCGTTATATTTAAAAACAGACGTTCTGCTTTTAGCATATATTTTTGAAAATTTTAGTATTGTGTCTAAGAACTTACAATTTAGCGTGTTTGAGTTACTACACAGCTACCGGTTTAGCTTATGCTAATGCATAAGCTAATGCTACGTTAATAACCTCTATGGTACTGCAATGGGTTACCATATATGCCAGTAGGTGATTTTCGTTGGGTGGATAGCGCTCATTTTTACTCCGAAAACATCAACACACGTGTTGATTCTGACTTTGACTACATTCTCGAAGTTGACTTAGATTATCCATTAGAAGTAGGGAAGAAATGAGACATCTGAGACAGAGCAAAGAGACGGTTATTGACCCCGACCTTGACCTTCACCCCCAGGTCTAGACACCCCCCTCACCTTGACTCTGTCAGGACCGACCTTCCTGTCTAGACACCCCGCGGCCTTGGCCACAACTCAAGCAGGGACCTCCAAGAGTCATCTGAGACGGAGCAAAGAGCAGGTTATTGACCCCGACCTTGACCTTCACGCCTCGTCTAGACACCACCGAACTTGATCTTGCCGGTATTGCTGGTGACCTTGACTTCGACCCGAATCGTGTTTGGTTGAATAAAAGATATCGGTAGGTTTCGATCTGGGGTGGCCCGTGTGGAAGGCGTTAATGGTACCTTTCTGCTAAGCGTATACGTATGCATTAGTTTGTTAAGGGGGTATATGAACAGAGGACGAATTTGTCCTATTCTCTTGGTAACTTGGAATTTAAGATCTCAAGTAGGAAAAACTAAAAGTTAGGTTAAAAAGCACGGGTACGTTGTGATACAGACGTGACGCCCCCCCCTTGCTATAGCCCCTCAAGTATCGACACCCCTCTAGCAAGTTACCCCCACCCTTTTTTGTTAAAGGAATTAAAAGCTGTTGTTCATTTGATATAGAGCAGTAATCAATAAAATGTTGGTGGAGAATATTCTAGTGCTACATGCTGTGTGCCAGAAC
Source organism: Cryptocephalus primarius (assembly GCA_963576515.1). Classification (NCBI taxonomy): domain Eukaryota; kingdom Metazoa; phylum Arthropoda; class Insecta; order Coleoptera; family Chrysomelidae; genus Cryptocephalus; species Cryptocephalus primarius. The sequence continues at coordinate 1,752,913 of OY754956.1, read as the reverse complement.
GTATTATACATTCGTACAAACGATAGCAAAGAAGTTTTTGTACGATTTAACAGTAACGAAACGAGCGGTGACTGGCCTTCGAGATGGAGTAGAATGCAGGAAACAGAATCATTTTTTCAATCAAAAATACCTACTAATAGCACTACATATAAATTACGGATCAGGAGGAGGAGTACCAATTCCACGGAAAACACCAAATGGTTACAACTGTATCCCACTACTCCTTAGAGTACAAAAGCTGAGTCGCCTGGAAACCAAAGCTTAGTTACCGCGCTTCTCGTCTACATAGCGGTGTGTTCTTCATGGTTACTAAGTGACGGCCGTCTTAAATTATACCCGTGGGTGTCAAAGAACTTTTAAAAAGTGTTGAAAAAATGGAGCTTCGAGAATTTATAAATGTATATGGTCACATGTTGCTGGAACAGCACAAGGAAACGCTGAACAGCTTCCAACATGAATTGCAGAAAAACAAAAACGAGGAAAGGGTGTGCTCGAAATATGGGTCACATTACAAAAGCTGTCCGTGGGCATATGCCGAAACACAGGATGGACCGGACACGTGTGATTGTTGCTACCGATCGTGGGAGGAGGAGAGGAGGACGGAAGAAGTGCAAAAAATGATTCAACTCTACTTGAGAATTGTTAAGAAAGTACAGTTGTAAAGTTCCATTGAATAAAAAAACGATTACTGCTAAATGTTTATTTCATTTCGTAAATAAAGGAACACATACATTAATACATTAAGAAAAATGAAATTGTTACAAAAAAATGTTAGGTTACTAAATCCAAATTTAATTCTGGTATTGGTGGTACCGAAATATTTAATTCATTTCCATATTTAAGAAGAAGATCTAAATCGCCTTCAGCTGGTGTAATGAGAAAATGACCCCAAGCCAAAGTGTCATAAGTGTGGGGGATTACGCGTCTCTTATCGTCATGTGATGACAAAGCTATTTTATTTTTGAGCTCCGTGTAAATTGTATAAAGATGAGATGAAAAAATGTACATTTTCCGAAAAATTGACCCACCATTTTCAACAGTTGCAATGTAATCAGATATGTGTAGTTGATTCTTTATAACGCTTTTTGAAATCCCTTTTGCTTTTTTAATACATCAATCGCTTTGACGCAATAAGCTTTCGCACCTGTACCATAAAAGATTTCTATAGGCACTCCCGCGAAGACATATTTCATGTTTCCTACAGTTGATATAGTTTGTGGAATATCGTGGATGTTGTGTGTTGGGTAGTTTGATGTGTCAAAGTAGTCGATGTTGGTTTTAATATCATCATATATATTTTCAGTAAAGATCTCCAATATAAGAGAATCTGTGTCAGTGTAGCATAATGTTGCTTGAAAACCATATTTCTCTTTAATGAAACCATAAAAAAATTCGTAAATGACTGTTTTAGAAATGTCCAAAATAGAAAATCCGACATAAAGTGGTTTGTCATAAGTTACTTGTGTTTTCTCCAAGTGAATTGCCACTAAATTTTCATCAAAGATTGAACATGATTTAAAATGTGGTTTAGCTATTAACGCTCGTGCTCCAACAGACCCCACTTTATTTTCCCAGTGTGTGCTTAATTTTATGTCTTGTCGTTTATCGACATTTTCCATAGTTTTACCGAAAACTGAATTTATAAGTAATTTGAACAAATCCCTTTCAGATTCATTGGAAGCAGAATTTCTTAAATTGGTATTGGTCGATGTAAGATTTTAACTATGGTGATTGAGAAAACTCTAAAACTCTATGTACTTTGTCGAAAAGTAAACTGTATTCTAAACATTGTTGATGGGTATTTTAAATCTACTTCCAATACATATCCTTTCGAAGAAGTTTGATCAATTAAAGATAAATCTAAAGATTGGGTTTCATCATTGTCTAACCACTTGAAATTACCACTTGGCAAAGGCGGTTGCATCGAATAACGGTATAAATTCGTTGCATCCAGATAAACACTGTATGAAGTTGGTTTGGAAATATCATAATTGGTTACAAATTTATTGTTGGCTACAGCTTTTCTTTTGCTACACTGACTTATTCCACCACGAATTCCTTTCTTAAAAAAATGTATCATGTCTATGTCAGTGAGAAGTTCGAGCTCAATTTGTGTAAAGCGCAACATGGCATCCCAACTCAAAGCAGGTGCAGTCAAGTAATGGGCAAGGTCTAACTTGTACCTATCCTTGCAGACCTGTCTGAAGTTTTCAAACACATCTGCAAGGAGAAGTACATCAGATTTTAAATAAGGTCAAGGTCAAGTTCAAGGACGATGTCGTGGTCAACGTTAAGGTTGAAGTTGTTTAACATTGTCACTTTAGTAATCATGTGGATGTGTTATCGTACATACCCTGAGATTATAGATCTCGAGACGGGTATAACAAATATACGTAGCGAATTGTCGGATCTGCAGTGGGATGCTCACCACGAGGCGTTTTACGGAATGGAGCGCTTTTTTGATGACGAGTACTGTTTACATATAGCGAGAAGGTATGAAGTCGGATGTGAACTGTGTACATGTACCGAAATTATGAATTATGCATTGAACATTTTGTGCAAGAAATTCGTAGAATGGGACTAGAGGGTTTCTTGTACAGAATGAAACAATACCTACCGGAAGCATTTGCAGCCCAGTTTGTGGAGGAGGAAAGTGACGAAGAAGGGGAAGAGAATGGTGAAGAGGTGGAAGAAAAGGTGACGGAAACTGTGGAACAGGAGAAAGAAGGGTACGAGATGGAAACCGTGGAAAAGGAGAAGCAAAATGATTGGATTGAAGAGGAAAAAGCGATTTTTGAAAACATTGAAAATTATAAATGTAATACAGATATGGAATTTAAGTGTTATGTTTGTAATAAAGAAATGTTCGGTAGTTAATATTGTGTTTTTATTTTATCAATTATTGCATTAGAAGATTCTCATATAAAAAAATAGATTGGACAAAGCACACATACAACAGTTATTTGAGTGGTAAAAACATTTAGGTTCTGATTTTGTTCCAGGAAAGGCCATGGTGGTGTTTGGTCAACCAGTTGTTTTGGGTTTGTAGTTCTGGAGGTAGCATATCCATTGGAAAAGGTGATTTAAAAACAATGTGAGACAGACGATGTCCGTCGTAGGCAGCTAATTCTTTAACCACAAAATTTCCCCGTTCTCAGATGAAGCCCTGAAGGTCAAGAACCAATCTCATACCTTTAGGCGTTTAAAGTGCTAAAATATACAATACACTTGAATAGCAAGTTGAAGTTGTTGACGTTTCTTGGTAAAGTTTTTGAGATTTGTAGTAAATTGTGTAGCGTGATGTTCCCTCGGTGACGCTTCATACCATGATGGTATGAAGTAGTAGTAGGTATGAAGTGATGATGACTGATATAGGTCGTTCTCAGTTAAGGTTCTTAACTAAAATAGCACCGGCTTTAGAGTTGGCGTACAATTTTCGTTAAAGGGTTATATGTGAATCGTTTTTCATGTAAAATTAAACAGTATACTGCGACATCCTGCGTTATATTTTCCGTTTCGAATTCAACTCGAAGAGTCACCGATCCCGATTGAGCGAAATCTTTTTGATGAGAGCAATCGATATGAACGATAGGTGCAATATCTTTAAATTCTGCTGGGTTAAACAGTGGCTGATTTCCTTTGGTTGGGTAATACGAGTCTTGAAAATATGCGTACATTTCGTTAAGTGTTGAGAATTTATTATTTTTGATATCCAACATTAGGTCAGCATAGGGATATCTTTGAGAATTTAAAAATACCATTATATTCCGTAAAGAAATATCGTCAAATTAACTCATATCAGCAGTAAGTGTATTTCGTTTACCCTTTTGGAAAGCTATTATTACATGTAATGGAGTTTCTAATTTTGGTGATGTTTTTACAGCCCAGGAATAACGCGAAGTTTTCAGTAACGATGGATAAACTACCAATTCTGCACTTCTGAAGGTAATAGGGAGAGAGGTTCCCTTGTTGACAATTTTGTTTAGTCTTAATTGCTCCGCTAAACTAAGCGAGACATGTGGCACCACCCAAAAGAGTTTAGTAATATTTACTTTCGGCTTTTCCGTATCATCTGTACTAATTACTGCATCATAATCGGAGCTGTTTCGAATAAGTACTAACTCCTGCTTCATATGAAGTATAATTTTTCGATAATCTTCGAAGAATCCCATGAGATGTTTTAACGGTAGTATCGTATTAAAGTTTCCATTATTATCTGTTATTATTCTCTCCCTTTGAATAGCTTGCTGTTGAGTTTCGCCAGTTTTTGCTGTAGAGAGCGCTTTTTTGGAAACCATCCTGCATTTGCTAACATATAGCTTTCATTCGGGGCATATGCAAGGTAACCTTTCAGAGTAGACGCTAGCCCGAGATCTCGAACAGAATCAAGTACGATTCCCTCCAATTCATACCTCACCTCTCTGAATAAATGGGAAATGGCGTTGTTAATAAATTCTAATTTGGTAGGTACTGTACCATCGCCTTTAACCAGTTTACCTTCTACATATAGGTAACTGTTACATGGAGCGGTATAAGCGTTTAAGTCAGGAATCGAGATGCGAACTTCATCGTTATAATTAATTTCACCAGAAGTGTAGGGTTGATAAAAGTGGTATTGATATTCTTCTATACTGGTGTCATTGTAAAGTGTTTCTGTTACATCCAAAAGATCCCTTTTCTCCATGTTAACTCGTGAATCAACTTTACGTAACTGAGTAAAATAATGGGGGAGGTATTCATTTATATATTAGACTAAAACTTTGAAGTCTAAAGATACTAAGAAATCATGATTTTGCTTTGTTAATTTTGTGGATTTTCTGTTTTTTCGACGGAGGTCTCGAAGCATTTTAGCAAATCTGAAAAACCATTTAAACCGACGGTAATGTTGTTAATCTTTCTCACAGTAACTGGGTAATAAATCGAATTCAGTGGAGTCTCGACTATTTTATACCCTGGTGAAACGGTAGGAAAAAACTGGTGAATAATGTGTACCGGATGACCGTTCAGAAATGTACCAGCGGCAATATTGCAATCGATACATATGGCATTCTCTTTAAGAATCCGAACAACGCTATCACCAGTAACCTCTCTATCTGCTTCTATAACTCTTCTTTTAAACCCAAGTACTGACCCCAATGAATTGTCACATTCGAATGAAATTTGTCTGTTTGCTAGCAAAATCACTTTAGATGTGTTGGTATCAAAATCGATCTGGATTTCTGCATTGGCGTCAGTTTTAATGACCCCCCTACGCATCACATCCAATAGCTGATTTATTTCATAGGAACCAGTGGGAAGTGTTATTAAATATCGAAGTGTATTTGCTTCATCTGACACAAAAAATCTATTATTGGTGTCATCGACATTCTGTATGGAATAGTAACTATCAAAATGTACAAGTCCAATTTCATAAACTACACCATCTTCTAGAAACAGAGGCGGGTTGAAATCGAAGCTTAATTCGGAAGATTGCCCGTTGAGAATAAAACTAAAGGACATTTTAGCTGAAGTACGGTTTAACAGCGAATGACAAAAACCGCGTTACACATACTGATTATATAAAAATAGGAGACAAATGTGACCACAAATAAACCCATTCGTTTGATAGGAGTCATGATTATAATTTATGTATTTGGTTTTACCATCACTAAAAAAGTACTTTATTACTTCTTTTGGTGGTTGTAAATTTCCATAGCTATCTAAGTAATTGATGGAATGATTATTTTTGGTATATGCAACCCAGTGAGTACTCCCACCGTGCACCGAATCTACATTAATTATTCCACTTCCCTGTTTTTTAATTCTGTTAGGCAACTTATCTCGAAAAAAGACTCCTCTAAAATGTGGAATTCCTAAGTGTTTTACAGATTTCTTCAAATCGATGTCAGTGAGTGCTCGGTGAGGCAATGTTATTGGAAGTTTTTTGGAAACGGATACGCTAAATGTACTCCACGACCACGTTTCACTGGGAATGGATGTGCTAAATGTGTTCCACGACAACGTTTTAAACCTTGACCTTTTGCCCCCAACGCCAAGTTATGCCTTTTCTGTTCTTCTAGTTCAGCCTTTTCTCTGTTTGCTTTCGTCACGGTGCTTGCTACTCCCGCCGTGCCCCCTATTAGCGGCCCCAATGCACCTAACAGAGGGAGAAGAAAAGGTAGAAAACCACCTTTTCTTGATCCACGTCGTTTTTAAATCCCCTTGCCCATTTTAGGTGTTCGAAGTACACGTATTTTCTTTGTGAATTTCAAAGCACCACCTCCCTTCTTCTTAATGTTATTCTTCAAACCCACACCCAATTTGCGTTTCACATTCACTGCTCCCGTTATACCTAGTGCCGCGATTCGTTCTCCGAACGGTGAATCACGTGCTTTTACACGTTGTTAAGCTATATCTGATAATTCTTTATCAGCGTGGTGTCTTCGTTACAAGTCATTAAATTGTGAATAGGCGATTTCGTGTTTTTTGCAAGCTTCATCCAAAGGGTTAACGCCACTATCGCCTCGCTTTAAGCGTTTAGAAAGCTTCGTTACTGGCCCACAGAAGTTGTATCCAGGGACGTGTAACTCGATTGGAAGTTTATTTATTACTGTATTCAGCAAGCCACTTCCCTTTCTCTTCTTTACTCTACCCCTGTAAATCATTATATAAGCTTGGAGGGTCAACGTTCTGCTTTATATAGTATTCTGAGTTGGTAGGATGAAGATTCAACAACACACTCATTTACCTATCAAAAACCATGCTTCTATAACCCCAGTGGAAACATATAAAAAACACGGAATTTTGTTCGGTGGTGATACGAAAAGAGGTTTACTTGTAGGATCCTCTGGTTGTGGAAAAACTGAAGTGATGTTAAGCCTATTAGAACATCCCAATGGTCTTCGAGTTGAAAATATTTACTTATATTCCAAATCACTCTATCGGCCAATATATACTTACTTGCGATTACTTATGGAACCACTTAAGGCTATCGGATACTATGAATTCAACGACGGTGAAACCGTTATACCTGCTGAAGAAATAAAACCAAATTCAGTAATAATATTTAATGATGTGGCATCTTGTGATCAGAATATCATTAAAAGTTATTTTTCCTTTGGAAGACAGAAAAGTACTGATTGTTTCTACCTTTGTCAGACTTACTCTGCAATTCCCAAGCAGTTAATACGTGACAACACTAATCTATTGGTTGTATTTCAACAGGACATGACAAATTTAAAACACATATATAACGACCATGTAAGCATAGATATGCCCTTCCAAACTTTTAAGGATGTGTGTTCTCAATGTTGGAAAACTAAATAATGATTTCTTGTCATCGATACAGACTGTTCTATGAAAGAAGGAAGATTTCGTCAGGGGTTTGATAAATTTATTCATATATAAACTTGAGTTCAATTCGCCTAGTGTTAGTCAATATGGACAGTCGAGTGGTAAAACAGCTTATAGCTACCAGAAAGGCTTTGAAAGAAAAGTATCAAAACTTTAAAAGGGGACATTGCACAAACTGAATCCTCTCTGGAACAGACCTATAAACCCATAACGCAACCCCTCAATGAATTGTTAACACGGTTCCAAACCATATCGCATAAAGAAGAAATTAAGGCGGAGCGTACATTTTCACAATTGAAACCCGTTCCTAAAGAATATTATACTATCGCACCAAAGGAGGAATCGTTCGCGTATGACCCTACCCAGGACCCCTATAGATCTGCCTATTTCGATGGCACTTTCTTAAGTCAAATGCCTTTAGAGACTTCCAAAGTTCTCGAACCTATTCGTGACGAAGAAAAGAACCACTATTTGCAACAATTCGCTCCATTACCTAGAGGATATATCGAAGATCTTATAAGTACCGGTGGTAGAGATTTTGACATGAAATTTGGAGTACATTTTGATCCTGACAAGAATAGTTGGAGAATAGGGAATGCCTCCATAAAATTCGATGATAAGGATATACTTATTGGTGAGGAAGAAGAACGATATCAGGGGACACCTGGCTTGTATGAACTGTTGTTTAAATCCCAACCACTTGGATATATAAATAAAGACCTCCAAAACTATATCGATATTATTAGAAAAACAAATGCACAGTACATACATTATGATTCCAAGAATGGTCTGAGTACTAGTAACGCCCCGAAATTTCGAGACATCATTAAACCTCAATTGAGCACGATCCATTCAATAACGAAACAAAAGCAATTGGAACAATTCCGTAGACGGTCAGGTTCGGACCCGAATGTTTTAAGCCTTCGCACGAGAAGGGTAGGAAGAGGTCTTATGAAATGGAACAACAAAAAACTGGAATACCGTTATTTTGACAACTATAACGAATTAGTGGATAGATTGAAACTGTTGATCGCATCTCAATATGCTGGAAATACCCCACACGACAATGAAATTATATCCATAATCGAAGAATTAAAAGATGCTAAAATAATTGTATAAAACGGGGAATCGCGACAACATTTCATTATTTCACTACAAGTATTCATATGGTAAACAATGATTGACAAAGCAGGTCGTCATATGCTAAGTTCCCGTCAAGTTCCGTTTAGTCGTAAAACGGAAGATGTAGTAGGGGCGCCATTACTTTCAGCTTCTTCACCCTTTTATCTTTGGCAACCAGCTGCTTACCATCACAAATGTGTGTTAAACATTAGAGGTCTAGGAAAAGATCATCAAAAGAAATCTAATAATGTGTGGCTATTTGTACTGGATAATGCAAAAACGGTGTATACTGCACCCGTAACTGGTACAGTAGAGAGTATCGACTGTTATCCCCAAGGTGTTTCCGTAAATATTAATAATATACTAATGGACCTCAACCGGGAGACACTTATTGGAAAATCTATAAATAAAGGAGATAAGATTTCATTTTGGACACTGAAAAAAACTTCTGCTGACACCCTATATTACCAAACTGTATTACGGTGTCCCATAGCTAACAATGAGTAAACGGCAAGTTATAACGGAAATTCATAAACCCACTAGAAAGCATTTGTTTTGCGCATTTGTTTTGTTAAGCACAAAACTGCAAAAGATATCACATTAGCAATGAAAAAAATTTTATCCAAAATGCACACACCACAAAATATACAGACAGATAACGGGAAAGAATTTTACAACAAAGATTTTCAGCAATTAATGCGAAACCATGGTATTAACCATTATAGCACCTTTTCTTCTTTAAAAGATAGCGGTGTAGAAAGAGTTAATAGAACTTTAAAGACCAAAATGTGGAGAGAGTTTAGGAGAGTGCAAGGAGTTTAGAGAGTGCAAGGAACATACAAATGGGAACTTTCGAATCATTCACCTTGACTTGACCCGGACATGAGCTTGGTATGATCGTAAATTGCTATCGACACGACCTTTACTTGACCGTGATTTAACCTCCACGCGAAATTGGTAAGGTCCTGACCTTGAGTGTGGCGTTGGTATTGACTTTAAGCATGACTTTGCCGATGACCATGACTTGGCCTTGACACTAACCTTGAGTTGGTCTTGGCCATCATTTTGACTTTCACGACGAACTCTACTTTAACCTTAATCTTGACTTCCACCTTGACCTTGACTCTGGCATTGACTCTAACATTGTCCTGGGTCTAGACTTCGACCTAAACCCCCCCCTCTCATGTCTAGACACCCCCCTTAACCTTAAACATGTATTGGACGACACTGAGAAGGCTGTATTTTTTTGAGATTCAGTTAGTATAAAATACTTCAAATTCAACGTTCCTGAGTAGTTCGATACAAAACATTATGGAAGTAGAAAATATTGTTGAAGGTGGTGTGACGGAAAATGCGGCTGAAGGCATTGTATTAGAAGAACTCGTCGACCCAGCAGGTGAAGCAGACGCGGACTTCTTCAATTTAGATGTCTACGTTGATGATGGGTTTGTAGATAATGGTGTCCACGATGGGGATCAACTAGATCGAAAAGCTAGCAGACAACTTCAGCTGACCAGCAACTCATTGATTTACATGGCTCAAGAAGGGAAAATGTGTATAACCTACCACTACTTCCTGTATAACAATAATACATTGTGTACCCCCTGTATGTATTTCACCATAGACAGTGTGCCATATGAGTTGGATATAGTGTTTATTAATGACCATTTGAGCGGTCTTTACAACAACTTTACAAGTGTGCGTTGCATTAGGTCTGAATGTTCTGTAAACACGCTCATTTTAACTCCTCTGTTTATTGTGTAATTAAAAATATTCTCTAAATATACAATATATAATGCTCTGATATTTTCGTTTCAACTATTTTTATGTGGAAAAACAAGTCCAGTAATCAATTCTATTGTGAAAAAATTATAAACATAAAGTACTTTTACGTTACCTAGTTAAACTCATACTCTCTTTTTCTGGTCCTTTGTTTTCACACTTATACCACCAATATGCTGTAAATACGTTCATTTTAATTCCTCTGTGTTTATTGTGTAAGTGAAAATAAATATATAATAGTCTGTTATTTTCGTTTCAACTACTTTTATGTGGAAAAACACTCCAGTAATCTTAAATTCTATTGTGAAAAAATTATAAACAAAGTATTTTTACGTTAAACGTAAAAATACTTTCTCTCTTTTTTGTTCCTTTGTTTTCACACTTATACCACCAATATGCTGTCAACGCGTGTATTTTAACTCCTATTTGTTTATTGTGTAAGTGAAAATAAATATATAATAGTCTGTTATTATCGTTTCAACGACTTTTATGTGGAAAAACACTCCAGTAATCTTCAACTCTGTTGTAAAAACTACTGAAAATACAGTATTTTACGTTTACCATTTAAACTCCTACTCTCTGTTTTTCCCTTTTTGTTTTCGCTATTCCAGAAGACCACAAGAAAATTTTCATATTTATGCCCACAACGTATGGTGTGGGCCACCCATATCATCATCAAAACCTAAACTTTTGACTATTTTATTTAATAAAAAAATTATATAATTCATTATAATAACTTGAAACAGGTGTCACGAACACGAGACTTCGACGACCACAAACAAAAAACAACGAATTAGTACATGGCCTAGAGGACAAGGTCAAGTCGCGCGAAACACGAACAACGAAAGCGAGAGCGTTTACAAAAACAACACGCATTGCAACTACAAGCAATGCAAAGCCGAATGTAAATAGAAGGAACAAGGTAGTTGAGAGGAGCAATGGGGTCCAGACGTGCGAGCTAGGACAAGTGCTGTCCAGGGGGCCGCCCGGAAGAGAGCCGTACCTGAAGGGACCAGCCGGACGGCCGGTCGAAGAGGGAGTAGAAAGAGCCCTGACCAGAGACTGTGGTCGGTCATCGAAGTCTCCAGAGTATAGCCGAACGCTCGAAAAAAAGCCTGCCAACCCACTGCCAGAAAGTCCGGACGACAGTCGATCCTGTAAGTTACCTCCCTCGTCTCTCACGCTCCAGCCCGTGGGATTCGCTGTGCCCCCATCTTCTTGCTGTAATTCATTTTCTTTTATGTGTTGACCTGACTCTTTTAGATTCTCCGCCGTATGCGAGGAATAAAACCTTTTCTCTCTTTTTGTTCTAACCTGTTTCTTTAATAGCAAGCTCTACCACCAAAGCTACCAACCCCTCACCTCACGCAGCCGTGACACAGGTTTTAAACTTAGGTCTAAAATTAACAAAGGTACGTAAGATTTTAAAATTTAAAGGATCCCCATGGTTAAAAACCTATATAGATCCTAATACTGAATTATGACAGCAAAGTAGAAACGATTTTCAAAAAAAATTTTAAACTTATGAATAATGCAGTATTTGGGAAAACACATTTCTAAACCAAACTTCCATAGTTTTACCATATTTGATGATATGGTAATTATTCAATTGAAAAGAAATACTAGTAAATTTAATAAACCAATCTGTGTAGGATTTAGCGTTTTAGATATTTCCAAAACAATTGTATATGATTTTCATTACAATTATATCAAACCAAAATTTCATGAGAATGCTAAATTGCTATCGAGTTATCCAGAGCATTCGATGACTCCACCATCTCGCATGCTGATGTGACAATGGTGTGCCGTCATGGAAGAGCATTGCTCAATGCTGGCGTTAATGCTGACAGATTCCTCATGCGTTTAGCAGCTTTAGTTGTTGAACTCGCATTTGGAAAAGAGCGACCGGGCGAAATGATTGTAGTTGAGGCTTTTAGATTGGGACGAGTTGAGACCATCTGCTCATGGGCCCAATATCGGCATTTCATTGCAGCAGACTCCAATGGCCGGGGGAGCAACTTCATTCCCTGGCATACCATGTATGGAGTACCGCAGGGTGTGGTCGCAACGTATGCACAAATCAATTGAAAAGAAATACTATTAAATTTAATAAACCAATCTATGTAGGATTTAGCGTTTTAGATATTTCCAAAACAATTGTATATGATTTTCATTACAATTATATCAAACCAAAATTTCATGAGAATGCTAAATTGGTATATACAGGCACGGATCCCTTAATTTATCAATTTCTTTTGTTGACGACATTTACAAATAAATAAAAGAGGATATTCACTTTATACTTCTGATTATCCGGCAGATAACAATTATCAAATACCATTGGCAAACAAGAAGGCCTTAGGATGGATGAAAGACGAAAACAATGGCGAAATCATGATAGAATTCATCGGATTAAAATCTAAAATGTACGCCATTAAAAAATTCAATAGTTTACGTTGTGGAGATCGATCGGCTGTAAACGACATTAAAATCATTAAAAAAGCTAAAGGAATCACAGGTGTTTCTCTTAGAACGATATTACTTTTGATGATTACTATGACTGTCTGTTCAACAACACAAGTTTATCCATAGATCAGTTTCTCATTCGAAGCAAAAAGCATGAAGTGTTCACTATTAAACATAAAAAGGTTGCTCTGACTTCACACGATGATAAAAGAAACATTAACTATGTATTTACTGTCACATTGACATGGGGTTGTCAACCAACTTCATCCGTCAGAATAGTCAAACTTTAAACCGTTCCCAGCTTGCAAGAATCTCAATCACGATGTCGAACCTAAGAGGGAGAGTGATTCCACCGAGGTGTTAAAGGAGGAGGAGTTGTTAGAAGAAAAAAAAAAGAGCTCAGACAGTTAATACAAGATACTACGCAGCATCTATTAGAGCTCGATGACTGGAACGTTCTCGAAGATATAGTTGGGGATGAGAACCTAACATGTGCAGAAAATTTAAGCGCCATCCGCTTCTGTGAAATGTGTAATGCAATCATGACTGTTCCCCACAAAACACAGCAAATATATACATGTTTTTGTATTAACTGTTGCGAGATTAAACGTTTTCAAATGTAAACAAAGGCAAGTTTCTCTTCAGGTAAATTTATTCTCTTTTGTTTTTTCGTTTCACAAAACGTTTTTTTATTGTTCCTCTTAGAAATGCACCAACCACCCTCAGCTTACTTGAAGGACGATTAGACTGCAAGCTACTTGAGGTGCGATGTTCTATGAGGTATGGCGGTATCGACTGGGAACTGGAGCTGATTCATTTTAAAAAGATGCGTTTGGTATAAACGAATAAAATCATTAAATAATGCGTTTGTTGTAAACGGAAAAAAATCATATTAAATAATTTCTATTTTTCATTGTAACTTGAATTAAATAAATGAAATGCTACTTAAGTTCAATAAATCATGTTGGCGACGTTACTTGAATCCAATAAATCGTGTTAATTTTAGCTCACATTTACCATCATAAAAAGACGACAAAAAATTATTGTTATCCACTTTGTATAACTCGAATTTCGTATATTCATTATCTAAATAAACACGTTATCTCCAAATTAGTTCTTATCTCCTCAGACGACGAAAATATTTATCTTCTATGATGGACCTGGGTTCGAGGCACACACGCCGACACGAATATTTTTTCAATTACAAAGTGCCAAAAAGGCACTAACAAAATTCACAAAACTCAATTTTGCCTTTTTTAGGCCCATCTGGCAAAGTGCCAAAGGGCACTATCGATCAACCCTTAGCGATGGGGATAGTTTGCCCCCCATGAGGTAGGGGTGAGTGACGGCTTGACACGCCCACATGAGACACCGCCTAGGTAAATGCCATCAGCCGGCACAGGTACAAGCCCAGGTAACCGCTCAAGTACACTGTTGGCACAACTGAGCGTCCTCCCCTGACGCTGTCTTCGTAATTGGGTGACTCAGCGAAAACACTGCGTATCGCTTACCTTAATTGAAAACTCTAAAAGTAATTAGCACTTCTTGCAAAATAATTTACAAGAAGCGTGACTCAGCAAAATTATCCCTCGCACACGTTCACGATGGTCTCTCCGGAGGACCACCGCCATCGTCCTTCCTATACATGTTAAATGGAGCGACTGAGTGATCCAGTCCGGGGTCAACCCCACTACTTGTAACACTTTCGATTTCGAAAACACTCGGCATTGATCCCCCCAGGATGTACGATTCGGATATGCGTGCAATCGATACACCCGATGACTTTTGGGAAATGGGCCATTTCATAAAATTTTCTAACCACTTCTCGCCTTTCATTCCCATGGCGTGGAAATCGAATATATGTACCCACTTGCCTGGCTAATATTGTTGAAACCCGTCTCACAACACTACAAACTGTTGCTTGGTGGAATGACCTGAGACCTCCGTGTATCATCTAAAATGTAAAATATACATTGTGCAATTATGAGCACTGCATTTTAGAATATGCATAATTACTTGGAAACTATTGCTAGCGTAGAACCTTAAAGCAACAAATAGTTGCAATATAGGTGACATAGGGAATCCTCTTCTCGTTGGTTTCTCCAATTCTTCCTGAAGAATCGGCAACAACTCATCTGTGGTTATCTCTTTAGAGAAACGGTGCCGTTTCCGAAATTCAGTGTCAGAATAAAATTCCAATAGGTTGTTACCATCTCTAATATATCTACGCGCTATCGTGACTGCCGACTCCTCTTCTTAGTTCTCGTATAAATGATCGAACTTCTCCATATCACTACCAGCCGTATAAATGTTCACAACTATGGAATATTATCGCGAGTAAACCTAACCAACACAAATCACACAAGTGAGGTTAGAAACCCGCACTTTAGGGACGTCAAATGGTCACTGAAGGGAGGAAAGCAAACACAACCCATTGCGCAAGCGCTGACAAAGGGACCCCTTAAGATTTCGATTATGCAATTCAAATGGCAGTTAAAGGGATCCCTTAAGTGTTCTACCCTTAGGGTCGACTATGCATCCGGGCCCTAGACTTCGTTATGCTACTCATCACCCCCCCCCCCTTTTATTTTTATACGGGCTTAAACCTATGTCCCTTCGAATTCACTTTTACACGGGCTTAAAGCTATGTTATGATGGTATGTAGGCCAGGTAAGGATAGCCGACAACACTTGGATTTACAACACTTGGAACACTGGTATGTATGTATGTATGTATGTATGAATGAATGATGATGTTATGATAAAACTTGTTTTTGTCAGATAAACGTTTATCATCCAGAAGGTGAGAAGTCATGTAAACCCTCTCCGTAAGTATTGAAGCTAACGTCGATGTCTGTGTCTGGCTCTGAAACGTACAGGAACCGAAAAACCTAAGATCCGTACACCTACGGCTCAGAAACCTGTACATAAGGACACCATCCACCCATCGCCAACTGTAAATACTGTGTTATTATCCTACTTGAAGACACCTCTCCTAGGCAAACCTCACGCACAAATTAATACCTTTGTACCAGGTGCTCACCACATGTACCTACTACATTGTACACATACTGGATGACATTGAGAAGTAAATATTACTTTAAGAGATAAGACTCATGGCACCCGTTTTTCTTCCACATTTACTTTGGAATCCTGTTCATCATTCAAGCTCTTAGAGCAGAATGTAAAGCTAGAAGCATATCCCAGCGTAACAGACGCTTTTTCTTCAGATTTACCAAGGATTTTCCACTGGAAACTGACTGTACTCGGACTCCTGATTCATTTTATTGAATCCCTAGACTGCGGAACATCACCCAATTCACTTTGTGGCGTTGTGACTCCACATAATTCCGACCGGTCATAGAGACCTTCAATACAATCGAGAGCATGTTTACCAGCTTATGCTGGCGTACATCCACCTGCTCTTATATTTTGCTAACTCAAGTTTGGAAGGTTTCATAGTAACTAAAAACGCTGTGCGATAATTGTCCATAGCTTACGATTAGGACAGTGCATGTAGGCATATTTCAGCTGGTCCCATATAATCACGGTCGTCTCAAATACTATTTTCCTAACCGAAGTCGCTCTTCGTAAAAGTAGAGTCCTAACGCAACAAATATATAATCCGTAAGCCCAATACATGAAAATAAGGATTCAAATGTAAACAAATTGAATATAAATAAGTATATAAAAATATAAATAAATTGCAAAAGCTTAGTGATAAACATTAAATCAGAAACTTCACACCGAGTAAAATCTACGCACTAGAAGTAATTAACACAACACGATTACCATATGCGATAATAAC
This sequence comes from Cryptocephalus primarius, assembly GCA_963576515.1. Taxonomy (NCBI): domain Eukaryota; kingdom Metazoa; phylum Arthropoda; class Insecta; order Coleoptera; family Chrysomelidae; genus Cryptocephalus; species Cryptocephalus primarius. The sequence goes on along the minus strand of OY754956.1, from coordinate 1,736,404 downwards.
CGTGACTACAAATTATCGCATGCGGTATCTTTGGGTTTGTACTCATTTTTCATAAGAGGAGAAAGTACCCCACCCGACTTTGACGGGATATCGCAAACTGTGTAATTCCAATCCCTGTTCTGTCATCTTTTATAACATTGGAACCTGATACGATTTCATAGTCCGATATATCGTATAGCAAATCGCAATGTGTAAATTGAACCAAACCTACCCATTTATTTTATTTCCTGATACAGGAGAAGAGTGCAAAGAGTGACGGCAGAAAAGGAGCACTTTCGTAAAAAAAATGAAACAGAACCATAGTGTGAGTGGAGAGAAAACAATGCTAGCTGATTGAAGCACTTCATTTGCGATTCCTTATGTCAAGGTAGCGGGTAATCCAACCGGAAATTTACCTAAAACCTCCCCATTCCTAACAATGACTTCCATACCCATCACAATGAGATTTCGAAGATGATACGGAACGAGTTCAGCAATTATGTAAAAAGGTATTGGAACACCGTGTGACTGCCTTTTCTCGCCCTTGTATTTTCGTCGACGCGCACGACGTGAATAAAGGGGCGGATCGATCAGTCAACTTTGAGATTGGCGCTAGAATTCAACAAGTTTCGAAGATACGGAGTTTCCTCGGGCGCCAGTTTTTATAGACTTTGCTGTCTGTAGGTCCGGGTAATTTCAACTCAGGAGAAATATCCAGAAAGTTCATGAAAATAAACACAGAATTCGGAAAAACACCCGGTTCCTTTTATTTAGTTAAAAGTAGGGCAACAGTGTTAAATCCACAACAGGCAGTTATAAACGGAAAGAGAGAACTTTTATCTACCTTTTGTTATCGGAGCGAAAGTAAAGAAACAAGGTTTCGTTTCGACGGCTATCGACGTGAAAAGGAAAAACCGAAAAACATTACTACGCTATTTACAATTCGGGATAACTAATTAATAGAAACGGAAAAATTAAATAACAAGGTTAACTCGCCGGAGTAAGCGGCATACTCAATTAGTGTGCACAAAAAGCAAAAGCAAAATAGCTACAATAGAGCGGGAAGGCAAAATTAGGCGGAGAGAGGGGTGTAATAAGCAACAGGGAAAACTACATGCGAGTGGCAATCGGCAAGCAAAGTATTAGCAATAAACACGGGACACGGGCGGGGAGCTAATATGCTATAAATATAACTAGGGTGACAACCTAGAGAGTTACCGGGAGTCGAACCTCTTATTCGTACTAAATGTAAATGGGTCAATACGGCACGACAGATCGCCAAGTACAGTACCAACCCACAAACACAGAGTACTGTAGAGACGAGTTCCCCTCTCCTAGGAAGCACTGAAAGAAAGAAAGACAAATTAGAAAGTGAGATATTACCTTCGAGAAGCTCGAATCGGTTTTATCTGCCGTTAGTGGCCAAGGGGCTTCCACATCTTTTCATCGAGTGATATTCTATAGGTTGATTATATCCTATGCCATCTTACGGTGATTCTTTTAACTTTCATTGAAATGAACATAAAATTGCCTAACCCCGGTTCTGAATAATACGCTTCGTTACAACCATATTATTCTCCCATCGGTATCATCCCCATCAACCAGTCAGGAAGAACTGACGCTCCATTATCGATCAAGACAATTTCAACAAAAAATTCCCAAGGCCTATCCACAGGAAAAAAGGACCAATATTAGGACATAATTTAAGGCAAAACAGGCCAAATTGTCCAATTTCCCTGTGCCCAAAGATGAAAGAGACGAGAAAGGAAGGCATTAAGCATTTTTCCAACAAGAACAATTTCATTCAAGACTTATTCCTTCGCCGTTTGAGAAGAAAATAAAGAATATGACTATTGAGTAGATAATGAAACATTTAGTCCTTGGCTAGATTTTTTTTCAGTTCATATGAGATTTAAAATCATTCCTGTCAGAGACAGTAAAAGGCCCCATCCATACATAGACCTCCTCAGTTCAAATTTAAACTAATTATGTATATGTTTGACTAAATCAAATTAAAAGGAATTCCTGAACTAATAGGAGTCCTCTTGACAAACACCAGATGTCAGGTGCATACAGCCCATGTAAAAACTAATTGGCCAGAAATATGTGTATTGATTATTTTGCAGAGTCAAAAATGGTGTAACATTGCAATACCACATATCTGATATATACCCAAAGAGACAGGGGCCGCGATGAAGAGTAAGATGGCAATAGACTCGGTACATGCTCGGATTGGTCAAATCTAGCAGCAGTCAAATCCTGCACATTGATATTGCTACAAAAGTTTTTCAAGCTGATGAAATTCATTCCAAAAATTTGTAGAGCCCGATAAAACTTTATATTCTTTGGTTATTAACAATTAATCTAATCTAACCTTCATCTTTTACCTGACAATCAGATTCTGCTACTTTTTAGAGATAGCACTCCTGATAATTCATCTAACAAATATTCTTGGATCATAAAACAATACATGGCTGTCATCTTTAACTCAATTGAGGTATGTTATAACAATTACATATCGACATTTGTGCATGCCTCCACAGGATGCGCAACAGAAAGGCAGCAATGTTTTGGTCAGCTTCTAAATCTACTTCATCACCACCAATGTTTTACTGAAATTATCTGCAAGTTTTATATTTATTTTTTTCTGGTTTTCCACCAGCACTTTTCTTCGGCAGATTTTATTAAACGTATTGTGCAAAAGTTCTATTTTTTTTATTATGGCTGGTTAAAAAAAACTAAGTGAGTTTTGATCAGTGCCAATTTTTCACCGCAAATTGGAATTATGGTAATTTGCTCATTGAAATTATATCATTGTCAATTTCAGAAAAAGTTGTCAACTTTTTCTTTTAAAAAGTTTACTTTTAAAAAGTTGTCAACATTAGTAGCATAAAATACTGCCTACCCCTTCCAACCAGGTATTGGTGATCCCTGGTTCGGGTGAAGTGTACTTGTACAACAGAGAAATTAAAATTTCAGTATATTCAAGGGGAATCTGGGAAACATTGCAAAACATGGCAGTGACATTTCAAAATGACCAAAGTGGCACTTATGGTAAAAGTAATCATTAATTATAAGATACTATGAACAAAATTCGGTCACGTTTGCAAAATAATTTTATTTATATTGTTGTTGATGAAACGATAGATGTATGCCGTCGATATATAGCAAATTTGTTAGTTGGTATGTTGTCTGAAAAATGTGCATCCGAAGCTTATTTAATTGCTGTTGAAGAACTAAAAAAAAAAAACAAATTATGTACCATCCGTAGTACCACCGTACTACCATCAGTAGATATCGTATTGATGCTAAGTGATGCTGCCTCATATATGGCAAACGCTGGAATTCACCTAAAAGTATTTCACCCAAGTTTAATTCCTTGCACTTCTCTCGTTCACTGTGTAAACCGAATAGCAAAAAAAAATACCAACGTATTTTCCGTTAGTAAATGATTTGATAAATAACATGTAAAAGGTTTTTGTTTAGGCTCCTTTAAGAGTACAGACACAATATATAAAGAAACGTTACCTGATGCACCATTTTGCCTCCTAAACTTGTCATTACACGATCGGGTACTTGGCTTGAAGCTGTATTATTTTATTTTAAATACTTTTCTCAAATAAAGCAAGTAATGTCAACATTTGACGATCATTCGTCTGTAGCGATTGAGGAAGCGAAAAAGATTTTACGTATCACTAGGCTGATCCATAACTTAAGTTTAATAAATGAGAACTATAATATAATTTGTGAAACTTTGACAAAATTAGAAAAAAGTAAAGTTTCCTTTACCGATTCCATTCAACTAATCGAAAATTTGAAACTAAACATTGATAATACTAAGGGCAGCGTTGGTCAACAAATTTCAAAAAAAATAGAAGACGTGCAATGTAAAAATGAAGTTATGTAAAAATTAAGTTAAAAATGAATGTTACTTTCTTAAGTAAAGTTTCAGATGCCGAATGAAGAATTTTCAAGTGATGTGAATATAGATCCTTAAATTTTGTCCGCATTAAAATATGCTGCCATTACCTTTGTGGATGTAGAACCTAGTTTTTCTATCTACAAACATTCACTCAGGGACAGAAGACAATCATTTAAATTGTACAATTTAGAAACATGATTGGATACATGATGATAATAAGTGTAATTCGCAATATTCATAATATGTAGCTTTTAAATTAAAGTAGTTTTTTTGCAGTTCGTAACTACATGTTAATTTTTAGGTACCTTAAGTATTTTGTATGGCGACGATTTACTACTAGCCAATTCACTAATAATTAATACTGTTCTGCTAATGTATATAAACCGTAATTACCTGTATTAAAATTATTAAACTAGTGTAGAAAAAAGGTATATTTTTTGCCTACATAGCATATATTTTTGCATTTTTTGCCTATTTATCTAAATATTTTGCCTATTTCGGCAGATATATATGTATATATTTTTCACTTTTTCTGCCTACAAATCCGAGTTTCAATTATCACCTACCACTGCAAAAGTTTACGTCTAATAAAAAGTTGTAGTAATAATCATTTAAAACATGAAACTAGCCTTAAAATGACGTTTATAAATGTCGATAAATTAATTTGTTGCTTAGAAATTGTCAAATAAGGAAAAAATAAAAATTAATAATAAATCTTTAAAAAAGTTACTTACAACTATGTTAAATACGCGGAAATATGTTTTGTGATACTACATGAATCCTCCACATTTCAGATCGATCCATCAAATAACTTCAATTTTATTCCTTTGTTTATCCCCGAGACCATTTTTTTTTGCAATGACGTAAGACAGAATATGATTAAGGTACTATCAATTTGAAGAAGAAAAAACTAAAAAAAAAAAAATAGTTTATACTATTGCATCTATTAGTATTGTTCCCATAGTCCGGTTTTGCAAAAAGTTCCAGTAGTTAATAAATTTAAGAATATCCTCAAAAAATGATTTAAAATGTAAGATTTGCATAACCTTTATATAACATAATGACATCAACCATACAAAATGTCAACATGAGCCGGTCCCTATTTATTTTCCATGAACATTTCCAAATTTCAACATATACTTTACGGTAAACAAAAGAAAATTGCCCAGGCAATACCTAGAAATTACCTCAATCGCGGGATTTTTCTAAGGATGTTGACCAGTAATGAACAAACAATTATTATAAACTTGAAATGGGTGAAATTAACAGAATTGTCTGAAAAATGTCATTATAAGCGTCATTAAATAAAGCGTCAAAATGCGAGTTCTACAATAAAGTAGTTATAAAAGTAAATAATAAATAATTAACGCCATTTTCAATGACTATGAAATAAGAAGTAATACTATGTAACAGATTTATGCTGAAAATTGGTAGTTCCAAAGAAATCGGGTTGAAGAATTATTAAACCGACCACAATGCTTGCTGGTAATTTTGCTTTGAGCACAATTTAACAAGGAATCCAAAACTAATTGTTTATCATTCTTGTATCGCAAGGTTCCTTCTGAGACGAGATCTGTATTCAATAAATAAGTTTGGTAACATGTTACACACTCTTTTATACTGCTTATTTGTTAACCTAATTTAAATGAAATAAACACTCCAATAGCCAAACTTATATCCCACTGAAAGCCAAATCTAAAGTTATTCTGCCATTGTAGAGATTAGCTCGCAAAATCTGTTGGCAATATTTGTAACGACTCTCATCAAATTTTTATTTAATGTTAAAGGTGTGACTAACACAACATCTGTTTTAAAAATTGTGAAAGAGATGTTTATGATGTTTGAAAGGCCTAGTGGAATACCAAGTGACGTGGAAGGAACTGTGTCATCCTTTAGCTACATTTAATAATTCTCGTAAAAATCGATAAACTCTTGTTTATATCACCAGTTAGACATTGCACATATTGAGGGTTCAGTAGGAAGAGCGAATGGTACAATATTGGACAGACACTTATTTCAATTTCAGTAAAATTTCTGATACATAGAACAAAGAGGTAGCAAAGAATTAAAGTGCGATTCACAAAACAACTATCTAAATGTAAACATGTACAGATTGCAAGTCTATGTGACCAGTGAAAATTTAATTGTTGTAAAAATTCCAGGTGGGGCTGTTGGGAAGCTGGAACAGAGCCATGTGAAACGAGACGGATTCTTCAACCAGAAAAATTGTGATACCGCCTGCATACCATGGGTGATCTTTTGCTGACGACAATTTTGGGTTATGTAGCGAGTGGTAGAAGCTGTTGTTACCCAGGCTTAGCAGATCAAATCCTTCAAAGGTAGTAGGAATACTCCGCAATGATCATGGACTGAAGGAGGACGTCCTGGCAACTAGAGCAGGAGTTCCATACAAAGCTATGGTAAATTATAAATACATGAGCCTCAAATAAACACTTTAGCTCTTTAGCATAAGCATAAGCCGTTTTCTAAACATATTAAATCGAAGGGATACAGAGAATATGACTTATGCCTGAGCGATCTTTTTACAAGCGCCTTGTATAAAGTAATGAATGCCAGTTCTTATCAGTACCGGATTTATATAGTTCATTGATTTTTATTTATTTTACACACTTTTGAAAATGAATTTGGAAAAATGGCATTCCTAGAAATGCAGGTGGTAGATTCATATTATTTATTGAAATATATTTTAAAATTAAAATACTTAACAAAGGACTAAATATGTGCCAGATGGTGACTGAAAAAATATAATAGAAGCCAAGGGTTATTGCAATCACTAAATAAAAGAAGTCAATGAATTATTTATTTAATCCAGACTAGTTCAAACTCTTCTTCACTGGACATTTAATTTTTGTCTCCACCTAATTAAAAATCTCGCTTTGAAAATGTTTCAGCAAATGTATTTAAAAATGGCAGGCCTTGATTTGATCAGCACACTTCAAGCACAAAAATTATGGACAAGCAAGTCAAGATTTCAATCTGAGTCAGATTAGATGCTCAAGTTCTGAGCCAGTGTTTCTGCAGCTATTGTCACAGCTCAAGCCAGCAAGCAATTGAATAGTTCATCTGTGCTAGCAACATCGAACTTCTTCAAGTCCATTCATTACATTTTCGATTATCGTAATGGCAACTTTAACGTCGCATTCAAATCCTCAAAGCGTGGGCTTTCTCGAATTAATGCTAATAATAGTGAGATCCTTCATAACGCACTCCATTATTTTGAATGAATGAAAGTATTTGAAAATGGTAAGAAATGTGGAGACATTTACTGTTTGAAAAAGTTCCTGTGGGCATTAAATGCCGTTCTGTTATTATGGGTTGATCAACAAAGTGAAGGTGGTAACGTTTTTCTAATATCCAAAAATAATCAGAATCCTTTAGAAAACGTATTTTGCGTTGTCCGTAACAGGGATGATTTCGTATAACGCTTCAACATGCATGTGAGGCTTCTGAAATCCATGGAATATTCAAATTGTGATGAAACAAAGAATTGGACATTTATTCTTTTAGTGACAATTCGGACATAAACATTCACTATCAGAATTTGGCAACTCCAAAATTAGAGACAGGTTCCATTTCATGTATTGCTAGATGCTCGCGAATTTATTGTTCTCAAAATCTTCTTGCAACCTTTAAATTTTTAATATGCAAATATAAAAAAGATGCTTCTTCATGTAACGCTTTTCTCAATTTTAACAGAGATTTTGGAGTGAATATTTCATTCATTTTTGAGAGGCCATTAGAAATTTTCCTACAATTTGTTAGTAATTGTTTGCAATCTTTTGATGAGATCCACATGATGAGTAACCACAGCACAGAATTCCATTTATGCAAGAAAATCAGATGCTTTTTCAGCTCTTTGTTCAGAACACAGAAATGTTATTCTAAATCAGCTGATCAAAATGAAATTATTTAAATCTCGATGGAGAGAAGTAGAAGGGTAGAATGCGTAAAGCCGCAAAAACTATGTACTGCTAACAACAAGTAAATATAAAGTAAGTAGTTAGAACATACATTGAAGTCTTAAATTCTCACTACTGCCAGTATCATCATCGCTCTCATTGCCATTAATTTTTTTCTCTATCAATTCTTTTACATGATGACTTCTATACTGCATTTTATGGTCCATTATATGATATATAGAATTTGTGCAAGTAACGTCACCAGTCACTGACTTTCGTCTTAAGTTAAGCAGCATTTCTTTATTAAATTTGGAACTAAGTTTTTGCATAGCTATGCAAACACGTATTTTTTGTTGTAGTGCTTTGCGAAGTACAAATTTTCAGTAATTTGATGAAATTTGGTGTTATAAGTACTTATTTATTCATTTCTTTATTTATTCACCAATAACGTTTTACATTTGTAGAATTCCTGCAGATGTTAATGCAGTTTTCTGTTCTCAGGATTGGCAAACTTGGATATTTAAACATAAATATGAAGACAAAATAGATTTGCTATTTTGCTCTATTGATAAATAATCATCCATAACTATATAATAATAATTATTATTATTATATATTATTATTATTATGATAATAAATATATATATATATATATATATATATATATATATATATATATATATATATATATATATTGTATATTGCTTTGTTTTGCTGGAAATGATATACTTTCTTTTTTTGTTTTGAATTTTACTATTCGATCATTTGCTCATTTTTATTTTATTCATTTTTCATTTCGTTTCATTTTTAGATCTCACTTTTTCAATTTTGACTTTCTTATGCTCTCCTTATTTTTAGCTTTTAGTTCATTTAGAAAGGGATTAAATAGGAAAATGGGCTTTATATAGTTACCCTTGTTGTGTATTAACTTGCACTGTTTCCATATAATTATGCATTTATTTCTAGACATTTCACATATAATTCATTAAACTGACACTTATAGATTGATTGTAAGGCATACAGCTGTGCGAAATTTAAGGGATTGGTCATTGTGATATAATATTTTTTAACATTTTTCAATATCTGAAGTCTTTGTAATGTAGATAAACTACTGTTATGTCCACCAAGATTTGACAGCATAAATAGTATTTTATTAGGATGCGTCACTACGCATCTTCACTGTTTCAGTTATCATTAAATTATTATTATATTATTATTAAATTAATATTTATTCATGAGAATTACCATTTATGAGAGTTCCTTGGAAAATTCACAGAAGTTACCTAATAATGAGTCGAAAGAATCCTAAAATATGTATATTAAAGGTACGGTCATGCACCGCTGTTTTCTAGCAACCAAGATTTACATGTTGGAATGTACAGTGGTGGCAATCGGAATTTTAAGTCTGTGACAATGTCAACTGTGACTGGTTCTAAAGTTGTATGTAAAATAATTTGGATCATTAGATTGATTAAGAATTAATAATTAATTAAGAATTCAAATTGATAAACAACTGTGTGGTGAAAATAAAAGGATACGACACTGTTCATCGACAATAAAAGTGTAATCAATTTTTAGAAGCAAAATCAAAGGGGGAAACCAGAAAGGTCAACTAAATTAACTCTTGAGAAACAAATTTGAGTTGTATAGTAAATAGGGTCAAAGTGCCGTCTTATGGGTGACCCAACTGCTTCAGTAAGCAACGAACTGTGGTTGTACGCAGCCCAATCTACCACAAAAAACTGGAATAAATTTAAATAAACAAAGAGAAGTGTTAGAAATGTTAGAATATTTCATGAGGTCGAACTAAATTCATTAAATCTAATGATACTTGTAATAAAAATTAGGTTTTTTCCTCCTAAAACCAGCAAATCTAACATAAATCACACGGTTTCTTGAATTTAACTATCTTTTGTTTATTTTTAGATACCATTCCAGGACCAATAAGGAGAGGACCACACTAAAGAATGTGCAGAATCTGTTTGAACTCGTCATCGACGCATCTGCCCCTTGATTGTAAATAGATTAATAAGGAAATGTAATCAGCTCTAAAAGTGTTCAGCGAAGCCTATTCTAGTGACTCATCTTTAGGAACCTAAGGATGTATGATTAGGAACAGACTTATTTTTCATTATAGGCTGCCTTTCCGTTGCGCATCCTGTGGAGGCATGCACAAATGTCGATATATAATTGTTATAACATACCTCAATTGAGTTATAAATGACCGCCATGTATTGTCCAAGAATATTTGTTAGATGAATTATCACGAGTGCCATCTAATAGGTAGCAGAATCTGATTGTCTGGTAAGAGATGAAGGTTAGATAAGATTAACTGTTAGTAGCCAAAGAATATAAAGTTTTGTGAGACAAATTTTTGGAATGAATTTAGTCAATATGGTAAGAATTTAACTTAATTTTCTCTACACATTTATATGTGATCAATCTTATGAGTTAGTATCGTAATAGGGAATGCTCTACAACTTCTGATTTAAAGTAACACTCTCATTTCATACTGGTGACGTGTTTTACATGTTTACATCGCCTTGAGACCTAATCACGTTTTCTAACTTCAACATAATGGGGGGAGCGATAAAAGGCTTTTTAAATGTTCACTATGGTAAGACCTACAAGTAATTTGTAGAGATACTGTCTTGCCTGCTTCTCTGTATAATTTAATTTTCTAAAACTTTTTCCAATGGTTTAAAAGTAGGGATATTGTGATCTATAGTCATGTTTAGTTGGAAGGAAGTTCATCAGCTTGAAAAACTTTTGTAGCAATATCAATGTGCAGGATTTGACTGCTGCTAGATTTGACCAATCCGAGCATATACCGAGTCTACTGCCATCTTACTTTTCATCGCGGCCCCTCTCTATTTGGGTATATATCAGATATGTGATATTGCAATGTTACGCCATTTTTGACTCTGCAAAATAATCAATACACATATTTCTGGCCAATTAGTTTTTACATGGGCTTTATGCACCTGACATCTGGTGTTTGTCAAGAGGACTCCTATTAGTTCAGGAATTCCTTTTAATTTGATTTAGTCAAACATATACATAATTACTTTAAATTTGAACTGAAGAGGTCTTATGTATGGATGGGGCCTTTTACTGTCTCTGACAGGAATGATTTTAAATCTCATATGAACTGAAAAAAAAATCTAGCCAAGGACTAAATGTTTCATTATCTACTCAATAGTCATATTCTTTATTTTCTTCTCAAACGGCGAAGGGATTTATGAACTTGTTCTACAGGGGAATTACAATTCCTACTTTTGTTTTTTTGTGCAGTTTTTTAAGCTCGGGCGTTTCTATTTTATTTTGAACTTAATTTGTAAAAAATCTAAGGGTAGCGAGTAGACACTCCCTGTCATCCCGACAGAGACAGGTCTACTTCAGGGATGCGACCCTGCCCACGCGAGCCTTGGGTCTCTCTCCTACTCCCAATCTGGATGGGAACCCATGTCCTAAAATCCCGAGGATCCACTTACTACCTTTCATTTATACCTGCATCCTCTACCAGGGTAAACTGTTCCTGAAGTGTGTTATTACATACACCACTTCGGAAGCTAGATGAGGATGAAACTGACTAAAAATGCTTTATCAAGAAGAACAGTCTTTGGTAAAACTTGTACACTGAAAAAGTTGAACCTCCGAAAGGTCCACTTGGGCGAAACCTTTATCGTTGTGTGGAACAATGAAGGAGGCATGTACCGAAAGAATTTCTTGATGTAGTGAAAGAAATCGTGAAGTTTAAGTACAAATCTTGAAATAGTTTGTGCCTAAGGAAGTGACCCTTGAAGTTAAAATCAGCAAAATAAGAACAGTTATGAAAGAAAATAGAATTGCAAGCGTGTGTCGAATGTAGATGCAGCAGCTACTTCGTATGTAGACCTACGAAGCTTTGGATGTTAGTACAAAGTTCAATCTATTTGCGATACCTGTTCAGATTGACACCTCATCGCTTCAAGTAGTTTTGAGTTCATCCTAAGCAAGCGACACTCTATAGACGTCATAGACAGCACAGGCAGACGGGTTGTTGCCAGTCATTGATTTTCTTGAATAAAGTTAGTAGGGCACACCTAATGCCTCATGTACTGGTGGGTAGGAGTTTAGAATTGTAGTGTAGTAACCCAAAGGCTCAGTTTAAATCTGGTTTAAGGAATTCGGAACCATGTATCATTGGTATGGGCATGGATTTGAGCCATTGCATCTATTTTGACGCGTTTGCGCATTTCGTCATGTCAATGTTGCTGTCTTCTTTTTGTGAATGAGGACTACGTGTTCTTGGATTGATTAGGTTTTGCTGAGGTGGTCTTGTCTTCCTCAGTCTTAACCTTATTGATTTTCTGTTATGTTGGTTTGAAAGCTACTTCGGTACACCAGAAGTAAAATTTGTCTCCTGAACATGCATCTCATATGAAGTAAGAAATCACCAATGGTCGAAAATATTCTCCCAGTCATGTCTCGCTTAATGATTGTTTTTTCAAATGGGAAAAACCCAATTCACCAAAATGCTGCATGAATAGGAGCAAATTTCATTACAATGAAATTAAATTTGACGAAATTAGTTTGCCCTATACCTATCATAACAGTTATAATACTGAATAGAAATAACAGGAGAATGCAGAACCTATTTTTTACATATCTCGACAACGGTTTCTTAAACAAAATGCCATTCTAAGAATTATTATAGTTCTTAGGTAAGCTATTAAATTCAATGAGACCCTTGTAGAATACTGAATTCATTGTATTTCTGTAGTTAGGGACTTTTACTCACAAGCTATTTTTATGTCTTGTATGATATTCATGTATCTCACTGCCGCGGGTAATAAACTGAGAAATATATAGGAGCTTCTTGCTTCAATATTTTGCAGATAAATAACTTAATTGCGTGTGAGTGACCATTTTTTTCGCGACCAGTATCTGCCCATTTGATTGTATCATAAAATGTTTGGCAAATAGGAGGAATATATTTTTCGTTAAAGGCATTGTTTAATCCACGTACGCAGCATGGTTACGCCCAGTTAGATAGGACGCCCCCATGTGGTAATCAGTCATGTCTGGAAGAATCGCATGCGTCTAGAAGGGATGGCTCCAAATTCTGTAACACCTGGGCAGAATCTTGCAAAGGGAGTGCGGATGAGTCTTCTGGCGGCTTCATATGTTACTACAAGCCAGTGTTTTATTTTTGCATGGCCGGAGTCCCGCATGGCCACCAGGTCACCATATGATCACCATGAATGGTTCTACAGCCCGTTGATGTCAGCCGTGGTTAGCATCCCAATCGTGCTAGCCCAACGCCTGATTGTGTGTGCCATGGTGACTATGTCCGCCCTTAAGTTCATGCCAAAGTAATTATGTAACACTTTCTTGGCATATCCCTGCACCTCGCTCTACTCAGTGTGATGGTTCCTGAACCACGAGTTGGCCTTTGTGGCCATGACTATGGTGAAGGCTCTCCTTACGTTCTCGGTGGTCAGTGAAGCCCTGATTCTGTTTTTTTCGTCTATGTGAGCTGTGGTGCAGCTGAGAATTGGGCAGCAGCCTTTAAGGATGGTCTACATTTCGAACTCTCGGCATTATGGCCTTCGTGATTTAAGATGAATGCACAAGCTGGTGCATCAGCTATAAAGCAATGCATAGATAACCAGCATAGGAAAAATACTGGTTCATTGCCCCTGCGTTTAACACGTTGAAATCCTTCTCAACCTAGCAGCACTTGTCCGCGTTGCCACCATGAAAAACTTGTTTCCCTCATTTAAATTATCCCAACTGTCAATATAGTCGTAAGGAAATATTCCCTTTCTAGACAAGAGGCCTAATTCCTCATCATTTTTACAAAAACTTTTGGTCACAATTTTTTGTGAGTTTTCAATGTAAACTTAATTTATCCAAATTACTCGCCATGAATCGGAACGAGTCTAAAAGCCTTAATTTTAACGATGTGCCTAGAATCTGCTTGGTAAATGATATATATTTTTCTTTATTTACTGGTAGCAAGGTCATATCTCCTGGTATTTCGGTGGCTGGTGCTCTAATAATGAAATGACTGGAATAAAATGATCAACTCTATGGTTTAAGTTACGGGGTGATGAATGCGCACTTCCGTGGTAATTGCCACTGAAGTGACAATGGTCCTTTACTTTAGTATCATCCTCTGTGGGGTTTTTCACAAATGTGACATATTGTAGGGGATTCGAAATCATGTTGCTCCAATGTTAAAGGTTTCATTGGAGTCACATTGTTGAATAGGGGATTTAATGATAGTGCTAATTGGTGTAAACGTTTAACGAACCATTGCACACAATTTTTACCCGTATACATATCAAAGAGAGAGCGAGAAACATCAAAATTGCATAATAAATAAAAGGTAATACTACATGGAACATGCTTTTGAACCTTATTTATATTTCCATCATGGACATCGGACTCAGTATGGTTTTCTACAATGCTCTCGAGATCTGCGTAGATAACAGAAGGAGTTGGTAATTTATTTTTAAAAACTTTGAAAGTTCCAAATTTCTCTTCTCTCAAAGGTACAACCAGTTTACATTTATTCATTTCCCAACATAAATGCTTGTTTGGCTAATGGTTGTCTAGAATGAAAATGATTCAAACACCTTTCCCAATAAAATTTTTGACTGTCACGACCAGCACTTTGAGAGCGTAATAAATGCGATAAGTCTTATTAGAGTAAAATGATAGATGGGTTGAAAGTTTTGAACACGATCATTCAAAACCATACCATCATCGTCATCACTAGGTTGATTACTTTCGATAATTAATAAATTGGCACTACGTAGAAATTTAAATGAGCTCAAACGTGTAGGAACAATCTCCATTTCTTTTTTGTCATAGGTTCCACACCAATCACATCAACGCATTCAACAACTCGAATTTTGAAATGTCGCCCAACTTTATTGGAAATTCTATTCTATCATATTTTAAAACATTACTAAAATGTGGGTAGGAAGATATTCTGCAAACATTCCGTGTTGCGGGATGGAGATGAGTCGTAATCGCCCATAGAAAGCAAAAAGGATCATTATTTTTAATATTAAGGACTGCCTTCTTATTTTGAATAAATGTAGGTAGCGGAACAAAAGTGGAAATACCTACAGTTATCGGGCTATAATTATTAATATTGTAACACTTTTACATACAAAGAGGTTTTACTCTCCCAAAATTATAGCAGTTTTTACACACACAGAGATTTTGTTCTACATTCATGTTAATATTAACATTTACAATCACATAAACAACTACTATTGTTTTTTTACATAAACAGCAACTTATACGGGGCGTTCGTTACACTATCCCTCCCCCTCTTCAGGGTCGCCCTCGACCCTCGGATGATCTACTTCGACAGCACACCGAAATACTCATTCGAAGTGTATTTCATCTTGTTCAGGTTTTACAATAGCTTTAGACTGTTTAATTGTTACAGTGACTTGACCATACACTACCACGTCCCTCCAATTGCCAAATGGGTCTGAAAAATCTGTCCCGCAAAAGCCTACGTCATCCGTCCATCCGGCCATTGTGTGTGTCCTTCTGTAAGACAACCCAGGTTTGAGATCATCAAACCTCAGTGGTGCACACCCAATTATCCTTTAATACAAGTATTCCTGTTTCTATTGCATCATGACATGCTGTTCTTCCTATCTTCTTCACATAAGTAGCCAGTCCATGTGTCAGCGGGTATATATTCATGTTCCTTGTGTACTTGTAGATAGTTCTCATCACTTCAACGTTGCAAGTAATTACATCAAGATCAAATTGATCTTTGAGTTCCACGAGCTGAATTTCTTCAGATACAACAACATCCCGACTTACACTCACCTCACATGAAGGTAAATCAATCAACGACACCTTGGTATAATTCATGTTATTATACGAGCAATCATAGGCAATCATGCCAGACTGAGAGTAGGGAAGAAATGAGACATCTGAGACGGAGCAAAGAGCCGGTTATTGACCCCGACACATCCTCATCCTCATCTTATTCTTCTCTTACCATCACCTCTTTCGGAAGTATCCATTGGACTGACATTTGTTGTTTTTCTATCACATTCTTTGGGAATAACGATTCGATCGTCATGTTATCGTTTAGTAGTACTTCTTCGTTTGTTACTTAGTGAAATAATCTTAATACATTATTATATAGAACACTTTTTAAAATTTATCTTTTTGTGTGTGTTAGTAACACACAAATTGAAACTGTAAAAATTGATAAAAATGAATTAACTCTCAAAATTTGGATCATATCCCCATGGAAGGGTGTCAGTAGTTAAATAGTTCACGTTTCTTTTATCATCGAACGGTGAGAGAGCACTTTTTTTTGTGAAACTGTGTACATTTTTTTTCTCAAAATCCTTGCTACTCTTCGTTCACATAGTCGTATTTAGATCGATGTAAGGTTTCATACATGCACTTTGTTCAAATTTCAAAACTCTATGGATATGTCGAATTTGTAAATCTAAGTGAACAGTTTGCTTCAGATTTCGAAAATGAATAATCTAGTTTCTCTTAGGCATGAGTGTAGTTAACAGTTTTTTTACAATCAATTTGTGATGTTGGTGGTTTTATTCGTTCAGGGCACAACGGTAAATCTTTATGGGGTTCATGTAGAGTTCTCGGATAATCCAAGTCCGCTTCCAGGATATAGCCGAATTTATTGTCATAAGGAATATTTATAGCGTTCACAGAATACGGATCGATCCATTAGAAATCTTTGAATGGTAAAGGACATGAAAGGGCACAACCATGTAAGTTATTAACGTCATAGTACATAAAGCAAGATGACGGTAAGTCTTTATTAAAATCCTTGCCCATGTACTTATTGTTCGGTTTAGCATATCTATTCGAACATTGTGAGATACCCCCTCGAATACGGTCTTCTATGAACATTTACATATCAACATCTGTCACTAACTCCAAAGTAATATTTCTGATTTTAAGCATTGCATCGAAAGCTAATCCTGGAGCTGTATAATAATGCAACGCATCTAATTCATGTTTTCAAACATACATTGCGAAAATTTTCAAAAATATCTACTAAAAGGCTTACATGTGTTTTTAAATATAATTCAGCGTACTGTTGTAAATTTTGTATTTGAAATGTCCTCCAAACTGCTTGTGCATGTTCATACTCCCCATTACTGATAGATTCATTCGAGAGAGAACTAAATTTTTTTTCTATACATGGTAATTCTCGTGTGTCTTGCAACTTTCCCCAACTATCGAGACATTCGTAAGGAAACACACCTTTTCTTTGTAGCAACTAAAATTCTACATCATTTTGACAGAATGATTTTGTAATAGTTTTTTTGAGAGTTATTTAAATAACATGATAATTTTTCAATACTACTTGGCATAAATCTAAAGGAATCTAAAAATCCAAAATTTACTTTTGTTCCGTCAATGTACTTGGTAAAGGATATATACTTCTTGTTAATGGGAAATAGATTTATAGCTCCCTTGACTTGCATGCTTAAAGCTTTTATAATAAAATGACTATCATATCCTGATAAGTTGTGAAAAATTACAGGTATGTGGTGTGCATCCTTGTAGTTCATATTCATATTCATAGAACTACCCCTATAATTGAAATGTGAATGGTCACGACATTTAATTTCATTGTTAGTAAAAGGTTGACTACAGATGTGACAATGAGTTGACGACAAAAAATTTTGCTTCTCTTCGAAAGACAACGGTTTCATAGCGATAGGGTTACAAAAGATATCATTGAGCTTAATAGCGATCTTTTCCAATTCTTCGACGAATAAAATATCACGATTTTTTCCTGTGTAGAGGCTAAACTTTGAGAGAGAATCATCATAAGAGCATATAAGATTGTAAGCTATGCTAAATGCCTCACGTTTTTGAAATTTGTTGGAACGATCGGTTTGGTTCTCATCAGTAAACGGTTTTAGTATACTCTCAATATCAGCATATATAACAAAAGGTACTTTCTCCTCGTTCTTGAAATTCTGAAATTTTAAGGTAATTTTGTCTGGTGTTGGTAGGGTTAGGGTTAAAAGATAAGAATCATGGGTAAGTTACAAAACTACTACTACGTCTACTTCTCCAATTAATTATAATACAATCAAACGAGAACTTTCTGGAGCTCGTTATGATGGAAGCCTTCCCGAGGGCTACACAGCAGTTTCGGTGTAGACCAGATCATTTCGAACTCTGGAACGACAATGAATTTCGTGCGAGATTTAGATTAAGTAAGGAAACTGTCCACTATTTAATTGAATACATTAGAGATGACATCTCATGTGTGCGAAATGAGTAAGTTTTGTAATTGTAGTCTCGTTTAAATATGAATAAGCATAGTGAGCGCTCTTTTGGTAGCAAACACTGTTTAATGAAACACATGATCATTATAAAATAAAAGCTGAGTTTATAATGGAATACTAGCTGAGGGTCTAGGTAATGAGGTAGTGTTATGATCAACCCTTTTTTATTTTAGAACGACATCCTTAACTGCTTCGGAGAAGGTGTTAATAACATTGCGTTATTTAGCCACTGGATCAATACTTCAAATATTGGGGGATTTTAGTGGTACTGACAAATCAACAATAAGTCATGTCATCGCTGTAGTACTGAACTCTTTTGCAACATTACGGCCTCAGTATGTCAAAACATCCTAGTGCTGAAGAGATACCCAAATTAAGGGAAGGTTTTATTACTTTAAGTGGGTTCCCAAAATGCATTGGAGCAATTGATTGCACTCTTGTTAGGATAATTTCATCTGGAGGAGATAATGCAGAAATCTTCAGATGTAGAAAGGGTTTTTTCGCATTCAATGTTCAAGCAGTCTGTGGCTATGACCTTAAAATTTGGGATATTGTTTGTCGCTGGCCAGGATCATCTCATGATGCGACTGTTTTTAATAATTCACGACTGAAAGCCCTCATGGAAAATGTATATTTCGGTGACAGTGTTTTAGCGGCAGATGGTGGATATGGTGTAACACCATATCTTTTGACACCACTTAGAGAACCAAGAACTCCTGCCGAGGCAAGATATAATCGAGCGCATTTACGGGCGAGGAACCCAATAGAAAGATGCTTTGGCGTATTAAATAAGCGGTTTTCAGTTCTGGCCCTAGGGATAAAATTGAAAGTTGAGAAGGTAGGAGCGATAGTGGTTACCTGTTGCATTTTACATAACATTGCTATGGACCAAGGAGAACCAGAACCACCAATGGATCTCGACATTCAAGCAGCAATTGCAGAGACAGAACAGTTGGATCTGTATCAAGAACCGAATATTACGGGAATTAATCAAAATAATGTTGTGAGATATAATTTAATTCATCAGTTTTTTCGTGAATGATATCCACGATTCTGAAACTTATTTTGTTCATTCATACCACCTCTTAATATGAAGAATATGAATAAATAACTGACTAACTAGTCATAATTTGTTTGGTGGTACTGTTTTCATCAGGATGTGTGATACATAACCGTGTTGTTCTGTACAATGTTTTTTTATAGAAGTACTATATTCTCACGTTTTCACATACATTGTTATAAATTGTCTGCAGTATTACCATGCAGTGAGACATTTTGTGAACTTAAATTATTCCATGAAACGTTTTACTAAATAAATGTCAGCATTGAAAATCCAAACCAGATACAAACATGAAATTGAAATAAAGATGTGAATTGCAATCACTACTTTTTCTTATAAATAATAAGGAAACACAAGTGTTTATAACCTTTTTTTAATTAATAAATCTTTTTTTATTTTCAGTATCTCTAATTCTAACTCTAATTTCGTCTCTTCACACGAAGTTCCTCTTCGTGCAGTTCCTTTAAATGTTTCATTTCCAAATCGTGCTTTTCTTGCATTTGCCTTAGCAGCTGATTGTGCTTTTCTTCATTCTATTTGTGCTGCGATTGCGTGTTCCTCTCCTTCTCAGTCACCCATGACGACAGCTTCCCCCTAAGCGGGTTCTTCTTAAAGCTTTCTGAAATTTTGCCTCTGTCACTACCTATTCCTTAACATCACAATAGGACATGTATACATACCATGACTTTTCTTTTTTTGTGGTGTCACTGTTTCCGACAGGCTTCTTGGCATTTTGATACTTAAATCATCTGAAACAACAAAATCAATAATGTACACTCGCTCTCATGATTACAAAAGGTATACTGACCAGTATTGGCAACCGTAGCTTCCAACGTTGACGGACATTCTGACGACGATGGACCCTGTGATGTCGACGGTCCCTCTGATGTCGACGGACCCTCTGATGTCGAAGGACCGTCCAACGTTGATAGGCCCCCCCAACTTGAGATCTCACTCTTCCGACTGCTGTCATCATTAAGTGGCATCCTCAATGCTTCGTTACCTAAAATATTAAGAACTGATTGTGGTTCCACTGTAATGTATTAAATTGTTATAACAGCTATCTATATGTACATAACTAATATTTACATATTCCACTGTCGATATCAAATTTTAATTGGAACCCTGTCATTTGAGTACCAATAATTTCGTGCGTGGTGACGTCTACTTCATTTCCTTTAAGGTCTTGTGGTGGGCCACCGCCTGTCCCATACAAATATCTATTTTGCTCTGCAAATGTTTTCTTGCTTTTTTTTATGTTTAGGTATTTATTTGTTAACATAACCGGTGATCTCTTAACTTCTCCCGAAAGACAATTGAACTCGTTCGTAAGTTGAACCCATGCCTCCATTTTAATTTTACTTGTACTGGCATCAGTTTTTTTGTTTTCCATTACATTTGCATATTTTGCCACTAATTGCACCAGCAAATGTTCTTCTCTAGGCAGAAAATTTGCAGTCCTTTTCAAAGGTTCACCTGAAATTTGGTAAAAATGTTATATGCTCTCTTTTATAGCATTTCACAATTTACTCATGATGCTTATCTTCTCTTCCTTTATGGACGTGGTGTCAGCACTACACTATCCCGGGTAATATCAATACTAAATACGAATTCTACTTGACTAACTTTACAAACCAAAAAATAATCCAACACCGAATAAATTAGGAGAAATACAACAAACCTATTTGACTGCACCCTAAGTAATTATATAAATGCAACTAAAAAATGAATGAAAATCTATCGAAAAACTAGGAAACACAAGGAAAACTATACAATAAATACGTGAACTAACTAACCTGACAACAACTAATGATTACAAACAACTAATTACTCTATTCAACTAATTATTTTATTTGACTACTTACTAATTATCACTCCACATACAACTATAAAATAAATGCTAAAGTCTAACAACTACAAATCGCAAGGTAAACACAGAGAAAAGAAAACACCACAAGCCAAACCGAACACCGCTGAACAAGTGACGCGTTTGGCGTGGCGTAGGCGATGATAGCCGCGTAGGCACGCCGATCAGTTAAGCACGTCGCGCGCTTTTTTAAAACACAGAACGAACGATTGAAATGCCATAAACCAGCAAAAATATGGGCGCGGGTACTGGCAACAATGTACATTGTCATGTTACTTGAACTCGGTTCAACCGATGTCCTTACAACGCATCATTCGCTGATCTTTGGTCAACTTTTACCGCCGGTTCAGCTGACCAGCGGTTAACCACTGGTTAAATCTTTGCGCTACAACCCACCCTAAGACGAGTAAATTAATTTTGGTAAGATTTTCAGATTGAATTAAACAAACTGGTACTACCTCTCGTTTCCTTTCATCACACGCAAAAACCTTAATTGCTACATTGTTAATTTTTTCAAATTTTGGAATATCTTTCAAAATTATAGGAAACTCGATTCCATCGAATTTAAAAATCTCTCTAAAATGAGGTTAGGAACTAGTCCTAATTTTGTTTAGTGTAGCGGCATATTGAGCCGCTGCACACGACCACAGAAACAATATTCATCATCATTGTGTATGTTTAAAACAGTTTTCTTTGATTTAATAAAATTTGAAAGTGTAATAAATGTAGATGAACCAACATTAATACGGGTGTAATGATTTATATTTACTTTGAGGTGCAAAATTTCATATAAAGCCCATCCTGAATCTTTCTCTTGGAATTCTTCCTTGGAAGGGCATAGCCCAATAAGATGGTGCAAATTACCTCGTCTGGGATTTTGACCAAACATAGGGCATTCGATTCAGTATCAAAAAAGAGCAAGCCCCCTAAATTTTCAGCCCCTGAGAGTGTCCCCTCCGCCCGCTAGAGGGAAAAAACTATTTTTCAGTATTTTTGCGATAACTCTCGCTAAAAATAACATTTTCACATGCGGTTTTCGGCATTCGAATGGAGATTTAATGGAGCAGGTGTGTGAATTTTTTTAGATTTTTTGGCTCCATAATCGAAAAATGACAGCCATTTTAATATTTGTAACGTGATTTTCAGGACTTTCTCTCTTCCCGGCACAAAATTGAAAACCGTCAATTTTTGGCATTTTCCATTACCTTTCAGATGGTGCATTGCGAAAATTTTTTCAAGTGGGACAAAAACTCGAAAAAACGTCAAATATGCGATTTTGGACGTTTTTGACCGATTTTCGACCGTTTTATTGATCCTCTTGAGGCGTTTTTGGGAGTATTGTCATTACGAGGTTCCCGAAATATTTGAACCCAAGTTCCGACCCCTCATGAACGATTCCACTCGAAAATGAACCTCTAAAATCGATTGAGCGCCATAAAAACCCCCCAACTCACTTTCTGACCCTCATAATTTTTCCATTATGATTTCTTTCATTCAAAAACCACATTTTGACTTCACTCTTAAACCTTGCAAATATTTAATCAAGCAACTGACCCCGCGAACTGCATCAGCGCCCCCGAAATCCCCCGAGTATCTTTATCTATACTCTAAATAAAGAATTTTCTCAGTATGTTTGTTCAATATATTTTATTTATTAGACTATTCTCAATTTCTCTCTTATTTGCAAATTCCATATTTTTCCTCAGTCTCTCATTCGTCATCATCTGAATCTTCGTTAATGCACGCCACTACGTTATCGGCCATGAAAGTTTTCGTTAAAATCTCGGCTGGTCTCAAAATTCTATCTTCATATCGTCCATTGGAGAGATAATAAATGATTGCAGCTACATGAGCACAACATCCTACTGTCCGATTCCCATTCGCACAGCCAAAACAGTACCTCAATATACTTCCAGGTCCGATTGCATTCCAAATGCATTGCATATTCCAATTGCATATTCCAAAAAGCAATTATAATTTTTCCTACTTTTATGCCTAGAAGGTACAGAAACTCTAATAATTTTCTTATTTTCTTTGTAAAACCCCACTTTGAGGTTGTCATGTTCATCTAAAATCTCGGCAAGGTAGGATAAAGTTTGTTTCAGTTGGTAGGTACCAGTAAAAAATATTACGAGGTCACGCCTTGTCAATTCGGGAAAGTTCAAAATATCGGCAGATGTCAGATATTTGAATTCTCGCTTACGCCTGTTCCAACGATTTTCCTCAACTTCTTTGCTCAGTTCATTTTCACAAGTTTTTCTGGCGTTCATCGCATCCACGATTTCCTCACTCATTTGAACATCAGAATCGAGTCGTTTGCCAAATTGATTATTCAGAAAGGACTCTATTCTGCAGTATGCTCCAGTCTTTGGCACCATTTTATTGTCCAATTTATTGTCTAGCAAATGATATTTCTCCTTTATGATTCCGTGGACGGCCTCTACCACCCATCTCAACTTGGTCACAAATCGAGACTTGTTAGATTTCTCTGTGGTTAATTGAGCTCGCTTACCCTTCAATGCTGGCATTAAAACACTGATCTGACACTCCTCTTCCAAATATGAAACAACATCACGAAATCCCCTATCTAAGACTAAAATGTCGCCTTTCTGAAGAAATCCCTTCATAGGGTGCGAGGATTCCAAGATCGATTTCAGGATGTTCGCATCGTTTTGATTAGCTAAATAAGGCCCAGGCATGTCGACAACCAATCCGTCAGTAGTGCAAATGGTGAAAGGTTTACATAGCGGCAGTTTCTTTTGCCCAGAAAAAGATTTTCTTTGGTATGCGTTGTTGGAACTTTTCTCGTGCCGAATGTATGTTCCATCACAAATGAGAATTAGTTTGTCTGAGCCGTGTAATTTTCTTGCCATCCCCGAAGTATGATCCTGAATGAGGCTCTCTCAAGAATTGTTCTCGAAACCAAAATATTTCGGCACAATATCTTGTTCAAAAGACTGCATGACCGATTTTTTCATTTTTGAGATTTGCTGCGAATATTCGAGGCCAAGGATGGAAGCCAGTAATCTGAGTTACCAGTTCGTAGCTTGAAAAGGAAAACTACAGGGCTTGAGTTACGGACCTCACATCAGAGTTTCTCATTGACTTTAACATTTCCCGTAGCTGAGTTATTTGCTCCCACGATAAACCCGTGAACACTTGAAGACGTTCTTCCGAAAAATGGAAATCGCCGAGCTGTGACATTAAGCTGTGGTCAGCTAAACCCGCTATCTTGTCCATACATAGTCGAACTTCAGATGCACGTAAAGTACAATTCGCTGATTGAATACGGAAAGTCGAGATTTCATTTTTATAGAAGCGTTTTTTAGCAGAGGGGACTGGCAGACCACATTTCCAGCGGGGATGATCAACCTCCCCTCAGTGAAAACCTGCAGGCGGGCATCTAAAGGCACAGTCATGACATTTTGCTTAGCTGAATAACCGCAAATAAAACAATAAGCATGAGTGGAAACGACGCGTGCAAAATTCAATTCTACACAATCATTTTTGTAGTTTTCATTCTTCGTCTTGGACTCTTGTTGAACGAAAGTTGGGTCATCTGTTGACGTGTCAGCACTTGAACTACTTTGTTGAGTTGTTGGTTGAGAAGAGGAGGTCTGCGAATGGGTGTCAGAGATCTGTGAATTGGCTTGAGCGTTAGCAGGAACAGGCGATAGATTGCTGGGACCTGGAATCTGTGGATTGGGTTCCCTACCAATTCTTTTTCTGCAGCTTTCGCATATAACAGAACCGACAGATAAATTGGCATTCTTAAGTGCGGATCTAGCTTTGACGTCAATGTCAGTTTTGATGTATCTCTTCACCCCAACAATTTTCCTGAAACATTTCGAGGATGCTGCACATTTTTCGTTGCTTGACATGATGGCGTATTGGAATGATTCCTGGAACGAAAACACTGCATTAGAATCCGTTTAACGTTGAAAAGATCAATTTCGAGGCTTGCACTCACGAAATTCAACAGTGAAGTCCAATCTTCTATTTACTTAGTCCTTAATTTAACACTATTTCACTGAAATGTCTTAGTCCTTGTCTCACTCGGATCACCAACCACGAACCGTTAAATCCGGAAAATATCCGTCAAAGTCCAAAAGAATAGTCACGAAAAATATTCTTAATTCCAACACAAAATCATGAAAGATTCTATTTCGATAATTCGATCGACATGTGCTCGGGAAGCGAGGCACGTTCTCTTTTCGTATCGAAGACCCGTGTATCCTAGAAGAGGATCCACGGTCAAGTCACTTGTGCTCTGTAAGATAGTCTGAACGCGAGAGGAACGTCTGCTCTAAGCGAGCGTCCACACCAGAGAGACCGGCCTCGTGCCAGAGAGAACGCAGTTCTCTTCATGGCGCCGTTCGCTCCCCTCTCTCATACTCTATCGTCTCTGTTTCTCTTATTCTATCATATACATCTTTCGTCTCTCTTATTCCTATAAAGTCATAGATCTATTTTCATCTCTCTTGCTCTTAATATACTTTATATGCTTCTTCGTTGATCGGCTTCTGGGACGCTATTACCCTTATGGTAACTCTTAGGCTAGAAACCTGTTATGCCGGTAAAGAATTTTCCTTTTCGTTCTTCACGTTGTAGCTCGAAAAACTCCACATGAAACAAAAGTAAACACAAACAAAGGCAAATTAGTGAAATGGAGAAACTCTTCCAATTCACATGCGCATGTTTGTATTCGTGCGCTGCGAATCGGTTTTCCTTGTCGCACATGAAAAACCCCCTCATATTAGTTCGAAGCAGATCGCAGGGCAGTCACTTACCCAGACGAATTGTGACCACGCCCTAAATAAAATTTCCTGTAAATCTTGTGCGAAATTGCAACATTCCCATTTCAGTCCAAATTCCCGGAGTGTCGTGAATTTTCCGAAAAAACAAGCTCACCTGCACCTGCAAAACCGTTTGAGGAACATTTGCAATTATCCCCTTAAACGTAACGTCCTATTAAATGATAGGTAGCGGTCATAGCGTGCGGGCAAACACGTTTAAAGAGGCGTATTCGGGGATTTCGGGGGCACTGATGCAGTTCGCGGGGTCAGTTGCTTGATTAAATATTTGCAAGGTTTAAGAGTGAAGTCGAAACGTGGTTTTTGAATGAAAGAAATCATAATGGAAAAATTATGAGGGTCAGAAAGTGTGAGTTGGGGGGTTTTTATGGCGCTCAATCGATTTTAGAGGTTCATTTTCGAGTGGAATCATTCACGAGGGGTCGGAACTTGGGTTCAAATATTTCGGGAACCTCGTAATGATAATACTCCCAAAAACGCCGCAAGAGGATCAATAAAACGGTCGAAAATCGGTCAAAAACGTCCAAAATCGCATATTTGACGGTTTTTCGACCTTTTGTCTCACTTGAAAAATTTTTCGCAATGCACCATCTGAAAGGTAATAGTCCAAGATTCCAGAGCGATAAGACATAACTTATTTTCTAAAAGATGAAACTTTAAGTTCTCAGTAGTGTCTCATGTATTTGTATACCTGCGTGTTTGTGAAGTTTGCACAGTGACACCTGGGCAGGTACCAGGTGAGAAAGGTGACTAAAAATAAGAGTTACTTAACATAAATTTATATGGCTGATTTTGATATATATTTAATAGAATATCATTCTCAAATAGTATCGCAAGTATCAGACACTTTTCATGGACCAAAACTTTTGTCAGACGCTTTAAAGCTCCACCAAAAATAAATGAACTTTACGTATTTTTTAATGTCTGATTTTTTAATATGTTATCAAGATAACTATTACAAAATTATATTTAGTCAGTCAGACAAATTGGAATGACCAAAAATCCCTTAAACACAAAAATTATTCGGCCGTGAGTACGAACGCGAGAGCACTATGCGTATGCGTACTTACTGCTTTCGATAAAATATTTTTGCATCTCTTTTCAAATAAAATGAATCTCAACATTAAGGTAATAATTAATAATTATTGAATTTAAAATAATTTATTGCATATATTCGGTAAATTAATTTTTTTCGGAGTAATTGTATTTTATAAAAAAATATTTTTGTTTTTTTTTACCAAAGACAACAGTTTTTACATTTTTTAAAAAAATAATTTTAGTAAAAAAGAAAATAAATATAGTTAGTAAGTGAGTGTATTTGATTGTCCTTAATCATCGTTATCATCATCACAATAATCATTAGAATTTTCATCATTGAGCCAGTCATATTGTCCATTCGAGTCATCATTCTCATCGTCATCATTTATATTGTTGTCGTTGCTGTCAGCTTCTTCTGTAAAAAACCAAATAAAAGAATTATAAAACATAAAACTACAAATATAAAACAAAAAATGAATTGTAAACCTAAAGTTAAAGTACAGTACCTGGATCTTGAAGTGCTTCACTGACGTCTCCTGGTAATTGGTCACCATCAAACCAATAAAAGTGATACTGGTTTTCTTCTAACGTCCAGCCATTATTTTCAGGGGTAACGATGGTTGGTTGTTTTTTATTTGCATTATTCCATATGCTAGCAATGTAATTAGCTCGGAAATATTGTTGAAATAATTCAGTTTTGCATGGTGGTAAATTGGTAGCATCAAGATTTTTTAAACTTTTTGGATTAAATTCTTCGTTAACATCAGAAACGGTATAATTATTTAAAAACAGCTGAAGCCGGGCAGCATCAACGTCAAGTGTACCAGAAACATAAATTTCGCAGATAAATTTTTGTACTTTGTTAAAAATATCCTGTTGTATGTGTGCATCGGTAAACGACTCTGGGCTTCCAAATTGCATAAAAGCAAGCTGATATTCCTGTTTCTTCATCAATATATTAAAAGGTCTTTGTTTACCTTTTTTGACAAAGGAAGGATTAAAGTCACGCCCAGTCAATGCATGAAATCCTGGTAAACTTTTACACAAAGATGGGCTCACATGCTCGTAAATTTTTTTTAAATTAATGTATCTCTGGTTATTTCCAGTGCCTGCGTATAACCATACATTGGAGTCATCATTTTTCAAATTACCCATATATCCTAACACAATTATTGCAATATCCGTGTCAGAACATCTAATAACAAAATTTGCTTGACCATTAATGTTACAAACATGAAAAACAATTTTTGTGTCAGCTTCTTCATGCTCTGGACAGGATAAACTGTCATCTACACCTGATACAACTTTGTTGTTATCAACGATGTAAGAATGACATTGTTTATAATTTATAAATATCCGTTTATTCTCAACAAATGGAACCATTTCATCAGATGCCCAGTGTTGAATAAAGAAGTCAACGAGGGCCTGTTTAAAACTGATGTTTTTCAGTTCTTTTAAAAATTCTGACGGTCTAACTTGATCAGGAGCAGCAATATTGAAATCCAGTTGTGTTGATTCTTGGCGAAGAGATCTTTCATAATCTTTAATCGAAGGAGAGAAATATTGATCAAAAATAACATCGTATCTTATCGCTTTCAGTTGCGTTACAATTTGAAGCATATTTTTTGAGATAGCTCCAAAAGTTTTCGGGACATTTTTCATCGTATGCAGCAAAAAGAAACCATCAATTAATAAAACATCTATTTGAGCAGGTGGATTGTGCTCTAAACCTTTCTCCAAAGATTTCATCAAGGTGGATTTCTGGGTTTTACAAATGGTCCCATCAAAGTGGCACATTGATAATGGCATCGGAGTAATAGGATAGGATAGAATTTTGGCCATATATACTTTGTGATCTATAGATATTCCAACGATACGCCCGAAAAGGTCTCTTTGCATACGTATTTCTTGTACTTTACCACCTACTTTTGCTTTTTTCT
Source organism: Cryptocephalus primarius (assembly GCA_963576515.1). Taxonomy (NCBI): domain Eukaryota; kingdom Metazoa; phylum Arthropoda; class Insecta; order Coleoptera; family Chrysomelidae; genus Cryptocephalus; species Cryptocephalus primarius. The sequence goes on along the minus strand of OY754956.1, from coordinate 1,707,551 downwards.
TTTTGGAATAATCCAGTGTAAAGTTTTCCAGTGGTGTTTTCTTAATACTTTTTTCGAATCTGCTAATATCCAATTCACACTCAGAGATAAACGTTTGACGTTTATCGTCACCATTTTTTTCAATATTTAGCAAAAAATTTGCTACGGACTCTGATGCAGCTTTACCCGATGAAATATTGATTAAAAGATCTTTTGGCACTTGTGAGTCGAATGGATTTATAAATAAATCAAAAGTATCAATAAATTTTTGCAATTGTTTAGTATTATTTTTAATAGAATGATTGGTGAGCTCGGCCGAAACGTCTTGATCCTTATGCAAGTCCAAATCTTTATACATTGAACTAATTATAGTTGATTTGACATCATGACTCCGGGCCCATCGTTGACGAGCAGAAATTGAGTTTGTGACATGTATTATACCAGTGAGCTTCCTTGCTGCATCTGCGTTTATTGTTTGTTCAAGAACTAAATCAATTGGTTGTTTAGAAAAAGACTTATTGGTTCTTCGAATACCAAAAAAACCTTCCTGTAAATCTTCGTACAAATTAGGATGAGTTTCGGCAACGTTCAATAAATTAGAACAATATCTAACAGTCCAACGAGCATAGTTTGGTTGATTACAGATGAAAAATAAATTTGCGATTTTCGGTAATACGTACTTCAATAGATCAAAATCTCCAATACGAATGCTTCTAGACAGAGTTAAATAATAGTTGATAAGGTTTATATATATTAAATAAAACTGCGCTGTTTTTCCATTCTCACCATTCAGAGTCTGTTGTTTGTAAATGCAATAATGGTTTAATAGTTTCTTCAATTCTTCATTTTCAATTTTAAACGATGACATTTGAGTACTTTGCAGACGTTTAATTTCTTCAATAATTTCATCCGTAACTTCTACATTATTGATATCTAAAAAAGATTTAAAATGTAAAATCTCCAGACCTACTGACATCAACGGATGAAGCCTTTTACACCGATTGAAATGTTTTCCTTCCTGAAATCCTGCAACTGACCCTGAATCTAACAAATTACTTTGCACCATGACATTAGACAAGCCGCAATCCACTATGAATTTCCCTATAGCCTTAAAGTATGACATCATAATATGAAATGGTCCTAAATGAATAAATAGATTATCAAACTTGGGTGCTTCAGTAGCTTGAATTTGTAAGGCCACTTTTGCTATTGCCAGATCATAAGTTACTTGAATGCAAGGTTGTTTCAGTTCTTCGCAAATTTTTAAGCTTTGCTCCATTGTTTCCTAAACAACTGATGTGTTTGTGGGCGATAAATTTATTGGAGTGAGATAAGAAATAATTTGCTTTGGATTATTATCATTGTTACTGATTAAACTATTATAATCAACCCACATAGGAAGATTTGGTAAATGGTAAGCATGGCTTAGCATCCAAATTACATCAATGTCTTTATATAATTGTAAAGAAACAGGCAGTGTTCCTTCAGCTTCATGAATAGAAATTTGTAACTCATCAGTCATCTTGGGTTTTTTCATGTATGGTCTATCTTCTACCTCAATAATCTCCATTGTTCTGCGTCGTCTTTTTCCCGTCGTTTCACATTCTTCGCTGGTAGAAGAAGGTAAATTTGGAGTTACTGTTTCATGTAAAGTGTTTAGGTCCTCGTTTTGGTAGATTATACCGACTGTGTCGTGTAACGTGTCTTTACCACTTTTGGTTTCTACAAACCGATCAAAATTATCAAACGCAACTTCAGTGCATAGATTCGGATTTTTTCTTATTACTTCAGGACATATAGTTGATTTTTGCACCGAGTAAAAAGTACTTTCAGTTTCCAGCTCCTCTACCCCTGGATAGCTAATGCAATGGCCATATCTGTGGATGATGTCGATTATTTTACGACTGCTTGTTAAGCTTTTTAAAGCCATTCCGAGCTTAATATGCTTAGAAGTTTTCCATTTACCATTAAAGATGGCATACACAATATCTGCACCCAAAGATTGAACTTGTCGTTTACATTTTGGATTTTGTTTCCTTTTGTTATTACTTCCTGCAATAAGAGTATAATAAAATTGCGATAAATTTTCCGGCACGGAAACTTCGCCGGCCGTAAGGTCCTGTACAGACAAATTATTTGGCAAATTTTTCTTCTCGACTTGCAACACCGATTTCCTCAATATTGTCACGCCTAGGGGGTATGGGGTGTCCCTAGGAGTGCCCTTGGGGTTTGCTCAGAGGTAGGGAATATATAAAGTGGGTACAAAACAAAGTGGATTTTATTTACGACTGAAACACGTTAAATCCAAAGACAACAAAATACTAATAAGTAACAGGACAGATTGAGGGAAGAGTAACCAGAGTGAAAACCAGCAAATAAAGTATGGAAATACAACGGTCAAACTTAAACAAACGGGATGTCGTTACATAAAAAATACCTGCTTACATCGTCCAAAGGTACGAGGGAGGCTGGCACGATTGCGGGACGGTCTCAGGGGTGCCGGGTAGCAGCGTGGCTACGGGCTAAAGACTACCTCTTCCCCTTATTGGGACCGACAATTTATATCCTTAATATTCACAGGTTCAGCGGTTCTGTACTCATGTGGGTCGCCGAATTTGCGAGGTTCGGTTCACCTGTGGTGAACCCGTGTGCTAGTTAATTTCGCCATGAAGATGTTATTATTCGCCAATCTGCAACTCGGCACATGGCGACGAACTTGTGGCCCGGGTCATAGCAAATGTAGGTCGATAATTAACGCAATCGTGACAATATTAAAGCAGCTTTATTCAGTATGTCCTCATCCTTTAAAATTTCTAACATCTCCTCATCGATCACAGTAACATGTATCGGAGCAAGTAATTTTTTATTTTGGCACATTAAAAATTTAACCTCTTTGTAAATGCATTGTTTATTTTGCTCTCTAAGTTATGTGGAGTAAAATTCCCTGTCACTTCTTCAAAGTTTTCTACTTCCTCTTTGAATAACTCCATATAATGTCTGTGGAGATAAGTCAGAAAGTAACACCGACCTTTCTTTATAACATTTTCTTTTATAAATTCTCACACTTCGTCAAAAACAACTCGATGGTGTTGACGAAGATCATGCCAAGACGTTTTAGCTGTATTATTCTTTGATGACAACTTATAAGAATACTCCAATTGACATTTACTATGATAATATATTTTTGAATCAGTAATATCTTGTACTTTTTCAATCAACTCCGCTAAGTCTTCCTGTTCTTCATTCCATTTCTTTAAAAAACCGTTTTTATCACACGCATGCAGTGGTAATCTTTTTAATTTCTGTCTTAATTTTTTGGCCACAATATATACATGCTTGGTTGTCGTCAGTATTCACATCACTTTCAAATGAAATGTTATGAGGAGTAGAATCAACGGTACATTCAAACACTACAGGAGATTCTTCAGAAAAAGATAATACTGGTTCAATTGATACTAATTCAACTGCTGGCTCCGGTATTACAACAGTTCAGGTACAGTACTACCTGGACTTGAGTTTGATGCTATATCTGAATCCGTAACAGTAGTTTGTTGACTTGAAGCACTTGGTGTATATGCGTCATTATTGACAATGGGATTAATTGGTAGGGTTGATGTCGATGGTACTCATGTATTTTCACCGATACTAGATGCATTTTTTTCTTTTGCATTTTTTGGTTTTTCTGAAGTTGCAGAATAATACTTTTTTGGCAACGCAGTAAAACATTTATAACATTCTCGGTGATAACTACTGTCGTACAAATCATCCGGTAAAATTATGTCTTTGAATTTTAGGTTATGAATTTTTCGTTGTCTCAAAATGATCTTGCACTTTTTAAATGTCTCTTCGGAAAATAAGTTTATTTTATCCGTAGATTTTTTACAAAATACACATTTCAATGATTCTTCTTCCATGATATTCACTATTGCAAATAAATAATTATCACTCACAACTGACACGATGTAAACAACAAAAACATTTGCTCTCAGAGATCCGAACTATACTAATGTAGACTATACATTTCACGCACATACACAGTAGACTGAAACAGAATGTGAGTTAAAGAAGGAGAACCGGGTTACCATGGACGTCTCACTCGCTCTGAAACGCATGCATAATGCTCTCGCGTTCGTACTCACGGCCGAATAATTTTTGTGTTTAGGGGATTTTTGGTCATTCCAATTTGTCTGACTGACTAAATATAATTTTGTAATAGTTATCTTGATAACATATTAAACAATCAGACATTAAAAAATAAGTAAAGTTCATTTATTTTTGGTGGAGCTTTAAAGCGTCTGACAAAAGTTTTGGTCCATGAAAAGTGTCTGATACTTGCGATACTATTTGAGAATGATATTCTATTAAATATATATCAAAATCAGCCATATAAATCAGTAGGTCAGTCTCGAGTCGTCAGTTGGTCAACGCCGGTCCTTCGTATTTTATATTGTATATTAAGTCTTTAATTAGTGTAGAAATAAAGTTAAGTTTTTAAAAACGATAGTTTTCAAAGCGGAACTAAAACTGGCGCAGTCAGTAGGATATTCGTACGGTTTCCGGTAGTGACTTTCGCATCGTGTCGAAAAACTCTCTTCGGGGACTAAGTGTACCAACACCTAAGTACGGATAGCAGAATTCGTATCTTCGAATTCATCAGACAATTGTGAAGTGAAGAAGAAAGAAGAAAACAAGAAAGAAGAAAACAAGAAAGAAGAAAACAAGAAAGGATAATTCAACCGACCGAAAACAGGACATGGAACTGGGACAGCATCGCCCATCCTCGCAGAAAAACGACCAACGGACTCAACCCACGGAGAAAGAAGGAAAATGACCAGCGTAGTTTTCCTTACACTGTAAGTCATTTAAAACGTTCTAACAATCTAAAATATTTATGTCTGTAGAAGATTTAACGAACGCTCTAGAGAATTTGAGTACGACTGACTCCTCAAATTCCCAAATCCCAAAACTTAAACATACAATCCGACCCCCAATCTTAAATCTTTCGAACCCATCAACTAACCAAATGGCTCAATTTAAACCCGAATTTCTAAATTGCGTACCCGAATTCCGATTTACCGAAACAACCACCACCACTACTGATGGCAGGGGACCTGCTAAACGAGGAGGGCAAGGAGCCAAACAGCGGAGGAATGATGCATTCAGGAAGAAGAAGAATGCTGAAACCGACGACGCTATTATGGCTGGAATCTACGCTCGTCTAAAGATTAGTGACCCCACAGCCGTCCCATCAGTCCCGATTGCACGCGATCTGCATCCTGTGACAGTGCCAATCACTTTTCAAGCAGTACCGGAGTACGTAGAAAGTGTTTGGGACACTATGGAGGCGATAGGAACGCGGCCTTTTGGACAGATCAATACCGTCGAGAATAAGAGCATCTTTAAGAAGGGCGTGTTGATGCTTTGCGAAGCCAAGGTGTGCTACGCACAACGTGCACACATTGATAAGCCAGACGAGGAACTACCCACCCGGAAGAGTTACACACTTGAGGAGTTGCAGGACTTGAATAACATGGCATCTATATTACCATATCCAATAGCCATCCTGCTTGAATCAATTGGTAACACTACATCAGGGAAGCAAATCGTCACCCCACTCATCGCAGAGCTCGAAGGAGAAAATAATGTAGCGAATGCCCCGTATAAGCCGTTGTTATGGAAAAACAAGTGTTGTTTATGTGATTTGTAGATGTTACGTTGACATTAGGTAGTAAAACCTCTTTGTGCATGTAAAAGCATTACAATGGGGGCCTGTCCGGGATTTTGTGAACCGGAATAGCGGATAAAGGTTTGGTGGACCTGGGATGGCGTACGGAAGTGATGGCGATGGCACGCGGCGGAGAGGCGAGGAGTGCAGTCTGTGCGGCGTTGTGGAATTGTTGGGCGGCTGGCGCAACTCGAAACGCTACAGAATCCGAAGCTAAGTACCACTACACAAATACACACCACTATAACACCAAGGTTTGGGATAACCTAAACAGGTTTAGATTTAGGAAAACACTCGAATGGATTGACTGCGTGCGGCTGGCGCGCGTGGCCCGTTTGAGTGCTACACTCACATTCGTGACTCTTATTGGGAGACGGGCGCTGTTCATCTTTAGTACAAGAATTGGTGATGGTTGACCACTGGGTTGTGTGTCTGGAGCCATGAAGCAGTTGCTGGGGATTTCAGTAACTGCAGGAGCAGCGGAGGATTTCAAGAGACAGGTCCCTCTTCTACCTGGAGCATTGGATGGGATTGGTCATCCCTGGTGTCTTTGATGGTCAGAAGTAGGATTGGCCTGCTTGGAGGATTTCAAGAGACAGGTCCCTCTTCTACCTGGAGCATTGGATGGGATTGGTCATCCCTGGTGTCTTTCATGGTCAGAAAGAGGATTGGCCTGCTTGGTTTCGATTTGCTGCTGATTAATTTTTGTACAAGATTTGCAGTCTAACCCGCTCAATGGAGTTAATCACACACATACACATGCACACAATTACACATATACTTGCAATTTATTGCAAATGGATTTGGCAAGGATACTGGCGTGTTTTGTTTGATTTTTAGATCAACTATGGCGAGATTCCCCGAGGTGGATATAGCCTGGAGAGGACAACTGGCTCTCGATAGATAAGTTCTGGCGGAATTTCTGAAAAAGGGGAGGAGCGGTACGCATGGTAGCAGTAGCAGTAGCAGTAGCCGAAGCAGTAGTCGAAGCATTAGCCGTAGTAGTAGCAACAGTAGCAGCAGTAGTAGTAGCTGAAGCAGTAGCCGAAGCCGTAGCGGTAGCAGTAGCAGTAGCCGTAACCGTAGCAGTAGCCGTAGCAGTAGCAGTAGCAAAAGCCATAGCCGTAGTAGTAGCAGTAGCGATAGCAGTGGCAGTAGCCATAGCAGTAGCAGTAGCAGTAACCGAAGCAGTAGCCGAAGCATTAGCCGTAGCAGCTGTAGCAGTAGCAGTAGCAGTAACCGAAGCAGTAGCCGAAGCATTAGCCGTAGCAGCAGTAGCAGTAGCTGTAGCAGTAGCAGTAGCAGTAACCGTAGCAGTAGCAGTAGCCGTAGCCCTAGCCGTAATATTAGCAGTAGTAGTAGCGGTAGCAGTAGCAGTAGCCTTAACCGTAGCAGTAGCCGTAGCAGGAGCAGTAGCCGTAGCAGTAGCCGTAGCTGTAGCAGTAGCCGTAACCGTAGCAGTAGCCGTAGCCGTAGCAGGAGCAGTAGCAGTAGCAGTAGCAGTTCGCTGATATGTTAATCATTCGCTGATATGGAGTACTGAGGAAGTAGATCGTCCGAGGGTCGAGGGCGACCCTGAAGACGGGGAGGGATAGTGTAGCGAATGCCCCGTATAAGCCGTTGTTATGGAAAAACAAGTGTTGTTTATGTGATTTGTAGATGTTACGTTGACATTAGGTAGTAAAACCTCTTTGTGCATGTAAAAGCATTACAATAACAATATCTCCGGAGCCATAAGCTACGCACCCCACCGCCTTGTTCCTCTCATACGGTTATTGAGAGATGGAGTTCCCGAAGGAGGGGAAGTTCACCAAATGGTCCACCAACTGACCAGTCTTCCTTTCCTAGCTTGGGAACAAGTGCATGAACCCCAGCCCATGGATGAAGGAGGAGCTGCAGCAGTACCTCCCCAGCCTGGAGTTTATGTACGTGAGAGACCGGCCCCGCGCGTAAGATTGACGCAAGCCTGTGCAGACGCATGGCTGGACGGAAACAACGTCCGCTGGACCAACCATGAGTACAGAGTGTTCACCAAGATAGTCCAATCAATGAACTCTAAGAAAGGGTTCAATGTGGCAACGGACCTATCACATGGAACCGGAACTCTGTCCCAGGTCGTACAACTACCAACCTGGCAGGTAGACCGTACCTGCGAATGGTATACAATGGTTGACTGCACTGAGTATGAACAAAAGCTCGGTGTTGCATTCGGCTTAGGGAGCACCGCCGCAATGGACGTCCAACCGTCCAGGTTCAGAGGTAGCTACACCACTGCCTACTGGAGAGGTGAGATGACTCCCCGTCGCGTCATACACGCCATCACTGCTTGTCAAGAGTGATAAGCGCCGTAAACATAAGCCGGTAAGCCGGTAAGGTCGGTAAGCGCCGACCTAAACCGATTCTTAAATGTGAGTGAATCACTAATAAATCAATTCTATGATCATCAAAATCCAAATAACTTCCAAAACATATATTTATTGAACTCTATTATCTCAAAATTAAAAGGCAATGCCAAAACAGTTGTAAATATACAAGGTACCCTCACATGGGATAACTTGAAAAGGCTATTAATAGTAAACTTCTCTGACCAAAGAGACGAAATCTGTTTAAATCGCGATCTTGTAATGCTAAGACAAGTACCGCATGAGAGTCCACAAAAATTTTATGATAGGGTTTTACATCTTTTAAATTTATTGTGCTGTTATATAGACGTTCACGAAATAACAAGAGAAGGTAAAGATTTAAAAAGAAAGTTATATCAAGATGTCGCTTTAAAAACATTTTTAGCAGGTCTTAGAGAACCACTAGCCACTACAATTAGGTGCATGAAACCTCAAACTTTAAGTGAAGCTATGCAATTTGTTCACCAAGAAGAAAATATTCAATATTTTCAAAATAATACCAATAGGAATGCAGCGAGACCACAAATCCCATTCAATTCTCATAAAATTCCTAATCATCAACAAAACCAAAATCAATACCAACACTTTAACCAACAACCGAGACATCAACAATCTTTCAACTCTCAAACCCCCAATAACTTCTTTAGACAACAAAACAACTTCCCATCGCAACCGATAAACATCCAACCAAGGGCTTTACACCCTCAAAAATTTTTAACGAATAGTCAAGTCTTCAGACAACCACATCAAAATGTCAATGTTTTCAAACCCAATCAAAATCGATTCAAAAATCTACCCCCTCCAATACCAATGAGTACCTCAACGAGAAACACTAACTATGGTCAAAAACCGTCGACCTCTAATCAAAACTTTCGCCAAAATTTCCAACATAAACCCTTTAACGCCTTTCAGAATACATACGGTTCACAAAAACCCCCTTTCGTAGCAGAAGAACTCTTTAATACCGAAACAGAAAATTACGAAGAGTTTAACGAAAATTATGATCAAGAAGACGTTACCGATTACGAAGTCTACCAACAACAAAACGAACATTCCAAACGACAACGAAATTTTCACATGGTACCTCAAAAGGACCAAAAGACTTAACGCCGACAATCATTACATCAAACACAATATCGGGAATATCAAGTAAATTACCTTATGTCACTATTCCTGAATATAATATCAAAATGTTAATAGACACCGGCTCAACAAAATCATTTATTAACCCAATTATTGCCGAAAAATATTTCGCAAATTCAATCAAAGAAGATCCATTTGTAGTACCAACAGTTTTTCAAAAATCTGCTCATAAATATAGTACGATGATCCCAATTTCGAAAATCTTTAATTTAAATAATCAGAATAAATTGAAATTTTATCTGTTCAAGTTTCACGATATTTTTGACGGATTAATAGGAATTGATAACTTGACTAAATTACAAGCAGTTATTGACTGTGATCAAAAATGTTTGAAAACACCTAACGCAAAAATTAAACTTGAGTATCACCAAACCAATACACAAAATGACCTAAATCAAATTCTGGTTTCACCTAGAACGGAACAGGTAATTAAAGTAAGAACATCTATACATGACGGAGAAATTATTACTCCATATAAAAAAATCCAAAATTGCGCAATCCCTCAATGCCTATCAATTGCAAAAAAAGGAAAAGCAAAGCAAATACAAATGCTGACGCTCTTTCCCGAATAGAAATCCATACTAAGGAGACAAATTCATTTTGGAATAAATTTGATGATATAATTAAAGAAAATTTCGATAATAAATTTGAAACAGTAACTTTCAATGAACAAACAGAGACAACTTTAAACAAAGACGCAATTAATGAGAAACCTGAGATCATTCACGAGATAATACCAGACGTAGATAACGTTTCCATGATAGTGCAACTTGACAATGACGACATTGTAGAAAATGAAAGCCAAGATGAGACAGTACACTCAGCAGATCAACATCCTATAGTAAATATTCCAATTGCGGAACACGCACTAAATTACAGTCAGAACCAGATAATAATTAGCTCAGTGTTACATTCACCCGCAGACCCACAAATTCAAAAACTATTTGATAAAAAACAACGAATTTATTTACAAATCTCACAAAATAATTTCGAAAACGACATTATTAATTTTGTTAAACACTACATTGCCCCAAATGTCCAATATTACCTATACTTTGAAAACCCGGAAATATATGAACCCTTTTCACTAGTTCTTCAACGAAACTTTAAATGGGCTTCATTAAGATTGAAACGTTGTAAAATAAAACTAATTGATGTAATAAGTAAAGATGATGTTAAGGATATAATACGGAATTATCATGAAGGAAAAAGCAGTCACCGCGGAATTGATGAAACATTACAAAGGATTAAAGAGAAATATTATTGGCCATTTATGAAAAACTCAATCCAAACTTTCATAAACGAATGTGAAATCTGCCAACAGTCAAAATATGAACGAAAACCAATAAAAACGGAACTCAATCAAACCCCAACAGCGTCTAGACCATTTGAGATCCTTCATTTAGATACTTTTACATTTGAGCATATCAAATTCTTGACAATAATCGATAGTTTTTCAAAGTACGCACAAGCCTATTCATTAAAATCTTTAAATAGCACAGAAGTAGCGGACAAACTGATAAATTACTTCTCGCATCATGGTATCCCTGATATAATTATTTGTGATAACGGAACCGAATTCAAAAATTCAGTTATTATTGAATTGTTAAGTCTTCATAAAGTACAAGTACATTTTTGTTCGCCAAATCACCCACAATCGAATGGAGTAGTTGAACGATTTCACTCCACAATCATCGAACACTTGAGAATTTTAAACACTCAAGGCTTCCAAAAAACCCCCGCTGAAATGAAAATGTTATATGCAATATTAGCTTATAACCATTCAATACATTCAGTAACAAAATTAAAACCTATTGACGTAATAAACGGACATTTATCAGATAATACACCTTTTAACGTAGAATTAGATAAAATATTATTAAACGACTATGTGCAACAACACAAAGAAAAATCTAGATTATTATACGCAAAAATTAATTCAGATCTTATCCAAAATAAAGAAAATGTACTAGAAAAAAACAAACAAAAATCGTGACAAACCAGAAATATTTCAACCAGGACAGCAAACCTTTGTAAAGAAACAAATTAGACGAAAAAACGCAAACAAATTTAATAAACCCGAAACGATAGAAAGTGTTAACCCTGAAAGAAAAACCCTTGCAACCACATCCCAAACTAAAATCCATATGGATAATGTAAAACGTCCTTTGAGAAAAACTTATTCGTTCGACTAAAACAAAAATTAGTCACTTAATTAAGTAGGTAAGCAAAAATCTTAGATAGTTGTAATTTATTTTCAGATTACCATGCATCTTCGGTTATCAAGAAGTAACATATCGAAACTTACAAAACAACCCTGGACTAATCCCACTTAGGATTGGCAACGCAAAAATCAAAGAATATTCCCACACACTTATTCATTTTTACGACTTAAACCCAATAATAGATGAAATCAATAAATTAAAGAAACAATCTGAAAACATAATTAAGCACTTAGATAATAATGAACATTATAGAGTAGAAGTTGATAACTATATTAAAGTTTTACATTTTATTGAAGAAAAGGTAGAAAGTAAGGTAATAGAAATAATACCCCATCCAGATAGAATAAAGCGAGGACTAATTAATGGACTTGGTTCGATATTTAAAGCAGTTACAGGAAACTTAGACGCAAGTGATGGTAAACATTACGAAGAATTAATTAAGAACCTTCAAGAAAACCAAGATCATTTAGCGAATTCAATTAAAACACAAAACTCTCTTGCCGTATCGTTGATCAACAAATTCAATGAAACTATAAGTAAAATTATTCATAACGAAGAAGTACTAAACGTAAGAATTAAGCAGATTTCCGGAATTGTACAGAGTAGTATAAGCCGAGATCATACAAGGTTTATTAAAGACACTCTTATACAAATTATTAATATGTTTGAGATAATAAGTTCGATATTACAAGATATTGAAACAACAATCACTTTCACTAGACTTGGAACTTTTCATTCGAGTATCATGAAAACAACAGATTTATTTCAAGAATTAAAATTGCTAAAATCAAAACTTAAGACGGACCAACTACCATTAGAGGTAACGCTAGATAATATAATACTTTTCGAAAAATTGATTAAAGTAGATTGTTACATATTAAATAATAAAATAACATTTTTAATAAAGATACCAATTACCTATCCATATATATTTGACCTTTATCACCTATACTCAATACCCATATTCTCTAGAGATCATTTCAAAACTATAATACCAAAATCAAAATTCATTGCAAAAAATAGATTGTTATTCGTTTCGATAAATGACAATTGTTTGGAAATGTCTACGAACAATTTCCTCTGCGACAAAACGACTCTACAACGCATCGACGAGAACGATCCACTAATCACCTCTCTAACCGTTTCACACGTCCCGAGTGCCTGGACGATAATACTCTACGGATTACTGATAATGGTTATGATGATCATTATCCGCAAGAAATTCCCGACGAGAAGAAGATCCCCATCGCGGAAGCAACCAGAGGCCTTAGAATTGAAGGATGTTCAACTTCCTCAGTAACTTCGGAAGTCGAATCTTCGAGGGGGGGAGTTATATCAACTAAAAACAAAGGATTAATATAAAGAAGAATAAACCACCGAGTCAGCAGATAAATCCTATAAAAACAACACGCAGCAGAACAGCAGCAGTCAGACGCACACAGTCACTCACACACAGACAGTCAGTCACACGCAGTCAGTAAGTCAGTCTCGAGTCGTCAGTTGGTCAACGCCGGTCCTTCGTATTTTATATTGTATATTAAGTCTTTAATTAGTGTATTAGAAATAAAGTTAAGTTTTTAAAAACGATAGTTTCCAAAGCGGAACTAAAACTACTGTGAAAGTTTTAGATCAAGACTTTAACTTAGTGAATTTTCGTGGTGAAGAAATCATCGTCCGATTGGAATTAAAAGAATGGTCTTAATACTCGAAACGTATAAAAATATCTTCGAAAGTGATGCAAGATCAGTTCCGACGAATTATCCGCACCATCAGGAGGTTCCGTTGTGTAAAGGAGTAAGAAGAAGAAGAAGAGGACAGTTGAACCTTTTAAACGCTAAATTTCTGGAATCTATCGGATATGTACTTCGACCGAATGCTCGACCTATATCAAAAACCTATAAAAAGTAATTCGATAATCCAAGGGGAATACCGAACTTACCAGCCATTCATAAAACGTTTCGAAAATAATGACATAGTGGAAATTTCTATAAATAGAAATGATGCCTGGTTGCAGATGTTCGACGCTGCTCTCGTCATCAAAGGAAAATTAAAAACGACTGGAACGGGTCAAGTAAAATTTGTGCAGAATGCTGGAGCGTTTTTTTTTTCGATACCATAACGTATGATTTGAATGGAATCGAAGTAGAAAGTGTTAAGGATCCGGGCATTGTATCCCTAAAGCAGGCCGCACATTATCACGGAACGGAATGGATCGGAACGGAATGGAATGGAACGGAAATTTTTAAAAGCATTGAACTAAATATTAGCCCGCACACTATCGCGGATCGGAACAGCGCAGAACATATAGGAACGGAACGGAATCGCTTGGATTGCTCGCTGGGCGAATTTTTCCGAGGATCCGCGACCCCCTCCACTGTTCAGTACTAGGAACTACTCGCAAAAAGCAAGTGTTTTGTCTGGAAGAAATACAAAGTAGCATTGTCACGCAGTTGTGTCTTGTTTTGTCGGGTTATAAGTTAATCAAAATGAATGAAGAACTATTTATCAATATAATTCGTGAATATCCACATCTTTATTTAATGAGTGATAAGAATTATCACAATCAACAAATGAAGGAAAATGCATGGGAAGAAATTTCCAGTGAAGTAAAAATGCCAGGTAAGTAATGTTACCTTTAACCTTGTTTATTAGTAGAAAAGAAAAGGTACCTAATTGTATTTTCATATAATGTCACGTATTACATCTTACTTAAAGTTGTCTTCGGCCTCTCTGAATTCGTTCCTCTTGCCAAGGGACAAGTCCGTGAGGTGTATTGAAATAATGTGCGAATCTATCTCGAATATTCATTGCTTCACGAGTAGAATTACCTCCCATATTTCTCATTCTGTCTAATCCTTGTGGCACTTCAGATTGCTCGAGTACATCAGGTTGCCAAGAACATTTATCATTTCTTAAAAAGTTGTGCAAGCAAGTAGCCGCCAAAATTATTTTATCGAGATGTTCAGGAATGACGTGTAATTTGTTGAAAAATATTCTAAACTTTTTACAAAGTAAACCAAAAGCATTTTCGCTACATCGCCTAGCTCTGCTATGTCTGTAGTTGTAAATAATTTTTTTACTATTATTGTTTCGAAGCTGAACTCTAGGATATGGACGCATTAGATGTGTACTTAGGGGAAAAGCTTCATCCCCTACAATTACATGCGGCATCAAAAGATCACTTCCAGGCAAGGTTTTTGGTCCAGGTATATTCAATCTACCACCATTCAAAGCTCTTCCTAGTGCCGAATTTTGAAAAATTCCTCCATCGCTATTTTTACCATAAGCCCCAACATCAACGGTAATAAATCTTAAGTCAGCATCAACTAGCGCCAAGAGGACAACACTAAATTCTTTTTTATAGTTAAAATAAGTTGAGCCACTATTTCTTGGTTTTTCAGTCACAACATGCTTTCCATCCAAAGCACCTATACAGTTAGGGTAATTCCACTTTGTACAGAAATCTTTTTCTATATTTTGCCACTGTTCAATTTTTGGTGATGGCATCACAATGGGTTGGAGTTTTGACCAAATTTCTGCACAAACTTCATAAACAATGCTCCGAACCGTTGACTCCCCTAATCTGTAGCTAAACGCCAAACTGCCAACTGAATCACCGTGACCCAAAAATCTGAAAAAAATTAAAAATTATTTTTCTTTCAGTTGAAGACTGTAAAAAAAAATGGAGACACTTAAAAGACTGCTACAGAAAGTCACAAGCTAAAAGACGTGGTAAAAGTGGTGATTCTGCAGATACCATCCCAAAGAAATGGAAGTATGAAGATGAAATGAGTTTTCTTCTTCCAAATCTAAAGGAAAGGCCACAACAATCAAACATAACTATACCACTTGATGATACGATGAATGAACAAAATGAAAATGTTGAAGATGAAGGTGGTGAAAGTTCTATTGCTACTCATCAAGATGTATTTGACGATACGACCATTTTGTCACCTCGCTCGGATATAATTTTAACACCTAGCTCTTCAAATACGAGTACATCAACCGCCTTCAAACCAAAGAAACGCGCTCCAAAGCCGGAATTAAATTCAGCAGAAGTATTGCAGAAGTTTTTAGATAATAAAGAAAAACGTAAAAGAACAGATCACTTAACAAAATTCTTTGAATCCGCTGAAGAAACAACACGATCTTTGCCTCATGACCTACAAGTCGAAGTAAAACATCGAATTTCTACGATTCTTTATGAATTCGAGCTACAAGCCATGGCCAGATCAAGTTTAAATGCTAATGTGGTTGATAATGATGAATCAACCAGCCCGAATTATGCGGTGACAACAGATGGCAATAAAACTTACACACATTTGTAATGTAAAATTTAATAAAAATAAATACTTACTTCAGAGTTAACGCCAATTTTTCTTCTACACCTATAGCTTTTCTAAATGTTGTATCTTGTTTGTGAATATCCAAAATACTCAATAATTCGTAAAATTTTTCGCTAGACATCCGGAAGTACTTGAAAAACTTCTGCTCGTCTTCTAAAAGATCTGGGAATAGGTGATGAAACTCTCCCAATTCTTCTCTTTTCAGGTTAATTTCATGCACCCATTTGCGTTTTTTATTGTTTCTTCGCTTAGCTTCTCCTTCTTCTGCAACTACACATAACGCTACGAATTCTTCGTCTGAAGTGTCCATTGCAAAGTAATCACACACACTAAACTTTCTCATGCACGTGGCACATCTAAATAAATAGAGTTTTCCGCGGAAATCCGCTCTAATGTGCGGAGATTCAAAATTTCCATTCCATTCCGTTCCGTTCCATTCCGTTCCGATCCATTCCATTCCGTGATAATGTGCGGCCTGCTTAATTAGGGGGTTATTGTGTTACAATGAAGACGACAGCAAGTATCTTTCTCCGGCCGGATGAAATTTTCCCAACGTACCACATCTTTACGAGGCTGGCGCATTTTATATGAGAATCCCACTATCGCATTTATTAAATTTCTTTAGAGATTACCGAAAGGTGATAGCTGGTAAACATACGATTCGACTCGTTAGAGCACGTAACAATAAAAATTGCGTGATCGTTACCGGACAAAATACTACCGCCTCATTGTCAATAGAAAACATCGAATTAAGAGTAAAACATATAATTCCAAATGATACAATAAAAATGGACATGTTACAAGATATTAAAAAAAATAAACCGATTTTCAAGGCGTACAAAGTATGGGATATTAACGAATTACCAGCTCTCACCACGGGAGCCACCAAGGAAAACTGGAGTGTGAAAACGAGTGCTTCCGTCGAGGCACCTCTCTACGTAGTTATAGCTTTTCAGACGAATCGAAAAGACGCTTTGGAACAGGATTCTTCAGCTTTCGATCATGTGAATACGTTAAACGTTACAGTCGATTTAAATGGGACACGTTATCCATATGAACGTTTCAATTTGAATTTTAAAAATAACGATTATGCGGAAGCATTCCACAGCTATACTGAATTTTACCTGAGTTATATTAATGCATACGATTTGGCGAGAAAACAACCTCTTTTATCTTACGAACAATTCAAGAAGTACCCATTATTCGTAATAGATTGTTCGAAACGTGACGAAAGCATTAAGTCGTCTACCGTGGATATTAAAGTTGAGATAGAAGCTCGAGATGGTTTTCCGGCAGATTCAAAGGCATACTGCATCATTATTCACGATTGCATCATGGAATATTATCCGCTGAGTGAAACGCTACGAAGAATCAGTTAAAAACCTATCAAAAAAACTTCAGATGAGGAGGAGATAAGGATCACGATCTACAACATCCCCACCGCGACCACTGGAACCTTTTTACTACTGCAACTACTCACATAAAATATTTACATTGTATTTTTAAGAAGTTTTTTTCTAGTGTCTTAATAAAAATATATGTAAAATATAATGCGTTGTGTGTATATTTATTTAACTAAATACCTTACAAAAATAAATTAGTATTGCAACGACCATGGTATTGTTAAGAACAAATTTCGTGCTTTTAACTGCCGTACTAAATAATATCTTATACATACACCATCCCTATGGTGCAATAAAAGTTTTCATCTGTTTTACTGAGAACGCAACATGGCCTCAGGAATGGGTGGAAATGAAACCATTCATAGCAGATAATATCCCAACCTTGAATGTGACATTACCGGAAAACGTGATGGGATATAAAATTAGAATTTTTTACTCAGATCGAACACATAGTGATACCATGTGGAGAAACTTTTCTTCGTCATCCACTGCAATTAACACGAACTCGACGTCAACTTCTATAACTCCATCAACGATCACAATACCCACGATCCTTACAGTTCTACAATATTACATTTCCTGTGTAGTTTCTCTTCTACTCATGAAATCGATGATACTTCTTCGATGACGAGCACAGTGGTTAAAGGGAAAAATAATGAAAATTCCACCAGAAGATGTTCAAAAGCTACGCACTCAAATCGTTTTTACTCGAGAAAATCGTTTAAAGATGATTATACAATTGTGACATACACGTATTCCGGAAGATCTACTTGACGAAGTTTTACAACCCTGTTGGGGGCATACAAAGGTGCACCCTGGTGAAGATACCATCGATGGACCGGAATATGCACATAAATTAAATTGTGGTATTTGTGTAATAAAATTTGTAACAAATAAAATTTAAAAAACAAATGTTTTATATTTGACAAATCATGTCAGGATAGCTCAGTATGGTAGAGCAGTAGACTGAAACTCTAAGGGTCCCCAGTTCGATTCTAGGTTTTAACATTCCAAAAAGTAAATTTTTTTTTAAAACACCCTATATTTACCGGCACGTGTTTCTTTGTTTGATAAAAAACACACACACAATCACAATCAGCTAATATTAAATAACTCATATCTGGTCAAGTACACATCTGTTTCCGGGATTGATATTCCTATTTTGAATCGAAAACGGGGGTATTACGTATACGTTTCCATCACTATAAATATGTCCACCTAAGTTTATCTTCGTCAGTATACAAACAAAAACATGAAAGTGCCATCGTCAACACCACCACCGAATCTTCATTTTTATGAAGATGACGGTAACCATGATATTGAAGGTAAGTGTTTTTTATCATATTATCGTACTTGAAAAAGTGTTAGTTTTTTTTTATAATTTTCCATAGCAGCATTTTTTAGTTTACTATAGAATATCGTTCTATTTTTTACCCCCCAATACTAATGTTCATAATTTAAAATTTTTTTTCATAATAGTCAATATCGTTATATTTTTAAAATTTTTGGTTTCTAATCAAGACAATAATGCCGCTCCATTTTTTTCTCTCTCTTTAATATCTAAACAATATCGTTATATATATTTTTTTCTTCTTCCAGCTGAAGCATCATCTCGTCTCCCGTTCTTTGCGGCCGAGTACCCCCGCGTATTTGTGCATTGGCGGCCTCGTCCACTCCGATACAGGATGGAGATACCGTCCAACTTAACGTTCTGTGGGGAGGTGACGGGTGGTCTAGAAATGTTTGTGGACCACTCGTTCTTCCAGGAAGATATTGAGTTGGCGGTAATCCACCTCATGAAATTCTACGACGAGCCGCCAAAGTGGCACTATTTCTTCAAGCCCACACAAACGCGGGGGGATGATAACAGTGACGACGGGGGAGGAAGCTGCAGGAGCGTACTATTACGAGATGATGAGGTATTAAATCACAAAATCTCATTAAATATTTAATAAAAATATTTTTTTCCAATTTTCAAACAGTCGGAATGGTGAAGATGATGGACGGGAGGAGGAGGAGGAGGAGGAGGAGGAGGAGAAGGAGGAGGAACAGAGTAAAAAATTTGTAGATATAATAAATAAATACTACCAAAATACTCGATATTCATATTATTATTTACCTACCTACCTACTTAATCCATTAAAATCGAGCAGAAAGGTACGTGCGTACTACGTATCTTCTAGCAGGTATCCAGGTACCCAGGTACCCAGGTATCCAGGTACCCAGGTATCCAAGTACCCAGGTACCCAGGTACCTAGCTATCCGCGTACATATACCAGCGATGGGCATAATCGGTATATTTCAATAATCGGATACTGGCGATTCGAGTATTTTCATAACCGGATGATACTCGAAATCGTAATCGGTTGTTGGTACGAGAAAATCCGACCGCGGCGCTGTCGAGTGTCGACTCGAAATCGGCCCGAGTTTACTCGAACTAGACCCAAAGAATACCGAATAAGAATACTCGACATCCGTGCCCTGTATTAATTTAGTATTTCATTGAAGATTGAGCTAAGTTGCAAATTGTGTACACTGTACAACGTATAACGACTGTAACTGCTTGTGAAGAGTGTGAACGGTGTGACTCAGGTGTGAATACTGTGAATTTGTAGTGGAAGACCACGCGTCTACTGAAGGTCTAGTCAGGTCAGGTCAGGAGTAAGGCGATTTTGTAGGTTCCTTAACATAAAATATGCGTCCAGGGACCAAAAAAAGATCAGTTGTTTGGAATTATTTCCAAAAAATAGACGATAAAACAGTTACGTGCAATATTTGTAAAAAAGTGTTTAGATATTTTGGCGGTACAACCAATTTAAAACAGCATTTATTAAGAATTCACCCGATCCAATTTGATGCTGAAAATGATCCTTCCATGGAAGAAGATAGGTCAGATTTGAAAGTAAATCCAGAAAATAGTCA
This sequence comes from Cryptocephalus primarius, assembly GCA_963576515.1. NCBI lineage: Eukaryota > Metazoa > Arthropoda > Insecta > Coleoptera > Chrysomelidae > Cryptocephalus > Cryptocephalus primarius. Next base: position 1,687,406 of record OY754956.1, on the reverse strand, counting down.
ATCTCAACATCTGCAAAGTTCTAGTAGTGTTACGAACAATGTCCAAAGTAAAGAAAAACAAGCCCAAGCATCTAACTACGCTACTTCCTTACCAGGACCTTCGGGTATGAATGCATCTACAACATTAAAAATTGTTCCGGAAAAACGACCCAAGCAGTTAAAACTTTACGGTGCTAAAAGCAGTGTTGAACTTTCGGAAGCAACAGTTAAAGAAATAGATAATGCTCTCATCGATATGTTAACTAAAGATTTTCAACCCTTATCTCTAGTTGAAAACATAGGATTTTTAAAATATTCACGGACTTTGCAGCCTTTATATAATCCTCCCAGTAGAAAAAAAATTTGCTATGAAATATTACCCAAAAAATATGCAGAAGCGACATCAGCTTTAAAAAACATATTAAGCAATGTTAAATATATTTCATTGACAACAGACATCTGGACCTCAGATAGTACCAGAGCCTACATCACAGTGACAGCACATTTCGTGCATGAAGACGTTCTACAATCGTCCGTTTTGGCAACACGTGAATTACCAGGATCTCATACTGGAGAAGCCATTGGCACCGCTTTAAGAAACATTTTGCGCGAATGGGATATAGAAAGTAAAATAGTAGCAGTTGTGTCAGATAATGGGGCTAATATTAAAAATGCAATTACAGAGCACCTCCAAATTCATAATGTCCCATGTGTAGCACATACACTAAATTTAATAGTGAGTGATTCTTTGAAAAGCAGTGAGACTTTAGACGCAATTTTAAAAAAATGCCGTAGCCTAGTGGGTCATTTCAAGCACAGTAGTCTAGCAAGTGACAAGTTAAAATCAGTGCAAGAACAAATGCAATTACCCATATTAAAAGTAAAGCAAGATGTACCGACTCGATGGAACTCTTGCTTTACCATGCTGAAAAGACTAACTGAAATAAAAGACCCTTTATGTGTTGCTTTAGCCAGTTCTTCGAAACCACCCCAGTTTCCTACTGCAGAAGAGTGGAATATTATTAGTGACATTATAAAAGTCTTAAAACCTGCTGATGATATGACAACAATAATTTCTAGCCAAAGCTATCCTACGTTGTCAATGGTAATTCCTTTAGTTCGAGGCTTCTAGTATTTTTTAAGAAATACAAACACTGATACAGAAGTAGGCTCGGCATTAAAATTAAAATTGTTTGAAGCCATAAATCGTCGATTTGGTGGATTTGAGACTAGCAAAATGGTAACAAAGACTACATTCCTAGACCCACGATTCAAGAAGTTTGCTTTTGATAATGAAGAAAATGCGAATAGTGCAGAGAAATGGGTAACAGAGGAACTAAAACAAATGTTTGCGTCTCGTCAAAAAAATCAGACATCCGATATTCAGCTTCAAACAGAGGCACAATCAACAGAAAATGTTTCACCGAACATCTGGGCTCATTTTGACAAAAAAGTATCCGAGGATAAGACTTATTCAACCCCGGCTAGTATGGGTGCGATAATTATTAGGCAGTATTTGGAAATGCAAATGTTAGAAAGAACAAAAGATCCCTTTTTAGAATTTTGGGCCAAATACAAACTTAGTTTTTTAGAGCTATACGATCTAGCTTTAAAATACTTAAGCGTTCCTGCAACTTCTGTACATTCCGAAAGAGTGTTTTCCAAGGCCGGGCAGTTAACTAATTCCAGAAGAAATAGACTTTCTCCAAAGAACCTGGATCAGATTATGTTTTTAAATTCACGTTTTTGAGTTCTATTATAATTATTGTTTGATTATTATTTAAAGTTATACTCGTTTTGTTTGTCAGTTTTATTTGTTTTCATTTATAAGATTGATTGATGACTAATGAGACTTGGTTTTTCTTTCATAATTGTTGTTTGAATGTTATTTAAGTTTATACTCGTTTTATTTGTCAAAGTTTTATTTATTTTCATTTGGTTTTATTATTTAGGTTTTCTCATGAACAGGGTATGTTTTGGTAACTTTATTAATTTTTTTAAAATATGTATATGCTATTATTATCTACCAAAGAAACATTAGTTTAAAATCGATGATTCCTGTTTTATATTTCAAAGTTATGCATGTAGATAACTATATTCGTTTAATTTTGTAATAACCATTTTTGATATTTAGCAATAAATAAATGTCATTTGTCCTCCTTAAATATTTTTTTAACGAAAAATCGTTAAAATAATATATATTTTTCACTACTCCTGCCCTGTACAAAGTCCCGACTGTGCGCGCCCTCGAAGTCGAATTTAAAAAAAAAAAACGCGTCTCGACTCTCGATTCACCTGCTTCGGTCATATCCAATCGAATATGTTCGGCTGTCGGCTGATACCAGTGATACCCAGCCGCATAGCCCAGCCAAGTCACCCAGCCGATTCCGATTACGAATACGAATACTCGAAATTAATAATCGGAATGTACCGAGGATTCTGATAATCGGAATACCGAGGATTTTTAATTCGAATTATCCCATCACTAACATATACGTGCGTACGACGCGCGCGCGCGCGTACGTCGTACCCGCATACCGGAATATTCAGGTATCTCTCTCTCTCTCTCTCTCTCTTTCGCTAGCCAGATACGCGCGCGCGAGCGGGGAGAATGACGTACGCGCCTAATAAATCCCCCCCCCCCCACACCCATACGGAGAAATCCCCTCCCATACGGAGAGAAAGAGAGAGAGAGAGAGAAGCGCGCGCGCTGGAGCGCCGATGTACGTGTAGGTCCAACACCAGAGACAACGAACGGAGACGCCGCTAACGCCCCGGCACACGGATGGGGGGGCGCCGTCGCCCGGAGAGGGGGGATGACAAATATGACATTCACGACAATAACAAAGACGCACGGAACACGTGCAACGATGACGAGGAACGCACCAAACTGCGCCAAGGAACACGAAACTATGACACGGAAACGACAAAAGTGAGGTTAAAATCAAACATGAGCCTGAATAACACCGAAGCCTTGTACCTTTTAGGTGCTAGTCCTTCCTTCAGCTTTTTGGGTGACGGTCCTGCTTGGAGTTTCCCTATTTCCTCCTTTTCATCATCGTCATCGCTAAGATTAAAGGAAAATTCCGTTTGTATGTTAGCCAAAAGTATAGTGAAAGTATACATTAATATAGTAAAAAAAAGTTCTATAGTATACCACAGGGAGGTTACCAAATTTTTTTCCAATGTTACTTTTTTCGGTGTATAATTTAAGTGGATTAAAATTTTATTTTCGCCGACAATTTTTTTACCTCTATCACACCGAACCTGAAGAACCAAGTAAAACAGTATGATAACAGAGGGTAACAAAACAATCAAAATATTGAGAACAATTTAAAAATGTTAGAGTTAAAATAATAAAAAGGTGGAAAGCCATATAAAGAGTGATATAACAAATGGTTAGATAGTTGCAATGTATTTCAATAAAACTTACCTGAATATCTCCTTGCACACGATATGAGCTGACTGTATCGATAATCGGAAGAGATCGACGGCGACGACGATGGTGCACGGAACATTTGCCATTTTGCAATATTATCGAATCGTGAGATATTATATAGTACGCAATTAAAAAATATCCATACGTAATTAATCGATAAACTAACTTTCCTTCGTGTAGTTACATCACTCAAATTAGAAACAATACTGACCAGTAAATATCCCAACGAAAACAAGTTTTATCGGTAAAAATGCATTTTTGCCAACCTAGTGTCAAATTCAGTATAAAAGACCTCTCACCTTCAGGATGATAAATGTTTATCTGACGAAAACAAGTTTTATCAGTAAAAATGCATTTTTACCAACCTAGTGTCAAATTCGGTTTACGTGATCTCTCACCTTCTTGGTGATAAACGTTTATTTGTTTCGGTATTTCCATTTAGTATAAATTAACATATCTCTACATCTTCGGCTCATAGCCTGCACGTGCTGCTACACCTCCTTATTCAATTTCGTTGTTCTTATCGTTTCACGTAAACAAACCGAATATGTTAGAATGTCGACCTGCTCCGACCTCGTAACAGTCAGCGACAACATGGTGGCGAAGGTGCGTCAAGTAGGTGAGTTGATTAAAAGTAGAACTGATTTTTCTAAATGGATTAAGTTTTTAAACACTACCATTTCCCTATTGAAAAAATATATTCGACGTAACGATTGTGTCAGTAAAAAGGGCTTTTCAAAATTAGAATCCAACTTGGAGCTTTTATCGAGCGAGATCAATATCAGATCGCATCAGAAAAACATACCGTAAATACTAAGCGTTTAAGAAAAATCGCACTTTACCCACACGATGACAAACGGGTAGTCAAACCTTGGGGTTTGGTAAACAATTTTTACGAAAAGGTATATTTATAAAATGCTGTCCCCCTCGTCGGAGCAAGACCACACTACTACCACACAAATTGTCTTCCACAGATACAGATGATTCAGAAAAATTAGTGTCATGTTTTCACAAATGGAAATGTAGAAGATCGAAAAACATAGCCGAGCGACCAAAAAAAACCACCACCATCGAGGACATCAAGGTGGGGGGCGAAAAGTATCCTGTCACACTCCTAAACATCCCATGTGAGGAGAATTGGGATGTGGAAGTGCAGCCTAATACCAATAATCCTGTATACAAAATTTGAGTGTCATGTTCTTCAGGTGAGACTCATCAATGAATGTATCTGTTATAATAAATATACCACAAATTTAGTTGTTTGCTTTATTCAAAAGAAAAAAAATCATTATCAGTAAAATCCATACCTTTTTGACAATATTTGTACCAATAATATAACATCTCTACATTTTCCAACGAACAATCCAAATTATTTAAATGATGCTCCCCACAGAGATGTGATTTAAAATCTTTCTTCAGTGCTACAAAAGAAGGTGATGTTTTTGGGAGAATAGTTTAAGTGAATCAAAATTTTATCACCTTTTAATTTGATCTCTTTCACTCCAAACCTTTAACAGTAAAACAAATATTTATAAATTAACTTGAAATACACCTGTTTAAAACTTACTGAAATATCCCCTTTATCGCCACAAAGGCATTTCTTATATCAATATTTTTGTTATTATTCACGTGTAACTCTTCTGATTCAGCAAAATTATTATCAATAAAAAGTATTATACTTGGCTGTGTCTATACAAATTCCATTTATATTTGCATCATTCAAAGTAAGAAAATTCTCTATTATCAGTAAAAATGCATTTTTACTGATAAAGGGAAACATGATTATTTAACCTCTTACCATATTGATAGATGTGTTACATTTTTATGATTAAATTAATATTTATTTCCATTGCGATTCGAGAGAGATAATATATCTGTGTGCGTACATCAATTACCATCACGACGACGACGACGACGACTACGACGATGGCTTTTAATAACCTGGTTATACATACGTTTAATACATTGGAGAAATTCGAAACGGTGAGTAAATTAATTAAATCAGAACGAGACCTTAAAAAATGTATAATCCAAATTTGAAGCGAATTTGGTAATGCCTATAAATTACAAAATAATTTTAAAAATAAATTGAAGAATTACTTAACTCGAACGTTTCGATTTAAAATTAAAAAGGAGTTGTCAAACAGTTTATCAAAAGTGAATGTGATTTTTGTAGCTATTTTCGTTAAACCACATAACAATGAAACTGACTGTAAACATTTCAATATCGGAAGATGAAAATTGTGTGAGTAGCTCTACAGTCGTTATCGAGGTTGGCTACCTTTGCAGACAATGTGAACACCACTGTTCTCCCGGAAAATGTGAAAAACAAAATATTAACAAAATTAGAAACAGAATGAAACAAAAATCACATTACCTGTTAGTTAGATTTTTATAGATTATTAGAGAATACGACGATGAGCTTCTTAAATTATAAAAATCAAAAAGTGGTACCATTTGAAATTTATGCCGATCTGGAGAGTATCTTAAAACCTTATGACGATACAAATGTAACAAGACAAAAGAAATATTAAATTCATGAACCTTTCAGTATAGCTTTCTACTTAAAATGTTCTTACGATGACTCTTACGACTCGACAAGAATTATAATTTAAAGAACTGAAAGTTTGTTATATCTGTTTGAAACCGTTTATAAATGAAAATTTGAAAGTCCATGACCATTCACATCTAACCGGAGAATATTTAGGAGCAGCTCACAGCTGAAAACTGATGTTTTGTTGCTCGCAGATATATTTGAAAATTTTAAGAGGGTTTGTTTGCAGACCTATGGTTTAGATAGTTTACACTATTATACAGCTCCTGGATACAAAACTTTATTACATTTATATGTATGTCGTTTTAATAGATAACCAATTATGAAACCATACTACTGAACGATGAAGAAACCATCTTATTTCCAAGAGATGACAAACAGGAGGAGGAGGAGGAGGAAGAGGAGGAGGAGGAGGAGGTAGAGTTGCAAAATCAATTAGAGGACGGGATGATGGAGATCCTGAAAACAGAGTTTGATATAATGATAAACGAGCTCACGGAAATCGACGGATGGGATATAATTAAAGAGTTGGAAATGGAGAAGGAAGAAGAAGACCTGTCCATTGATATCCGTTGCAATACTGAAAATTTAAAAAAAATACGATTTTGTATTTCTTGCAATAATACCATAAATGTCTCAAATGGGGAAAAATCGATATATGCATGTTATTGTCAGTTTTGCAATGATATTAAACGTTTTGTATTATAACTTTTCTTTCATTTTACCTCATATTTGTAGTATTGATATACCTATCAATTTTCCATCTTAAAAACATGACAAAAAATTATTGTTATCCACCTTGTATAAATCGAATTTCGTATATTCATTATCTAAATAAACACGTTATCTCCAATTTATTTCGTTTTTTATTTCTTATCTCATCCGACGACGAAAACATCAATAGCGTTATCTCCATGTTTTCCGTTTTATTTCTTATCTCTTGTTCATATACACATGAATAAAGTCATTTAAACGTGTCGGATTAGCTACGGTGCTAACGTTTAGGACCCCCGAACCGATGGACGGGGGTTCGAGGCACACACTCCGATGCGGAAATTTTTTCAGTTACAAAGTGCCAAAAGGGCACTAACAAAAACTTACAGACTTAGAATTTGCTCAAAAGAAGGTTACACTTACTTAGTATCACTGCTTTTGAAGTTGAAAATTGATAGACATTTTCATGAAGACTATGTCACTATCATAAATCGACTAATCTCACACATTTCATTAACAAACCTGCTGTGACTAACAGTTTGAATCATTTAGTGATTGTAAATAAGGAAATATATGATCGGTTAGAAATGTTGACAATTATCGATACTTAGTTCAGAAGAGTCATAAGTTCCTAGTTTATAATGAGAGGGTGTAGGCTAATGTTAATTAACATTATTATTATTATTATTTTCAGAAATCGATTTAAAAGCATTAAATTCAACTGCTCTACTGAAGGACAAGCCGCTGACAAATTAACGGCTCCCCACCCGGATCAGCCTAGGGCAATTTTGGATGCTAAACTGACCAACGGTAAATTTGGTCAGACGATCCTGGTCGAGATCGATGATTGCATAGTGTTCTTACCGACTAGAGTGACGACGAGATTCAAAGAGCAGCTGGATCAATTTACTCCCAACAAATATTCAATAGTGTATAAAGGACAGAAAGACGTGTGGAAACCACATCCGGTAGCTTAGTTTGAGATTATCGAAAGCTGAAAAATTGAATAGGTTAGTAGCAATTTAAAAAAAGGTTGGTTGATATTCATAATAAAAAGGAAAAAATTTGTTACCGATCAAATTTCAATAATTTTCTGACAGTTTTTTTTTTTAATTTTCAGTTAAAATTTCCCCCCGAACAAAAGATAATTGAGTAGGCCCAACAACAGCAGCAAGGGTGAAGATTCAGCTTGAACATCCAATAAACGGCTTTAAATAAGGTAGATAATTGTTGCGGTCGCAAAGAGTTGAGTGTTGCCTAAACTTGTTGCAGTTGGCAGCCCGCATATATTTAAGTTGGTATGGTCTCCTTCGAGTAAGAAGAGAAAGAGAGCGCTGCTTTCGCTCGCGCTTATGTACACGTAGAGACACATTGTGAGAGATGACGAGTTGTGTCACAAGTTACAAGTCAATAAATCATCACAAAAAATCGATACGAGTGCAAGCATTAATATAGTCCACAGCATCAACAAGTTCCCAACAATAATAATTAGATAATAAGGTGATTTTGGGAAATTTTTTACACTAGAAAATGGATTCTAATGAAATTCTAGCAGTTAGCGATGATATTTTAAAAAAGATCACTGATGACATACATTTAATATTGGAAGGTAAAAATCATAAAATAAGAAATGATTGGTACAAGCACATTCTCTATCAAATGAGACTGATTAACCCTTTGCGGTCCGATGTCTCGACTGTGACTCGACATGGTCTTTCGTTTCAGCACGTCCGATGTCGAGTGTGGCTCGACTCGCCTTATCATCTAGCACAGAAGTGTCCAAACTACGGCCCGCGGGCCAAACCCGGCCCGGCAGGGGATTTTATCCGGCCCGCCAAGGATTTTGAAAAATTTCGTAAAATATAAATGTAGCGTGGCGCGTCGGTATTAGACCTCGCGCAGATGAAGAGCGCATTCGGTTAGAATGAGTACGGTATCACGCTCGAAAAAGTACAGTCTGGTATTCAAGTTTCTTCTGTATTCTGCGATACGACTCGGCCGCTAGACTACATGAATGATTTTGTACTCTGACTGTACGTAGGCGGCGCGGAGCGGCAGACTGCACTCAAGTGCAGTGCCTGCAAAGCTACGAGATTGTCCACGACAAACCAAAAATTCGTCGGCCGCGGAGCTTATTTACATTCTTTACAGATGATATATTATAAATTGGTATGTTTAGATTTATACTTAATATATTATAACTTAATTATTGTGTTAATATTATTTTTTAAAGTTGAACATGGAAACAAAAAGAAGAGTAGATGACGATTGCCGCGTTTTTAAAGAAGAATGGGGATTCAAATATTTCTTTGTGCAATCGCAGTCATTTGCAATGACACTGCTGCTGTAATGAAGGAATACAATTTACGTCGACATTATGAAACAAAACATGCCTCAGCTTACTCACAATTTAAGGACAAGCAGCGTACTGAAAAATTTGAAAAAACGAGTCGTAGTTTGTCTTCTCAGCAAAATTTATTTAGGAAGGCAAACTCGGGAAATGAATCATTGACTTTAGTTAGCATGAAAGTTGCTTATTTGTTGGCGAAAAAAGGGAAACCCTTTATGGATGGAAACATCGTTATAGAGTGTATGATGGAAGTTGTTGGGGTATTATGTCCGGAAAAGGTGAAACTTTTCAAAACGATAAGTCTTTCCCGCAATACTGTTGCTCGTCGAATTGACGATATTAGTAATAATATACTCCACCAGATTTCTGGGAAAGCACAGCGTTTCACTCACTATTCTATCACGATGGATGAATCGACCGACGTTAGTGACACCTCACAACTTTTAGTATTTGTTCGTGGAGTTGACGACGATCTTAATGTCACCCAAGAATTAGCATCGGTTAACAGCATGCATGGCACTACAACTGGAGCAGATATTTTTAAGGAACTACAACAGACGTTGCCCAAATATAACTTGGACTGGAATCGACTCGCAAGGTGTGACAATTGACGGAGGAAGAAACATGTCTGGTGCAAATATTGGGGTGGTTGGGCTAATAAGAAAAGCTTGTGAAAGCGCAGGAGCAACAGTACCAATTTTTCTGCACTGTATCATCCACCAACAAGCCCTATGTGTAAAACATGTCGACATGAGCTGCGTTTTGAAACCAGTTGTTTCTGTCGTAAATTTTATTCGATCACGTGCACTCAATCATCGCCAATTTCGATCTTTCCTCGAAGAAATTGAATCTGAGTCTGTTGACTTGTATTATACAGCAGTTCGATGGGTTAGCTGTGGAAAAGTGTTATTGCAGTTCTTCATGCTCAGAAAGGAAATTAAAATTTTTCTTGCGGAAAAGAATCACCCTGAACCGCTTTTATCGGATGCTCTGGATGTTGGCAATTTTTGCAGATGCCGTGACACACGTAAATAACTTGAATTTAAAGCTTCAAGGTAAAAACAACAAGGTAATTTGTGATTTATTCGAGCAAATCAAAGCATTCAGAGTCAAGCTGATATTGCTCGAAAGTCATATGAATGAATGTAATTTTTCCCATTTCACGTGCTGCGAAAAATTTAGTACAGAAACTGACGAAAGTTTTCCCACCATATTTGCAGTAAAAGTAATCGCGGATTTAAAACTAGAATTTCAAAAGCGTTTTTCTGATCGACATAAATTCAAGGGAAATTCGGCTGTTTCAAAATCCATATGACTGCAACGATGGCGACGTTTCAAGTAGACATGTTTGTTTAGTATTGTTATATCTGTAATTTAATATAAAAAATAAAATTCAATGCTGCTTTACTTGTAATAAGGTTCTTTAATTCACATATTTACGATGCTTGGCCCCCGCTAATGAATTTAAATACCAAACTGGCCCTCGCAGCAAAAAGTTTGGACGCCTCTGTCCTAGCAGGTCCGATGTCGCACGTGTCTCGGTATCGTTTTGTTTACTTTCGCGTCCTGTATCAAATTTCACCGGTATTTAGGTTTACATGCATCTTGAACTTCACGCCTTGGAGGCAATACCTGGAGCAAAGTGGCAGAACAACTTGCTGATAAATCCAGATGATATCATTCCAGCTGTGTATGGCCCCCAACAGTTAAGCGATGACATTAAAGATCTGAGGGCTAAGATGAATTTCTTATCTAAGAAAGCTCCGAAGTATTTTACAAAGCCCATAAGCTTCGAAGTCGATGGAAGCAAGTCAATGTTGGTCTGTAACAAGCAGGAGACACTTAGAGTGTCTGATCATGTAAGTCCAACCCTAGAAGAGTACTACAAACAACTTCGGGTTGAAGGGGATATTACTGAGTTTTTCAACTTGGTGCATATGACATCTGGCGAACAATTGGACGGCAATCTTTGCCTTCTCGGAGAACAACCGCTATCCCATCAAACGATGCATCGTCTACCTTCTTAGAGATGAGAGAAGCTGGCTCGAATATAGTAACTTGGCCTATAAAGCAGCACGAAATATCAAGTATGCTTAGCGTCAGCCCACCCCCCTCCCGCCAAGTTAGAAGGAAAACTAAATAACCCGTCCGGCATATAATAGACGTAAAATCATTCCCTTAGCTTAAATGGATAGAGCCTCTTAAAACGTAGGGAGAGATCCGTCGTAGGAGAGAGATAGTCTTTCCAAACAGCCCGTGGCGTACAGTTTGAACTCATAGCACACCAAGAAAGCACTTTCAAGTCCTATATTTTTACAAAATAACTTTTTTTTGTTAAGAAGATGGCTAAACAACAGGGTCGGCAACGTACAACAGTGCGTAACACTGTATTTGAAAGCGATGATAGTGTTTGTTTGAGCGACATAGAAGAAGAATTTCAGAAAACATGTGCATCTGGAATCGGAAGTAGTGAAGAATCAGAGAATGTTTTTACATTCAGACAGAGAAGACTTATAAACAGAATTTGTGATACATCAGAGAGCAATAACGAAATGGAAAAAACAGCGATTGGCAAAATGTGACTGAAAACGACACTTATTCCAGTTATATCGCATTTTCTACTGGAGACAAGGTACCAGGGCCCCAAGTTCCGACTGATTGCATCACACTTTTGCAATTCTTCCCATTATTTTTTAAGGATAAGCTTATCTGCAAAATAACCAAAGAAACAAATTTATATGCTCAGCAAATAATTAGCGGCTGTGAAGTTTCGGTGCATTCATTGTGGCATAATTGGTATGAAGTTACTGCTGTTGAAATGAGAGCCTTCCTTAGTGTAATTATCAATATAGGGTGCCTGTTCACGATATCAAAGATTATTGGAGTAAAAAATTTAACTCATACATTCCGTTTTATAATAACATTTTTAGACGCCAACGATTCCTACAAATATTTTGGGCATTGCACTTAAAAACCACGCCACAAACGGGCAATAGGGAAAGAATTTCGGGGGATAGGAAGGAAGGAAGGAAGGAAAGGAAGTTGCCCTTTTACTTAACTATTTGGATAAAAAATTCAGAAAACATTTCTCACCGGAACGGAATATTGCTGTAGATGAATCTACAGTTGGATTCAAAGGAAGAGTTTCTTTCAAAACCTACAACCCCAAAAAACCAAATAAATGGGGATTTCGTCTATACGTTTTAGCAGACTCATTGTCTGGTTACGTCTACACTTTTTTACCGTATTCTGGACAACAAACCACAAACACACTAATTGAGCCCGATTTTCCAGTCACAAACTGGATTGTTTTGCACCCATATAATAATCTATAGCAGTTAATACCTGCAGCTAAAGGATACCATATCTACACTGACAGACTTTATACCAGCATCATACTTGGCGAAAGATTACTAAATTTGCAATGCCATTTAACGGGCACGCTAATGACAAATAGGAAAGGAATACCTTTGACAATGAAATCACCGAAATTAAGGATTGGAGGGACAGTTACTTATCGCAAAGGAGAATCATTATTGCTCGCATGGCGGGATAAACGCGTCGTGTCCACGCTATCAACGGGTGACACGTCAAGATGTGAAATTGTTGGAAATAGAAGAGCTGGGAATAATAGAGCGCGGCCAGTTTTGAAGCCCAGTATAATTGTAGAATACGATAAAAACATGGGCTGCGTCGATTTAGCCGACCAGTATACTTCCATATACTGCTTCCTCCGCAAAACACTAAAATGGCGGAGGAAACTGTTTTTCTGGGGTTTGGAAGTATCTGTGATCAACGCTTATGTTTTGTACAAACATGTCCTAATACTACTAAAAAGCTTTCTCACAAGCAATTTAGAGAAAAGCTGGTGCTTGATCTTGTAGAAAACATTCGTCTAACAGCAAAACGTGGAGAACCATCATCCAGCGATAAGAAACAACGACTAGATGGAAAACTACATAATTACACATAATTAATTAAAGTGGGTGCCATGTTTGCTCACTGTTGACCAAAGACAAGAACGTGTTGATGATTCTGAGCAGCGTTTGGCCATGTTTAAACGTAACAAATCGGAATTTTTGCGTCGATATGTGACAATGGATGAAACATGGATCCATTACTTCACTCCGGAATCAAAACGATAGTCATCTGAGTGGACAGCAAGTGATGAGCCTCGTCCAAAGCGCCCGAAAGCACAACAATCGGCTGGAAAGGTTATGGCCTCGGTATTTTGGGATGTGCGTGGTGTAATATTCATCGACTATCTTGAGAAGGGAAATACAATCAATAGTGAATATTATATAGCGTTATCGGAGCGTTTGAAGGCCGAAATTGCAAAGAATCGACCGCATATGGCAAAGAAATAAATTTTGTTTCATCAAGATAACGCACCGTGTCACAAGTCACTCGAAACAATGGCAAAACTACATGAATTACACTTCGAATTGCTCCCACATCCACCGTATTCGCCAGATTTGGCTCCCAGCGACTGCTGGCTGTTCGCAGACCTCAAAAAAATGCTCGCCGGTAAGAAATTTCGCACGAATTAAGAGAGTATCGCTGAAACAGAGGCCTATTTGAGGCAAAAGATAAATCGTTCTACAAAAGTGGTATTGAAATGTTTGAGCGGCGCTGGAATGATTGCGTTGCTCTTGATGGAGATTACGTTGATGAATAAAGCTCATTTTGAACCAAAAAAAAACCGTGTTTTCTTTGTTAGGCCGGAGACTATTAAGCCCGTGTTATAGAGCGAACTTATTTCGTTAAATTTAATTTCATTGTAATGAAGTTTGCTGCTATTAATGCAGCATTTTAGTAAATTAGGTTTTTCCTATTTGAAATAAACAATTATTAAGCGAGGCATGGCTAAGACTATTTTCGACCATTGATTTATTACTTCAAACTTTATACTTTAAACGAGATGTATTTTGAACAGACCAATTTTACTTCTGGTATACCGAAGTAGCTTTCAAACCAACATAACAGAAAATCAATAAGGTTAACATTGAGGAAGACAAGACCACCTCAGGAAAATCTAATCAATCCAACAATAAGGCGCGTCGACCTCCTTCACAACAGAGAACAACACTGACATGACGAAATGCGCAAACGCGTCAAAGTGGATACAATGAATACATACATATCCATAAATAGATACATTGAGTGTGCCCTACATACTTTATTCAAGAAAATCAATGACTGGCAACAACCCGTCCGCTCGTCTCTATGATGTCTATAGAGTATTGTTTGCTTAGAAAGAACTCAAACTACTTGAAGCTATGAAGTGTCAATCTAAACAGATAGATTGAACCTTGCACTAATATCCGAAGCTCCGTAGGTCTCGCTACAAAGTAGCTGCTGCACCCACATTTGACACATGCTTGCAATTCTATTTTCTTTCATAACTGTTCTCAACTCGCTGATTTTAACTTCAAGGGTGACTTCCTTAGACACAAAATATTTCAAGTCATTTACTTTGTACTTAAATTTCACGATTTCTTTCACTACATCAAGAAATTCTTTCGGTACATGCCTCCTTCATTGTTCCACACAACGATAAAGGTTTCGCCCAAGTCGATCTTTCGGACTCTCAATTTTTTTCAGTGTACAAGTTTTACCAAAAATTGCTTTTTTTGATAAGCATTTTTAGGCAATTTCATCCCCATCTAGCTTCCGAAGTGGTGTATGTAACAATACACTTCAGGAACGGATTACCCTGGCAGAGGATACAGGTATAAATGAAAGGTAGTAAGCGGGTCCTCGGGATTTTGGGACATGGGTTCCCCTCCAGGTTGGGAGTAGGAGAGAGACCCAAGGCTCGCGTGGGCAGGGTCGCATCCCTGAAGTAGACCTGTCTCTGTCGGGGCACAGGGAGTGTCTACTCGCTACCCTTAGATTGTTGACAAATTAAATTCAAAATAAAATAGAAACACCCGAGCTTAAAAAACTGCACAAAAAAACAAAAGTAGGAATTGGAATTCCCCTGTAGAACAACATGATTCGAGGCTTATGCTTTCGCCGTTTGAGAAGAAAATAAAGAATTTAACTATTGAAACATGTAGTCCTTGGTTAGATTTTTCAATTCATATGAGAATTAAAACCGTTCCTGTTAGAGACAGTAAAATGCCCCATCCATACATTAGACCTTTTCAGTTCAAATTTAAACTGATTATGTATATATCTGACTAAATCAAACTAATACCAGTCCTCTTGGCAAACACCAGACGTCAGGTGCATAAAGTCCATGTAAAAACTAATTGAACAGAAATATGCCGATTGATTATTTTGCAGAGTCAAAAATGGCGTAACATTGCAATATCACATATCTGATATATACCCAAACAGAGAGGGGCCGCGATGAAAAGTAAGATGGCAGTAGACTCAGTACATGCTCACATAGGTCAAATCTAGCAGCAGTCAAACCCCGCACATTGGATATTGCTACAAAGTTTTTCAAGCTGATGAGCTTCGTTCCAATTAAACATAACTATAGATCAAAATATCCCTATTTGGAAACCACTGGTAAGAGTTTTACAAAATTAAATTATAGAGAAGCAGGCGAGACAGTATCTCTACAAATTACTTGTAGATCTTACCATAGTGAACATTTAAAAAGTCTTTTATCACTTCCCCCTTTATGTTGAAGTTAAAAAACGCAATTTGGTCTGAAAACAATGTAAACATGTAAAAAACGTCACCAGTATGAAACGAGTGTTACTTTAATTCAGAAGTTGTGGAGCATTCCCTATTATGATACTAATTTATAAGATTGATCACATAAAAATGTGTAGAGAAAATTAAGTTAAGTTCTTACCATATTGACTAGATTTATTCCAAAATTTGTAGAGCCCGATAAAACTTTATATTCTGTGGCTACTAACAATTAATCTAATCTAACCTTCAACTTTTACCTAACAATCAGATTCTGCTACCTTTTAGATAGCACTCCTGATAATTCATCTAACAAATACTCTTGGATCATAAAACAATACATGGCGGTTATTTTTGACTCACTTGAGGTATGTTATAACAATTATATATCGACATTTGTGTATTCCTCCACAGGATGCGCAACAGAAAGGCAACCTATAATGAAAAATTAGTCTGTTCCTAATCATACATCCTTAGGTTCCTAAAGATGAGTCACTAGAACAGGCTTCGCCCAACACTTCTAAAGCTGATTACATTTCTTTATTAATCTATTTACAACCAAGGGACAGATGTGTCGATGATGAGTTCAAACAGATTCTGCCCATTCTCTAGTGTGGTCCTCTCTTTATTGGTCCTGGAATGGTATCTAAAAATAAACAAAAGATAGTTAAATTCAAGAAACCGTGCGATTTATGTTCGATTTGCTGGTTTTAGGAGGAAAAAAAACTAATTATTATTACAAGCATCATTAGATTTAATGAATTTAGTTCGACCTCATAAAGTATTCCAACATTTCTAACACTTCTCTTTGTTTATTTAAATTTATTCCAGTTTTTTGTTGTAGACGAAGCTGCGTACAACCACAGTTCGTTGCCTACTGAAGCAGTTGGGCCACCCATAAGACGGCACTTTAACCCTATTTACTATGCAACTAAAATTTGTTTCTCAAGAGTTGATTTAGTTGACCTTTCTTATTTCCCTCTTTAATTTTGCTTCTAAAAATTGATTGCAGTTTTATTGTCGATTAACAGTGTCGCGTCCTTTTATTTTTCAACACACAGTTGTTTATCAATTTGAATTCTTAATTAATTATTAACTCTTAATCAATCTTATGGGGTGTAAGGGGTGACGGCGAAGAATGAAAATGCCGGCCCAAATGACAACCTCACCTGCACGTGGTACACCCTGCTAGATAACCAACGAGACTCTGTCGACCGAGTGATTACCGGTATAAGTAATCCCCCCTTGTTAACCAACAGCTACGGGTGGAGGAGTTGACAAGGGTAAGGGCACCTCCTTGTCCTTGGAGTGAGAAACCGCTCCTAAAGGCGGATGAATCTTGCAACGATCAACGGCATGGAGATGCATAAGGCAACGGGAAACCAATGCATTAAAGGCTCACCAGAGCATCCCTAGTACAATTAAAATGGCAGTAAACCATGTGGTTAACGACGTTACTGATCATGTGCAACGGAAGCCAAGATCCGGCAGGGGAGGAACAACTGCCCATAGGGCCTCCCAGGTCGTCATCAAGCGAAATCCCTATGATAAGCCCAACAGGAGGAGACCAAAAACACTGTCGGTGGCTACATGGAACGTGAAAACTTTGTGTCAGGCCGGGAAACTAGCCAACGCAGAAAGTGAAATGTATAGAATGAAGTGGGACATATTAGGTATGAGCGAGGTAAGGTGGAAGGGTGAAGGTGTGTTTGACACGTCAAATGGAAATAAACTTTTTTACTCCGGAGGCGATTTAACGCAGCATGGAGTGGCCATATTAGTTGCAGAGGAAAATAAAAATATGGTTAAAAGTTTCCTGCCAATTAGTGAGCGAATAATGTTAATCAAGCTGAACGGCCAACCTGTTGACATCAATCTGATTCAGATCTACGCACCCACGGCGGATAAATCAGAGGAAGAACTTGAAGAATTCTATGCAGATCTCAAAAAAGTTAAGAAACATATGAAGGAACATGAAGTCAATGTCTATATGGGGGATTGGAACGCGAAGGTTGGAGAAGAGAAAGTGTTGAATGTAACCGGGTCATATGGGCTAGGAAGCAGAAATGAAAGGGGTACACGGTTCATTGAATTTTGCCAAGAAAACAACCTAGTTATCACAAATACCTGTTTTTAATTACCCTACCGGCGACTTTATACTTGGAAGTCCCCTCAAGACCAAATAGGAAAAGTCGTAAGAAACCAAATTGACTACATAGCAATCAATAGCCGATTTAAGAATGGAGTTCTCGACACTAAAACATACCCAGGCTGTGATATAAATTCGGATCATAACCCAGTAGTTATGCGACTGAGGGTTAATCTGAAAAAAGTAAAAAGGATACAACCAACCCATAAAATAGACTGGGTCAATGCAACCGAAGATCAGAAATATCAGTATAGAGAATACATGGAGAAACAACTAGAAGTAGAGAGTAGAGAAACACTAAGCATTGAAAGCAGATGGCTAAATATCAGGAATTCCATGATAACGGGGGGTAAAGAAATTGTTGGCAAACGAAATAAGATAAAGAAGAAACCCTGGATGACTGAAGAAATATTGGCACTAATGGAAAAAAGACGGGAATATAAACATAAAAACAATATACAATATAACCTAGTAAACAAGGAAATTCAAATACAAATCCAAGAAGCGAAAGAAAAGTGGATGAATGACCAGTGCAACGAAATAGAAAACCTCAAAGAACAACATCGAGACAGAGAACTTCATCAGAAAGTAAAGGAAGTGACAAGAATATGGAAGCCTAAACATCTGTCAATAATTGCTAACGAAAACAACGACATAGAATTAGACCCTGAAAAGCAAAAAAGGATATGGGAAAGGTATCTCAGAAACCTTTTTGGCGACAATAGACCAACTGAAGCGCCAGAAGTCGTCAAAGGTGAAAGCTTGCCTATTTTGCTGGAAGAAGTTACGAAAGCAATTGGGGACACAAAAAGTAACAAGTCGCCTGGAGAAGATGGTATATCAGCAGAACATTTTAAACATCTAAGCGAAAATACTATCCGTAAACTTACCCGGTTGTTTAATGAAATATACGAAAGCGGCCAGATACCACTTGATTGGCTCAAAACTACCTATGTTGCACTACCAAAAAAGAACAAGGCTCGGAAGTGTGAAGACCACCGAACAATAAGTCTAATGAGTCATGCCGTGAAAATCTTCATGAGAATTATATATAACAGAATTCAGGGTAAATGTGACAAATATTTAGGCCGCTCGCAATACGGATTCTTAAAAGGGACCGGCACAAGGGAGGCTATTTTAGGGTTAACACTTATCGCTGAAAGATATCTTGAAGTTCGAAGGGAACTGTATGTTTGTTTTGTCGACTACAAGAAAGCGTTTGATCGCATCGAGCATCCGAAGTTAATTGGAATTCTACAGGAGATAGGTCTGGACGGACGAGACATAATAATATTGCGGAATATCTACTGGAACCATGAAGGATGCGTTCGAACAGAGAGCGGCAATACCGATTATATCAACATACAGAGAGGGGTACGACAAGGTTGCCTAATATCTCCCTTATTGTTTAACATATATGCAGAATATATAATAAGGGCATCACTTCAGGAACGACCAGAAGGTGCAAAGATAAATGGAGTGGTAATTAATAATCTGAGATATGCGGACGATACTGTAGTAATCGGAGAAACACAAGAACAACTACAGACGTTAATGAGTCTCCTTACAGAAGCAAGTTACCAAGCCGGACTGGAAGTGAATGTGGCCAAAACTAAAACCATGGTGTTTACAAGGAACGAAATAAATTTTGGTGGAAATATTACCTTGAACGGACAGATCCTTCAAAATGTCCACAGTTTCATATACCTAGGCAGAGAAATTAACGAACATCTTGATCACTCTAAAGAGATCAGACGACGGATTGAAATCGCTAGGTCAGGATTTATAAAAATGAGAAACCTACTATGCCACCCTAAATTGTCTCTAAGCACCAGGCTACGTACTCTTAAATGTTACATTTGGTCCCTTCTTCTATATGGATGTGAAACTTGGACACTTAAACAGGACGACATCAAAAAGTTAAACGCATTTGAAATGTGGCTCTATAGAAGGATGTTAAGGGTAAGCTGGACAAGCAGAACAACCAATGAAACGGTGTTAAACAAGATGAATACTAGGGCACATTTAATTACTACCATCAAGCTTAGGAAAACATGCTATCTAGGTCATTTGATGCGTCATGGTGAATATGAACAGATCCAACTTATTATAGAAGGAAAGATCGAAGGAAGACGAGGCATCGGTAGGAAAAAAAATCGTGGCTAAGAAACATCAGAGACTGGACTCATACTAATGGAAATGACCTACTTCATAGAAGTAAAGATAGAGAAAGTTACGCCATTTTAATCGCCAACCTCAAAAGAGAAGGCACCTAGGAGGAGGAATCAATGTTATGATCCAAATTATTTTACATACAACTTTAGAACCAGTCACAGTTGACACTGTCACAGACTGTTAAAATTCCGATTGCCACCACTGTACATTCCAACATGTAAATCTTGGTTGCTAGAAAACAGCAGTGCATGACCGTACCTTTAATATATTTTAGAATTCTTTCGACTCATCATGCGGTAGCTTCTGTGAATTTTCCAGGGAACTCTCATAAATGATAATTCTCATGAACAAATATTATTTTCTTAGAACCTTCATCAATAATAGTGCCAATTGAAACAGTGAAGATGTTACACTACGCATCTTCACACAACTGTATGCCTTACAATCTGTAAGTGTCAGTTTAATGAATTATATATGAGATGTCAACACTCAAATAGTACAACTAGAGATAGAAGTATAATTATATGGAAAAAGTACAAATTAACATGTAACAAGAGTAACTATATAAAGCCTATTTTCCTATTTAATCCCTTTCTAAATGAACTAAAAGCTAAAAATAAGGAGAGCATAAGAAAGTCAAAATGGAAAAAGTGGGCTGTAAAAATGAAACAAAATGAAAAATGAATAAACTAAAAATTAACAAATGACCAACTAGTAGAATTCAAAAGTATATCACTTCCAGCAAAATAACAAGTAACAAATCTATTTTGTCTTCATTTTTAAGTCTTCATATCGAAGTTTGCCAATCCTGAGAATAGGTAACTTCATTAACCTCTGCAGGGATTTTACAAATGTAAAACGTTATCGGTGAATAAATAAAGAAATAAATAAATAAGTACTTAAAACACCAAATTTCATCAAATTACTGAAACTTTGTATTTTGCAAAGCACTACAACAAAAAAACACGTGTTTGCATAGCTATGCAAAAACTTAGTTCCAAATTTAATAAAGATATGTTGCATAACTGAAGACGAAAGACTGAGTGACTGGTGTCGATACTTGCACAAATTCTATATATCATATAATAGACTATAAAATGCAGTATACCAGTCATCATGTAAAAGAATTAATAGAGAACAAAATCAATGGCAATGAGAGTGATGGTGGTACTGACAGTAGCGAGAATTTAAGACTTTAATGTATGTTTTAACTACTTACTATTTTTACTCGTTAACAGTACATAGTTTTTGCGACTACGCATTCTACCCCTCTACCTCTTTCCATCGAGATTTGAATAATTTCATTTTAATCAGCTGATTTAGAATAACATTTCTGTGTTCTGAACAAAGAGCTGAAAAAACGTCTGATTTTCGTGCATAAATGGAATTCTGTGCTGTGGTCACTGAACATCTCATCGATAGATTGCAAACAATTACCAACAAATTGTAGGAAAATTTGGAATGACCTATCAAAAATGAATGAAATATTCACTTCAAAATCTCTGTTAAAATTGAAAAAGCGTTAGATGAAGGAGCATCGTTTTTTTGCAAACTCGCAAACATCCAGCAATACATGAAATGAAACCTGTCTAGAAGATGAAGTGTTCAATTCTTCGTTTCACACATTTCGTCACACTTTGAATCTTCCATGGATTTCAGAAGCCTCACATGCATGTTGAAGCGTTATACACAATCATCACCATTACGGACAATGGAAAATACATTTTCTACAGGATCCTGATTAATTGTGGATATTAGGAAAACCTCACCACCTTCACTTTGTAGATCAACCCGTTATAACAGAACGTCATTTAATGCCCACAGGAACCCTTTCAAACAGAAAATGTCTCCAAGTTTCCTGCCATTTTTAAATACTTTTATTCATTCAAAGTAACGGAGTACATTACGAAGCATCTCAATATTATTAGCATTAAATCAAGAAAGTCGAAAGTCGAAATGCGATGTAAAGTTGGCATTATAAGAATCGAAAATGTAATGAATGGACTTGAAGAAGTTCGATACTGCTAACGCAGATGAACTATTCAATTGCTTGTTGCAGCGAGCTGTGGCAATTGCTGCAGAAACACTGGCTCAGAACTTGAGCATCTAATCTGACTCAGATTGAAATCTTGACTTGCTTGTCCATGATTTTTGGGCTTGAAGCACATATGCTGATCAAATCAAGGCCTGCCATTTTTAAACACATTTGCTGAGTTGCCTTTTCTGAAATACTTTCAAAGCGAGATTATTTAATTAGGCCGACACGAAAATTAAATGTCTAGTGAAGAAGAGGTGAGGTGGTCTGGATTAAATCGATAATTCACTGACTTGTTTTATTTAGTAATTGCAATAACTCTTTGCATACTTTAATATTTTTCCAGTCACCACGTGGCACATATTCAGTCCTTTGGATAGCTGTTATATACATTATGTTACGTATTTTAATTTTAAAACATATTTTAATAAATAATATAAATCTACCACTGGCATTTCTAGGTATGCTGGTTTTCCAAATTCACTTTCAAAAGTGTGTAAAATAAATAAAAATCAATCAGTTATATAAATCCGGTACTGATAATAACTGACAATTCATTACTTTATACAACATCCTTGTAAAAAGATCGCTCAGGCATAAGTCATGTTCTCTGTATCTCTTCGATTTAATATGTTTAGAAAACGGCTTATGTTTATGCTAAAGAGCTAAAATGTTTATATAAGGCTCATGTATTTATAATTTACCATAGCTTTGCATGGAACTCCTGCTCTAGCTCTGGGTAACAGTAGCTTCTACCACTCGCTGCATAACCCAAAATTTTGGTCAGCAGAAGATCACCTTTGGTATGCAGGCAGTATCACACTTTTGCTTGTGAAGAATCCGACCCGTTTCACATGGCGCTGTTCCAGCTTCCCGGCAACCTCGTCTGGAATTTCGACATCAATTAAATTTTCATGGGTTTCATACACATGCAATCTGTACACGTTTACATTTAGATAGTTGTTTTGTGAATCGCACTTATTCGCATTCTTTGATCAGAAATTTTACTAAAATTGAAACAAGACAGTCTTCCCAGTTTTGTATGATTCACTCTTTCTACTTAACCCTCAATACTTGCCATATCTAACTGGTGATATGAACAAAAGAAGTTATCGATTTTTACAAGAATTATTAAATGTAGCTGAAGGATGAAACAATTCCTTCCATACCACTTCGTATTCCACTAGGCCTTTCAAACATCACAAACACCTCTTTCACAATTATTAAAGAGGTTTTGTATTAGTCACACCTTTAACATTTAACAAAAATTTAATGAGTCGTTACAAATATTGCCAATAAATTTTGCGAGCTAATCTCTACAATGGCAGAACAAATTTAGAAATGGCTTTCAGTGGAATTTAAGTTTGGGTATTTCATTTAAATTAGGTAAACAAATAGTCAATATAAAAGAGCGTGTAACGTGTAAGAAAACTTATTTGTTGAATACAGATCTCGTCTCAGAAGGAACCTTGCGATATAAGAGTGATAAACAATCAATTATATCTTTTGTTATAATACAGCGACACTTTTAAAAACTAAGAATTTTTTTGGATTCGTTGTAGAATTGTGTCGAAAGCTAAATTACGAGCAAACTTTGTGGTCGGTTTAATAATTTTTCAACCGAATTTCTTTGGAACTACCAATTTTCAGCATAAATCTGTTATATAGCACACTATTACTTCTTAAATCATAGTCTTTATAATTGGCTTTTATTACTTATTATTTACTTTATTACTACTTTATTGTAGAGCTCGCATTTTGATGCTTTATTTAATGATGCTTATAATGTCTTTTTTCAGACAGTTCTGTTAATTTCACCCATTTCAAGTTTATAATAATTGTTTATTCATTACTGGTCAACTTTCATAGAAAAATCCCCCGATTGAAGTCATTTCTAGTTATTACCTGGGCAATTTTATTCTGTTTACTGTAAAATGTCTGTTAAAATTTGAAACTGTTCATGGAAAATAAATAGGGAACGACTCATATTGACATTTTGTAGGGTTGCTGTCATTATGCTATGTAAAGGTTATGTAAATCTTTCATTTCAAACCATTTTTCCATGATATTCCTAAATCTATTGACTACTCGAACTTTTTGCAAAACAGGGCTATGACAATAATACCAATGGATGCAATAGGAAAAACTATTTTATTTAGTTTAGCGAAATGTTACTGGTAAAATGGCTGCTAGAAATTTCACTTTGAAAAACTGGCTACAGAAATTTTGGCTGCTAACTTCATACTGGTCAAAAACAACTGCTATTGATGGGAACAATGAGATTTAAAGGTTGCAAAGGATTAAGATCGCCCGACGCCTCTGAAGCAGAAGATGGTCAATACATAGCTTACAGCTACAGAAGAGGCAACACAAAACGAGTAAAAGATACTCGTGAAATAGTATCGAGACTATTAATGTATTTTTAAAATTATAAATAAAACATTGATTGTAGGTAAACAAAAAAATATTTTAATGATGCCTCTAAAATTTCAAGGGGTGAGTACTGTGCTAAGGGATGAAAGGGTGGTTTTGGGAATCCGCCACTAGTCCCTATCGTCAGCAATAAATTAGCAATGAAATATGATGCTGGGTACATGTTTAGGTAATAAATTAGTAATAAAATATGGTAAAATATAAAAGAATGGTGACTTATGAAGTGAATGACCTGGCTTTATAGACCTTAGACTGAATACAGATTAGAAATTATATCAACCAGGTATCATCAATGTTATCAACTTCAAACCACAAATATATAACATAATTAAAATGTTTACAATTTGGCCAAGCAGTGTCCTCCGAAAAAAATTCCCCTCTAATGAAAGCATTTAATCACCACCCTCCAATAAATATCCAGATCATGAAACCATACCAAAGCCAGGAACCAAATCAATTATCACAAATTCATAAGTATACAGCACTTTGATGGGTCCCAGAGAAAGGAATTCTAGGAACGAAATAGCAGATTAATCAGCCAAAACTGGGAGACAAGTCCCAAGAAACACACTGGAACAACAGATGATACGTTAGTAGAAAGTTATTAGAAAATTGGAGGAAAAATTTACAAAGATCAATAAAAATAAAGTTAATAGACAATGGCATAGGCATAGTAAAACCATCAAGCCATTAAAAAACACCCCAATTCAACCAGGAGAGAGATTAATCAGAAATTATCACTTCTGATCTCTATGCAACTGATTGCTAATCAATAATAATAAATAACATAATAAAAGTGGTTGTCTAATAACCGTTTGTATTTTTTAGAAGTTTCAAACTGTTGAATGTAGTCATAGTCATTACTTAGGTATTGTAACAACTATTCTATAGGAAAATAAATTGTGATTTTTGTGCAAATGAGTGTCGAACATTTGCTGTCTGGCATTCTGTACATATTAACACAGTTAAGAATAATGAGCAATGAACTGAAGGATGTTCTCCACTTTGCCAGGAAAAGCAGTGCAATGGAAACTATTCTTTTGCGAAAAATTATTACTTGTTCTCCAAACAAATTTAGTATGGTCAGAACTGAATATGAAGAAGTAAGTATTAATACAAAGCAAAGAATACAATATGACACGTTCGTACTAAATAACACTGTATATTATTGTCATAGTTCTTTCTAAGTATATTTAACTTTCCATGAACCAATCTGAATATAAAACAAATATTCAATGACTTTTTATCTCAAGTAATCCTGAAACTTTTAAATATTATTGTTTTCGTTATTCCCTTATTTCCTTTCACTTAGCAGGTATTACCTTTGTATCGAAAAGGACATTCAATCGCAAATCAATATTTAATTAATCGACATCTCGGCCGATATAAAAAGGAAGGACCTGATAAAAAATTAATTATTAGTTCTGCAAGAGTGGTTATTCTGTCCAATTTAAATTTAATAAATTCGTGGTTTACTTGTGGTAAAACAAAACGAGTCATTTTCGACAGTTTGACAGGGTAGCAAGGAATGACCTAATTAAAGCATTTGTGGAAATGAAACGGTTTAGAAAAGTAATGACTCACCTTGCGTGGATTCAACTGCACACATTTTCGCTCGACGATCACCTGCTTGTCGCGACCAAGATGGCTTCTCTTTCGTGGATCGAATTGTTTATCGACGTTCTTGTTCGAAGTGCAGCCTCACTTGCATCCGACGACGACGAACGCCCAGAAAGCTTGCGGATTGACGTTGCATTGATTAAAAAGCACTGGGCATTTAAGTGACGTTGAAAGAAAAAGAAAACTGATTTCATTCACTACCACGTATCGAAAAGCCTACCAAATCCACAAAACATATACCTTAGAGAAGCGTAACTACCGTGTTATTTTAAGGCGACACCGATGACATTTGCCGCCATATTTATTCCTTGCTCTCCCCACCACTGATTATTAAAATTGGCGGGAAATTCGAAAATTGCTGGATTTTGAAATTGGCGGGAATTTTGAAATTTGATTATTATTGCATTTCTTGGTCCATTTACATCAAACAAAATATAAGTTCACTTAAAATTATGTAACACTTACAAGAATGTTTTCTTTTGGAAAGTTTCTATGAATAAGTGCTCCATAATCTTAAGTAATCTTATATATTGCTTGGTGTAAACGATCCCAAGTTTTTATAAACCAATGAATAAGTGCCACTTCCACTTCACGCAGTATTACTGAATGACAAATAACAAAGAAAACACAAATTCAAACAAAACATTTATATTTAGTGATAGAGAATAGAACTGAAATTATTCTAACATTAGAGACTGTAATAGTTACCGACAACTTTAATTCTAATGCTTTTCAGTAAGATTTGTCGTCCTCCGTCTTTAGTTTTGAACTGCATGATTCCTAAAACAAATTCCTAATTAGAGTACAAATCATGAACATGCTATGAAACAAAGTTTATCTTCCTTTTTCTTCGTTCGATAGTTTCTTAAAACTAGAAACAAATAGTTAAGTAAACTTGAACCTACTCTCTTCGTATAAATTTTAAAGTGTTCGATTAGCTGCTCTCATTACTTAATAAGCTTGCATTGTTTAGATAATTACCTGCTTTTTATGTATCTGATACATTTTACTTTCAAGACTTGATGAATCTGATTTATTTAAATTCAATTGTTTCAGAAATTCTGTTTTCAGAAATTAAATCTCATGTTCTTGATTTATATCAAGACTAGAATGATCAGAACCACTTACAATAGGGACGTTCACCTCTAAAGGAGTGGGCAGGGTATCATGGTAAATATTACTATAATTTATAGTATAATAATACTGCTTGTGTTACAGTTATCAATACTTTTAGGTACGCAGGCAGTTATTTTTAAATTGGGATTAGTATAATCTGATGTAACAAAATGTCTTTTACAAATGTCTCTACAGAATCAACATACGTGCTTCCACCTTAACATACGGGCAGCGTTCGTAAGAAAATTGTGAAACATGTTTGATCCATAAGCAGAGTTTACAACTGGTGAGCAGTACTTATTTGTGCCTTTGTATGAGGAAAGTTACATGAATATGATTGCTTCCATAATGAAATATTTGATGTTAATTATGGTACTACTAGTAATATTTGTAATACAAACTACAACGATCAACAGAATTAAAGTGAAATGAATCCAGTTTTCCAGAGGGAAAAACCTCAATTTATGCAAAATATTGCAACCGTATATTTGGTTATATTCTACACCCTACACTTTTACATTGAAATATGTTATACTTAACAATCTTACCACCAAGTCTTACCTTTCAAAATTTATAATAACACCGTTATTACACCAATTATCACACTAATTACAACGAACCACTGTTCCTAACCTCGTGGCGCGTCTTATTTGCGATACATGAAACTCATATTAATAAATCTTTAGCTTAGGACAAGAAAAGTCGTAAACGGCCGCCATCTTTATTCCTTGCACCCGTTTGCCAGTGGAAATAAACATCCTAGATTTACCGAAAAAATTCCGCATTAATTTTGTGTTTCGTGCTTGAGTTTTATGTGTGTCAACAGAAATCTGACAACATCGATGTCGCCGGTTCCCCAATGCTACTTTCACCTATATACATATACCGGTCGGTGCAGTGGATACAACAATAAGGTCCCCAATGTTGCCAACACCGACTGACGTCAACTCTCACAAGGTTGTATGTATTTCTGTACGTCGTGTTGCATACTTTTTTCTGAAAAATCTAGAAGTACCATAAAGGAACTTAGAACTATTACATTTTCTTCTCGTAAACTACGGGTATAGAATACAAACGTATACAAACTTTGAGTGAAATTTTTATATTCTTTTTTTTATTAACGATTGTTGGTTGCCAATTTTGAACTTTTTTCTTTTCCCAGAAAGTAAGGGTTCATCGAAACATATTAGCACCAATTTACTTGTAGGGCTTGAAAAACTCTTTAAAATGAGGTATTCCAGAAGTAGTATCGTTTATTTATTTATTATAAAACTGCAATAAACCATTAAAAATAGTTATTTGTAAATTTTTAATAACTTTTAAACAAAGTAATCAAAAACTGTGATTCCACGTTATTAGATGGTCTTGTAGTGCTTAATAAGTTGTGAAATACCAGAATTCGTAAAATAGTTTCTCGTAAAATTGAATTTGTTTATTCCAGAGCCTTACACGTATCTTTGCAATGTTATACTATAGCAAATACGACACTTATTTTCGGTTATTTTCGCCATACCCAACTGAAGACGGACACTCTTATACTACCAAACCAAATTATGGGGAGATCAAAAAGTTAACTACGATTACTGTTGAAAAGGGTAGATTTTTTATCCTATGAATAAATGGAATAATTCCGTTGCATTGCAAAATAGAGAAATTGTGCCACCGGATTCGAAAAGCTGGCAATTTTACACGAATTTGAAACAAAAAAAAATTTTCTACGACCCTTAGGAGACGAATTAATCGCTTTGTTTAAAAAATTTCCTGGAGCTTTAGATATAATAATTTAAAAAAAATTCCAATTTTTTTAAATGCTCAAGGATTGAAGGTTTGCTGTCAAAAAATTCAAAACTGTTTCTACAAAAATAAGCCCTTGGTGGAACATCAAATACGCGGACTGATGAGCCAGCGGCTTCTCCAAACGAAATAAGCAAAAAATATCCCTTTGGTGACTATGGCAGAGATGTAATGAAACCTATAGAAACGAAACCTAAGTGTTATCTACAATGATTTCGTTAAGGTTTCTTTATTATTAACAACTAAAAGACGAAAATACGATGATTTTGCACATTTTGGCCTATAAGTTAAAATTATAACACGTACTAACAATTTTAAAATTACCATTATTAAAGTTTATATAAGAAGGGTTCAAAAGATCGGTTTATAAAAGTCGCTAAAGTAATTTGTTGCTTAGGTAATATCAAAAAACCGTCAAAGTTAATATATTATGCAATAAACAATAACATCTGCAAAAAACAACCTATGATTTTGTTACTGTGTGAAGAGGTGGAGTTCGTAGTACTCAATATCTGATAAAAATATTATATTCATTCATGTAATACTTTTTGCAAAATTGTAATATTTATCCCGGAGTTCTTTTCTTTATCACAATATTATCGACCGAATAATGAACTTATAATATTTCTGCGGACACCATTTGAAAGCGGATGAGTTAATTACCAAAATTAATTGTTACATGTAAAAAAAAGTAATTTTCAGTAAAATAATCATATTATATCTTATAAATAACTGTAATATCTTTTTATAGTTACTTCTTGTGGAAATACTCGAAAAGCGTACATTTTTACGTAAATTTGAAATGAAAATAACGTCCTAGATTAATGAGGTGAAGTTAGCCACTCCATTTTTTTAAGAACCCAGTTACTTTATAATAATAAAAAAAATTATTAGCGCCAATGTGAAGGTAGAGATACTTTTTGTATAAAAAAGACTACAAATGATAGCATTTCAACCAAATCGCTGGTGAAGCTTCAGAAGTGTTGTTCGAAGGAAGACTGTCGAGAGAATTTGATCAATCATTAATTAATCTGTGATATCTTATGGCGTACATTACAAATAAGCTATTTGTTTGTATACAAATAATTATAATAACTATCCAATTTGATTAAACCGATTTGATTGAATAAGTGATAAACACTTTTATAAACAAAATATGATTACAAACAACTGTCTTTTTATTTATTAACTTACTTAATTCTAATTAATTACTTAATTAAACATTACGCTTGCTTCAGAATACTTATCAATGTTTAGAAGTATTGCAAAACCAAATGAACGTGGAGATGTATTGATAACATGTTTGTTAAAGGTGGTTATAATTTTAAATTCATGAAACATAATCAGGTATTAACTGACAACTTTCCTCTATTCTGTGCTTTTAATATAAATATAGAGATTAGAAATAAGCCAAAAAAAACTACCCTAAAATTAAATAAAAAAATTTAATTGAACTATTTGCTTTATCAGATTTAAATAATAATAATAAAGATATCCAGAATGTAATTCAAAAAGCAATTACTGTTTCAATATTGATAAGGATAATAATAATTTTATGAAACCCTGGTTGATAACTCTCTTATTTAAAGCTATTCAACATAAGGAATCTTTATACGGGATGGGAAAAATAACAGTAAGGGTACGGTTTTTTAAATTGATAGTGGGATAGCAGGGAAGGTAAGCATAATCTGCGAGCGAAGCTGGATTCAGCGGCGATTTTAGTAACTAATGTATAAGTTATGAATCGGGCACATTGGTTAGACTCAGAACGATAAGTTATCTCATTTTTCCATACGAATAGTTTTCGAATTTTTCCCGTGTGTATTTTTAAGCTTTTTCACGTTGTTTTCCCAAAACTAAAACAATAATTTCGCTAATATGTAATTTATTATTATTACAAATAATTTTCCTACCTCAGTTTAAAGCGAACACAATTTGTGTAGTGAAGTTTGTGAAAATGGCATCTCAACTAAAGGACGTTCAACGATTTCTTATCAGCTCAATCTTGCTTGATCCAAAGAACATAAAGACAATCTTTGAATAATTAAATAAAATAAGTGAATAAAATTTTAACACCTATAAACACTACTACACCAGAGGATTTTCATATTCCTAAAGAAGTATTAAATTTGTTAAATTTTGATTCCTCTTTGGTTCAACCAAAAAATTCTAAAAATGTAGCAAATTTTACTCCAAATAGAAGTTGCTCTTATCTCGAAGACCGTTTTGAAATAGACGAAAATGTGTCAAATTCGTGTATAACAATGGAGTCTTGAATAAAAAATATTATCCATTTGTTCTCCGCAGTAGAATTAGTAAGTATGTTAGTAAGTATGAACAACGTATTCATTTTGGTATTACAATATTTCAAATTTTCATTGAAAAGAAATGCATTTGTTATAACTGCGCAGTGTAATAACTGTAACTGCAAATCATTTAAAATTTGCTTGTCAGTAGCAGACAGAAGTGTATTATCTGAATTATAATCATCCTAATTATTTAACTGAAACGTAAAAAAAAATCCCTTTAAACAAACTCCTTTTTCTTAAAAAAAAATAGTCTTTTTTAGAAGCAAAAAACCAATTTTAAGGGAAGGGAGGAACTTACAAAACATGAAGTTAGACCCATCTATTAGAAAAATTAAAGCACTTTCTCATTTACATCGAGATAAAAACAATATTATTGATATGATGTTAATGCAAGGCGCTCATTAAGAATTTATTGAATAAGTAGATGTTCCTTTTTGTGAAAAACTCTATAGTATTGAGCAGTTATCATTTCTTATACAATGTAAAAAGCTTCAAATTTGCATTACTGTACATATTGATGCAAATGGGGGATTAGTAAGAAGACCCAATAATGATATTAACAGGACCTACTTTTATACATCTGTTATTAAACTTGTATTTATTTCAAGAATATTTCCCATATATTCCATGATAACTGCTGTCCATGATTCCAGTCCAATTTTCAAAATAATCAATGCTTTTCGTTATTTTTGTGAATGCAAGAAAGAATGGCCAATAGTTTCAAGAATTGTAACGGATATTTCATTTGCAAATCTGAATGCTTCTAGTAGAGCTTTGAATAAGTGTACACTATTACAATATCTACAAAAGTGTTACAAAAAGTTCATGAAAATGGTTTCAAAAGATGTAAAAAACATTACAGACAATGATGTAGTCCAGTTACTAAAGATTTTTGCCTCCAAATTCCTTATAACTGAACCAATTGACGTAAAAATTTTACTGAACGTGGGGAATATCTCGGGTAATAAAAGTTATATCGTGCCTAAGAGTCCTTATGCCCTGGGCTTCCACCTTTTCTTGGGAATGAAAATTTTAACACTCAAAATAACCACAGAAATCGACGGAGGAGGAATAAACGGTACATGAAATTTTTTGATAAGTCAATATTTTCGGAGTAATTTGCGATTGAGCACGTTGACTTTTGACCTAAAAAACGTATGTTTTCGTACAGGTTTTTACAAATAACACAAAAGTCATTGAGTTTCGTGAGAAAATCATAATGAACAAAAAGAAGGATAATAATAAAAACAAACTGTGGACAGCCGAAAAATACAGACTATTTTACGTGTAGGTTGTTCAAACGCCATGTGAAAAAAGTCTGGAATCTGTAATAAAATAATAAAACTTAACGCCATTTGCGAAGTTCGCAGTCAATATTAAAAACCGTTAACATTTGGGCCCTTCACAGCCCCATTAGACATATATGAATGAACGTAAATGGTATATGTAATTTTGATTTGTCTATCTTGAAGTAACAAGTAACAACTTATCTATGAAGTAACAAAAATCATAGAAATTGTTTTCGTTTCTAAAATAGACTTCTAGAGGTGCATTAAATATTGGTTCCTGGCCTTTCAATTTCTATTTTCTTTTAAAGATATTGTTAAAATGACTAAAAATTCAACTGGAGAAGTTTGGTAAATTTTGTTTTTTGCTTTACTGGAATGTGAATAATACGTTAATCAGGATGTTCATAATTTCACCCTGTAGAATAGAATTTAATTAAGTACTGATTATTATTTTCTGTTTCAGTATACATTTTATGGCAATATAGCTGATTCGCTGATTGAGGGTAGACAACTTTAAAATATTCACCTGCCCCCGGCACATCTGAGTGCCATCCCGGCACATCACAAACGAATTTATTAAACAAACGGCTTTAAGTGATATTAAATCGTATCAAATCCTAAATTCTCATCTCACCCTGTGGTCTCAATTAATGCACGGTACAATCGAACAATATCAATTGTTAATCGATTCTATAACATTAGCAAAATATGGCATTCTATATCCTCATGTGATTGCATGTAACAATTTATTAGGAGGATCGAGAAAATCAAATTAAAATCGAGATTAACATTCCCTTTTTTTGCCTTCACTTCTCACTGTTCAAAGAAAAACGTCTTTGTACACTATTCAGAAAGAGACGTAGGTCCGTTTTACGTCATCGTTGAAGTCAGCCCCGAGGATGGAAATGTAGGCAAATTAAACCACTTTAGTATAGCCAAAAAAATATTTGATCTCAACCTGAAAGACGTCAGAAAAGTAGATAAAAAGGGAATAAATGGATTTCATAATTCATGAAAGTACAAACCAATTTTTAAAAATCAAAATTCTCAAAAAGAAAGGCTACAACCTATTTATTCCTTTGAACTATGTCACATGTAAAGACATTATTAGGCCAGTTGACGCAAAATTATCCAACGAAGGTATCATGCGAACTTTATCGAGCCCCATACCCAGTATCAGAGGTTAGAAGACCGTCAAGAAAAACCATAAAAGAGGACAAGACAGTTCTTATTCCTACAAGTGCTCTTTACTCATCCTCGAAGGAGTAATTCTACCCCGTTTCAATTCCAATGGCCGATTAGCGGCTAAAGTTACACCATACGTGGCCTCGGTTACACAATGTTTCAAATGTCTTAAGTTTGGTCACACCAAAAAATTATGTAAAAGTAAACCAAGGTGTAGTTCAAGGGGTAAAAGTCACCCTGAAGAGGCATGCGATTTGTACAAAAAAATCCATATCGAAGGAGAAAATTATTGTGACAACAACTTAGCCCAGTGTTTCTTAAATTGTATTTACTCTAGGTCCAAAGAACATAAAGCAACTTGTAAATTATGCCCAGAGTTCAAAAGATAATCCGAAATAAAAAAGCGACGGCTTTTGAAAACTTAACCTTTCACGAGACAAATCAAAAAATGCCCATGTCAGACCAAATATGAAGACAGAAGGGGGTTTCAAGTTCTCTACTGTAGACTTCCCAGCTATACCCACTACAGGAAGTGTAACATCAAACTCGACATCAATCCAACAACGAAGACAGATCTACTTGGTGAATCAATCAAATAAAACCGAAAGATCTTTTGCGTCAATAAGCAGACCACAGACCCAGAACTTTACAAACTGGCACAACAACCCAAGTTATAGAGTTGTCATTTCTATCTACCACAAGAGTAAACGTCGCGAATCCAAAACAACCAAGAATAGAATCTAATCAAAACATTAGAGAGAACAATCCAAATTACAATACAATTATTTTCGAAACTTTGAAAAACACACTAAAGGAACACATAGATGAAGAATCGCCTGAAAGTGTTCTGAATAAATTTTAAAAAGAAATTTTAAATGCAGGTGTGCTTTGTCGAGATCTGATAGTGGCTACACGACCGCGTCACGGATGTTGTATAAGTGTGAGAAACGTCACGAGTGATTAGATAGAATTTAATAGAATTATTCGCAAAATATGCAAATCTTCTCTTGTCGGTAGCTTCGTAGGAGTAAGGCATGGGGTAATGATAGATTTATCAGTTTAATAAAACGTCGATTCTATTGGAAACGCTCAAACCAACATCGTATTATCACTATTGTAAGTATATAATATCGAAAAATTAGATAACAGAAATTTTTTATAAGGTTTATATAAAACCAATAAAACCCAAGTACCTAACGTCACAGTGCGCCCAGGATTCCCACAAGCAGAAGTAGTCTGTAACGGACTCCCACAGGAAGATGTAGTCTGTAATGTTTCTATAACACAAATAAAACCCAAGTACCTAATGTTGCATAAAGCAGCAAGTTGCAATGCGTTTCTTTTGGTCGATTAACCACTACCACTCAATTGTCAAGTCTTTGTGCTTTGTTTTGGACTTTGAGATTAAAATGGACATGTCGATAGAAATTTGTTAATTAATATGTGTTATTGTGAAATATCGTCTGAAAATTAGTGCGGCACGTGAAGAAGACTTCCCGCGGATGTAGCAGAAAGTGAAATTGGGGTTCCCTCGTACTTGTCTTATCGACTAGAGGTCGACGAAATAGCAGTTCGAAGAAAAATGAGGTTAGTTGGAAAATAATTTTTTTCTCAAAAAGAAAAAGGAACGGCGTAAATTTAATACGCACATCGTTATCTACGGTTTATTGTTGATCATTGGTGATTTTTTGCTGAGTTTTTAATTTTCACGGTGTCAACCCCTTATGTAAAAGAGCCATAACTTGAGAACGGATCATTTCCTAAAACTATGATTGATGTTTTCGAACTAGTTATTTAATGTATTTTCTAGTAATATAGCGCTTTTTTCGAAATTTATTGTTCAATAAGGTAAAGGTTGGCCAATGCCTTTTATACTAATATTGTCAGGAACGATTACGTTAATCTCCATTTTCATCGATTTCCAAACGGCCAAACTTATTAGAGCAATGCAAAAATATTTGTGGAATTAGTCCTTGCATAAATTATGACAAATTTTACGTGTGTGATCGTCATTTTGATATCTCTGGTTATAGGAATAAGAATGAGCCTAAATTTTTAAACTAGTGCAGTTCCCCAGTCTCCTTCAATGCGTCAAAAAGTTACTGTACCTAATTTTGTTGAAAATGTTGTAAATCTTGTTGAAGAAATTCATTCCCTCCTTTATTTTTCTCTTCGCGAACTTTGAGGCCATATTCAAACGACGGTTTTATAAACATTTTCATGAAAAATATAAATTTTGTGCCGCTCACAACCCTCTCGATTTCATACTAGATAAATGTATTGGACTAACTATTTATAAATATATTAGAGAGGAAAAAAATTTGTAAGTACTCTGAGGGGCATTATAAAAAATTAAAAAAATTTAAGAACCTGTAACTCAGGCAAGTCTGATCCTAATTTAAAATTTTTCATGTCATCGTTGGATTGTTGGCAACTTCTCAATAAGAATATGAAGGAAAACGGGTACTCTCTTTCCAAAGAAGAAAAACAGTTCCTTTTGTATATATTAATTTTATTTATTTATTTTGTTATTTATTTATTTCGTTTTAAATTTTATGTAAATTATATAGTTCTGTTAATTTTGTTATTTACTGAAGAGTATATTGTTTTCTGTTTAAAATTCTTGTCAAATAACGTGTATATAGTATTATTTTCAATAGTTTCAGTGTATGGTTATTTATATTTGGTGTGTACTGTTATCAAAGAATTTGTTCATTTATTTTTGTTAAGTAGCTATTATTATTATTTTATGTATATAAATGTTTATAAACAAAAACCAAGTGTTTTCTCTAGTGCACC
Source organism: Cryptocephalus primarius (assembly GCA_963576515.1). Lineage (NCBI taxonomy): Eukaryota > Metazoa > Arthropoda > Insecta > Coleoptera > Chrysomelidae > Cryptocephalus > Cryptocephalus primarius. The sequence goes on along the minus strand of OY754956.1, from coordinate 1,650,815 downwards.
AAGATCATATTCTTCCATAAAGTATTAGTGTAAAACGGTATAATATTACAATATTTTGTTTATTATAATATTGTTTATACACTTATATTTTGTCGAGGAATAACTATTTTTAACTTTAATCAAGAATGAGAGAGAGAGATATGAGATTTGAAATTCCCACCATAATTTAGTTCAGCGTCAGGCGCCCAGGCAGCGTATAGGTCGCCACCTGATACCATTTAAAATACAAGGAGTTTACATTTCTCTAACGTAAATGTTCTGTGGTTGACATCAGTCGGTGTTGGCAACACTGGGGGGACGTCACTATTGTACCCATCGCATCGACCGCCATATTGTCTTTAGACCCTGCCGTACAGATTTGGTAGGCTTTTCGATACGTGGTTGTGAATGAAATCAGTGTTTTCTTTTTATTTCAACATCACTTCAATGCCCAGTGCGTTTTAATCAATCCGCAAGCGACAAGCAGGTGATCATCGAGCGAAAATGTTTGCAGCTGAATCCACGCAAGGTGAGTGAGTCATTACTTCTCGTTACCGCTTCATTTTCACAAATGCCTTAATTAGGTACATCCTTGCTACCCTATCAAACTGTCGAAAGTGACTCGTTTTGTTTTACCACAAGTAAACCACGAATTTATTAAATTTAAATTGGACAGAATAACCACTCTTGCAGAACTGTAATAATTAATTTTTTATCATGTAAACAAGTCCTTCCTTTTTATATCGGCCGAGAAGTCGATTAATTAAATATTGATTTGCGATTGAATGTCCTTTTCGATACAAAGGTAATACCTACTAAGTGAAAGGAAATAAGGGAATAACGAAAACAATAATATTTAAAAGTTTCAGGATTACTTGAGATAAAAAGTCATTGAATATTTGTTTTATATTCAGATTGGTTCATGGAAAGTTAAATATAATTAGAAAGAACTATGACAATAATATACAGAGTGTTATTTAGTACGAACGTGTCATATTGTATTCTTTGCTTTGTATTAATACTTACTTCTTCATATTCAGTTCTGACCATACTAAATTTGTTTGGAGGACAAGTAATAATTTTTCGCAAAAGAATAGTTTCCATTGGACTGCTTTTCCTGGAAAAATGGAGAACATCCTTCAGTTCATTGCTCATTATTCTTAACTGTGTCAATATGTACAGAATGCCAGACAGCAAATGTTCGACACTCATTTGCACAAAAAATCTGTTAATGCAGGCAATTCTGTAGGTAACCTATCGAATCTGGCATATTCGGTACATTGTAAAGCACACAATTTATTTTCCTATAGAATAGTTGTTACAATACCTAAGTAATGACTATTACTACATTCAACAGTTTGAAACTTAAAAAAAAATACAAACGGTTATTAGACAACCACTTTTATTAGGTTATTTATTATTATCGATTAGCAATCAGCTCCATAGAGGTCGGAAGTGATAATTTCTGATTTAATTTCTCTCCTGGTTGAATTGGAGAGATTTAATTCCTTGCACTTCTCTCGCTCACCATGTAAACCGAATAGCAAAAAAAAAAAATACCAAAGTATTTTCCGTTAGTAAATGATTTGATAAATAATATGAAAAAGGTTTTTGTTTAGGCTCCTTTAAGAGTACAGACACAATATATATAAAGAAACGTTACCTGATGCACCATTTTGCCTCCTAAACTTGTCATTACACGATCGGGTACTTGGCTTGAAGCTGTGTTATTTTAAATACTTTTCCCAAATCAAGCAAGTAATGTCAACATTTGACGATCATTCATCCATAGCAATTGAGGAAGCGAAAAAGATTTTACGTATCACTAGGCTGATCCATAACTTAAGTTTAATAAATAAGAACTATAATATAATTTGTGAAACTTTGACAAAATTAGAAAAAAGTAAAGTTTCCTTTACCGATTCCATTCAACTAATCAAAAATTTAAAACTAAACATTGATAAAACTAAGGGCAGCGTTGGTCAACAAATTTCAAAAAAATTAGAAGACGTGCAATGTAAAAATGAAGTTGTGTAAAAGTTAAGTTAAAAATGAATGTTACTTTCTTAAGTAAAGTTTCAGATTCCGAATGTAGAATTTTCAAGTGATGTGAATATAGATCCTTAAATTTTGTCCACATTAAAATATGCTGTCATTACATTTGTGGATGTAGAACCTAGTTTTTCTATCTACAAACATTCACTCAGGGACAGAAGACAATAATTTAAATTGGACAATTTAGAAACATGATTGGACACATGATGATAATAAGTGTAAATCGCAATATTCATAATATGTAGCTTTTAAATTAAAGTAGTTTTTTTGCAGTTCGTAACTAGATGTTAATTTTTAGGTACCTTAAGTATTTTGTATGGCGACGATTTACTACTAGCCAATTCACTAATAGTTAGTACTGTTCTGCTAATGTATATAAACCGTAATTACCTGTATTAAAATTATTAAACTAGTGTAGAAAAAAGGTATATTTTTTGCCTACATAGCATATATTTTTGCATTTTTTGCCTATTTATCTCTATATTTTGCCTACTTCGGCAGATATATTATATAAGTATATATTTTTCAATTTTTATGCCTACAAATCCGAGTTTTAATTATCACCTACCACTGCAAAAGTTTATATCCAAAAAAAGTTGTAGTAATAATCATTTAAAACATGAAACTAGCCTTAAAATGACGTTTTATAAATGTGGATAAATTAATTTGTTGCTTAGAAATTGTCAAATAAGGAAAAAATAAAAATTAATAATAAATCTTTAAAAAAGTTACTTACAACTATGTTAAATACGCGGAAATATGAGTTTTGTGATACTACATGAATCCTCCACATTTCAGATCGATCCATCAAATAACTTCAATTTTATTCCTTTGTTTATCCCCGAGACCACTTTTTTTGCAATGACGTAAGACAGAATATGATAAAGGTACAGCAATTGTACAGAAACCATAAGAAAGACCAGGTAAACTATCAAATGGAAGAAGGAAAAACTAAAAAAAAAATAGTTTATCCTATTGCATCCATTAGTATTGTTCCCATAGTCCGGTTTTGCAAAGTTCCAGTAGTTAATAAATTTAGGAATATCCTGAAAAAATGGTTTAAAATGAAAGATTCGCATAACCTTTATATAACATAATGACATCAACCATACAAAATGTCAACATGAGCCGGTCCCTATTTATTTTCCATGAACATTTTCAAATTTCAACATACACTTTACGGTAAACAAAAGAAAATTGCCCAGGCAATACCTAGAAATTACATCAATCGCGGGGTTTTTCTAAGGATGTTGACCAGTAATGAACAAACAATTATTATAAACTTCAAATGGGTGAAATTAACAGAATTGTCTGAAAAAAGTCATTATAAGCATCATTAAATAAAGCGTAAAAATGCGAATTCTGCAATAAAGTAGAAATAAAAGTAAATAATAAATAATTAAAACCATTTTCAATGACTATGAAATAAGAAGTAATACTATGTAAAAGATTTATGCTGAAAATTGGTAATTCCAAAGAAATCAGGTTGAAGAATTATTAAACCGACCACAATGCTTGCTGGTAATTTTGCTTTGGACACAATTTAACAAGGAATCCAAAACTAATTGTTTATCATTCTTATATCGCAAGGTTCCTTCTGAGACGAGATCTGTATTCAATAAATAAGTTTGCTAACATGTTACGCACTCTTTTATACTGCTTATTTGTTAACCTAATTTAAATGAAATAAACACTCCAATAGCCAAACTTATATTCCACTGAAAGCCAAATCTAAAGTTATTCTGCCATTGTAGAGATTAGCTCGCAAAATCTGTTGGCAATATTTGTAATGACTCTCATCAAATTTTTATTTAATGTTAAATACTGACTGATACAACTGATACTGATACTGAGACTGATACAACATCTGTTTTAAAAATTGTGAAAGAGATGTTTATGATGTTTGAAAGGCCTAGTGGAATACCAAGTGACGTGGAAGGAACTGTGTCATCGTTTAGCTACATTTAATAATTCTTGTAAAAATCGATAAGCTCTTTTGTTCATATCGCCAGTTAGACATGGCACATATTGAGGGTTCAATAGGAAGAGCGAATCGTACAATACTGGACAGACTCTTATTTCAATTTCAGTAAAATTTCTGATACATAGAACAAAGAGGTAGCAAAGAATTAAAGTGCGATTCACAAAACAACTATCTAAATGTAAACATGTACAGATTGCAAGTCTATGTGACCAGTGAAAATTTAATTGTTGTAAAAATTCCAGACGGGGCTGTTGGGAAGCTGGAACAGAGCCATGTGAAACGAGACGGATTCTTCCACAAGAAAAATCGTGATACCGCCTGCATACCATGGGTGATCTTTTGCTGACGAGAATTTTGGGTTATGCAGCGAGTGGTAGAAGCTATTGTTATCCAGGCTTAGGAGATGAAGTGCTTTCAAGGTAGTAGGAATACTCAGCAATGATCATGGATTGAAGGAGGACGTTCTGGCAACTAGAGCAGGAGTTCCATACAAAGCTATGGTAAATTATAAATACATGAGCCTTATATAAACATTTTAGCTCTTTAGCATAAACGTAAGCCCTTTTCTAAACATATTAAGTCGAAGAGATACAGAGAACATGACTTATGCCTGAGGGATCTTTTTACAAGCGCCTTGTATAAAGTAATGAATGTCAGTTCTTATCAGTACAGGATTTATATAGCTCATTGATTTTTATTTATTTTACACACTTTTGAAAATGAATTTGGAAAAATGGCATTCTTAGAAGTGCCGGTGGTAGATTCATATTATTTATTAAAATATATTTTAAAATTAAAATACTTAACATACATATATTTAACAGCTATACAAAGGACTAAATATGTGCCAGATGGTGACTGAAAAAATATAAAAGAAGGCAAGGGTTATTGCAATTACTAAATAAAAGAAGTCAATGAATTATTTATTTAATCCAGACTAGTTCAAACTCTTCTTCACTGGACATTTAATTTTTGTCTTCACCTAATTAAAAATCTCGCTTTGAAAATGTTTCAGAAAATGCAACACAGCAAATGTATTTAAAAATGGCAGGCCTTGATTTGATCAGCACATGTGCTTCAAGCACAAAAATTATGGACAAGCAAGTCAGGATTTCAATCTGAGTCAGATTAGATGCTCAAGTTCTGAGCCAGTGTTTCTGCAGCAATTGCCACAGCTCGCTGCAACAAGCAATTGAATTGTTCATCTGTGCTAGCAACATCGAACTTCTTCAAGTCGATTCATTACATTTTCGATTATCGTAATGGCAACTTTACGTCGCATTCAAATCCTCAAAGCGTGGGCTTTCTCGATTTAATGCTAATAATAGTGAGATCCTTCGTGACGCACTCCATTACTTTGAATGAATGAAAGTATTTGAAAATGGTAAGAAACATGGAGACATTTACTATTTGAAAGGGTTCCTGTGGGCATTAAATGCCGTTCTGTTATTATTTGTTGATCAACAAAGTGAAGGTGGTAATGTTTTCGGTAGGGATAATTTCGTATAACGCTTCAACATGCATGTGAGGCTTCTGAAATCCATGGAATATTCAAATTGTGATGAAACAAAGGATTGTTTAATCTTTTAGTGACAGTTCGGACATAAACATTCACTATCAGAATTTGGCAACTCCAAAATTAGAGACAGGTTTCATTTCATGTATTGTTAGATGTTCGCGAATTTATTGTTCTCATAATCTTCTTGCAACCTTTAAATTTTTAATATGCAAATATAAAAACGATGCTTCTTCATATAACGCTTTTCTCAATTTTAAAGAGATTTTGGAGTGAATATTTCATTCATTTTTGATAGGCCATTGGAAATTTTCCTACAATTTATTGGTAATTGTTTGCAATCTGTCGATCAGATGTTCAGTAACCACAGCACAGAATTCCATTTATGCAAGAAAATCAGATGCTTTTTCAGCTCTTTGTTCAGAACACAGAAATGTTATTCTAAATCAGCTGATCAAAATGAAATTATTTAAATCTCGATGGAGGGAGGTAGAAGGGTAGAATGCGTAAAGCCGCAAAAACTATGTACTGCTAACAACAAGTAAATATAAAGTAAGTAGTTAGAACATACATTGAAGTCTTAAATTCTCACTACTGCCAGTATCACCATCGCTCTCATTGCCATTAATTTTTTTCTCTATCAATTCTTTTACATGATGACTTCTATACTGCATTTTATAGTCCATTATATGATATATAGAATTTGTGCAAGTAACGTCACCAGTCACTGTCTTTCGTCTTAAGTTAAGCAGCATTTCTTTATTAAATTTGGAACTAAGTTTTTGCATAGCTATGCAAACACGTATTTTTTGTTGTAGTGCTTTGCGAAGTACAAATTTTCAGTAATTTGATGAAATTTGGTGTTATAAGTACTTATTTATTCATTTCTTTATTTATTCACCAATAACGTTTTACATTTGTAGAATTCCTGCAGAGGATAATGAAGTTATCTGTTCTCAGGATTGGCTAACTTGGATATTTAAACTTAAATATGAAGACAAAATAGATTTGTTATTTTGCTCTATTAATATGTAATCATCCATAACTATATAATAATAATATATATAATAATATATAATTATTATTATTGTATATTATTATTATTATTATTATGATAATAAGTATATATATAATTGTTTTTCTGGAAATAATTTACTTTCTTTTTTTGTTTTGAATTTTACTATTTGATCATTTGTTCATTTTTATTTTATTCATTTTTCATGTTGTTTCATTTTTAGATCCCAATTTTTCAATTTTGACTTCTTATGCTCACCTTATTTTTAGCTTTTAGTTCATTTAGAAAGGGATTAAATAGGAAAATGGGCTTTATATAGTTACTCTTGTTGTGTATTAACTTGCACTGTTTCCATATAATTATGCTTTTATTTCTAGTTATACTATTTGAGTTTTGACATTTCACATATAATTCATTAAACTGACACTTATAGATTGATTGTAAGGCATACAGCTGTGCGAAATTTAAGGGATTGTTCATTGTGGTATAGTATTTTTTAACATTTTTTAATATCTGAAGTCTTTGTAATGTAGATAAACTACTGTTATATGTCCTCCAAGATTTGACAGCATAAATAATATTTTATTGGGATGCATAGTGTAACATCTTCACTGTTTCAGTTATTATTAAATTATTATTATATTATTATTAAATTAATATTTATTCATGAGAATTATCATTTATGAGAGTTCCCTGGAAAATTCACAGAAGCTACCGCATGATGAGTCGAAAGAATTCTAAAATATATTAAAGGTACGGTCATGCACTGTTGTTTTCTAGCAACCAAGATTTACATGTTCGAATGTACATTTGGCATTCGGAATTTTAATAGTCTGTGACAGTGTCAACTGTGACTGGTTCTAAGGTTGTATGTAAAATAATTTGGATAATTAGATTGATTAAGAATTAATAATTAATTAAATTTTGATAAAATGATAAACAACTGTGTGGTGAAAATAAAAGGACAGGACACTGTTCATCGACGATAAAAGTGCAATCAATTTTTAGAAGCAAAATCAAAGGGATAAATCAGAAAGGTCAACTAAATCAACTCTTGAGAAACAAATTTTAGTTGCATAGGAAATAGGGTCAAAGTGCCGCCTTATGTATGGCCCAACGGCTTCAGTAAGCAACGAACTGTGGTTGTACGCAGCTTAATCTACCACAAAAAACTGGAATAATTTGAAATAAACAAAGAGAAGTGTTAGAAATGTTGGAATACTTTATGAGGTCGAACTAAATTCATTAAATCTAATGATACTTGTAATAATAATTAGGTTTTTTTCTCCTAAAACCAGCAAATCTAACATAAATCGCACGGTTTCTTGAATTTAACTATCTTTTGTTTATTTTTAGATATCATTCCAGGACCAATAAGGAGAGGACCACACTAAAGAATGGGCAGAATCTGTTTGAATTCATCATCGACGCATCTGCCCCTTGGTTGTAAATAGATTAATAAGGAAATGTAATCAGCTTTAAAAGTGTTCAGCGAAGCCTATTCTAGTGACTCATCTTTAGGAATCTAGGGATGTATGATTAGGAACAGACTTATTTTTCATTATAGGCTGCCTTTCCGTTGCGCATCCTGTGGAGGCATGCACAAATGTCGATATATAATTGTTATAACATATCTCAATTGAGTTATAAATGACCGCCATGTATTGTTTTATGATCCAAGAATATTTGTTAGATGAATTATCACGAATGCCATCTAAAAGGTAGCAGAATCTGATTGTCTGGTAAGAGATGAAGGTTAGATTAGATTAACTGTTAGTAGACAATGAATATAAAGTTTTGTGAGGCTCTACAAATTTTTGGAATGAATTTGGTCAATATGGTAAGAATTTAACTTAATTTTCTCTACACATTTATATGTGATCAACCTTATAAGTTAGTATCGTGATAGGGAATGTTCCACAACTTCTGATTTAAAGTAACACTCTCATTTCATACTGGTGACGTGTTTTACATGTTTACATCGTCTTGAGACCTAATCATGTTTTCTAACTTCAACATAATGGGGGGAGCGATAAAAGACTTTTTAAATGTTCACTGTGGTAAGACCTACAAGTAATTTGTAGAGATACTGTCTTGCCTGCTTCTCTGTATAATTTAATTTTGTAAAACTTTTTCCAATGGATTAAAAGTAGGGATATTGTGTTCTATAGTCATGTTTAATTGGAAGGAAGTTCATCAGCTTGAAAAACTTTTGTAGCAATATCAATGTGCAGGATTTGACTGCTGCTAGATTTGACCAATCCGAGCATGTACTGAATCTATTGCCATCTTACTGTTCATCGTGGCCCCTGTCTGTTTGGATATATATCAGATAAGTGATATTGCAATGTTACGCCATTTTTGACTCTGCAAAATAATCAATACGCATATTTCTGGCCAATTAGTTTTTACATGGGCTTTATGCACCTGACGTCTGGTGTTTGTGAAGAGGACTCCTATTAGTTCAGGAATTCCTTTTAATTTGATTTAGTCAAACATATACACAATTAGTTTAAATTTGAACTGAAGAGGTCTTATGTACGGATGGGGCCTTTTACTGTCTCTGACAGGAATGATTTTAAATCTCATATGAACTGAAAAAAAATCTAGCCAAGGACTACATGTTTCATTATCTACTCAATAGCAATATTCTTTATTTTCTTCTCAAGCGGCGAAGGGATCAATGAAGTTGTTCTACAGGGGAGTTACAATTCCTACTTTTGTTATTATTTGTGCAGTTTTTTAAGCTCAGGCGTTTCTATTTTATTTTGAACTTAATTTGTAAAGAATCTAAGGGTAGCGGGTAGACACTCCCTGTGCCCCGACAGAGACAGGTCTACTTCAGGGATGCGACCCTGCCCACGCGAGCCTTGGGTCTCTCTCCTACTCCCAATCTGGAGGGGAACCCATGTCCTAAAATCCCGAGGACCCACTTACTACCTTTCATTTATACCTGCATCCTCTGCCAGGGTAAACTGTTCCTAAAGTGTATTATTACATACACCACTTCGGAAGCTAGATGAGGATGAAACTGACTAAAAATGCTTTATCAAGAAGAACAGTCTTTGGTAAAACTTGTACACTGAAAAAGTTGAACCTCCGAAAGGTCCACTTGGGCGAAACCTTTATCGTTGTGTGGAACAATGAAGGAGGCATGTACCGAAAGAATTTCTTGATGTAGTGAAAGAAATCGTGAAGTTTAAGTACAAATCTTGAAATAGTTTGTGCCTAAGGAAGTGACCCTTGAAGTTAAAATCAGCAAAATAAGAACAGTTATGAAAGAAAATAGAATTGCAAGCGTGTGTCGAATGTAGATGCAGCAGCTACTTCGTATGTAGACCTACGAAGCTTCGGATGTTAGTACAAAGTTCAATCTATTTGCGATACCTGTTCAGATTGACACCTCATCGCTTCAAGTAGTTTTGAGTTCATCCTAAGCAAGCGACACTCTATAGACGTCATAGGCAATACAGGCGGATAGGTTGTTGCCAGTCATTGATTTTCTTGAATAAAGTTCGTAGGGCACACCTAATGCCTCATGTACTGGTGGGTAGGAGTTTAGAATTGTAGCGTAGTAACCCAAGGGCTCAGTTTAAATCTGGTTTAAGGAATTCGGAACCGCCATATATCATTGATATGGGCTTGGGTTCGAGTCACTGCATCTACTTTGACGCGTTTGCGCATGTCGTCATGTCAATTTTGCTGTTTTTTTTTTTATTTTGTGAAGGAGGTCTACGTGTTCTTGGATTTATTAGGTTTTCCTGAGGTGGTCTTGTCTTCCTCAGTCTTAACCTTATTGATTTTCTGTTATGATGGTTTGAAAGCTACTTCGGTACACCAGAAGTAAAATTTGTCTCCTGAACATGCATCTCATATGAAGTAAGAAATCACCAATGGTCGAAAATATTCTCCCAGTCATGTCTCGCTTAATGATTGATTTTTCAAATGGGAAAAACCCAATTCACCAAAATGCTGCATGAATAGGAGCAAACTTCATTACAATGAAATTAAATTTGACGAAATTAGTTCGCCCTATACCTATCATAACAGTTATAATACTGAATAGGAATAACAGGAGAATGCAGAACCTATTTTTTTACATATCTCGACAACGGTTTCTTAAACAAAATGCCATTCTAAGAATTATTATAGTTCTTAGGTAAGCTATTAAATTCAATGAGACCCTTGTAGAATACTGAATTCATTGTATTTCTGTAGTTAGGGACTTTTACTCACAAGCTATTTTTATGTCTTGTATGATATTCATGTATCTCGCTGCCGCAGGTAATAAACTGAGAAATATGTAGGAGCTTCTTGCTTCAATATTTTGCAGATAAATAACTTAATTGCGTGTGAGTGACCATTTTTTTCGCGACCAGTATCCGCCCGTTTGATTGTATCATAAAATGTTTGGCAAATAGGAGGAATGTATTTTTCTTTGAAGGCATTGTTTAATCCACGTACGCGGCACGGTTATGTCCAGTTAGATAGGACGCCCCCATGTGGTAATCAGTCATGTCTGGAAGAATCGCATGCGTCTAGAAGGGATGGCTCCAAATTCTGTAACACCTGGGCAGTATCTTGTAAAGGGAGTGCGGATGAGTCTTCTGGCGGCTTCATATGTTACTACAAGCCAGTGTTTTATTTTTGCATGGCCGGAGGCCCGCATGGCCACCAGGTCACCATATGATCACCATGTATGGTTCTACAGCCCGTTGATGTCAGCCGTGGTTAGCATCCCAATCGTGCTAGCCCAACGCCTGATTTTGTGTGCCATGGTGACTATGTCCGCCCTTAAGTTCATGCCAAAGTAATTATGTAACACTTTCTTGGCATATCCCTGCACCTCGCTCTATTCAGTTTGATGGTTCCTGAACCACGAGTTGGCCTTTGTGGCCATGACTATGGTGAAGGCTCTCCTTACGTTCTCGGTGGTCAGCGAAGCCCTGATTCTGTTTGTTTCGTCTATGTGAGCTGTGGTGCAGCTGAGAATTGGGCAGCAGCCTTTTAAGGATGGTCTACATTTCGAACTCTCGGCATTATGGCCTTCGTGATTTAAGATGAATGCGCAAGCTGGTGCATCAGCTATAAAGCAATGCATAGATAACCAGCATAGGAAAAATACTGGTTCATTGCCCCTGCGTTTAACACGTTGAAATCCTTCTCAACCTAGCAGCACTTGTCCGCGTTGCCACCTTGAAAAACTTGTTTCCCTCATTTAAATTATCCCAACTGTCAATATAGTCGTAAGGAAATATTCCCTTTCTAGACAAGAGGCCTAATTCCTCATCATTTTTACAAAAACTTTTGGTCCCAATTTTTTGTGAGTTTTCAGTGTAAACTTAATTTATCCAAACTACTCGCCATGAATCGGAACGAGTCTAAAAACTTAAATTTTAACGATGTGCCTAGAATCTGCTTGGTAAATGATATATATTTTTCTTTATTTACTGGTAGCAAGCTCATATCTCCTGGTATTTCAGTGGCTAGTGCTCTAATAATGAAATGACTGGAATAAAATGATCAACTCTATGGTTTAAGTTACGGGGTGATGAATGCCCACTTCCGCGGTAATTGCCACTGAAGTGACAATGGTCCTGTAATTTAGTATCATCCTCTGTGTGGGGTTTTTCACAAATGTGACATATTGTAGGGGATTCGAAATCATGTTGTTGCTCCAATGTTAAAGGTTTCATTGGAGTCACATTGTTGAATAGGGGATTTAATTATAGTGCTAATTGGTGTAAACGTTTAACGAACCATTGCACACAATCTTTACCCGTATACATATCAAAGAGAGAGCGAGAAACATCAAAATTGCACAATAAATAAAAGGCAATACTACATGGAACATGCTTTTGAACCTTATTTATACTTCCATCATGGACATCGGACCCAGTATGGTTTTCTAAAATGCTCTCGAGATCTGCGTAAATAACAAAAGGAGTTGGTAATTTATTTTTAAAAACTGAAAGTTCCAAATTTCTCTTCTCTCAAAGGTACAACCAGTTTACATTTATTTATTTCCCAACATAAATGCTTGTTTGGCTAATGGTTGTCTAGAATAAAAATGATTCAAACACCTTTCACAATAAAATTTTTGACTGTCATGACCAGCACATTGAGAGCGAAATAAATGCCATAAGTCTTTTATTAGAGTAAAATGATAGATGGGTTGAAAGTTTTGAACGTGATCATTCAAAACCATACCATCATCGTCATCACTAGGTTGATTACTTTCGATAATTAATAAATTGACACTACGTAGAAATTTAAATGAGCTCAAACGTAGGAATAATCTCCAGTTTCTTTTTTGTCATAGATTCCACACCAGTCACATCAACGCAAAGATTATTCAACAACTCGAATTTTGAAATGTCACCCAACTTTATTGGAAATTCTATTCTATCATATTTTAAAACAGTACTAAAATGTGGGTAGGAAGATATTCTGCAAACATTCCGTGTTGCGGGATGGAGATGAGCCGTAATCGCCCATAGAAAGCAAAAAGGATCATTATTTTTAATATTAAGGACTGCCTTCTTATTTTGAATAAATGTAGGTAGCGGAACAAAAGTGGAAATACCTACAGTTATCGGGCTATAATTATTAATATTGTAACACTTTTACATACAAAGAGGTTTTACTCTCCCAAAATTATAGCAGTTTTTACACACACAGAGATTTTGTTCTACACTGATGTTAATATTAACATTTACAATCACATAAACAACTACTATTGTTTTTTTACATAAACAGCAACTTATACGGGGCGTTCGTTACACTACCCCTCCCCCTCTTCAGGGTCGCCCTCGACCCTCGGATGATCTACTTCGACAGCACACCATGTCAGCGAAGGACGCGTCTTCCGAAATACTCATTCGAAGTGTATTTCATCTTGTTCAGGTTTTACAATAGCTTTAGACTGTTTAATTGTTACAGTGACTTGACCATACACTACCACGTCCCTCCAACTGCCAAATGGATCTGAAAAATCTCCTGTCCCGCAATAGCCTACGTCATCCGTCCATCCGGCCATTGTGTGTGTCCTTCTGTAAGACAACCCAGGTTTGAGATCATCAAACCTCAGTGGTGCACACCCAATTATCCTTTAATACAAGTATTCCTGTTTCTATTGCATCATGACATGCTGTTCTTCCTATCTTCTTCACATAAGTAGCCAGTCCATGTGTCAGCGGGTATATATTCATGTTCCTTGTGCACTTGTAGATAGTTCTCATCACTTCAACGTTGCAAGTAATTACATCAAGATCAAATTGATCTTTGAGTTCCACGAGCTGAATTTCTTCAGATACAACAATATCCCGACTTACAACTAAACTTAAATAATTGTTAATGCTATTAAATTGGCACTTAAAGTAAATGGTAGATAATACATAACTAACACTATTTATAGCAATACCATCTGAGAATACTAAATAATACTAAGCCTAATACAGCTATTAGTATCAAACCAAAGAGGGACCATATTGTGTTAGAATAGTCACTACTCCACAACAGCTTATTCCACCATGATTGAGAAGACTTGTATGGAATTCCAGGTTTGACATAAGTGTGATAATAATCCATCTCATCTTTAATTATTGAGTATATTTTGATTGAGGGGTCCATGTTTGGACATGTTTTCAAATCAGGGACAGAGAATTGATGGTAATGTCCGTCACAAGGTATCCTTAAGCTAGTCCCTTCACAAGGCAACACATAATCGAGGTGGCTAGTTACTCTTGACATACTAGTTTTGACTAACAAGAAAGAATTCCCTTCTACCCCTTCTAAATTGTACCTCTCCTTTGTCAGGATCAGGCAATCATTTGAGTCTTTTTCCTCAGGGATTGGATGGGTTGAAGCTAAAAAGATAATGAGATTACTGTCTCTGTTAACCCTTAAAGAGCCATGTTCTATTGTTAAGTGGTAATCTCCTAAAGAGAGAGGTAATTCCCTACATGCATTGTCAAAGAAGTCCATGAAAGATTTAATAGAGCTACATTGTGCATAATTCCCCATATTACTAGCACATGTCATCAAATCATCTGCCATAGAAGAGAAGTAATGTGAGTTTATTTGAATATCCCCCAGAACAGAATGTCTTGGTTCACCTTTTTTATTCTCAAAAGGGCATAAAGAAAAATCTCCTGTAGGAGATTTTACAATACTCATAGAAGTTGGGGAAAATGCATCTTTCATTGCTGCTGAAGTCACAATTATAGATTCTGAATTTTGTACAAAAATATCTACATTTGTAATGGAGTCAATCACTGAATAAACTTCATAGTATGGGGGTAATCCAATAGAAAACTTACCCAATGTTCTTACACACCCTGCCCTAAACGGACAGCCAACAGTACCTATGAAGCAAAATCTTTGATATCTATATAGTTTTGTAGTATCCCAAGAGGCATTCCAGAATTTATCAGAAGTAAATCTCCCCTTGGGACCTGAGGTTTCACAATCAATAAATTCATTACAGGCTTCATACAGACATTTCCAGTCATGCTCTACATCAATTGAGTAGTTAGTAGTGTAATATTCAAAGATTAGAGGGAAGTCTTGATAACTATCCTGGACAGTAATTGTTGTATTTCCAAGCAAAACTGTATCATTATTAGACATTAATATTTTCTTTGAGTACAATGAATTTGCTTCAACATCATCCATGCCAGGAAATTTAAACAAAAGCATTAATATGATCACTTCTCTCCATCTAAATATATGAGTTCTCCTGAATTTCTTCAGATACAACAATATCCCGACTTACACTCACCTCACATGAAGGTAAATCAATCAACGACACTTTGGTATAATTCATGTTATTATATGAGCAATCATAGGCAACCATGCCAGACTGAGTCTTCGTTACATTCCCAATCATTATCGCACTACTAATTTTTAAACCAATAGATTATATTTATTGTTCATTAGTCAAGTTTATGAGTGAGGATTAAAACTTGTGTTATAAGGCGATGTAGTTAAGTTAGAGACATGATGGGATGGAATCTCAGTTGTATATTTATTCCTACTTGATTCTTGTGTGAGGAACAATTTTGTTTCAATATCCCGAGCCTAAGTTTCATATACTTTCTGTTGGTCATTGACTTTCGGATTTGTAATTTGAATCATCTCTACATCGCTATTATCCCCGCTATTAACGTCCGATTTTCTATCTCTCTGAATTACTCGAGACTGGCAAAAGATAGCTAAGGTAGACCAAGTTGCTTCAAAAAGTCTGTAGGACCATCCATAAATCTCAAGAAGTAAAATTCCATGAATTATCGAATCCAATATCCATTTAAACATTTTGACTACCATCATGATTCCAATTGCGCCTGACATAACGTTACCGAAACTAGTTAGAAACCCCCATGCTTTTGACCAAGCAGATTTGATTTCCTCGGGAGTAATCATATGTAACAATGAGCCTCCTTGCAGATCTGTAGTTTTCCCATCAAATCCTCGAGTATTAACTGTTACTAATGCCTCCCTTTAGTATGTTTGAATGCCCAGTCATCCCCAGCCATTAGTTGGATATTGTGAGGTGCAGGTGCACTTCTCAGCCCGTTATCAGTTGTCCACCACTCATTTTCCAAGAAATACATTGGGCTAATAATGTGACTAAACTCAATCTGATTACCATGCCTCTGTAATAAGTGGGTACTAGGGGTCATGAAAAAGCTTTGGTTCATATACAAGACAGGTAATTCCTCGTAACATTGTTTTGATTTTCTAAAATCAACTAACACAGGTTGACACCTACCAATATATTGTCACGAGCCGGGGCGTCTTGAGGTCCTGAGTCACGGCTGCGTGAGGTGAGGGGTCGGTGGCTACGGGGGTAGAGCTTGCTATTAACGAAGACAGGTTAGAAAAAAACAGAGAAAAAGGCTTTATTCGCCACAAACGGGGAATCTAAAAATGGGTCAGGTTGGCACAAAAAAAACGAAAATAAATCACAATAATAAAGATGGGGGGCACAGCGAATCCCAAAGAGGCTGGAGCGTGAGAGGTAAGGAAGGTGACTTACAGGGTTGCCTGTCGTCCGGATCTTCGGGGTTCCATACCGGAGGGCCTCTTGACAGGGTAGTTGGAAGGCTCTTCTTCGGGCGTCCGGCTGGGGTTCTCGAGACTTCGACGATCCACCACAGTCTCCGCTCGGGGCTCTTTCTACTGTCTTCTTCGACCGGCCATCCGGCTGGTCCCTTCAGGGACGGCCCTCTTCCGGGCGGTCCCTTGGGCAGCACTTGTCCAGGCTCGTACGTCGAGACCTCACTGGTCCTCTCTACTAACTTCCTCCTTCTATTTATGTTTGGCTTTTGTTTTGTTTATACTTTGTTTTGTTAAACACTCTCGTTTTCATTTTCGTTCTTCGCACGAACTGACCGTGGCCTCCGGCCGTGTCCTAATTCCTTGTTTTTTATTTGTGGTCGTCGAAGTCTCGTGTTCGTGACAATATGTCACTTCACCTAGAGTCCTTGACGTATATCCTAATGATCCCATTTGCATGTAAGCAAACTCTGAAGGGTTATTCTTAGCAACCAACAACCTCTGCTGTAAAACTTCTCTTTCTAACTTACATCTATCCTGTTTGATCCTTTGCCACAGTTGCTCCATATTCTGTCCAACATTTTTCTCAAGAGTTACAAATTTAGAATTCGTGTACGTAAACAAATCTAGACCTGTTACATCTTGCTTCTGGGCCATCTTGTAGTAAAAATCAAATCCAGCTCTTCTAATGATTATTAATTTTGGATGTTCAGTACTATAGGCCTCTTAAGTTGCATATTTTAACTCGTGAGGCAAGTAGTAACGAAAACAAAATTCCGTCTGATTCTACTGATATAACAGATTTTTCAAGTGATTCAGCTGTTTTTTTGATGGATGCAGGGCCTTGATATAAAACCTTGTGAGTAGCAGACTGACAAGAGTCATCTTTTCCAATATGCCTCTCCTATCTCTAAGTCTTCACAGGCGAGGCAGGCCCCCAATTGTAACATTTTTACATACAGAGGTTTTACTCTCCCAAAATTATAGCAGTTTTTACACACACAGAGATTTTGTTCTACACTAATGTTAATATTAACATTTACAATCACATAAACAACTACTATTGTTTTTTATATAAACAGCAACTTATACGGGACGTTCGTTACAATATTAACATTTAAGTGTATAATTTCATACTGGCTCCAGCCAGAATTCCTCTCTTGAAATTCCTCGAGTTTGGATAAAATATTATTTTTAATATAATCAGAATAAAAGAGTTTTAAACTTGTAATTCGATCTATAACTCTGTTTTTAGTTTGAAAATGTTTAATTTCAATTTCTCCCGTTTGAGGTTTAACAAAATTCGCCAAGAAAACTACGTTCACTTTGAGTAGAGATTTTTCAAGTTCTTTTTTAATTTTACAGGAAAAAGATCGAAAGGCTTTCGTTAAAAACTTCACCGGGTCCTTGATATTAAAGTTAATAATAGCTCCAGTTCTCACACGACTATCAAAACATGAGTCCAAATCTTGCGAATTGGTTTTATTTAAAAACTTGGTCCATTTGGAAAATTCAGTCGCACCTTTAACCAACTCACCTACTTGACGAATCTTCGTTACCACGTTATCGCTGATGGTCACCAGATTGGAACAGGTAGTCATTTTGGGTTGTTTACGTGACAAAACAATGAAGTTAAATCGAAATACCAGTATGATAAATATTCATCAAGGTGAGATGTCATAAGTAGTATAGTAAGCGGGATGCTAACTCACTTTGACCTTCAAGATTACACGTATGGATATATAGGATGGCATGGGTCCTCCGGAGCGCCCACGAGCGGACTTCTTGTACTTGGATTTTGACGTCACACTAAATAGTTTCGAGATTTTAATTAAGATAGGCGATACGCAGTGTTTTCACTGAGTCACGCAATTACGAAGAGACCCGGATATGGGCGCTCAGTTGTGCCAATGAGGGGCGTGTCCCCAAGGTGAGGTGTCCCCACACATACCTGAGAGGGTGACAATTAATTGGGCCTTACGAGCTCCTACCTGTGCAGGTGAGTGTTAAACTTAGGGGAGAGGTGTCGCCACTTACCCCACGAAGGGGTGCAAACTACCCTTATCGCTAAGGGTTGATCGATAGTGCCCTTTTGGCATTTTGCCAGATGGGCGTAAAAGATGCAGAATTGTATTTTGTGAATTCTTGTTAGTGCACTTTTGGCATTTTGTAACTAAAAAATTTCCGCGTGGGGGTGCATGTGCCTCGAACCCAGGCCATCGGTTCAGGAGTCCTAAACGTGAACACGGTAGCTAATCCGACATGTTTAAATAACTTTTTTATGTGTATATGAAGAAGAGATAAGAAATAAAACGGAAAACACATTGGAGATGACGCGTTAATTGATGTTATTATTTTCGTCGTCGGATGAGATAAGAAATAATTTGAAGATAACGTGTTTATTTAGATCATGAATATAATATTTTCATCGGCGGAGGAGTTAAGAAATAAAACGGGTAATAAATTGGAGATAACGTGTTTATTTAGATAATGAATATACGATATTTATCGAATTCGATTTATACAAGGCGGATAACAATAATTTTTTGTCGTTTTTGAGATGGTAAATGAGCTAAAACTAATACGATTTATTGAATTCAAATAGCATTTCGTATATGGTGTGCACATCGATACGGCATCCTCCTCCTCCTCCTCCTCCTCCTCCTCCTCCTCCTCCTCCTCCTCCTCCTCCTCCTCCTCCTCCTCCTCCTCCTCCTCCTCCTCCTCCTCCTCCTCCCCCTCCATGGCATGTGGGGTGGAACCTCCCGTTTAAGCGTTTTCTAGTAATTTTTCACCGGTTTCGCAACATGTGCTCTGGCATTTTCATGTAGTAAAATCACTTTCTCGCGTCTTTGCTTGTATAGTGACCGTTTTTCTTTTAAGGCTCTACTCAAACATATCGATTATCGTCGGTAGCGATCTCCCGTAATAGTTTCGTTTGGTTTGAGCAGTTCATAATAAATTACACCCTATTAATCCTACCAAATGCAGAGGAGAATCTTCAAACCGTGGATATTTGTCTTTGTGGACGACGTTGATGCATGGCCGGGCTTACCCCATGACCTTTTACGCTTAGGGTTATTATACCGCATCAATTTTTTATCGTCAGTCACGATACATTGCAAAAAACTTCTCCTTGTCTACCGTTGAAGCAACAGTTCACACGCGAGAAAACGACGTTCGGCAGTTCGAAACTGTTGTGTCGTCGATTCGTAATGATTTTGCAAGCTCAGCTAGCGTTCGACATGAGTCTTAATTAAGTAATTCCTCCAATTCTTTGTCTTCAAACTTTTTCGGTGCGCCAGAGCGTTCTTTATCTCCAAGACTAAAATCATTATTTTTAAAGCGTCGAAACCAGCCTCCGCATGTCGTTTTTCGTAAAGCATGCTCAACGTACTCGACAAGAATTTTGTGTGCTTCAGCTCTAAATTTCTTTTGAATACAATAGTGCAATAAATATCCCCGTAAATACTCTTTAGTTAGCACAAAATTCGACAATTTTAGAATTTTTAGATAATTATCGTTTAAAATGTAGCAAACTAGTATATACTGAAGTTCAAGTTCATCGACACTACTTCCTTGTAGATGAGTTGCCACATGAAATGACATGCACGTAGATCTGATAATGCCATCTGTTAGGAAACAGCGAGAGCTTATTCAAGGTCCTTATACTAATACTAACAATACGAGTACTCTAACAGAAGTTATGAAGAATTGCTCGTTTCCAAAATTGTAGAACCGGAAATAGTGCTATGACTATGAAAGGGTCGTTATCGATTATGGGGTTACAAGTGGTAAGTCACGTACGCAACTAATAGGTACCAATACGTGACAGGTGCATTATTCTTCCCTCTTGCGGGGTGAGAACGGGAACTGCGTAGCTGGTGCCATCTTCTCTAAGTAACGTGCCCATTTCAATTAAAGTTTACAAATTTTAATTTCGTAAAAAGACGTCTACAATCCTTTTTCCAGATACAAGTATGAAATACATGTACCAACGGGTCGATATCAAATTTCTTATTTAATGCTTTGACTTTTAACTTCTCTTCGAATGTTATCGAAATTATTCAAATGCATTATTTCTAAGTAAAGAGATTTATTCGATTTAAAGTTATTCGGTTTTACATTAGGTATTTCTAGGTTAAAATTAGTATGAGTATTTTCAAAAGTCACATCATTAGTAATTGTTTTACAATTATCTTCTTGAGATGCAATTATGGCACTTCCTGATACAAGTTTGCTAGAAAATATCTCTTTACCCTCGTCAATAACTTTTACATCATTTTTATATGAAATTAAAACATTATTATTTTCTAATTGTACAGCTATCTTATAGTCGTCGATTAAAATAAATTCGCATTTGGATACGTTGTTAATTGGACATTTATCTTCGACAGGTCTATAAAGAAACAACACTTGGGTTTTAATTTTGGCGCACTGCTCATCAGTCCATAATTCTTCTCGAGCTTTAGATAGTCTGTATCTATATAGATTAGGGATGCATAGCATACACGTTATCGTATCATTAATTGCAAAAATTTAGAATACTCTATAATTTTAAGTAAATGGAGATTATGTCTATAATAGTTGATCCTTTTGATAAATTAACTTTAAATGATTCATAATTTCAGTTAGTTGTTGGTTGGATATGATGTCTACATTTGATATTTTATTAAAAGCTAGTGACATAGTTCGCTAAATATTCCTGAGGTTGTTTAAAAAATTTTGAGAAAGAAGTATGTTGTACTGAATTTCTGTTTATTTTGTTACTGAGTTTATTGAGTGCGTCTAGAGAGTTGTTAAGATCCTTTGTATAGAATTCAGGTCGTTTATGTATTTCTCGGTGATGTGAATTGCGAATGAAAAATAGTTATTAGTTTCACAATTTTTTCTTGATTTTTAAATAGGGTCTTTAATTATTATTAATGCCATTTCAGTCATATTGATTCAAGTTACCAGTTACGAACCTAATGGTGGAACCAAGTGCAATTATTAATGCGGTTTTTATTCTTTTATCGAATTTATCGAATCGACGAGAACGCAACCGAATGCCGTCGCAATGTAATCTAAAAAATGCCATCTTCTCTTGGCGGAAAAAGACGAGAATGGTACAGCAACACTGATTAGTTTGTAATAGTCGATTAAATATCTAAAAATTGGATGTCTAATTAAATATCTAAAAATTAGTGTGGTAACGCGCTAAAATGCCCTGACTTGTGATGGTTGATTATATTGATGGTATAATTTTATTTTTGTTTTATTTTACCCCTTTCACATAGAAACGATATATTGTAATAAAATACGTAGGAAATACATAATATAATCTGATTTATCAGGTAGGTCTGTGATCACCTGTGATATCTGAAGGTCTGAGAACGACATATAAAGCAGTATGTGCTGTACATGTCCATAGAAAAATATAGTACTATATTTATGATAACATACGAGTTAAAATCTAATAATTGTGCGTATCATCCACATAAAAGTCAAAATAAAAGAAATTCGAAGAAAAGAAAAACGTGTATGAACTGTATTTGTAGAGAGAATTATGAAATTATAATATTCGGACATTACGAAATTGTGGATTGATACAGAGCATATGTATAAAATAGAAAAAAATGCGATTTACTAAAATTGATCATCTTACGAACCTTTTTTGAAGGGCTCAGTGTAGTGTCTGGGTTGGCCTTCTTCTGCTCGTCCTTCTAGAATTTCTGAGAGTTGCGATCTGGTAATAGGAAAGTTGAATAGTTTTATACAACAGGACTTTTAGCCGGCTCGATGATTTGGTGAAACACAATTAGGATTTAAATAATTTTGGAAATCCACACCATTTTAGTAAATTGTATAATAGTACAATTCCCACAATGGAACCCATTAGTGATAACACCATCGTCTACCGATTTGATTTGAAAGGTTTATTTAGTTCCGCGTCGACCTTTTCCCGTAGGTTAGGTCCCGGTGGTTAGCGTACTTCCATTCGTTTAATTTGATGTGAGAAATTTTGACTGGCTGGAATTGAATTGATGTGATGTTTAACACTTTTTCGTTGACGAGGCAGCAGTCGTCCAAGATTATGTTATAATTTCTTGTGATATGTTGGATTTCGATGTGACTAATCATTCTAACGCTGTTGTTTGTGTGTAGCCCTTGCATCCTGAGTTTAGTTTAAGAATGCCTGTAGTGTCGATTTTACTTCCTCGATCTACATTTGTTCACACGTTAGGGTGAATTGAACTGGATTCGAAAGTACGAAGTTCTGCGAGTTCGTCATGACAGGATGTCATACTTCGAAGTTTGTCTTAGTCGTATCGGTGTTACAATCATCGGGAATTTTTTTATTATGGAGATCAGTAGTGCCACTTCGCAGTGGGGTTATTCTTGTGCTCGACTCGTATAGGTGTTGTTACAGATGTAGTCCTCATCAGTGACTCTCACATTGTGGCAGGTCATGCATTTTTGCATAGTGAACATTTCTTGTACTCAACAATAGACAAGGATATTTAGGGTGGTTATAGGAATAGAGATTTGACCTATTTTGGGACATTGGAAAAGAAATCACGTTAATTAAATCGGGTTCCCCAAGCCGACAAAGTTCCGAGCGGTGGACAATCCGAACGTCGACGACGGACCGCGACCCACAGACAGCGAAAAAGTCTACCTTCCAAGTCCAGCGGCAACTTGGCACGCCCAAACTTACAGAACTTCTGCCACGGCCGAAACAATGGAGCGAATCACGACTTACCCAAAATCATAGAGGGTAGATTTTCACGGCCGAAGAACGTAAGAGCTTCAACAGTGCGAAGGATCGAAGAGAAGTGAAGAGACGAGCGGATAAGAGCGAAAAGAGAGTGATTGGAAGGAAGGAAGGAAGACCGATTTTACCCCCCGCAGGGCGAAGCCCTGCGGGTAGCGCACTACCTGGCTTGTGCCGGTAATTTGACCGACTCTCGGTTCGCCCAGCGATCCGAGAGATTCGGCTCGGTCAGGGGGGGAATCTGTAAGAGAAGGACGTTACCGCTCGAAGGCCGACATCCTGTCGGAAGGATTGGGGGGCGTCGTCGCTGGCGCCGCATATGGCCGGATGTCTTCTGATACTAGGTGGACGTCACTGGGAAAGGGAAAGGAGGGAGACCGATTTACCCCCTTGCCAGAGCACGGCCCTGACAAGGTAGCGCACTACCTGGCTTGCGCCGGTAAATTCACCGACTCTCTGCCCACCAGTGAGTAGAAAGATTTGGCTCGGTCAGGGGGGGAATCTGTAAGGGGGGTAGATGCTGCCGCCCGGAGGCCGGCATCCTGTCGGAGAAGGATTTGTCGATGGCGCCGCCTATGACTGGGTGACCTGAGTAGAAGAATTTATATCTGTAAAAGAGATTAGTGGGGCGTAATAACTTCCCTGTGGTTTATGGTCGGGCTAGTCTAAAAGTTGAAGTTTTGGTCTTTTGTGACGGTGTGTTGTATCGGGGTCGATGTCGTAATTTACGGCCTCGCGGATGAGGGAGTTTTCATGGTTGGAAGCTTCCCTGAAGAGTTTTAAGGCGCGATTTTTAATGAATGATACCAGAGGGGTAAATTTGAACTCACGGTGGATCTGTGAGTTTCTGACGAACTGAAAAACAAAAAGCATTCATAGCTATGTCGTCACTTAATTGTCCCGCTTCTCGGTTCTAGAGTTATGTGCTGGCTTCTAGTATTGCTTTGCGCCTGTGATGTGCTCTATATATATATATATATATATATATATATATATATATATATATATATATATATATATATACACCATCGAATGGTGTCGGAGCACATCAGTTTGCGCATTAGCGAGCAGTACTTTCTGCTGAGTCGTAACTGGCGGATGACTCTCTCATTGGCCGGGTCCCATCCTCCTAAGGCGCCAACGATGAAAGCATCCAGTCTTACCTCGTATCCCTGGCTCCTTAAGACTTGAGCGATTTCACTGTATTTTGCAGTTTTCTCCCTTCTGGCTTCCTCAGAGGCGGAGTAGGTGTTCTCAAAGGGGACCGCCACATCTATGATGTCGGCTGACTTGTTGATGTTATTAATTAAAAGGATATCAGGTCTCAACCGGCCCTCACATCCAGGTACCGTCTGGTTTAGTCGTATATCTGTATCGGGCCGAGGTCCGATAGCTTTGACGAGGCGATCTACGATTGCATTATGTCTCCTCCTCATGGCCGGCATATGGGGCCTGCAGTGATTCAACACGTGTGGGGGGGTCTCGCACCCGTGGCCACACCTGCGGCATCTCTTGTCCCCTGGTGGCCCGAATCTTCTATTTCCGTTAAGAGGGACGCAGTCCAACCTGGCTCGATGGATGAATCGCCATTCGGCGAATCTGGTGTAGCTCCCACTCTGCATAAAGTGGTTGGATGCGGTTGATGCCACGGTAACTCGGTGCACCTTGCCCTGTTCTTTTTTGTGGAGTAGGCTGTCCCTGAATAGTCCCCTAGCCGCATTCCTGAGGGAGTGTTCTGCCTGCCGGCTGTGGACCTCAAAGCCATTTAGTCGGAGTATCAGGCGCTCCTCTGTGTCTGAGTAGTCCCAATTGATGTTGAGCTTGTTTTTTAGTCTGGTCGTTGCCGTCCGCAGTCTTGTCCATGTGTTAGACAGGTCGGTCTATCCCAGTCGGAACTCACCCTCCATATTGCCATTGAGATAGTCTACAAGCTCATCTTGCGATGCTGCATCTCGTCTGAGCCGACGATCGACCGTGGTTCGGAGAAGCATATGTGCCAGTTGGCCGACCGTTGGCGAATGAAGCAGTCTAAGTTTGTGTACTATCTGACTAATGTCTGCAAGCATATTTAGTGGCATTAGGTTGACGCCCCCCATCTGGTGGCTGAGGTACAGCGGCTCGACGC
The DNA here is from genome assembly GCA_963576515.1 of Cryptocephalus primarius. Lineage (NCBI taxonomy): Eukaryota > Metazoa > Arthropoda > Insecta > Coleoptera > Chrysomelidae > Cryptocephalus > Cryptocephalus primarius. Next base: position 1,625,325 of record OY754956.1, on the reverse strand, counting down.
TTGCACGCTGCGGGAGGTTTAGCCACCTTTTGGCAGCTGTTTTTAATTTTGTGTCAAATGTTGATAAGGCTGTTTTAGCTGCTGTACCATCTCTTAGGTGGAAATAAATGCATGGCAAGACGAACGTATTAATAGCGTCACACTTCTGCCACGGAGCCAGCAAGGACTGATCAATAGCCTCCAAGTCTGCTGTCATCTTCTCCAGGACTTGGTCGATGGTTGATGCTGTGTAATAACCCGTTGGGGTCCCGAGATATTGGTAAATATCCTTCTCATCCATCACTGTCAGCTCTTCTTGTTGGATTGTGAAAGGCGTAGGGATGGCTCTCCTTTGGGCACCACAGATCCTGAGCGATGCGCATTTGCTGGCGTTGAATTTTAGCCCCGACCAATTTGCAATTTTTGTGATGACGTCCAGTGACCTCTGTAGCCTGACAGGATTTTCAGCAACTACTGCCAGATCGTCAGCATATGCGAGTATATCGATGCGATGTCCATGTAGCCGGTATCCGCCTTCTAACCCTGTTAGTGCCCTTATTATCGGTTCTACTACTAGATTGAATATTATCGGAGAGAGTGGGCATCCTTGTTTCACCCCAGCCTGGATGTTGATGGGGGACGATGGCCCGGCGGCACTCATCACGGTGGTGGTGTTGCCGTCGTAAAGCTTCTGGATGGTATGTATCGCCTCGTCTCCTAGTCCAGTCCATCTCAGCGATGCTACGATGGTGGAATGTGGGACGGACCCAAAAGCATTCGAGAGATCAAGCCAGGCGATGGATTCCTTCCTGTTTTGTCGAGCATCTGAGATGACCGATTGGATAGTAAAGTTGTGTTCGGCACAGCCATCAACAGGCATGAATCCTTTCTGATTGGTGCTGATCCTTTGGTTTCGTATCGCCCATCTGCCTAGTCTTCCGGCGAGGACTGATGAGTACGTCTTGGCGATAGTGTTGGCCAGGGAGAGGGGACGCCAGTTTGTGATTACGTTTCTGTCGTCCTTCTTGTGGAATGTTAAGTGAGCGTCTGATTATTTTATTTTCGTAGGACTGAAGTTTTTTGATCTAGCTTTCCGCGGCATACCCCCACGCGGCAGAAGCGTAGGCCATGGTTGGGCGAAGTGTGGACTTGATAAGAATCATTTTATTTTCCCAACTGAGAGGACTCTTTCGGTTCAGCAGATGGTAGAGTTGAGATGAGACAGCTTTGGCTTTCCGAAGAGTACGGATGGTGTGTGTCTTCCAATAGAGACCTTTGTCGATGTGAACTCCGAGATACTTTACGTTGTCGAGCCAGGGAATTTGTCGACCATTAATGGATATATGGCCCACGACAGGTTGGAGTTTCCTTCTGATGAGGATCGCTTGTGTTTTGTTGGGGTTTATTTGGATTTTCCAATCATAACAATACTTCGAGATATTTGTCGACGGCTTCTTGTAATTTTTCTGTGGCTCTCCCTGTTTGCCACGACTGGGCCGCGATGGCAGTGTGGTCGGCATAAAGGGCGAGTGCACAATCTAAGTGACGTGGAACGTCATGCGAAAAGATGTTAAATAGGTGCGGTGAGAGGGCAGCACCTTGCGGGGCGCCCGCCTCGAGGAATCGGTGTTCTGACAGTGCGTTTTTAACGCGTACGCAGATTTTCCATCTGTGGAGGTAGGAGTTGACGAGTTTGACGTACATGATTGGATATTTAAGCGTTAACATTTTATGAATCAAGCCGGAGTGCCAGACTCTGTCGAAAGCTTTTTCGACATCGAAACGCACGGCGGCTGTCACCCTGTTACGGTTGAAACCGTCCGTGATAAGTTCGGTGAGACGTAGCACTTGATGTTCTGAGCTATGATCCTTACGGAACCCGAACTGTTCCTTAGGGATCACTTCTAGGGTCTCGGATACACCCCTGATCCTGTCTAAGATGGAGACCTCTACAACTTTGGAGATGGAGTTCAATAAACTAATGGGTCGGTAGTTTTGCGGGAATGTAGGATTTTTTCCACTTTTCGGAATCATGACAACCGTAGCCTGCTTTCATCGCGTAGGAAAGTGCGCGAATCTGAAAATCGCGTTGGCGATGGCGGAGAGCGTAGAAATACCTCTCCTAGGGAGAAGTTTTAAAATCCTGTTAGAAATGCCGTCAGGCCCTGGGGCTTTTTTGAATTTTAGATTGTTGATAATGCCCCTGATTTCCCGAGCGGGTCGGGTTGAGGGGGTGGAGTGTTTAGTGTTTGTGTGCAAAGGTGTACGGCCGCGGAAATCTCGTGCTCGAGACGTGTAGTGGCGTCTTCTAGTTGTTGTGTGTTGTGTATTTGGGGTACGGGAGAGAGAAGTGTTTTAAGTGTGTGTGGAAGGTTTTTCCACGTGATGTGTGTGCGTGCAAATTGTGTGTTAGGTTCGCCGTCGGGATTGGTCAGGGAGAGTAGCACAGGGTTATGCGCGCAGGGGCCTTCCTGTAGAGTTAAAATGTCGTGAGAAAGAGAGATGTTAAGAATCGCGATGTCTAGTACCCGGGAGGTTGTCGACGCAGTCCGTATAATGTGTCGGAGTCTGAGGGCCAATAATTATCGTGCCTGCATCGTCAGCGAATTTTCCCAGTAGGTTTCCGCAGGGATTGCTTCGCCTACTATTCCAACTCCTGCTTTTACAGTTTAGGTCGCCTATGACAACTGTGGCGCAATACGGTATAAAGAGAGCTTCAAAGTCAGCTGCAGTTAGTGGGGCGTTGGGTGGTTTGTATGATGAGTGGATGGTTGTGTGTCCGTGATGTTTAGTGTGTATGGTGATCGATGTGGTGTAGATGTTTTGTGCGTGTGTAGGTGTGGCTGTGTGATGTGAAATGTGTTTTTTGACGAGAATGGCGGTAGAGTAGTGGGTGTTTGGAGTGACATCTATCCTGTAAACGTGATAATCTTTAAGGGAAAAACGGTTTTGAGGGGAAAGACGAGTTTCTTGAATGGCGGCGACGTCGACGTTGTAGCGGGGTAGAATGTTTTCCAGCTCCTGCTTGTGGGCAGGTAAACTGTTAACATTCCATGTAAGTATGGAGAGGGAGGAGGGTAAAATTGTGTTCATTTACTTGTTCATTTCTGGGCGCCTTAGAAAAACGATTTGAACTGGTTCATGTGAGCGGCCAGGTCATTAAACATGGCCAGCATTTTTTGAAAATTTAAGTCTGAGGTATCCTGAGGGGAACTGGGTTTTGTGGCAGCGGCGCCGGCGTATGATTTGGCGGAGCTGCCCGCCTGTGAATACTTAGGGGTGGCTGAGGGCCGTGGCGGCTTAGGGAAGTTAGGGCAGCCCCTGTAATTAGCTGTGTGTGGCCCGCCGCAATTGCAGCAGGTCGCCTCGATTTCAGGGGATTTTTTCCACTCGGAAGTTGGGTGCTGTTCTCCGCATTTCACGCATCAGAATTCTGCGTGGCAGTTATTTTGGGAATGATGAAAATGCTGGCAGCGATGGCACTGAGAAGCGATGTTAGGTCTCAGCTTGGATTCGACCTTTACGGATCAGTGTCCGAGCGTGCGGACTTGAAAAATACTTTCTTCGCTGGCGGGAAACGCAGCAGCGATAATTGGTATTAAGGATTTGGTTTTGAATGACTTCATCCTTCTGACGTATACTGGATACCCAGCTCTTTGAGTTCGCATTCAATCTCGGTCGGGTCGACGCTCACGGGGATTGATCGAATCGCGACGTGGATTTTGCGATCCTCCGGAAGGTTATAAGAATGGAACGCGTACGAGCGTTCCGTAAGGAGTGCCGTCAACTTCCGGTAATTGTAGGCGTCGACGGGAAATATGCGAACGTTCTCCTTTTGGAGATCGGCTTTTGAAAGAACGATGTTGTTCGCCTTGATAATGCGTGAGATTTCGGGCCATCGAGACGACCCGTGCAAGATTACGGGGGGGATTTTTCCTGGCTTGGTTGAGGCCTGAGGAGCGGGGGTAGCCTGAGGGGCCGTTTTAGTTTTGGGGGCCTGAGGGGCGGTGGTGGCCTGAGGGGCCGTTTTTCTTTTGGGGGCCTGAGGGGCCGGGGGAGCTGCGATGCTCACCTGGGTCCTGGACTGTCGAGCGGGTTTATTACCTTTTTTGGAGGGGACCTCCTTAAGTGGCAAAGGGGTGTGAAGGGATTCCTCCTCCGTCTCCATGTCGGCGAGAACTTCAAAGGTATTTTGAGTTTTCGGGGGCGGTAAGTCGGTAGGGGAAGCGGGGCGTTTATGCTGGGGGTGACGAGGGCCGGAAGCAGTGGAGGCCATCGCTTTGATCTGCTCCTGAAGGGCGCGGATCTGTTCGTTCAGTTCCAAAACCTTTGTTTGGAGGTTTTCTGTTTGGGCGGCCTGAGCCTTGAGACCCTCGCGGAGGAACGCATTTTGTGCATTGGCCTCCGCGAGTTGTTGTTGACAGAGAGAGAAGGCGTCCGCATTAACCGACATTATGCCAGGTTATGGAGAATGGGGGGAGAGGTAAATAAATGAAATAAATAAATGAAATCACTCACCTGAGAGCCCGGGGTGGCTTGGGAGGGCGAAAATACAAGTCTTTTCTCTCCCCAGCCCTGTTTCCACGGGAGTTCCTGACACCTGGGCTGTAATTCACTGCACTACGGCGAGAATTCCGAAGAAACAGGCGGGTATTTGTTGTTTTTCGTTCTGAAAAGAACGTTCGTAAAACACTGCCGTAGCGCGCGTCGAGATGACGAACTCGAAGAGGTACCGAACACTATGTAATCGAGATCACGCAGTATCGGGAGCTTTCGGGCGCGTCTGAACACTTCGAAGCGTAGCGGGCGACTGTCTGTCGATCTTACCGCTTTAGTTAACCTCATTAAATATACCTTTACCACTGAATACAGGAGAGTAGATGTGATACACGGCTTCCCGACCACATTCGAACCTAACCTCAAAATCGCAAGCGGTAGCTGCAGGGGCGTAGCCCCGCGTCCGCGGCAGATGCAGGGGCGCAGCCCCGCGTCCCCCAGCGGAGCCCTGCGTCGTGCTCCGGGGGCCCCTCGGCCTGCCGCGTCGGTCCTCAGCGGTGGGCCCCTCTCGCATGTTTTTTTTTTTTGACAGCCGACGTGGGCGTGGAACGCAAAATTTAGCACACGGGGTTGGGACCGGTTCTCGGGACTCTGAACCCCCCCCCCTCCGGATCCCCCATTCGTGATATTAAGTCAGAGGAGCACCTCAGGTCCCCAGAGAAGGAGGAGGAGGAGCACCACCTTAGGTCCCCCTCCGGACTTAGGCCGTGGTGCATAACCTCACTTTTCACGTCGCCACGAGGGGGCCCTAGTGGAGGGGGGAGTAGCCTCCGCTGGTAAAGGTAGGGCTCCACCTTTGACAGTTAACATGGGACACTAAAAGTCTGACGTTAACGGTTTGTGTTCTGTGGATTGGTATGGTGGCGCCATCTGTTGTGTGAGCGCCCAGTCTGGAGCCGGCTTAGAATCGACTAATCGGTCGACTGGCCAATTCGGGGAGAGGGATGAGAGGATTAGCTTAAACGAGATAATTTTTTGAGAGAGAGAGAGTTGAGTACTGCACATTTTGGTACCTCGTAGAACATTTCTATCTCAAATAGTCTAAGGTCCGTACTACTAGTACTAAGTACTAGTAGTAATAGTGGGGATGAGAAGATGGAACGATGAACAAAGGATGAACCAAAAGAAAATTCGAAAAATTTCAAAAATATTTTTAATTTTCAAAATGTAAAGGCTTAACTTGGGAATCGAACCCAAGTTCTCCGACCTGAAAGGTAAGCGCCCTGCCATTTGACCATTAAGCCTTTACACTGTTATTTATTTTTAGTTCATGTTTAAAGCTATACGCAACAATATTTATTGAAATTTTCTTTAGTCAATCAAACATACGAATGTAGATTTTGGGGGGAAAAAAAACATTAATTTCACATGCATTTTATTAATATTTACAAATCAACAGTATCATAACCCACAAATTCATGCCCATCGCATGATGGGAGAGGTACACAGGACCACTCTCTCGGTAATCCCAAGATAATTAATAGTTGCCTGTAGCATTTTTCACATCTTAACCTACGTTTTATTTCATACATTAAATCGGGAAATTTTAATAGGCTCTCTCGATGCTGCTTCTCAGGTTTTGGACGGTTTTCGATTAAATTACATGGTTTTTCGGGAAGTGGGATGTTCCAATCTTTAGGTATATCGAGATCGTGGAGCATGCGAAAAAAACATTTAATGCAACGTGCCTGCTCAGCAATAATGTCAATTTCCTCACGTAACCTTTCCATAGATTCAATAAAGAGTACTGGTAAACGGTCGTCGTCCTCTTTGTCGTCACTTTTAAACCAATTGGAAAGTTTATGAAGCGCCATTTCTTAGGTGCTGTACTACGCTTACGATGAAAAGTATTGACAGGGTGATAGCAATGTACCAAACTAACCCGCGAACTAATGAACTGCCGTAGATATTGGTATCGATTGGTGTTATGGTGGGGGGATGTGTAAAATTTTTCCACTCGCTGTCGCCATGCGTATGATTTTCATAAATAATTCTTAGTTTGTATTGTGTAGCGTTTTTCGGTACACTTATTTTAAGAGAAAGTAAATGAGAAATTACACATACTTCCATTCTCTTCCAAGCGTCAGGCCAACTCTCATTATTTCGATCGAAACAAGTAAACACATCACTAGCACCCGAAGGATGGTTAATATAAAATACACCGTTAACAAGAGAGCTTAACAAAACATAAGTCGATGCTAACGAACCCATGGTTACTGGTAAAATGGCATTAAATTACAAGCACATTAAGATTAAATAATGAGAGCGGACCTCTTGCAAGAGAGAAAAAGTTATTTTAAAATAATATATTAATTAGAAAGTGGTATACAATTATAGAACCAATCGTAAAGTACAACACAGTTTCTTAAACTGCAAGAATAATTTTTTTTAGAAAAACAGTGATCCATACATTTAGGCGAATTGGGGCCAACAGTGGGTGGGGTTGGACTCCAACACTCGTCCAAAGTCTCGACGTTTACGATTCGCGGACAAGGTTTCTTCATCTCGAAAAACTTATCTTCGAGAAAATTTGCTTTTTGGTGGCCACGGACGTAAACGATGTCAGCTCCCAAAAGGTGATGTTCGAGAATTTCTGGAATTTTCTTGTACGGTACGAAACCGGGCGTGTAATGAAGTCCGTGTATATTGCGCGTTACGAAATTCACTTGTTTCTTATCCGCATCTGATAATGACTCGTAGGCTATTGCAGGTTCGAACAAGTAGTGACCGGTTTGATGGCCGTTACAGATGGCGAGTTCTTTTGCGAAAAACTCGGGCTGGCCGCCACCACAAGGTGCGGAAAGGTAAAACTCCTGAATGTCTACGGTGACAGCCTTCATTGCACGATGACGGTTACTTATCGACTAAGTTAATTTCCTGACTGTCTCACTTAGTGGTAGGTGCTCCATAATACAATCGTGGATAATTATACAGTACGCCTTAGTATTGGGGGGGAACCCCACTCTAGTCTCAATTTCCAATTTTACATCCACCGTTGAAGATTTGATGCTCTCGTCTCGTCGTGAACAATCTATTACGAATAGGGCGTGGTCTTTGAAGTCTGCAAACTCAATCAAGGGCTGCTTTTTTCCATCTTCGTCATTCGTAAAGTTAGCGTAAAATTCTGTGTATGAGTGGTAAGCGTTCGCGTAATCATTGTTAGCGAAATTATAACTTTGACGTTCGTACGGGTGATAATCTCCATTCAAAAATAATCTTATATCCGACACATTCAAATTGTCAAATTTTGTGACATCTGCAGTTAAAACATCTTTTCTCGCTGTGTGGAAGGCGACGATAACGTAACGGGGGCACTCTACGGCGTTCGTAGTTTTAACATTCCAAATTTCTTTCATGGAACCTTCGGTAAGAGTAGGTAGTTCATGTAACTCCCACTTTCTGAATGCCATGAGAATAGGCAAATCGTTACGTATGGATTGTAAAAGTTCAACTTTGAGCATATCGGCGGGAAGAACATGTCTCACTTTTAGTTCGATACTTTCTATTTTAAGATCTGCCGCGGGGTTTTCACCACTAAAAATTACGCAATTATCATTGCGAGCTCTTACCAATCGAATCGTTTGCTTTCCACTTATTGCTCTTCTATAATCATTAAAGATACCGAAAAAATGCGAAAGCGGAATCCTTAGATAAAAACGTCCATCCTTATCGAAAATGTCTGGTGATTTAAGGTAAGTCCAACTCGCCGGCAAAAGATGTTTGGAGTCCTCTTCATTATAACATAAGTAGCCCCGTACAAGACTTACGATTCCAGGGTCCTTAACGTGCTCCATTTCGATACCGTTTAATTCATATGTCGCAGAATCGAATAGAAACGCTCCCATATTACTGGATAGCTTGGCAGATCCCGTAGCACTTGTTTGCTTAAAAGTCCCTTTTATCGTAAGAGCGGCATCGTACATCAGTAACCATACGTCATTTCTATTAATGGTAATTTCGATTATGTCATTGTTTTCGAACGACTTAATGTAAGGTAAATACGTTCGAAATTCATCGTGTATAATTGTTTCGTCTTGGAGCGGTTTCCGGTAGAGGTCGAAAATACGGTTTGACAACATATCCAATGGATCGAAGAAAACTGGCGTTTGACGAAGATAACTTTCCCCTAAGAGGTCGCTTACTTACTAATGCCTTACGCCCAATCCAAGTATCTTTTATACTAGTATGGTCGATTATCAAGACCATCTCTTAAGCTCTAGTCGCACGATAATTTCCTCACCACGAAAATTTACCGGTTCAAAATTCTGATCTAGAATATTTAGGGTAATGTTGGTGATTTCGCTTCGAATCACAGGCAGGTACACTAAGTTCCTGGGAAGTTCGTCTATGGCAAAGCCAGGATCGACACTGATCGGAAATTCGTACAAGGTGTGAGAGGGACTATGATTGTAGTACGCACCACCTGTAATGTTACTATCCACGTGAATAGTTCTCACTTTAACAATTTCCACTGGCAGATCGGACGTATGTATTTTCCCAGCCTCCAAAACGCGGGGTGAAAATCCCAAGAGACGTGCTAGAGAATTTTTCTTAGTAAAGTCTATGTCGTAATCTCTGTGGAATATCTCACACTTTAATGTATTGTTATTCGGTTTCAAGAAGAACACGTCCTCATCACCACCCTTTCTTATCTCATTTTTCGATATGACCTTATTTTTGAGGAAATCACTAAGATCTGTTATCTCGTATGAACCCGAAGGTATAGTGATAGATTGAGATGTACCCCCCACCCTATAATGAAATTCCGTATTCTCCTCAACGTTCGGAATTGTATGGTACGAATGGAATCCGATTAATGCTAAACCATACTGGTATTCGGGATCTAGTCGAATGGGGTTCACCAAGTCGATGGAGAGCGTCGACGTACGACTTTTTAGTGTGAAAATCACAGACATGACTAACTTTGTTATTGTTGTTTCATTTAGTTTTATATAGAAATTCGATACACAATTTCACACAATTGCTAGAATTAAACTTCTGGGAACGTTTTTCGTTATAAAGAATTTTTACATTTTTTCCAAAATATTGTGCTAGTTCCGTTGGTGGTTTTAAATTTCCAAAACTGTCGAAATATTTTACACGATTATCACGTTTCATATAAGCTACCCAATGTGTACCATCGTGCTCGTTGATATCTAAATTAACGATGGCACTCTCGTTACGTTTAGGGGTCTTCGGGAGGGTGTCACGCATGAATACCCCCCTAAAATATGGTATTTCCAATTTTTTCGCGAATTTCACTATTTCATAATCGTAGAGAGATCTATTGGGTAGCTTTATTGGCAGTTTTTTTTATTCTTCAAGTAGAGTCCGAATCCTCCTCGAGGTGTTTTTCTTAGGTATAGACCGGAGCCTTTCTTTCCAATCTCCTCCATAGCTTTGTTGTGACGATTCTCTTCTTCGAGTTTTTTCTTGGCATTTCGAGCTTCTATAACCGTTTTCGCCACCGAAGACGCGCCGCTTGTCAGTCCACCGACCGCACCCAGTGCCGACAATATCGGAATCAATAGGGGTAGGAACCCACCAGATTTAGGTAGAGGTATTATACGAGGGACTCTAACGTTACGCTTTCCTCCGATCCTTTTGAGCGCCTCCCGAGCGGCACGTAATCCTAGCAGAGAAGTTCTTCTCAAATCTTGATCGGTTAATGGTAGTGGAAGTTTTTTCAATGCTGCAGCCACCGGACTTACCAGCGCGTTTCGGAATGAAATTCCAGATCGTTGACGCCGTCGTCGTTGGCTCACCCCCATTCCTAGTTTTCTTTTTGCCTTCATTCCTGTCGTCACTAACCAAGCGGCTGTTTTTTCACCGAATGAAGCGTCCTTTGCTTTTACTCTTTCCCACGCGCGATTCTCCAACTCCCAATCGGCTTTATGTCTATCGGCTAAAGATGAATTTTGCGAATATGCCAAGTCGTGTTTCATGCACGCGTTATCCAACGGATTAACACCCCTCTCACCACGAGCAATCCGTTTATGTACTTCTGTTCCTGGACCACAAAACTGGAAACCTGGAATATGCAACTCGATCGGTAACTTGTTTATCAAACTATTTAGCAATCCTCCACCTCTTCTTCGTTTGAACGTTAGCATGACAATAGGTAAATGGTGGCCACGTAATATTTATATACGGGCCTAAAGTGAGCAAAGGGTTAGTACTTAAAATGCATATCGTTAGGCAAGATGTTGAGTTACCAATAGAAAATTTGGATTTCGTCGAAAACACAAGTCCCGATCCAACTAAACACAGTAAATTACTACCGAATTGCTTTCGAGGTATATTTTGTGGACCGAGTGGTTGTGGAAAAACTAATGCTATTCTAACGCTGCTATTTAATGCAAATGGACTGCGTTTTGAAAATGTCTACCTATATTCAAAATCGTTGTATCAACCGAAATATCAACTATTGGAGGAGGTTTTGGAGAAAGTGAAAGGCGTACGGTATTTCCCATTCAAAGACAATGAAACGATAATAGACCCCGAAGAAGCGAGAAAAAATTCAATATTTATATTCGACGATGAGGCGTGTGAGAAGCAAGACAAAATCCGTACGTATTTCTCTATGGGTCGTCATAAAGGTATAGACGTCGCCTACCTATGTCAGACTTATAGCAAAATACCGAAACAACTCATTCCCGATAATTGTAATGTTATAGTGTTATTTAAACAGGACGATGTTAATTTAAAGCATGTATTCGATGAACACGAAATTATAAACGTATTTTAAATTTATCGAATGTATTCCGAAAGGGTTTCAGCAACTTTGGTCGTTTAGCGGCTAGTGGTAGTGTTAAATACAGACATATCGTTAAGCCCTTGTTAAGCAGCAGAAGGACGCTCGATTTCTCCGATTCAACATCTGGACATAGTGGTGGCGGGGATGGAGTGAAAATATACAATACTGATCCTATCGAATACGTATACTGGGATGATATAAATGAACTTGTAAACAGATTAAGGTTGTTGATGTCTTCGAAAGTGGCCGGTAATACGTCACACGACAACGAGATTTCCTCAATTATCGAAGAACTTCGAGAAGCTAAAGTTATATATTAACAAAAATGTGTCTTTCACATTTAGTTTTAAATTGGTTGTAGTGCTAGTAAAATGAGTCTAGATAAATTTGGACGGCATTCAGAGAGGGTGATAAGGATGAATTACATCAAACCATCTTTTTCTATACCTCGAACTGCAGATGGAGATTTTGATTTTGGAAATCGAAAAATTTGTAACGTGCGAAAACCGACAAATGGTCAAGATATTGCTAATAAGGAGTATGTCGAGGAAGAAATAAAGAAATATTTGAAGGAAATAAAAAAATTGATGGCCGGAGGAGTGCCGTTGGCAACGAGGAAATATGTGGATGAGCATACTGCAACTGCTGTTGATGTCCTCAGAGATTTCGTTAAGAACGAAATCGACAGGAGAGTGAAGACGAGGATAAATTAAAAGTTTCGTTAAGTAAGCATTCATCAAGTATAAAGGCGCTATCCGAAAAACACAAGTGAACGACATGTTGGTGAAGCATACTAAGGAAAAAATTCAACTCGTGGACGAGTTACACAAACCCATAAGAAAAAAATTCCCCAGGCGAAAAACTGTAATCAAAGGATTGGATGAATTGTGGCAAGCCGACCTGGGGCAAATGGATCTCTACGCAAACCACAATAAAAAACAAATATTTTCTTCTCGTCGTCGACTGTTTCTCGAAATTCATTTGGGTTAAACCGCTGAAATCGAAATCGGGTGATGTTATAGCACAAGCCTTTGCGGGAATTCTTAAAGAGGGTGGGGGACGACATCCGAGAAACTTGCAAACAGATCGAGGTAAAGAATTTTACAATTCGCACTTTCAACGATTTATGAAAGAACACGGAATTAACCATTATAGTACATTCAGTCAGACGAAGGCAGCAATAGCAGAACGCTCCATTCGAACTATAAAAGAGAAGCTTTTTAAATATTTCAGTTTGAATGGCACCTACAACTGGTTGGATATTTTACCTACTATTGTGCAAGAATATAATGGACGAAAGCATAGTGTCACTAAGGTTAAACCCGGTGACGTTACGAAAAACAATGAAAGGGAGTTGTTGAATACGGTATATAGTCGCGTGAAAATAGCGACAGGTCGAAGGAAATATAATGTCGGTGACGTAGTACGAATTAGCAAGTCTAAATATGTATTTGAGAAAGGTTACACTCCGAATTGGACAACGGAACTATTTAAAATTACTAGGGTAAAAATTACCGACCCCATTACATATCTATTGGAAGATTTGCATAGTCGACCCATTAGTGAGGCATTTTATGAACAGGAATTGCAGAAAACAAAAATTCCCGACATTTATCTCGTAGAAAAAGTTTTACGTAAGAAAGGGAAAAAGGTGTATGTTAAATGGCTCGGATTTGATAATTCCCATAATAGTTGGATAGATGCCTCAAATCGACTATAATAACATTGTTTCTTATGGAAAACACGCACAAATTTGATGACTCAAGGGGGCCTTTTTCGTCGTGAATTAATAAAAGTATTGGATAGATACCTCGAATTGATTATAATAACATTAGAGAGATTGTGCACTTTTGAATACCGTAATAACGTTCGCTAATTGCGTTGTTTTATTTGACGTTAAAAGTAAGACGGAAAAGTAGTTTGCGCATTTTGAACGTCCGTTGCGTTACGTTACTTACGGAGCTGTCAAAATAATGACGCGATTGACATATGAGTGATTTAGTGACATATAAATAGGTGAAAGAAGTTGTGAAATATTAAATGACTAAGGAGAACTTAGAAATAGCTATTCTTGGCGGTGCTAATGATGATGAAGTGGAGTACGTGATCATGCATGATATCATTAGAAATGAGGTAGAAGAACTTCAGATAATTTTCAATTTGGAAGAAATGGACGAGGAAGAAATAAAATTTCAGTTTCGTTTTCCGCGACAGGACCTACTGAAACTGGCTAGATTATTACAGCTTCCTGATGTCATACGCTTAGAAGGCAGGCATACCGTGAATGGTAGGTAATTTTCAAAGATAGCGTGTTAACGCAGAAGTGTAGTCGCTGAGAAAAATCGACGCGAGCACACCAACTTCTGTTTTCCAGCTCATTGTGAGTCCCCAGGTTTAGTCCTAAGTGGACTTGACTACTATAGTACTAATACTCGAAAACAATAGTAAAAAATAACTGTATACACTCAGAGTTATATTACTAATAAAATTGTAATGACTTGTAATTGTTACAGGTGTAACAGGATTATGTATCCTCTTAAGAAGATTTGCCTATCCAAATAGATTGAAAGACTTAAAATTAATTTTTGGGTATTCACCCTCAACCCTATCTAGGATTATTAATCGCCTTTTACAGTTTATCATAAGGAACTGGGGCCATCTTTTGGATAATATGAACAATTTGCAATGGTTGGATTATCAACGCTTGCAGAGTTATGCTGAAGTAAGTTTTGAGTGAAAAGTGAAAGGTAATTTTATTGAATTGGTTTGATAAAAGATACACTTTTTTATTTCAGGGCATACAAAATGGGGGTGGAGCAATTCCAAACTGTTGGGGATTTATAGATGGTACTGCTCGACCTATATGTAGACCTTCTGAGAATCAAGAAAACTATTATTCCGGACACAAAAGACAACACTGTGTGAAATATCAGTCTGTTTTGTGTCCTGATGGAATCATCGTCAGTTTAAAAGGGGCATTTCCTGGACGACGGCACGATGCTGGCATTTTCAGAGATTCTAATCTGTACAACGAATTGGAGAATATTGCAGTATTTCCAAGCAATGAAAAGTATGTGTTGTATGGAGACCAAGCCTATGGAGTCAGAGAACTGCTACAGTGTCCTTTTCCAACCAGGCAAGAAGGTTTGGCCGCATACCAACAAGAATTCAACCACTCCATGAGAATCTTGAGAACATCTGTAGAGTGGGGTTTCCAAAAAGTTATCTCAATTTTTTCATTTTTGGATTTCAAAAAAAATCAGAAGTTACTGCTTCAAGATGTAGAAGCAATGTATAAAGTCAGTGTTATTTTAACAAACTGTCATACCTGTTTATATCATTCACAAACATCACAATTTTTTAATGTTGCTCCTCCAACATTAGAAGAATATTTACAACAGTAGAGTACAATTATTTATTTGATGTAAACCCTCCAATCTCTCTAAGTGACTCATCATGATGACGAAACAAAAAAAGAAGTCTTCACCATGTAAATGTTATATTAAATTTCTTGAAACAGGCTTAACTTATTTTAACCTGTAATTATTTATTTGTTTGCATGGAAATACTTTTTTCAAGTAAAATAATTGGTATCGTATTTTCAAAAATGGTTTCAGTAATACAATATGTACAAGTATTTCGAATTTTATGATGTAATATAAGATATAACCATTAAAAACACTGTTTTATTTGATATTAGTGTATTTTATTTAACAAATTTTCAATAGTTTTCTGCTGCTTTTCACAAAGCAGTGTCAGCTTTTTCCTTTCTTCAAATTCTAACATGGCTTTTTCTTTTTCAATTTCAAGTTTTTGCATCCTTTCTTTTTCTTCTATAAAAAACTTCTTTTCTTCTAAAATCAACTTCTTTTCTTCAATAGCCAGTCGCTTCTAAGCGTAATTTTTTTCTTCAAGGTTTATTTCTTTTTCTCTTAGTATGTTCTCCTTCTCCGCTTTAACTTGTAGATAATCTAAAGCATTTCGCTTCAGACCTACATTGCTTCGTTTTTTCCCCACTGGTCCTGAAACAATATTTTATAAATGAATAGAACGTTTCATGTTATAGTGAAAGGACTTACTCATTGCAATGCTTGCTCTGGGTGTTTCAGGTATATTACTGACCTCTACCTTTTTCTCTATTGTTCCTGAAATATTTTTTATGGAAGTATAAATTGAACATTTGATTTTTCATTTAAACAACTTACTCATTGCAGTACTTCCATTTATTTCTTGTGTATCGATATTGTTTTCTATTCTTCCAACTGGTCCTGTAATAATATTTTATGTGTATGTTGAGCACTTCATTTTAAATAGATATAAAGTAAGTACTTACTCATTACATCACTTGTGCCGGGTTCTTCAGATACATTATATATTTCTTCTGGCATCTCTATTTGGGGAATTACATTCGATGTGACTTTTTGAAAATTATATTGCGGGTTCTCTGATGAAACTTTTGCGGTATTCATTTGTGTCAGTTGTACCGGAATTTCCAAAAGAGTTTCTGCTTCCATATAATGATGTGTGGCATACTGTTCCCTATTTTGTTTGCCTATTAGAGTTATTTTTTCTTCTTTTGTTGGTCCTTTCCTCTTCTTTAGCCCAACCTTGCCCTCTTTACAAATATCTGCAATTTCTTGCAACAACTGGTCTCGTTCCGAATATATTTCTTCCACACCAGATCTAAAAAATATATTGCTGTATGAAATTTCACATAAATCATATAATTATATTTATTACCTAATATTGTTTATTTTATCTTTTTTTAAGAAGGTATCCAACAATAACTGTAAGTGATCTTTCAACGTTCTTACACTAAATTTCTTCCCGCAGATGTTCTCCATACTTGTTTGGACATTTAACCACTTCTCCACATTTTCAACGGGATTTATGTTTAGAACTTCACGTAACAACGCTAAATCGTCGTCTGATGTAAATCGAACCCTTTTCACTTCCTTAGTCTGCATCTGCAAATTTACATTAATAGGTTTTACTCTACTTACTGTTCACAACACACGCGGTAGAACACTTACTTTCACTTTCACTTACAACACGTTTAACACGTCTCGATAGCCGCCTTTGCCGTTTTCCACACAAAACTTCAAAACTTTACGAGAAATAAAAATACAGGTTAGGAAACAAAACGAGAAACACTAAAATAGTGGAAGTCACAGATCATCTCAATTTGTGCGCTCAGTTCGTTACGTTGCGCTTCGTGCATGTTCGGAACAACGTTATTTTCCAGATAGCGCAGCGTAAAACCTCCGTAAATACCACCGTGCGTTAAGTTATTAACGTTCCCGTTATTTCTAAACACTTGTGCGCAAGCGCAGATGTCAATTTAACGTAAACGTAAATACCGGGCGACGTTATTTTCGAATGCGCAATCTCTCTAATATTTAAAAAAATCGCCATCTCGTCTTCCTCCATCACGCCTGTCACTTGTCATTCTCCTCAAGGTTGTCTCCTCCTGCTTGCTTACGGTTGTGATACGTCGAGTTCCTCAGATTCACCGCTTGGAAGAAATGGTTATCCGATATTTTTACATGAAACGGCTGACTTATGTTTTTCACATACGCACCTGTGCCGATTTCCTCACTTGGTTCAGTTGTAGCTTCTTCAGCTACTTGCAGTTGTGACTTGTTGGGTGCGTTGGGCTCTACCCCTGAAATAAATTGTGGATTAATTATTCTACATTGAAGGATTGACGTGGGTATTATTCCATTCACTATTTTCTTACTTGGTTCGGTTGTAGGCGTTTCCAAATCCAATGCCGTTGGGGCTTCATTTGCTCCCTCATCTACGAACTGCTCATCGGTGTATAGATTTGGGACAACTGGAGGCGGCAATGAAGCAATCGTATAAATACCTTCGACCAAAGTTCGTTGGGTTTGACTATAAATGTGATTTAGCTGCTGTTCTGTAATGATTCTAAAGGCTGCCAGTCGTCGTTTCAGGTGTTGTTGGCTGCAGGTTTTATACCAGGGTTTTTTATGAATTCTGACCGCCTTTTTGTAAGGATATGCTTGTTTCTCCATTTTCCTTCTTCGTGTCGCCATTTGAGGAGAAGTTTTCAAATTTACTTCGTGCAATGCAGAACAGCTGACCGCAAAATCAATATACGTTGATGTCTATTGCTGAACACTAAATAGTTGACTTCTGTTGGTTAACTGCCTCGAACTTGGATGGCTGTCAAAAAAAGTAACGTCACAACAAACCCCCCAGTATGTTGTTGTAGGAGCGGGAGGGTGATATTATTTTTTGAAATTTTTTTTATTGATGTTTGTTTACTTTCATGAAACTAATTAATAATTAAATCTGTCGAGTTATAATTTTTATATAGGCTGGATATGTATATATTTACAAAATTGTGGCGGAATTGTAGTACTTTACTTTGGCTATTTATATGTGTGGCAGTGTCTATCAATAAATGACGATACATCAAAATATAAGATCACTTTTTTTTAAAACTATACGAAAATTAAATGATTTTATTAAAAAAATGTTGCTTTTAGAACAATATAGATCGTACAATGACTTCGGGAAAGTTATAAGAGAAATAGAAGTGAAGAAAACCAGTACGATTCATTGTTCATTTTCCCAATTAATATGCTACTAACAATAACTAACGATGAAAATTGCGACAAATAATCTTGCTTGCTTTGATCATTCCAAATATAAAAAATATAAATCGATGTTAGTTTTCAATATGGGCCTTTGTATCCGATGTTATTAAAACGGTAAATTAATGCAAATGTTTGTTTATTAGTTATAAGACAATGAATATCTTTAATTTGTGGAATGAATTAATTATTTAGTTGTGTATGTATACTCGAAAAAAGTAAGTTGAACTAAAGATACTTCTTCCAATGACATCTCTTTATTGTAATAAATGATACCCCTGTTCATATAAAGTCACCATATCCCGTCCGACAGGCATCGAAAATTGTCTTTCAAACGTTGATTGATTCACTAACTTCAAAATTTTAACGCTTTTCAATTTTAAACTTTTCGTGAAATTTCCATCATTTTTCATCTTCATCTAGCATCAAATTGAATAATTTTTAGTACGTGACGCCAAATTAGTTTGAATAATGATTTCCACATTAGTCTTTCCCATTCATTATAAGAGAACATCTCAGTTACAATCTGACAAAGATGTTAAATATTACTGTTCACTCGCCCTGTACAAATTGAACTATCTTTGCGCGTCCATTTATCAAAATGCTGAATCGAGGGAATGCGCGCCCAATTACGGATAAAACAAGGAGCCGCTTAAGCAAATTCTTTCTTTTAAATGGCAAATTTATTTACCTGACACCACTAACGATACTAAACTTTTTAGTTTGCTCCAGCCAAAGTACGTAACCCATGCACATGTAAACAGACTCACAAACGATGTGAGCGCGTGTGCGTGCGTGCGTGTGTACTGTTACAAAATTCTAAAGCGTCATAATTTAAGCTAAGTGTCCATACCTGAGTGGATGAAGAAAAGGCGTGAGTTTCGATCTCCTAGCAAAACATTATACCTGAAAATTGATTTCGTTATTTAAGGAGTGGTTTATTCCAGTTTGCTTTAATAAACAAAACAGTGGAACGTAAAATCAATATACGTCAATGACGATATCCATCATGGAACACTGAAACGGTTAAGCTCTGTCGGGTGGCGCTAAAATTTGAAAAATTGGGTGTTGCCACCTACCGTAGAGCGGCATAACGTTATGTTCGCGCCACCTATCGTACAGCGGGAAAACCTAGGATTCTTACCTAGCACGATACCCGCGGGAAAGATGGAAGGGTAGAGAATTAATAAAACACAATTTAAGGGGATATTATTATTTTAACTCTATTTTACATTAGTTAAACTGCAATTTGTGCAGAGGTACAGAGTTTAATATAACGATATATTGCAGGGGTCTACGGTATCATTATATTAAAAATCTAAACACCAACATTATGTATATACGTAATATTTCTTAGGATATTACATATAATACGTCTACCGAAACTAGGATTTGAACCTAGGACCATGAGAACTTCCGTCTACTGCTTGCCCAACTGATCTATTTCGGTGTTATCACACGCACAAACATGGGACGGAGAGATGAAAATAGTTTATTTTAGCTCAGAGACAAATTGAAGTGCATGCATTTTAAACAAAGCATATTAAGGGAAAACTTATATTTTCTATTTTTATTTTGGCATATTTTGCAAACTTCAATATTTTTTGTAGTGTACACATAACAACCATATTTTATGTACATTATTTCGTGTTTTTTGCCAGTTTTCCTAAAATATGTTTGTCTATTCTTGATACGTAATCAATGGGATTAATAACTTTCCCACATTCCATACAGAGGTGTAATAAAATATCCCCATATTCTGTATTCCATCATACATTAACACTGTATTAAAGTGAGGATAAGAAGTAGTCCTGGGAGGATTCAAGTTATTTGGAGGTGGATGTAAAGTGACAAAAATTGACCAAAGAAAGCAGTGTTGAATGTTCAGAACATCCCTAAGAGCTTCAATAATTTTTGGTACTTCGACAAAAGTGGAAATTCCCCCATATTAAGCGGAGAATAACCACTGATGTTTACTTTGAGACGAATAATTTAATACAAAGCCCATCGTGAATTTCTCTCTTGAAACTCTTCCAATTTGTTTAAAATTATAAAATTTCAGAATACTGTTGTTTAATATCTGTATTATAATCAATAATTTGGTATGTAGCAACAAATTGGTTTCATCATTTTGTGGTTTAATGGAATTTGCTATAAAAATTAGATTCACTTTTAACATAGATCCCCTTAAACTACATTTAAATTGTTTTGGAAAAACTTTTATTTCAACTCATATTTATCAATAAAGTTTGGTATAAATTAGTTCTGATAAAAAATGATGTGCGTGTGTAATCAGGATATATGTAAGAAGTATTATGCATAAACCTAATTTCACGTTCATACTTTCAAAACAAAGTTGCACACAAATTATATTAATGTCCTTTAGAAAAATAATATATGTAACAATTTCGTTTTAATCGGTGTGGTAGCAATGAAAGTGATAATATACATACGTTGTTAAACATGTTTTACTAGTATTACTGACTTAAATTTTGGAGCCTAATTTTAGTGTACACTTAAGTATTCATAAATTTAATTGACTATGTGAAGAAAAGAACACAGAAAAAAAGTAAAGTATGTACGTGCTAATTAGGGTGGTTAATTTCTCAGACGGAGGGGTACGTCTTAATATGGGGAATCTTTAAGTAAAGTTTACAGTTGGGTTGAAGTCACAGCGGTTATACCTAGAGGGATGAAAAATTAAAAAATGACATTTAAGGGGTGAAATATCAGGGGATGAAATTTTAGGGCCGTTAAGAATGTCATCATTTGGTAGTCAGAGAAATTTAGGTTGGAAAACCGGAACAGAATTAACTAAGGAAGAAAAAGCGAGTATGTTAGAAAGTTATGATAATTTATTGTTAAAGACTTTTATCAGAGCACTGCAAGCTTATTTGCACATTAATATCAGACTTAGAAATCCGAAAACTTTAGATAAAGTAATGTCATTTTTTATTGAGAACGATAATTTTCTTTATAGCCAGAATAGAATGCTTTAAACAATCAACCAAATTATAGACCGATAAGCAGAGTAACTTTTACAATGCCATCCTATTCGAAATCAAATGTACCTAAGACACAACAAAATCAATAAATTAATTCCCCGTCAGTTAATCCACAATTTAAACAAAAATCCCACCAAATTTTAAACGGTCAATGAATCAATTTAATTTTCTGTAATTCAAACTACAAACTAACCAGTTTAATGCTCCTCAGTTTAGACCAAATCCTTTTCAGAGAGGATCTCATCAAAGTCCAACGATGTAGAATCCATCCATGGTCATCCATTGGCCATGCGAGAAATGACCAATTAGTTTGATCAAATAATAACTTTCCAATCCAAAGACCCTCTTAACCAAATCAATGTAGACAAAATCAAAAATGAGAACTCAAAATTTTAACAAACCCGAATTCATGGAAACTTATAGCACACGACCTAATCGCCTCTGTAACTTAACCGAATCTACATGTTCAAGTGAAAATTCTAATTTCTATGAATACTCACAAGAACTTCACGACTCTTAGTATTCCCAAAATTACTAAATTTACGATAATCCCGAACATTTCGGTCAAAATATCCAAGACTATAGTGAGACATTTAACTATGAACCCAGTCAAGAACTTGAGATTTATGGAATAAACGATGAACAAGCAGTAAGGATACAATTGAATAACGACACCTTAGAAGCTGTAAATTTTTCTGGAACTTCAATAACAAAGAACTCACCTTAATACATATAAACCATGTTGAAAATTCTCGCTTGCCACGAATTAAATTTTTTAATTGCTAATGGTAATATAATTGACCCCGAATTAACTAACAAGTTTTACAAACATTACATTTTTAACAAAAATTTTAACATTCAAACGGCTCTATTACCCATCATAACGAAGTAATCGAAAACCAATTTTATAAAATATTGAAAGTAAACGGATATCAAAAATTGTGTTTTTAAATTTACTAAAGATATATCGGCACGAATTTTATAAAGGGATGAGATTAGCTTAAAAGAGATAATTTTGAGAGAGTTCTGCACATTTTGGTCCCTCGGAGAACATTTCTATCTCAAATATTCTAAGGTCCGTATTACTAGTACTAAGTACTAGTAGTAGTAGTGGGGATGAGAAGATGGAACGATGAACAAGGGATGAACCAAAAAAAAAAAACATTAATTTCACATACATTTTATTAATATTTACAAATCAACAGTATCATAACCCACAACTGACCACGTTGTTGGGATCCGGATGTGAACTCCTCTATATTGAGTTGATTTGCGTTTCCAAACTCGAAAATGGTATTGCGAGTTCTTCGCCATGGTAGAGGAACCTGAGTATATTGTCCCCAGTCATAACAAGCATAGGGATCGGTGCCCTCAATGACGTCTTTGCGGACGCGCATTGTGGCGATAGCCGCAGTGACATTAATCTTTGCGGAGACTTGGAAATTGCATTCGGCCCTCATCTCAGCATCAACATAATAGCTGGTGCGGGAGAAGTCTTCAGTCGTGGATCTGGTGAAATAAATCACCTGACCCATCGAACCTGTGCTGGAGTGGTGGGTTTCAGCCCCCATACGCATGAATGCGCTGGCGGACTGAACGTAAGCACCTATCTTCCGTAATAGCGTCTGGCAGATCCCGAATTGTCTCAAACCGACAGCGAACTCTTCGCCGTCTAGGCAGTCCTCAATAAACGCTCGCTGGCTGGTGGACAGTTGCACCGAGGGTCGCCAACCAAGTAGGTTAACGGTGGGTTTACCCGGCTCAACTGGAGCGGCAGGACCTGCCTCATCAGCATGGGGTCGGAGTGCGCGTGGTTTGAGATCTTCGATCTCCCAATGTCTTGGGCGATTCTGATCCAGGGTGTAGAGGTAATCCTCTACGATCCTGCGGAGCACTATACGTGGCGATGGGATGGCCTCATACTTGTAGTGGTTGTTGGAATCAATTCTACCGAAATCCCCGGTGGCGTTAGGCCACAAGCAGTTGAAATCTGGCCTGTAGTGTGCACCACTGGGGTCGGTGAATGCCCCAATCCCTCTGAGATAAGAATCTAGAGGGGCTGGAACCACGTATAAGTCTGCATGGCCTCCAATGAGCTCAAGCAGTCGGCGATCATCTGTTGGCAGTAGATCATCGTCACCAAAAGTGTAGGGTGAGCGTATAGCTACAAGTCTTGCGTACAAATGCTGCACGCAGTACCAAAGAAAGCACGATTCAGAAACATTGCGCGCGAAGTCTTTTGACACTGAGGTAATCGCAGTGTATACATTTCTACAAATAGGAATGTATCCTTCGAATGTCGGGCAAAATTTCCTGTCAGATCGTCTCTGCTTTAAGAAAGCGAAGTCTGAGATGTCGTGATCAATCTCAAAGGGGTCATTCTTTGGCGGAGTTGCCGTTGTTGACAACTTCTTCGGAGTATGATCGACTTTTGCCGGTTTAGGCAATGGTGGCGCAACGTATTGCGCAGTAGATTTAGTCGTCTTACCTCTCGGTTTTCGCTTACCACTTTGTGACTTAGTAGCTGGTGGAGGAGCAGTGGTGGAGGTTAATTCCTCAGAAGCCTTTTGTTCCTTTTGTTCCATCGTAACTGGTCTCAACCAAGTATCACCAAAACAATTTGGTGCCCATGGCAGCCCATGCCCATCGCAGGATGGGAGAGGTACACAGGACCACTCTCTCGGTAATCCCAAAGTAATTAATAGTTGCATGTAGCATTTTTCACATCTTAACCTACGTTTAATTTCATACATTAAATCGGGAAATTTTAATATACTCTCGATGCTGCTTCTCAGGTTTTGGACGGTTTTCGAATAAATTACATGCTTTTTCGGGAAGTGGGATGTTCCAATCTTTAGGCATATCGAGATCGTGGAGCATGCGGAAAAAACATTTAATGCAACGTGCCTGCTCAGCAATAATGTCAATTTCCTCACGTAACCTTTCCATAGATTCAATAAAGAGTATTGGTAAACGATCGTCGTCTTCGTCCTCGTTGTCGTCACTTTTAAACCAATTGGAAAGTCTATGAAGCGCCATTTCTTAGGTGCTGTACTACGCTTATGATGAAAAGTATTGACATGGTGATAGCAATGTACCAAACTAACCCACATACTAATGAACTGCTGTAGATATTGGTAACGATTGGGGTTATGGTGGGGCATGTGTAAAATTTTTCCACTCGCTGTCACCATGCGTATGATTTTCATAAATAATTCTTAGTTTGTATTGGGTAGCGTTTTTCGGTACACTTATTTTAAGGGAAGGTAAATGGGAAATGACACATACTTCCATTCTCTTCCAAGCGTCAGGCCAACTCTCATTATTTCGATCGAAACAAATAAACACATCACTACACCCGAAGGATGGTTAATATAAAATACACCGTTAACAAGAGAGCTTAACAAAACAAGTCGATGCTAACGAACCCATGGTTACTGGTAAAATGGTATTAAATTACAAGCACATTAAGATTAAATAATGAGAGCGGACCTCTTGCAGGAGGGAAAAAGTTATTATAAAATAATATATTAATTAGAAAGTGGTATATAATTATAGAACCAATCGTAAAGTACAACAGAGTTTCTTAAACTGCAAGAATAATTTTTTTTAGAAAAACAGTGATCCATACATTTAGGCGAATTGGGGCCAAAAGTGGGTGGGGTTGGATTCCAACACTCATCCAAAGTCTCGACGTTTACGATTCGCGGAGCATATGTCGCAGAATCGAATAGAAACGCTCCCATATTACTGGATAGCTTGGCAGATCCTGTAGCACTTGTTTGCTTAAAAGTCCCTTTTATTGTAAGAGCAGCATCGTACATCAGTAACCAAACATCATTTCTGTTGATGATAATTTCGATTATGTCATTGTTTTCTAACGACTTAATGTAGGGTAAATACGTTCGAAATTCATCGTGTATAATTGTTTCGTCTTGGAGCGGTTTCCGGTAGAGATCGAAAATACGGTTTGACAACATATCCAATAGATCGAAGAAAACTGGCGTTTGACGAAGATAATTTCCCCCTAAGAGGTCGCTTACTTACTAATACCTTACGCCCAATCCAAGTATCCTTTATACTAGTATGGTCGATTATCAAGACCATCTCTTAAGCTCTAGTCGCACGATAATTTCCTCACCACGAAAATTTACCGGTTCAAAATTCTGATCTAGAATATTTAAGGTAATGTTGGTGATTTCGCTTCGAATCACAGGCAGGTACACTAAGTTCCTGGGTAGTTCGTCTATGGCAAAGCCCGGATCGACACTGATCGGAAATTCGTATAAGGTGTGCGAGGGACTATGATTGTAGTACGCACCACCTGTAATGTTACTATCCACGTGAATGGTTCTCACTTTAACAATTTCCACAGGCAGATCGGACGTATGTATTTTCCCAGCCTCCAAAACGCGGGGTGAGAATCCCAAGAGACGTGCTAGAGAATTTTTCTTAGTAAAGACTATATCGTAATCTCTGTGGAACATCTCACACTTTAATGTATTGTTATTCTGTTTCAAGAAGAACACGTCCTCATCACCACCCTTTCTTATCTCATTCTTCGATATGACCTTATATTTGAGGAAATCACTAAGATCTGTTATCTCGTATGAACCCGAAGGTATAGTGATAGATTGAGATGTACTCCCTACCCTATAATGAAATTCCGTATTCTCCTCAATGTTCGAAATTGTATGGTACGAATGGAATCCGATTAATGCTAAACCATACTGGTATTCAGGATCTAGTCGAATGGGGTTCACCAAGTCGATGGAGAGCGTCGACGTACGACTTTTAAGTGTGAAAATCACAGACATGACTAACTTTGTTATTGTTGTTTCATTTAGTTTTATATAGAAATTCGATACACAATTTCCCACAATTGCTAGAATTAAACTTCTGGGAACGTTTTTCGTTATAAAGAATTTTTACATTTTTACCGAAATAATGTGCTAGTTCCGTTGGTGGTTTTAAATTTCCAAAACCGTCGAAATATTTTACACAATTATCACGTTTCATATAAGCTACCCAATGTGTACCCTCGTGCTCGCTGATATCTGAATTAACGATGGCACTCTCGTTACGTTTAGGGGTCTTCGGGAGGGTGCCACGCATGAATACCCCCCTAAAATATGGCATCTCCAATTTTTTCGCGAATTTCACTAGTTCATAATCGTAGAGAGATCTATTGGGTAGCTTTATTGGCAGTTTTTTTTATTCTTCAAGTAGAGTCCGAGTCTTCCTCGAGGTGTTTTTCTTAGGTATAGACCGGAGCCTTTCCTTCCAATCTCCTCCATAGCCGTATTATGACGATTCTCTTCTTCGAATTTTTTCTTGGCATTTCGAGCTTCTATAACCGTTTTCGCCACCGAAGAAGCGCCGCTTGCCAGTCCACCGACCGCACCCAGTGCCGACAATATCGGAATCAATAGGGGTAGGAACCCACCAGATTTAGGTAGAGGTATTATACGAGGGACTCTAACGTTACGCTTTCCTCCGATCCTTTTGAGCGCTTCCCGAGCGGCACGTAATGCTAGCAGAGAAGTTCTTCTCAAATCTTGATCGGTTAATGGTAGTGGAAGTTTCTTCAATGCTGCAGCTACCGGATTTACCAGCGCGTTTCGGAATGAAATTCCAGATCGTTGACGCCGTCGTCGTTGGCTCACCCCCATTCCTAGTTTCCTTTTTGCCTTCATTCCTGTCGTCACTAACCAAGCGGCTGTTTTTTCACCGAATGAAGCGTCCTTTGCTTTTACTCTTTCCCACGCGCGATTCTCCAACTCCCAATCGGCTTTATGTCTATCGGCTAAAGATGAATTTTGCGAATATGCCAAGTCGTGTTTCATGCACGCGTTATCTAACGGATTAACACCCCTCTCACCACGAGCAATCAGTTTATGTACTTCTGTCCCTGGACCACAAAACTGGAAACCTGGAATATGCAACTCGATCGGTAACTTGTTTATCAAACTATTTAGCAATCCTCTACCTCTTCTTCGTTCGAACGTTAGCATGACAATAGGTACATGGTGGTCACATAATATTTATATACGGACCTAAACTGAGCAAAGGGTTAGTACTTAAAATGCATATCGTTAGGCAAGATGTTGAGTTACCAATAGAAAATTTGGATTTCGTCGAAAACACAAGTCCCGATCCGACTAAACACAGTAAATTATTACCGAATTGCTTTCGAGGTATATTTTGCGGGCCGAGTGGTTGTGGAAAAACTAATGCTATTCTATCGCTACTATTTAATGCAAATGGACTGCGTTTTGAAAATGTCTACCTATATTCAAAATCGTTGTATCAACCGAAATATCAACTATTGGAGGAGGTTTTGGAGAAAGTGAAAGGCGTACGGTATTTCCCATTCAAAGACAATGAAACGATAATAGACCCCGAAGAAGCGAGAAAAAATTCAATATTTATATTCGACGATGTGGCATGTGAGAAGCAAGACAAAATCCGTACGTATTTCTCTATGGGTCGTCATAAAGGTATAGACGTCGCCTACCTATGTCAGACTTATAGCAAAATACCGAAACAACTCATTCGTGATAATTGTAATGTTATAGTGTTATTTAAACAGGACGATGTTAATTTAAAGCATGTATTCGATGAACACGTCTCTCCGGACATGTCATACTATGAGTTCAAGCGGTTATGTTTTAAATGTTGGAATAATGATAAATTTGGGGCTTTAGTAATCGTAAAAGATTGTGACTTGAACAATGGCCGTTATCGCTTAGGATTCGATGCGTATATTAAAGTTCAAAAATAGTAGTCTAAGTGTTAGTAGTCCATCATGAAAGTATTAAGTAACGTGGAATCTGCACGTAAAAAACGAATATAAAACTTGGCAAAGTCTGTAAGAAAAAAATATCAGGCTTTAAAGTTGGGTCGATCGGAGGATAGTACATTAAATAAACTTTTGAACCCCTTGACGGAACCCTTAAATGTACTAGTACAAGAGCAGCAGCAGCTAAAGCAGGAAAAACGTGAAGAAGAAAAAGAAAAACAAGCGCTACTAAAAACAGAGAAAGTTTCACCTCCACGTACACCGAAATTTGAAGAGACACAATTTCTACCGCTTCACGATATCACAGAAACCTATAATGAGGAAGAAGAAGATAACGATGAAGATGGTGATGAGAATACCAAAGATTATAATGAGATGTCCAGTGAGGATATTCGACGTGAAATTAATGAGGCGAGCGATAACATCGTGATGAAAGAATATATGTCCCAGTATCCGGAGATTAGTCAAAGATACATTTTAGAATATTTTCATCACACCGCAAATAGATGATGTTCGAGGTCCAATGTATCACGCAGCCTCATCTAAATGGTACCTCGGAAAGGCTATCATAGATTTTGATATGAATATCAAATATCGAATATCAATATATTATAGTGGATGGTGAGCATTTCCCCGCTACTGATGGCCTCTACAGGCTCATTTTTCACAAAAATCCGGATAAGTATTCGACAGACGACCTTGAAAATTATAAACGTATTTTAAATTTATCGAATGTATTCCGAAAGGGTTTTAGCAACTTTGGTCGTTTAGCGGCTAGTGGTAGTGTTAAATACAGACACATCGTTAAGCCCTTGTTAAGCAGCAGAAGGACGCTCGATTTCTCCGATTCAACACCTGGACATAGTGGTGGCAGTGGTGGGGATGGAGTGAAAATATACAATACTGATCCTATCGAATACGTATACTGGGATGATATAAATGAACTTGTAAACAGACTAAGGTTGTTGATGTCTTCGAAAGTGGCCGGTAATACGTCACACGACAACGAGATTTCCTCAATTATCGAAGAACTTCGAGAAGCTAAAGTTATATATTAACAAAAATGTGTCTTTCACATTTAGTTTTAAATTGGTTGCAGTGCTAGTAAAATGAGTCTAGATAAATTTGGACGACATTCAGAGAGGGTGATAAGGATGAATTACATTAAACCATCTTTTTCTATACCTCGAACTGCAGATGGAGATTTTGATTTTGGAAATCGAAAAATTTGTAACGTGCGAAAACCGACAAATGGTCAAGATGTTGCTAATAAGGAATATGTCGAGGAAGAAATAAAGAAATATTTGGAAGAAATAAAAAAATTGATGGCCGGAGGAGTGCCGTTGGCAACGAGGAAATATGTGGATGAGCATACTGCAACTGCTATTGATGTCCTCAAAAATTTCATTACGAACGAAATCGACAGGAGAGTGAAGACGAGGATAAATTAAAAGTTTCGTTAAGTAAGCATTCGTCGAGTATAAGGGCGCCATCCGAAAAACCTAAGTGAACGACGTGTTGGTGAAGCACACTAAGGAAAAAATTCAACTCGTGGACGAGTTACACAGACCCATAAGAAAAAAATTCCCCAGGCGAAAAACTGTAATCAAAGGATTGGATGAATTGTGGCAAGCCGACCTGGGGCAAATGGATCTCTACGCAAACCACAATAAAAATCACAAATATTTTCTTCTCGTCGTCGACTGTTTCTCGAAATTCATTTGGGTTAAGCCGCTAAAATCGAAATCGGGTGATGTTGTAGCACAAGCCTTTGCGGGAATTCTTAAAGAGGGTGGGGGACGACATCCGAGAAACTTGCAAACAGATCGAGGTAAAGAATTTTACAATTCGTATTTTTAACGACTTATGAAAGAACACGGAATCAACCATTATAGTACATTCAGTCAGACGAAGGCAGCAATAGCAGAACGCTCCATTCGAACTATAAAAGAGAAGCTTTTTAAATATTTCAGTTTGAATGGTACCTACAAATGGTTGGATATTTTACCTACTATTGTGCAAGAATATAATGGACGAAAGCATAGTGTCACTAACGTTAAACCTGGTGACGTTACGAAAAACAATGAGAAGGAGTTGTTGAATACGGTATATAGTCGCGTGAAAATAGCGACAGGTCGAAGGAAATATAATGTCGGTGACGTTGTACGAATTAGCAAGTCTAAACATTTATTTGAGAAAGGTTATACTCCGAATTGGACAACGGAACTATTTAAAATTACTAGGGTAAAAATTACCGACCCTGTTACATATCTATTGGAAGATTTGCATGGTCGACCCATTAGTGGGGCATTTTATGAGCAGGAATTGCAGAAAACAAAAAATCCCGACATTTATCTCGTAGAAAAAGTTTTACGTAAGAAAGGGAACAAGGTGTATGATAAATGGCTCGGATTTGATAATTCCCATAATAGTTGGATAGATGCCTCAAATCGACTATAATAACATTGTTTCTTATGGAAAACACGCACAAGTTTGATGACTCAAGGGGGCCTTTTTCGTCGTGAATTAATAAAAGTATTGGATAGATACCTCGAATTGATTATGATAACATTGTTTCCTATGGAAAACGCGCACAAATCTGATGATTCAGAGGGCCTTTTCATCGTTCACAGCAATATGTATATAATGGAATATTAAAACTATTTCAACTTAAGTCTTAACGTAAAAAGTGGGTCGCCAACTACTTCGTATTCAGTACCAAAAAAGAAGATGAGGGTTGAACCACCGTTACCAGACTCACCGTCATCTCCTCCTCCTCCTCCACCAGCAGCATCGCTCCAAGCAAATATGGAAACAGAAGTGGATGCGTGGGGTGAATTTCTTCAATTGTGCGATGATAACCCTGCTAGCGCCCCCCAGCAATCAGAAGATGAATTTCCTTTTCTGCTTCTTAATACGACATTTCCGTGCGCTAAAAGCGGTTTTGTTTTAAATGTCGCCCTACGTGTAATCGAAAATTTTGAACGTACCATAAAAATTTTCATCAATTAAGTGACCCATATGAATTTTGGAGTTCACGAGTGGAAGTAACTTGTTAATAAGTTCGAGTGGATCTTGGAGGGATACTTTAGAAGTCCGGAAAGTTCACATCTTCGTCTAATCAGCTGCGGTAACATTGTCATCATGGGTACATACTCGAACACTGAGGGAGCAGCAAGTAGCAACAAAGCCACTACATTCAAAATGATTTCAGTAACTAAAGGATTAACTACAATATATTTAACTGAAAATAATATACGTGAATTGTGCACCGTAACCAATGAATGTGTTGTTAAGAAAATTGAAGGTTTAAAGAAACTAGATTTTTCAACATACTACAAGAACCTTTTGAGTATGCTGAAAGAGTTGATGGTTGGTACCCAGTTAAATGTAACAGATATTATAAATTCATATTGTGACATTACTTCTTTTTCCATTGAGAGTCTCTGTTTACGAGAGCTCATCTGGTATAATTTAAACAAATTGGTTGCGGATTTCGATACAATAAAATAAAACACAAATACAGTTTTTTTTAAGTACCCAACTCCCCATTATAACATTCAATTTACAATTTTTAGATCTGTTGTAGTGAAATGACTTTATAATTACAACCTATTGAGTGAGTGAATGAGTAAATTATTAAAAATGTTTGTTTTTAATTCATTTTAAAAAAATAAATAAAAATGAATGAAAAAGGATTTACAAAATAAAACTTAAAATATCCTACGCTATATTGTTAATAACATTACAATATGAGGTAAAATGATAATTTTGTTTAAATCGCCTTCGAAGTTCACGTGATCACCTGTCTCAGAATTTTAGAGCTGCTGAATCGAATAACGCCCCCAAGATAGGGTATGGAATGTTTCATCGGTCAATAGGAAACGTTTGTCATCATGAGGATTAAGAGCTACTTTGTTTTGTTCAACACTGTAAACATCGTGTGCAAAAGAGCGGATATTATTCCTTTAAACCACGAAAATTTTATTTCTTTGACAATTTTCGTCGATGAAATACAATTGGTATTTTTGGACTTCTTTCGTTTCTTACCTGCGTCTCTAGACGAACTAAGTAATAACTTGAATCCGGACACGGATCTGAATTATTTAAAACAACATTTCCCGCAAACACATCTATTCGATTTAGTACGCAAAAAAGGTGTTTTCCCATATGATTATGTAAATGCAGTGGAAAAATTAGAAGAAAAACATTTACCTTCTTCAGGGAATTTTTTCAATAAATTAACTAATTCCAAAATTTCTAATGAAAATTACAATCATGCTATTAAAGTTTGGAATGCTTTTAACGTTAAAACTTTGGGTGAATATAGCGATATTTATTTAAAATAGACGTTCTCTTATTGACATGCGTTTTTGAAAATTTTCGCAAATTATGCTTTCGTTATTTTGGATTAGATGCTGCGTCCTTCTACACACTCCCCGGATTTTCATTCCAGGCTGCTTTAAAGATGTCGCGTATTAAATTACAACTTTTGACGGACATCGATCAAGTTTTATTTATCGAGAAGGCCCTACGCGGAGGTATCGTGCAATCGATTTATAGATATAGTAAAGCGAACAATAGATTCTATCCCGACGCTTTCGATCAGTCTAAACCTGAAAAATATCTAGCATATTGGGATTTGAATAATTTATACGGATTTTCGCAAAGTCAAAGTTTACCCATCGGCGACTTCCAGTGGATCGATGAGGAGGAAAAAATAGAAAATATATACATAGAGTTGTTTGATAAAAATTACTGTCAAAATTTAACGTTCCAAGCCGCTGTCAAAATTTAACGCCGCTGTCACGCCGGGGGGCCGGCCCGGAGCCCCCCCAAGGCTCCGGTGGAGCCCCGCCGACGTCAGCACGTTGAGCTGAAGCGTCCCCCACACAATTTAAATTTCGCGCCATCGAGGCCCGCCGCGAGCGTCAGCCAACGCAACGCCATCTATCGAACGATAGCGTCGAGCGGTCAACCAGTAGCGCACATCAGACGCTAGGCAACCCCCCGGCGGGGCACCTACTCGCAGGGGCGCGCATCCAGGCCCCCGGAGCCCCGCGCGCACCGCCCGGCGCGGGGGCCGGCGCCTGCCGTCCGCGGAGCACGTTGAAGCGTCCCCCACACAATTTAAATTTCGCGCCATCCGCCGTGACGTCACCCCAGCCAATCACAGCGCACCAACACCCAGACGCTAGGCAACCCCCCCGGCGGGGCACCTACTCGCAGGGGCGCGCATCCAGGCCCCCGGAGCCCGGCGCGGGGGGCCGGCGCCTGCCGTCCATGCCTCTGTCAAAACTTAACGTTCCATGCCGCTGTCAACGTTCTATGCCGGCCGGAGGGCCGGCCCACCCCCCGGGGCTCCGCCGCGGACGTCAGCACGTCGAAGCGTCCCCCACACAATATAAATTTCGCGCCATCGAGGCCGTGACGTCACCCCAGCCAATCACAGCGCATCGGCGCGCGCACCCCATCCCCCTAAGCCACGCCCACCAATAATTGGTTCGAAACGGAATGGTTCGTTCGTTTAGTGACCGGAAGTCCCATAAGAAATACATAGGGGCGATAAGCTCTTCACCCGCATATATACCCTACTAAGATCAGCGATAATCACAATAATAATGAAATTAGACATAAACTAAAACTAAAATAGCAAGATGAGATAAACCGAAATGAATAAGTCACTAGTTGTTACAAGGCACTAATCGCGTAATAGCGCACTCGATCGCACACACAAACACTACATAACTTACATCGGAGTCCAAACAAAGCTGGAGAAGCTGTGGTGGCATATGAAGCTCCTCTGAATCACGTCCTGGATAAGGTTTCTCACGTCGTTCTGGTGTAACTGGAGGGCTTCTATCACTTTAGCGTTCGCAGGGCACCATCCCTCTCTGGCTCCGATAGTGAACCCGTTGTTGGAGATTTCTTTTACCGTATTAGAGTCCCGTAGCGGTTGCAGAAATTCCTGCTTCCTGTAGTGGGCTTCTTTAGCTGCGTTCGATTCTATAAGCGAACGGGGTCCTTCCCAAAATATACCCACTTCTATAATCGAGACTTCGTTCTCATTGGCAAGTTTTAGGTCGGGTTTAAAAAGGTTTCCGTCTGAGCCTCGGATGTTGGGTTCTACCTCTACTTCCCACCCTCTTTTCTTAGTCAGCGAGCCGAGTTGCTTGACTACCCTGTCATGCTTTCTGATCCTTTGATAATGAGTGACAGGATATTTATGGAGAGTATGGCAGACAGTTTCTCTCCGATTCCGACCAGCTCTGCAATTCGTGTTTCCTTCTCTGTTGTGAAGGCCTCCTATAGTTAGCAGGAGGTTGCGACCTCCGACCAGTATTGCGGCGGTTGGTCGATCCAATTCGAGCTGCCTTTGTTATGCCCGACTTGCCATAAGCCGCCTCCAGAAGCGGATGATTCTAGTCGGGTACTCCAGAAGTTCGCCACCGCCTACCCCGACTCCCCTGCTTCCTTGCACCAATTTTTCCATTTCAGCAGTGTGTTGTTCACGGTGGATCCCCTGATAATGGATACGACTTCCTGGTGTCCTGATTTGGCTAGGTTCTTTATTCTGCCCAACATGATCTCTGGGATTCGGAATCGCATTGACATGATTCCTATTCCTCCGGATTTTGTCGCAGCATATTGTCACGCCTAGGGGTTATGGGGTGTCTCTAGGAGCGCCCTTGGGGTTTGCTCAGAGGTAGGGAATATAAAGTGGGTACAAAACAAAGTGGATTTTATTTGCGCCTGAAACACGTTAAATGCAAAAGACATCAAAATACTAATCCGAAACACGATAGATTGAGGGAAGAGTAATCAGAGTGAGAACCAACAAATAAAGTGTGGAAATACAATGGTCAAACTTAAACAACGGGGTATCGTTACGTAAAAAAATACTTGCTTACATGGTCCACAGGTACGAAGGAGGCTGGCACGATTACGGGATGGTCTCAGGGGTACCGGGCGGCAGCGTGACGACGGGCTCAAGACTACTCCTCCCCTTATTGGGACCGACAATTCATATCCCTAATATTCGCAGGTTCAGCGGTTCTGTACTCATGTGGGTCGCCGAATTTGCGAGATTCGGTTCACCCCAGGTGAACCGATGGGCCCGTGAACTAGTTAATTTCGTCACGAAGATGTTTATTATTCGCCAATCTGCAACTCGGCACATGGCGACGAACTTGTGACCCGGGTCATACTAAATGTAGGTCGATAATTAACGCAATCGTGACAATATATTGTAGCGTTGGGGGCAGCTTTCGGGAGGTGCAGGATCTTCTTAATGGAGAGCCGGATCAGACGGTCCACGCCGAATAGAGTATTAAAGCTAATGTCTGGATTCTGGAGTTTTGGCACATATCGGGAGATTAGGTGGTACTTTATGACGCTATGTTTTTGGAAAGGTTTAAGAGGGACCCGTTCGATGTTCTTCAGTTGTTTAAGTAGGTCGTCAATCGTCGTTCCTTTAGCTCCCGTGGCCGTGAAAGAATATCCCAAATATTTGAACTGATCTAGGATGCTCGTGGTTCGGATCTGAGAGGTTCCCATGAACACCCTGGCGTTGGTTGCGACATAAAGTTGTTTCTTCGCAGGTAAGGCGTTAACGCAGAGAAATGTGCATTTTGCGGGATTCAGGGCCATCCCTCTTTGATCCAGGAATTTGCATATAACCCGAATCAGGTGTTGCGCGTCGTATCTATTAGTTGTAACTAGTACCAAGTCGACGACGTAGGCCAAGGTTTTGAGAGTCGTCCCGTTAACCCTGACCCCCGTCGTCTTTCCTTCTTTCTCTATCTCTCCCAGGATCTCGTCGAGGATTACATTGAATAGGTACGGCGATGAAGAGGCGATTAACCCCTCTGGTGATTTCAATTTGCTCGATAAACTCTGATACCACTTGTATGCGTGTCGATTCTCCGTTGTAGCTATTAGAGATTAGGTCGATTATCTTGGGCTCGACATTAAACCTTTTCAGGGCACGAAAGATACTATGGTGAGATACGGTGTCAAAGGCCCGTCTAATATCCAGGGTGGTGACCGTATGGAGCTGACATCGTTCCCTGCCATCTTTCAACACCGTTTGGAGAATTGTAGTATTGGCGAAAGCGCCGTCCATAGATGTAAATCCCCTCTGTGAGTGGTGGAGTGGGACTTCGGCGAACCTTTTTGCCAGTATCTTATTAAAGAGGCGTAGCCAAATGGACGAAATCGTGGTTGGACACCATGCTTCTACCCGAGAGGAAACACCACCGGATTTGGGGATAAGAATAGTCCGGTTAGCTTTCCGTTACTCCGGGATGGTTGCTGTTAACAAAACGGTGTTAAATATAAGGGTAATGAGGGCTGATGGTATTCGTTTGATGTCGCCCATCGATAACCCATCCGGCCACTTGGCATTGGAGTGCCTGGCAGCGATTGGGGCCATGACTTCTTCCAGTTTAATGGGTCGATAGAGTGTGATGTGGTGCTCCTTAGGTTCTGTTGTCTTTTTCTCGTCCGAGGGTGAAGTACCGGCGAATAGTTCTCGGTATATGCTAGCTACCTCGTTAATGTTAGGTAGCTAAGGATTTGGAAGTCCGAGGGTGCCGCCTATAACCTTTTCTGCCAACCGTTTCCTATCTTTAGTCCATAGGCCTTGCGCTTCTCTGAATAGTTCTCTGAACAAACAACAATATATGATAAAGGAAAAATAGAAATTTTGATGCTCTTGTGAATTATAAACGACTTGTTTTAACAGATCTTGCAGGATTGCCCTTTGTTTAGCGTGTTGAATATTACTACGACCAGAGTGTTTCTTCCGCCTACTCCTTTATCAATACCACTGCTTTTGGAAGCTTGCTACGGGGTGTTGAAAAAATTAGTTCCAATGGAGTTCCTACGGGTTGGTCCCGCAGGAAAAGCAGGTTTTAGCCATTTTCCCAAGCGTAAATAAAAAAAAACTAAAATAAATAAAATAAAATACAAATAAGATCGGAGAAAAAAAACATTTTAAAGAAAAGGATTTATGTAAATAAAAAAAATAAAAATTAATAATAAATATAGCAAATTAGTAGGAGTAATAAAAAGCGAAGAGTTAAGCTAAAGCAATTGGGAATATGTTTCCAGGGAAACCTCGTGGAGGTACCTGCCCTGAAGCCCCAACGGGTGCAGCTCCAGCGCCGTGACACAGAAGTACATTGTGTCCGTCGTTGTGCACTGCAGGCTTGGCCGGAAGAGTGTCTTATATTATGTCTCCGTCATAGTCCGTGAACTTACGTAGTATCGCGATTGCATTTCTTATAGCTATTAAAGAAATTGTTTGGATATCATTTTTAGAAATGCCTAATTTTTTAAATACTTCCCTGGTTTTAATGGGTATGGCGCCACGGGTGCCAATCACTATCCGTAGTACAGATACTTTCGTTCTGCCCGTTGTTTGTTGAAGGTGCTTCGTTATTCCTGTGTATTTGTTAATTTTTTCTTTTCGGCCTACTTCCAGGTAGTCGAGCTTTTCGTAACGGACCGTTATGTCGATTACGAATGCCTCTTCCTTATTCAAATAGACAAGGTCGGGCTTGTATAGTTTTTGCTCAACATCGAATCTGGGTTCGTCCATTAATGCACCTTTTTGGCTTAGTCTTTCTTTAATCAAGTTTTTAATTTCATCGTGCATATGTGGCAGGTTTTCAATTTAACTTTTACATTTTCTGCACGTTTGAGGAATAATATCTTTTAATTTGCTATCTCGTCTCAGAGCCTGCCTTGTAGGGAATGTATTCGTTCTCATCTGAATTATATCAGGAATTAGTGCGGTTTAATTAGGTCGCCCCGCTTGAGCCATTCATTTGCATATTAGTCTTCGTGGAACGCTCCTACACCCTCTCCTTGCGCTATATGCTGCGCCTATTCTTTATTCTTAGCTGTTTGGCAAATTTTTTCATTTTGTTGACAGCCTTCTCAGATTCCATTGCCTGCCTCATTATGTTGTCCGTAGATTGCTGTTAGCACTAATTTCTCTACTTCTGGTAGGCCAAGGCCTCCAGATCTCTTTGGTGAATATACAAAGACATTGCATACAGTTGCGTGAAGTCTCATAATGCTCTTGACTTCAGTTCTTATCAAGGTGGTTACCAAGGATACTTGGGGGTCTCATTATTAAGCCGTATATAAATCTCGGTAGTAAATATGTTCTCAGTAGATCGGTCTTTTGCATCGGCTTCAGCCCCAATGACCTGGTCCTCTTAATTACTTCCTCAAAAGTTTCTTTTTCATATTGGTTGCTGATCCCTCTCTATGAGGTTAGTTTGGCACCCAGATATTTGATTAACGTATCCGGTTCGGCTGCTGCCATATTTTACTCACCAATTTTAAGCTCAGGGTTCTTCGTGTAGGTTTTCCCTTTAGATACATATTGGATGATTGTACACTTGCTTCCCGCGATTTCGCGATTTTCATGCCCCTTTCTTTCATAAATTCATTTATTAGATTTATTTGCTTTGTGGCTGTACGTCGGTCCTTTGCCAACGTTACTAGGTCGTCTGCAAACCCTAGTATCGACACTGTTTCTCCACTTTCCCATGTTTTGATGCACTTTCCTGTATCCATTCTAACAATGATTCTAGCGCCAAATTAAATATTGTGGGTGATAACGGGTCGCCTTGTTTGACGCCTCTTTTTATTTGGATTCTAACTGTGCCGTAACTACCCTTAATGGTAGTGTAGCACTGTTCGTACATGTTTTCGATGTACTGCGCCACCTTCGCTGGGATGCCTTTCCTTGTGATTGCTTGCTTGATGGCTGCGTGTGGTATCGTATCGAAGGCTTTTTCTATATCAAATATGCAGATCACCCCGCCTTCTTCTTTAGCTCCCCTAATGGCTGTCTCTAAGAGGTTGATGTTATTATAGCATCCGTTTTCGTTGGTGAACCCTTTTTGTCTGTGAGTCTGGCTAATTGTTTTTCTTATTCTTTGATCGAGGATTGAGGAGAACATTCGTCCCAATAGTGATCCGATCGTTAACGGCCACCAGTTATTATGTCTTGCCTGTTTTTCCCTACTTTTGGAATTAAGGTGGTTCTATTTTCTCTCCACAGTGTGGGATAGTGCAGCTTCAGTAGCAATAAGCTGAAATAGTACGCTAGGATGGTTTGAGCGTCTTTTCAAACAATGTGTTTTTTCTTTATAACATCTAGACCAGGGGCAGATTTGGCCGTTATGTTCCGTGTTCTATTGCTTATTTCTGCCATTATTATGGGCGACAGGAAGTGTTCTATGTCCTCGTGTTCATTTGGAGGGTCATAATTTATTTCTTTTGGGCCTTCAGTCCCCCACAACTCCTCGTCCAATTCACTTATTTCAGCCACTTTCGGCGGGGAGCTCTTTTCTAGTAATGAAAAGTCGTTTGCAACCACTATCTCTGCTAGTTTCTTTGGGCATTCGTTGAATAAGTTTTGGCATCTCGAGTAGAAATAAGCCTTCCTTTTAGCCCTAGTTGTGTGGACGAGCTTAGTCCCAATTCGCTTGTTGCGATTGAAGTTTATCTGATTTGATGTGCTTTCGGCGTTATATTTGGTGCTATTGGGTTTGCTTATTTTGTTGTTCTTTCGCCTATTATTTTTGTAATAAGATGTCCCACTGGAGTGTTCGTTTTGAGTGTTAATGGTTTCCTCCTCTTTTCTAAGTAAAACGTTGATTGTTTGATCCAAGATGGAGTCGACCATTGCAGCCTCATCTGTTATTTGAGTGGCAGATTTTATTTGCTCAATTATACTTTCCTGCTTATCCCCACATTTTGGAATATCTGCCAAATATTCTTTTAACTTGTTTAAGTATTCGCCATTATCATCGGGTGCTCCCAATTCGATCACCGCTTGGGTAGTGCGGGCGCTATTACATTCTTCTCTGTCGGTTTCGTTATTTTCCAGTGTAATCTCCTCGGGATCTTCGGCTGGCTCTAATGCCGGTCCCGGCTCTGAGTTCTTTCTACCTTTACGCCTTCTTAAGTCACTAATTTGTTTGTTGGACAAGTGTGGGAAGTGTTCGCGAATTCTGGTGTTGATGTGTCTATGTCGTTAGACAAAGTTACGCACTTTTTTTATGTTTCTTCTGCCCTCTTTTCGTTTCTTGCTTTCGGGTGCCGATGGTTTTCGTGCTGGGATCTGCCACTTTTGGTTTTGAACTTTTGGTCGCAATACATACAGGTGTATTCGTATGTTGTCAGATCCTGAGGCATCCCCTGGCAACGGCTCTCGTGGATTCTCAGTCCGTGGGCCGTTTCGTAAGACTTTTCGTACTTGCTGCACTGCCAAGTAATTTTATAATGCCTATGTTCCTCCATGTAATGTTTTTCGAGGTCTCTAGGGCAGTTGACTCTCTCGCTTGCCGTTGATGCGATATATATTTTTTTGTGGTTTTTAGAATTGTACGCTTTTTTTGGGTTCCCCCCTTAATTGTGGATTATACCCGAGGGGAAGAAAGATCATCCGCATCCGACGCTTTATTTATATTCCGTTCCATATTTAAACAATAAATGCTTTCGCAAAGAGGATCAGTTATGTGGGTCCTCAAACTCTCTGAAAGAGTGGCGGGCTGACGCCCTTGTCTTGGTCTCCTTTTCCCAAATTTGGCAGCCGCAATGTGCTGCTGGGTCAATTTTCTGTTAGGGTTTTCTTCCCTTAGCCAAGATGGTCCCGTTTTTCGGCGCCGGACATTCGCCCGAGAGGACCAAACTTGCCGGACGACATCGTATCCTCAGGGATATGCCGTGGCTAGCATTTGCAGAGGAGGTTGCTCGACATGACCTCCCCCACTAGCTCTTCCCGACCATCAGATCCACTTTGGTCTACAAACTCTGCCACTCTTGGTCAGCCACCCGGAAGGGCGCTGTTTCCGACTCTCGCCTGTCCCCGAGGGGCTCGGTAGGCAATAGCTTGGGTACATGGGACCAACAGCTAACCAATCGTACGACGATGTCGAAGCTCGGGTAGGTGCTGAGCGACGCATGCCCAAATACGCCCTATGATAGGGACCCAATCGCGCGGCCTTGGATTCCCCTACCCGCTAGCCCACTTGGCCTGGCTTTTTTTTTTTTTTCATTACTACAACATACATTAAAACCCTTTATCTAGGTTACTAAAAAGGGTCGTAATTTACATTAGTTTCCATTCCAATCATCATGCGGTTGCATGCTTTTACAATTATATAATTTTAAGGACTTAACTAATCTACTGCCTAACTAATCATACAATTCTAACTACTACGAACAATATTCTACTGGTGCAACGTGCACATGCTTAATGTATCTACTACAAAATACTACGTTTTACATGCAATTAGTTTCCAGCTGTGCCTTTAGCCGTGCCTGGGATTTTTATTACAGGCATATGCGACGCATACGGAGCCGGACCGAGTCCGTATACCCCGGATATCCGGGTATGTCGCATCTGTGACCCAGGCTTCGTTTCCGTCCCTAACCCCGAGGAGGTAGCACCTTATTTGTTTCTTTACGTTTTCAGTTTTTAGTTATTAGTTCCAATATTTCATATAAGTGTTAAGTGTTGGATTAGTTCGCCTAACTACTTACATTCTATGTTAATAATTACTTTAGTGTTTTCTAATACTTCGCCATTTGGTTGCGTCAATCATTTCCGTGATAATGTCTAACGATCATTTGTTGTTGTGATTTATGTCTTAATCCTCTAGTTGAGTTCGTGTATATTAGATGTTTGCTGTGACTTATGCTTTCAATCTTTGTTTGTTCTATATACTATTGCTGGCTTAGTTAGTTTCCTGGTCTTCGGGTGTCCCCGGTATTCCAGGAAATGTCTGCGTTTCGGGTCACATAACTTTTAATGTTTTATCGTGTGTTGGTGTACTGCTGTTTCAGGTGCATAGCGACTTTTTGCGCCAGAGTATTTAGCGCCGAGAAGGTCTCTTGGTACCAGATCGCCTCCTCGGCTCCAGTGTTCCTTAGCTTCTCTCGTTCTTCGGTACCTATGTGTGCAGTTTGGTTGCAGTCAAATAGCACATGTTCAGGTGTACCCGTCTCTCCACATATACACTCGTCAGTGTCACTCAGTTCCATTCTTTTGCGGTATGTTTGGTATGGGCCGTGCCCTGTAATGAACTGGATAAGGCCCTCTGATGGTTCGAAAAAACGGGTATTCAGCCTTATCGCTATATTTGGAATAATGTTATGTACTCTTCGACCAGTGGAGGAATTATCCCATCTGGTCTGCCACTGTTCTAAGAGGACGTTCGTTATGTCTGGTCTTGTTTGAGCGGCTACGCCAAGTATTTGTCCTATCTTGTTGTATTCTCTTTTCCTGAGCCAGTATAGTGCTGCTCGTCT
This sequence comes from Cryptocephalus primarius, assembly GCA_963576515.1. Taxonomy (NCBI): domain Eukaryota; kingdom Metazoa; phylum Arthropoda; class Insecta; order Coleoptera; family Chrysomelidae; genus Cryptocephalus; species Cryptocephalus primarius. Next base: position 1,583,262 of record OY754956.1, on the reverse strand, counting down.
TTTAATTTCGAGGTCTGCAGGCCATATTCCTGTTACCACCGACAGGGCATCAGTGGATGTGGTTCTGTATGCCCCTGTCATTCTTATTAGTATTCCTCTTTGCACCTGGTTGACTTTTTGCCTTGGTTTTTCCAGGTTTAGTTTGTGTGCCCATGAACTTGCCCCATATGACAAGATTGCCATTAGGACAGAGTTCATGTACACCTTGATCATCGATAGAGGTATTCGGTGTTGCCATTGAGCAAGTCTCGCAACTCGCTGCATTATGGCAGTTGCATTTGCTCCAGTGCTGAGGATGTGTTCCATGAATTTTTGTTTTTCATCGAGTAGGATTCCCAGGTATCTATTGTTCTGCCTTCTGGTAACATTAAGGTTATCAGTCCGTATTGATGGACTCCTGCCGAGCTCCCCTTTCATCACTGCATATGTGGTCTTTGTTGGTGATATCTTTTGTTTGTTGGTAATGCACCAGCTGTTGAGTGTATTGAGCGCGCTTTTCGCCCTATCTTCAATCTGTTTCCTGGAGTTTCCTTCTACCACGATTAGGATATCGTCTGCGTATGCAACGACATCCGACACTCCCATCGTGGCTTCTAGTAGCTCCAGGAGTTCTTCCAATACTATGTCCCAGAGTACCGGTCCACAGACCGATCCCTGAGGACATCCTTTCGTTATTAATTTTGTTTGTCTTCCTCCTGGGCATTCTATGCTGACGTATCTGTCTTGACAGTAATTTCGTATGGATTTATATAGATTTCGTGGACACTGCAGTGTGTTGAGCCTTTCAAAGAGGGCGGGCCACCACAAGTTGTCAAACGCGCCTTTTATATCTACAAATATGGTAATAACATATTTCGATTGTGACATATTTACGCTTCCTAGTACGTGATTTATTGCGTCTTCTGTTGATCTCCCAGCTCTGAACCCATATTGCTTAGGATGAATCCCATGGATTTCTCTGTGTTCCCTCAGCCTTTGGCACAGCAGCCTTTCGTAAATCTTCCCCATCGTGCTTAACAAGCAGATGGGTCTGTAGGAGTCTGGTCGTTGTTTGTCCTTTTCAGGACCCTTTGAGATTATTGTGAGGTTTGCCAGTTTCCATGGTGTTGGGAACTTTCCTTGTCTTAAGCATTCGTTGTACAATGCTGTTAGAGCTGGGAGCAGAGGTTGTGCCAGAGATTTAACAACTTCCGTGTGGATCCCGTCAGGTCCGGGGGCTTTATTGTTTTTGCCCTTCTTAATGGCTTCCAACACTTCGCTTGCAGTGAAGGGGGGAACTGTGGCAGTTGGCCCGCCACGGGACTGAACCATTCTTTGCCTTTTTATTTGCTGTTCTTCAGTGTCTTCGCCATCATCTGGTAATAGGTTTTCCAAAAGTAATTGGACTGATTCTGCCCAATCACTCGTGTGTGTGCCATCGTCTTTCTTTAGTGTTGAATATAGTGTGGGTATGGGGATCTTCTCCCTTACTATTTTGTATGGGATTCCCCATACATCTTGTTGCAGGTGTTGTGCCTTAAATTTCTCCCATCTATCTTTCTTTAATTGGAATAATTTTTCTTTATAGATTGCTTTTATGTGTCTATATGTATCTAGGTTTTGTTGCCTCTCCTCTAGAGTTATCGACCTTTGATATCTCCTGCGGAGTTTGCGTACCCTCTTCTTCAGCAGGTCCAGTTCCCTGGTCCACGGAAGCTTGGAGGGGTTTATTTGTGTCGCCGGTAGCTTGGGTATGTATTTATTCATAGTTGCTCTAATTATTCTTGTTAAATTTGACACGTATGTATTCACATTCTCTCCTTCTTCTATAGGAAGGGGAGGGACGAAACCTGCCGCCATCTCTTCCCACCTAGCCTGCCTGAGGTTGTATTTTGGACTTTTGTTGATTATGGTATGGTTCTCATCTCTTGTTACAGTAAATTGTATCATATTGTGATCGCTTATTGTCATATGGTCTCGCACTCTCCATTGCTTTATCCTATGGTAAGCTGATCTGTTAGCTATAGTTATATCGAGATTACTCGTCGCCCCTGCTCTGTTACTATATGTGGGAGGGTTATTGGGGAGATTAACTACTTCGAGCCGTAGCTCTTGTAGAAGCTCTTCCACAGCCTCTCCACGTTGGTCGGTAATGCGATTGTGCCATAATGGTGACTTGGCATTAATGTCAGCCATAATTACGAGTGGGACCTCTTGGTATGCATTCGCAACTTTTTCAGTTAGTTGGTTATACTCCTCTATATCCTCAGCAAACTGGTAGTATATGGTAGCAAAGATCCACCTTCCCACTTCCTCTGATCTGACCTCGATACATATACAATGCGTATTGCTCAAGTGGGAGATTACTGTTACTGTAATCCTCTTGTTTAGAACGACAACTGCAGTCATTGGTTTCTCACCGAGGCTTATTTTGTTGATGTTTACCGGCATAGATGTAATTTTGCCTTTTTGAGTATATGGTTCTTGCATGAAAAGAAGATCTATCCCCTCATCTTCCATTATCTTTCGTAGCTCTTGATTGACAATTGCACTTCTCATACCGTTGATTTGTGCGATTTTAAGTTCAGCTACCATTATGCTAGTTTGGTAATGGTGGTTGATGAGGGGCCACTCTTCGTGTAATCAGTCGTTAGCCTGCCGTGGGCTAAGACAAAGTCTTTGTATACATCATCCAGCTGTATAGTTTCATGTCGTCGGCTGTATACCGCCTGTATAATTTTCCAAAGCTGTGTCGCATCGGTTGGAAGACCATGTCGTTTGAGGTGTAATCGATCTACTGCCTCTGGTATGGGAAATGCAATTCTTTTCCCATTTGCATGTAATTGCCTTGTAATCAGACGTAGGGCTGCGAGAAGGTTCGAGGTCTCCTCTACACTTGTGTATTGCATATTTATTTCTATGCGGTCGTATATAAGTTTTGGATCCAGGGGATCCACCGCAGCTTTCTCCTTCTTGCTCTTTCTGATTGATAGTTTTTTAATAAAAGATTGTTCCCTTTCCTCTGGGTATTGTTCGCACAATTCCCGAGGAGGGAACATCCTTTCCCACGCCCGTCTTACTTTGCTTTTTACTTTTGCATTGCAGTTCTCCAATTCAATTTGTGAATCTGTTTGTGTTCCAGTGTCTGCACAATTTGTTATTTTGGTACATTTTTCTTTGTATGCTTTCGCCCTGTTGTAGTCCCTAAGTTTTTCAGATGGTGTTTTATGCTTTTTGTTTTTATTTGTTTGATAGTGCAGTTCACTGTCCATAATCCGTTTTTTGGATGAGACGTTCCAAAAACATTTTGTATGTGGGACAATCTTTGGCATTTTGAGTGCATTTTTTGTTTCTCTTTGTGCAAGGTACACAGGTTTTAGGTTTGTCTTTCTTGGGGCATGTGGCCTTATTGTGGTCAGTTTCCTGCCCACAATGGCCACATACATCGTTTTTATGGGTGCAATGTTTGGATACATGCCCTAGATCCTGACACTTCAGGCATCTAGGTACTACTGTGTAGTCTTTCGCTGACAAGCAGCGGAATCCTACATATACTTTGCCAGTGGCGAGAAGTAAATTTCTTACTCTCGCTGATACTGATACCACCTGGTGTACTGTTGCTTTGCCTCGTGGGCCAGTGAGGAATTTCCCGCTAAATTCATTCTGAAACTCCTCTCTGGATATTTTCCCTTCGAGGTTCAGAGCGTACACTGACTCTTTTAGTTCCTGTTCAGTAGTTGTCGTTGGCACATCATAGATGATGACCAACGGGTTTCTCTTCTTAGGTAGTTCGCACTTAATATCCTTGGCGAGATGTTGGTTGCCTCGGATCTTTTCAGCGTCTTGCTCGTTCTCAGTTTCTACTATAAGGACCCTATTAGTGGTCCTTATGTTTCTTATCCTTATCTTTTCCTTCCTAGGATCGATCACTTTCATGAACTGATCCTGGACGGTTTTGATATTTTCCCCAGATTTGGAGGACAGGAACAGCGTAGCTTTTGGCTGCGCTATTGCCTTTGTAATTGCTTCCTGTTTTTTGTTCTGTTTTACTGCATTAGCATAGCTCGTTAAGTGAGTATGCGTTTGGGGTGCTGCCGTCCCCGCTTGAGATTGGAGTTTCATATTTTCTGCTCTAAGAGCTTTGTTCTGCCCGTTTAAGTCCGCCAGTAGGAGAGCAAACTTCGAGACCATGTCTCTTAGTTTGCTTCTCGCTGCTACTGTCAGACGGTTACTTTTATCGAGGTCGTTGTCGATGAAGTGTTGGAATTCGTTGTGGTATTTGTTGATTTCCATTAAGGGGTCTCCTGATGGAGCCTCCATTTTAGACTTAGGTTGCGTATCGCTGCTCACAGAGGATACAGACGATACGGACCCCCTTCTCTGTCGAGTCGGGGAGTCTTTTAGTAAGCTCATTTTTCTTGCAAGGAAACTTGTGGACTTGGCCACCCAAGCGGCGTCCCTACCGAAGAATCGGTGGTGCCTTGGGGGTTAAGCCTACTTATCTTTCTTACCTTAGCCGCTGAGGATTTTTGAACCTATCGCCCTCTGTAACGAGGAAGAGTCCCGAAATACCGGGTTATACAGCCCAGTGATTCCGGCGGTCCCTCAGTCGTTGCCCGCCTTCGACCGACTAGGAGGTGGTAAGTTCGCTACTAGAATGAGTCTAGGATACGTTCTACGCTCAGTCTCGCTACGCTAGACCGCTCAAACGGTTTTCACCCTTGACAGCATTCTACCCTGATGCACGCCAGCGACTTATACAGGGGCCCGAAGGCGCTTGGCCTGGCTTCATCATTGACCCTCAATGGGAGGCACCTGTTGACCCTTAAGAGAGTCAGAGTTGTAGACCTTGTAGAGAGTCATAGTGACTACCGCCGTTTACCCGCGCTTGCTTGAATTTCTTCACGTTGACGTGCCACATTGCCGCATCACCCGCATGGGCCACCGTGTCCCTCTCCCGGATTTTCAAGTTCCGAGGGGAAGATCCGGACACCGCTGCAACTGCGGTGCTCTTCACGTTCCAAACCGTATCTCCCTGCTAGAGGATTCCATGGAACTCGAACGCTTATGCGCATTGCAGAAAAGAAAACTCTTCCCGCTTCTCCCGACTGACTTTTAAAATCTTTATATTACAACTAACGCTACGTATGTACAAAAATAAGCCTATGGCATCGTCCTAACTACGTTACAATATACAGAAGTTAACATAACTGTGGTACATTAAATGTACGGGAGTTAGTGAGGGGGAAGGCTGCGGCCCTCTGAATCCCTCGGGAGGTGGCTGCCAATTCTGGTTACGGTCGCGGGAAACCGCAGAAAACCACGACTCAGCCATGTGGGTTGGCCCGTTCCGTCCTGGAGAGACTTCGGGGCCGTCGCGGCGTGGGGGGGGGGCTGGGACCGGCAGCTGGGCTGCCTCGAGATCCGTTTGACGGTCCTGGGTGGTCGGCGTCGGGGGGGCTCCTTCTCGGGGTGGTCCTGTGCAGGGTCCGGCTGGTGGCTCCTTAAAGGGGCTCCTGTCGGGGCTCCTACTCAGCCTCGAGCGGGGCGTGGCGGTCCTTGGAGGGCCTAGGGCTGCTTAGGGTTCCTTAGAGGAACCTTATCGATCACATCGATGGCGTCAAAGTCGGTGTTGTCATAGTCGGTGATATTCAATCCTAGTCGTCCTCGACTACGATCTGGGTCCTGGGGCGCCGGTATCGTTCCCTGAAGCGGGGGTCGTAATCCACCGCCTGTCGTACAAGCGGATTTGGATGATCCTCCGCCTTAAGGAAGAACTTCTCTGCTCTCTCTCTCATCCGTTCCCTAAGGGGCTGGTGTTCGAGGTCCTGCAGGATGCGTCGGTTGCTCACGTACCAGGGGGCGTCCACTGCGCAGCGCAGCGCTATGGATTCCTGTGCTTGGAGTCGGTTGACGTGGGTCTTGGCGGCGTGGCCCCATGCCACGGAAGCGTAAGTCAAGATCGGCAGGATGATGGTCTTGATCAGCCTCAGTTTCTGCCTTAGGTGAAGCGCGCTTCGCCTCCCTATCAGGGGATAGAGTTTGGCGCGCGCAGCTCTCGCCTTCGCTATCGTCGAATCGATGTGATGTTTCCAGGTGAGTCCCTTGTCCATCGTGACGCCGAGGTACTTCGCGGTGTCCTTCCATTCGACGTCTTCGTTTCCCAGTCGGATGTGTCCCGTCGGTCGCTGCCGTCGACGTTGTATCAAGAGCGCCTGGCCCTTGTTCGCGTTAATCTCGATCTTCCACCTGACGCACCAGTCCTCGAGTTTATCGACCGCACGCTGGAGGTAGCGGGTTGCCAGGTCGGCGCTGCGAGAGCTGGCTGCGATGGCCGTGTCGTCTGCGAACAGAGACAACGTAGTGTTCTCGGACTTGGGGACGTCGGAAGTGTAGATGGAGTACAATAGCGGCGATAGGACGGCTCCTTGTGGTACTCCGGCTTCCGGGGTGCGGGTAGTAGACAGCTCGTGACCCACTCTCACTTGCAGTTTCCTGCCTCGTAAGAATGAGTCGATGACCCTCACAAGGGGTCCAGGGTACCCCAGGGTGGACATCTTGTAAACGAGGCCGTCGTGCCATACCCGGTCGAAGGCCTTGGCGACGTCTAGGAAGAGGACTCCGGTGACTTGTCGGCGGTTCAGCTCCGTGGTAGCTTGTTCGCCCAACCTCCAAACTTGGAGTTCGGCCGAATGTTGCGCTCTGAAGCCGAACTGCTCTTCGGGAAGAACCTGTAGCTGCTCGGTGGCTTCGAGAAGTCTCATGTAGATCTCCCTCTCCGCGACGCGATGCCTGCACGTTCTAGGAATTCACCTATTTCGTGTCTTCGACTTTCGACACCCCTGACGTTCCAGGAAGCTATCCTCAGGAAGGACGGCCTTGTCGGCTTCGGATTCATGGCCGGAAAAGTCCATGGCGTTCCAGGTAAGCGTCGATACGCTCACGCATAATCCGCTCCATCATCTCCGTCATCAGGGCGTCGTCCGTTGGCCTGGAGTTCGGCGTCCTCGCCGGCGGGGGGGCTCGCGTCACGCTCGGCGTCGTCGCCGGCGGCGGCGGCGCTCGCGTCGCGCTCGACTGCGCAGGTGCTCCACTGCGGGGGGCCGCTGCGGCCTGGGCGAAGCTCACCTGGGGCGTCACCCGGCGAGCAGCGGTCCGCGGGGCTGCTCCTGCTGGGGGTCTCGACGTCGTCGGCTGCGTCGACTGTCCTTGGCGGTTCCTCCTGCTGGCCGCCTCGAATGCCGGGCATCCTCGGTAGCTGGCCGGATGTTCGCCGCCGCAGTTAGCGCACTTCGCCGGGGCTGACTCCTCCCGCTTGCAGTTACGCGTGTGTTGGCCCTTACCGCACTTTACGCAGCGCGGCGCCGCCTGGCATTTGCCTTGCGCGTGCCCGAACTTCTGGCACCGGTGGCACTGCGAGGGTCCCTTCCTCGCGTTCTGGGGCTCCACCTTGACGACTAGGTGGCAGCACGTCGTGATTTGGAACACGTTCCTCTGTTCCAGCGGCACCTCCAGGAGGATAAGTGGCATCGGTTTCTTCGTCCTCCTGTCCGTCATCCTGCTCACCTTGGTGGGATGGACGCCCTGCTTGATGAGGTCTTCCTCGACGTAGCTCATTGGCACTCCAGCCGGAATTCCTCGTAGCACGGCCCGTAGTTGACGCTCCTCTGGAAGTCGGTAAGTATGAAATTCATACTCGCCTCCCTCCATGAGTCGATGGATCTCTCTGTAGTCCTGCGTCGTTTCCGGCAGGATCCTGACGCCGTCTCCGACGAGTTTCGCCGTCTTCACTCTGAGGTCGCGTTCCCTCAGCTTCCGGGAAACCTCGGTCCACTTCCCTTGATCGCGGAGGACGATCGGTGGGGGGGCCTTCGTAGTCGCGGCGGGGCGGGCGGTTGCCGCTGAGGTGGCTTCGGTGGCGGACGTCCTCTCCGCCGAGGTGGTGGACGCCTTCTCCGTCGAGGGCTTCTCCCGATGGCGTCTCCGGGTCTTTTTGGATTACCCCGATGAACTCTCATGCGAGGGCACGACTTTTATACGGTTCCGCTGCCGGGTTCCGTAATAGGAATCGAATTCCCTTTCGCCCAACGTGTGCGAGCTTTTAAAGAAAAAGACTGTATCTCGTCATAATACAAATTTGTACCTTCTATAACACACACGCACGATATATATATATATATATATATATATATATATATATATATATATATATATATATATATATATATATATATATATATATATATATATTGATGTTGAACTCTTAGACAGGGTTTTTAAAAAGCGAAATTCTACACGTGAGACGTTTATTCTGCAAGGCTAACAGCAATAGTCTGACAATCTTTTCTATTTTACTCGTATTTATAACATAAGAACGGAAATGCAAGTTAAACAGTTTTAAAGTGCAGACTAGGTAAATACAATGTCGTAACTCCTCCGGGGTTAGATGAGAACTATGGGGTGGAACCAGAGTTCGAAATTAAGGGGAAGGCTCTTGGGTCCTTGTCCAGGGACGTGCAGGCTTCTTCTGATCTTCTTGAGTGTTTCTTCATAATAAAAATCTTGTAAATCATATAGACGGCTACAAAAATAACTAAAACATATAATAAGACGGTATATAAACTAACTTTTTGGAAGTGTATGACGGGTGATTCCAAATTTTCAATATCTGACATCATTTTGCAAAACACTCTGTATATTATTCAGTTCGTCAAGTTTAAAGGTATCAATTAAAACCGATTTGTATGTTGATTTATCGATTACGTGGTCGTCTTTTTTGTAACTAATTTTAGGAAGTTCAATATTTTTGTAACTTTGAATATCAGTTTTAAAGGTTCTCAATAACGTATTTTCAACTAGTACTTCACAGGAATTATCTAGTTCAATTAAATAAGTTCCGTTTAAAGGAATATTATCTGTGATTCTACCGCACTTTTACAGGGCAACTAAACTGTGTGGTGTAATGACAATCCATTGATTTTCTTCGATCTTCTGAATCTTGACATCGTTGATCAGGGCAGGAACTTCTTGGCAGTCCTTAGAAGGTTCTGAAAATCTTAAGAGATGTACTTCGCAGGGGCCATTCGGCGAGATTTTAAGCGTTTGAACATTCTGACAAATAAATTCGTCCGGGACTACTTCTTTACATCTGACGTCGATGAATGCGTATTGGTGCTCATTTAAGAGGAGAAATTTGGAGCGAGGCAGTATGGTTCGAAAAGATGTTGCTAAGGGCGTGGGTAGAGAATAAAGGTGATAGTAGTTATAATCATTATTTTCAACAATTGGGACTTCTAGTATGAACACGATGTTATTGTTTTTACTGTATCCTTTAAGTTCGATTACCTTTCCGAATAGAAGAATATTATGTAATGATAATTCAAACGGAAACTTGATGTTGTGATTTAAATTTTTACTAGCTGCTAATATTTCCAAATACAACTCATTTGGATTGGTTATTGCATTATGAAGAATGTTAAGTTTCGAAAAACTAATGGCTGTTTGGATTTTCTTTAATATATCGTACATAATTTGGAAATTTATAACAAATTGTGAGACGACACGCTCTAACAAAAAATAGTGCAACGTTTCTATGTTTTCTGCATTTATGTCGTATATCATCGTTTGTATTTCTTCGATACGAGAACGCAATATTAATTGATTATGAGCTAATAGATTGGAATTATTTTCAAAATTTCGAATAGAGGATTGTAGTAATGTAATTTGATGTTCGACTAAAGTTTTTATCTTGTTTTGGTTGTTAGAGAGAGAAGAAATTGTTTTATCATACCTTTCTGCATCGCTTTGGTCTAAGTTACCTGTTATGAACTTGATGGCGGAGCCTATTCCGTTGAAGAGCGATCTTTTCGATCTTGAGTTCCAAAGGGGATTTAATTGGTTTAATTGAAGTGTTATTTTGTTCTCTATTATTTGGATTAAGTGATACGAGTTTTGAAATTCCTCTTTGAAGCAAAAGAATTTCGGATGTTTAGAGAGGGAGTTATTAATCGTATTGTATTGCTCTTTAAGTGTTAAAAAGTTTTGTGTAAGATTCGTTATATCAATGACCTATATGAATGTCCAAAAATCAGTTTTAATCTGTGCGGTTCCTAATCGAAAGGGGAGGATTCCCGGGTTGTCGTTTAGGTTATGGTACTGGGGTGAGCCTCGTTTTGCATCGGCGTTCCAGAAGATGAACCTGCAATAGGAGGTTTCTTTAATTCTTTAATGTGTACGGTCTCTACATGCAACTTTAATTTTTTAAGTTTTGTCATTTTCCTACAAATTTCCACGCGATTTTTATCAAGTATTTTCGTTATTTGATAAGGACCTAGAAATCGTTTGTCCTTTTTATTTCTTTTGTAAGGGTTCGCCTTATACACTGTCCGAGTTTAAATTCTCGATTAATTTCGCCTTGGTCATTTCTTTTTTCGATTATTTTGTTCTTTTGCTCTACTAATTTATTTTGGACGTTTTTATAAACGTGTTCTAATTTCTCTTGATGGTCTTTAACATAGTCGGCGTAAAAGGTGTGTGGTAAAAAGATTTCGTTAGGATTCCTGGAGTCAGTGTTTTGCCCTAAGGACATTGGAGAGGCTGGTCGATGTTTACGTAAGGGAAGGGGCGCTGACTCGCAAGCCTTTACACCTAAATCAACACGCCTACCAGAAGGCGAAATCCACCGAAACGGCCCTGCACACTTTGGTTAGCCAAGTGGAAGGGTCGTTGACGAGTCAGGAGATAGCTGCATGTGTCTTTATAGACATAGAGGGGGCGTTCAACAACACGAACCTCGAAGCTATCATACAAGCGGCAACTGAGCACGAAATCGAACCGTCCCTTATAGGTTGGATTCGAGTAATGCTTAGTCACCGAAACGTAATAGCGGTGATGGGGGAAACCTCCATCAGCGTTAAAGCACAGAGAGGGTGCCCGCAAGGAGGCGTCATGTCTCCCATTCTGTGGTGCCTAGTCATCGACTCCTTACTGAGGCAACTGAACTCAATAGGGGGATTATACGCACAAGGCTATGCGGATGACCTTGTAATTTTGGCTAAAGGCAAATATAGCAGTACAATACAGGAGCTTATACAAAGAGCACTGAATGCTGTACATAAGTGGTGTCGGAGAACAAAACTGGATGTTAATCCTGACAAAACAGTGATGGTCCCGTTCACCAAGAAAAAGAAGCTGGAATGGAAGGTTCCAACTTACAACGACACACCAATACGGATGGCCGGGGAAGCTAAGTACCTGGGCGTAACCCTGGATGCTAGGCTCTCCGGGAACAGCCATATTGAGAGACAAACCAAAAGGGCGACCTCAACCCTATGGGCTTGTAGAGCCGCCATCGGCAAAAAGTGGGGCCTCGCGCCTGAAGTCATGATGTGGCTTTACAAGGCGGTCACGAGACCCATGTTCACCTATGCGGCAATCGTCTGGTGGACCGGAATGCAACGGGACATCAACCGACGTATGGCCGACAGAATGCAGCGCCTGGCAGGCGTAAGCATAACAGGAGCTATGAGAACAACCCCTTCTGCGGCCCTGGAGGTGTTACTTGACCTGCCTCTTTTGCACCTGGTGGTGGAAAGCGAGGCGGGGAGAGCCGCCGGCAGGCTACAAGACTGGGGAGCATGGGGTGGGGGAAACATCGATCAGGGACACTCCGCTATTTGGTGGCGTGCAACCAGAGAGAACCCCATTCTAGAATTAAGGGACGGACGCGTACCTACTTATAGGTTCGACAAGAACTATTCCATAGAAATCCCCAGAAGGGAGGACTGGGACACTCCGGAGAACATAATCAGGGAACATGAACTGATATGGTTCACGGACGGATCACATACGGAGCATGGCTCCGGGGCAGGAGTAGCAGGAGTCAAGCCGCGGGTATCAAGAACGATACCCCTGGGGACACACTGCACAGCTTTCCAAGCAGAGATCTTCGCCATCCTTGCTTGTGCACAAGAGAACCTGTCAAGGAACTACTGTAAACAGAGCATTGACATATGCTCTGATAGTCAGGGGGCGCTAAAGGCTCTGGGGTCACACAGAACCTCATCCAAGCTTACCTTAGAATGTCGGAGAACCTTGGAGGAGCTAGCAAAGCGAAACAGAGTTCGTCTGATATGGGTGCCAGGACATAGCGGCATTGAAGGTAACGAACGGGCTGATCGACTGGCCCGGCTAGGGGCTGAAACTCTCCTCGCCGGGCCCGAGCCGGCTTGTGGAATTACCAAAGAGACTACAGTGGAACACTTCAGAAGGGGCCTAAGAACGGAATTCGGAGAACACGAGCCAACAGCACCGACTCCGGCAATCGAGCACTCGCAGGAGCCAGGTGAACCATCTTCGGGGTAGAGAAGATCTTCCCGTAGGAAGCGAGGAACCTCTCACTAGGAAGCATTAGTACCTTCATGGGGAAAGTGCGACTAGGTTGAGACCTTAACCGGCGGGGGATGATACAATGGACTCTAGTCTGAGTGTCGCCGAAAGGCACCCCAGTTTCATTCATTCGTTCAAGAATATCCCCTTAAATTGTGTTTTATTAATTTTCTACCCTTCCATCTTTCCCGCGGGTATCGTGCTAGGTAAGAGTCCTAGGTTTTCCCGCTGTACGATAGGTGGCGCGGACATAACGTTATGCCGCTCTACGATATGTGGCAACACCCAATTTTTCAAATTTTGGCGCCACCACCACAACCACCCCCCCCACCCATTATGGGGTCCCCACTACTCCCTGTTCTGTGCCGATTGACATTTCTGGTGCCCTATGTCACCCACTGTTCCGTGCCCACTCCTGGTGTTCCATTTCAAAGGGACCTTGCGGGGGCCCAACGCGCAGCACGGCCCGGGGGGGGCCACGCGGAGCCCGGGTGCCCAGGGGGCTACTCCCCCCAGCGGACCGCTACCCGGCGGGACCCGATATTTCAAATTTTGGCTCCATCCCTCCCATCGCCCCCACCCTTGCATGTCAAAGGGGCCCCGTGGGGCGGAGTCCTACCTCTACCAGCGGGGGCTACTCCCCCACGGGGGCCCCCACCCGGCTTAGGTTAGGGGCCGTGCCGGCAGGCGAAAAAGTGGGGTCATGCCGGCCGCCGAAAAAGTGAGGTTATGTAAGGGATATGCCGGCCGGCGAAAAAGTGAGGTTATGTTGTACTTTTAACGTTGAATTCCTATAGCTACACTACTAATACCAACTCACAAACAGAGAGCACTGTAGAGACGAGTTCCCCTGTCCTAGGAAGCACTGACAGAAAGAAATGTTAGAAAGTGAGATATTACCTTCGAGAATCTCGAATCGGTTCTATCTGCCGTTAGCGGCCAAGGGGCTTCCACATCTCTCCGTCGGTTGATGTTCTATAGGTGGGTTATATCCCATGCCATCTTACTGTGATTCTTTTAATTTCCATTGAAATGAACATACAATTGCCTAACCACAGTTCTCGAAAAATATGCTTCGTTACAAACTCTACATTATAATCATTGGCGCCGCTGCACATCGCGAATTTCTGTGTTTGTAAAGACTGAGAAAGAAGGAAAACACCTTCAGAGAAAAAAATCCAACTAATATCCAACTGAATAGGGCCAAGGCATGGATTATAATGAAAAAATCACCGAAAATCCCCTCTAAAATGCGTAAAACGCGTGTAACTTTTTTTTTATATATAATGATCAGTGCCCGCGTATACACATTCGAAAGACCAACTATCAAAGTCTTTTCCTAAATTTTAAGACGATTTGAAGCATATGTCTTGAAGCAATTCGATTTTTGAAAAAAAAGAGCAATTTTTCGCGTTTCGGAAATTTGGCATCTCCTGTGTACTTTTGGTCATATTCCATCAAAAAGCGACGTCGCTATGAACGCCTGGCCGCCACAAGTCAGTTATCCCTGTAGTAACTTTTCTGACACCTCTTGATGACACCTCTTCAAGTCAAAAGAATCGATAAGCCGTGCTTTCGCAGTCCCTATGCGTACTGAACATCGGGATCAAGCCAGCTTTTGCCCTTTTGCTCTACGCGAGGTTTCTGTCCTCGCTGAGCTGGCCTTAGGCGCCTGCGTTATTCTTTGACAGATGTACCGCCCCAGTCAAACTCCCCGCCTGACAGTGTCCTCGGATCGAATCAGGCTGGAGGTAAGTTGACGCCCGGCACGCCGAACGCGCGAACGCCCGCAGCACGAACGGCGCGAACCGCCCCCGCAAACGGACGCCGGCCCGACGCTCGGAACGTCACTCCGTGCCTTTGGTTCGAGAAAACCGTGACAGTCGAACGTTCGGAGAACGAACGACGCACGCGTTCTGCCTTACCGAGTAAGTAAGGAAACGATGAAAGTAGTGGTATTTCACCGGCGATGTTGCCATCTCCCACTTATGCTACACCTCTCATGTCTCCTTACAGTGCCAGACTAGAGTCAAGCTCAAAAGGTCTTCTTTCCCCGCTAATTTTTCCAAGCCCGTTCCCTTGGCAGTGGTTTCGCTAGATAGTAGGTAGGGACAGTGGGAATCTCGTTAATCCATTCATGCGCGTCACTAATTAGATGACGAGGCATTTGGCTACAGAAAATATTTATTCAGGATAAATACATTTCGCCCGTTATTGGGGGGCGTCCCATTGAGCTGGTACATTAATGATTTTTGTGAACATACCATTGTAGCTTCCACATAGGGGTGAAAAAAAAACAAATGCTAAGAACTAAAATTACTCCATCCGCAGGCTCTAAATGTGAATACGAATGGAGGGTGCATATGGTCTTGTCGTAAAATGTAATTGACAACGTGACAATTATAACAAACAATACAAAGAAAGAATACAAGTTAAAACCGCTTCTCCGCTGTACAGGGGCGGGGGCGTCGTGGTGCGCCTTGAGACGGAACATATACACAATGACACTGATAGACCAGGAGCACAGAAGCACTGACACATATACGTAAAAAGGCCATCGCGAACACTTACACTTACTGACAATCGGTTGTCCGCGAGAGTAACGTTGACGTGACTTTCACTTCTTCCAGATTCTTTTCATGAACGTGTTATGTGTGGTGGACGCCCACTTGATGACTGAATGGACGCAACTCGCCTTAAATGGTGTAGGGATGTCCAGGAGTTCGCTTACTTCGCGGTTGGCTGTTGGCCAGATGCCGCGCGCGCCGATGGTTATTGCCTCGAAGGTGAGGGGTTTGTTGTTGTATTTCTCAGCCATCACCTCCCGTAAATTGCTGTGATTGTACTTCCCGCGTTTATTGGCATGAGAGTGCGATAGTTTTGTTTCGCCTTCCCAGCAAATCTGGACAGCTACGACTGCAATCGTTTCGGGGAGGTGAACGATAAGGTCCGGCTTATATAGGGTCCCATCTTTATGTCGTATATGGGGTTCCTCCTCGGTCTGCCATTTTTTCTTGACTCGGCAATGGGCGGTGATTTTCCTCGCCACCTCATTATGAAGGTGGACCCGTTCATCGTGCGTGACTGGACAGTTTTGGAGTATGTGGCAGATAGTCTCTTTTGCGTTACACCCTCCTCTGCATTGTTGTTTGTCAGGGGGGTTTGATAGTAGCGCCGCCGTGGGGAGGTTAGCCGTTCGGAGCTGTACGGCCCTTACAAAATCTCTACCAGTCCAACCTTTGGGCCGTTGTCTCATCCAAGATCTACTGGCGGCTGATTCGGCGCATTCTTCGAGTCCTCTTGTGAAGGGACCATCCTGTATGGCTTGTCGCCATTTATTGTCAGGGGGAATGTCGCCGGCTAGAGCGGACAACCTCGCCATCAGGTCGTCGACGACCTCTGTGTACGTAAGGCGTTGACCAGTCGAGTCATTTTCGTTTTCTCGAATTTTTATTAGGCGACGAAGGTACATGTATGGGACGGTCGTTCGCAGCTCGACAATCCCCAAGCCGCCGTCTTTCCATTTTGCATGGATGGACGCATTCGGGGTATGGATATTCAGGTGCAGTATGCGCTTAACCCATAGCCGTATAAGGCGATCCGCTTCCCTTAGGGTTTTCCCGGTTATTTTTGGGTTAAGGAGGGCGCACATGAGTTTTGGGACGATATGTTCCCTTATAAGGCAGATCTTTTGGTCCGGTTTGAGGGCTGCCCGATGAACGTTCTTTAACCACGTTGGGAGAGCGGATAGTGATAGCCGCGCCGCCCCTGACACTCCGAACTGATGGCCCAGATAGCGAAAGGTGGAAACGGCATCGACCATCGGCACCAGCTCCCCCTGTGCGCGAAGAAAGGGTCGGCTCCTCGATACGCTCTTCTTGTCGGTGATTGCAATAGAAACGCATTTAGATTTTCGGGGGTTAAGCGACATACCTCGAGCCGCGAAGAAGTCTTCCACGGTTGTGAGTTGCATCTGAGCGTCCATCTCCCGGTCGGCAGTAAGGACTATGTCATCAGCGAAGGCCATCCCAGAGATGCTCCAGTCGTCGTCTATGGTGGCCTTGATGTTAAGGTCTTCTGGTTGGCACAGTAATTCGTCGACGACCATGTTGAAGAGGATGGACGGTAGGGGGTCCCCTTGTTTCACTCCTCGGCGGATATTTATTATGCGAGTTATATTGCGTCCAAACTTAATTGTTGTAGTGGCCCCGCTAAGGTGCTTCTCGATGTACGTAATCAGGTGGGGATGGATTCCCAGCCTCTGAGCAGCCCTAGTGACGGCGTGGTGTGATACCGTGTCGAAGGCCTTGCGTATGTCGAGGGAGACGATGGTATAAGGCTGATGTTTCCTGGCCTTGTTGAGCAGAAGAGCCTCCAGTTGTGTGGCGTTCGTCATCGTCCCATCGGTGTCGGTGAAACCACGTTGGTTGCCATGAATCTTGGCGGGTTTCTTAATTCGGGCGGCTATTATTCTATGGTACAAACGTTGCACCGCGGACCCCACCGTTATTGGGCGCCAATTGTTAGCGTCGACTCTGTCGCCTTCTTTGGGGATAAGTGTTGTTCTGAGTGACCTCCAATATCTCGGTATCATATTCTTCCATAGGATTGTATTATACAGAACCGCGAGTATTTTGTTATCAGCGGTTTTAACTGATTGTACCGTGATTCCATCGGCGCCAGGTGCTGATGGTTTCCAATTATTTTTTGCCATTTCAATCTCGCTTATCGTAATTGGCGTTAGCTGGTCTGGGCTGATAGATCTTTGGTCGGTTATGGGATAGGGGCATGGTATGGAAGAGCCTTCTAGGATGCCTCCAAATATTTGTTCTACGTCGGCGATTGCATGAAATACTTCTTTTTCGTCCAGAGGCCTGCCGCTGAGTATTATATCGGCTAGGGCTCGTTTGTTCTTGACATACAAATCTTGAGATTTCTTGAAGGTGGAAGGCCGTTTGTTATTTGGTCCCTTGCCTTGGCCGTAATTTCGAATGTTGTGGGGCCTATTGTCATTTCCTGTTTTTCCCGTCTCATTCTTTTTCTTCCTGGGCGTGATGAATATTGCGGACAAGTTGTCTGGATGGGTTTGGACTTCCTCGTCTGTTCCCAGGAGAGCAGCGTAGATTAGATTGCGGATTTCGGCGCACTGTATGTCATCTCGTAGATCGTAGAGTGTGGCGGGAATTTCTTGAGTTTCTTGGTGTAATTGAATCTCGGCCTCAGTGAGTTTCCGTTTCCCTCTGTCGACGGGGAGAGATCTCCGCTTGCTTTTGGGTATTGTCTTGGATTGATTGTCGGAGACGGCGTGTGGTGCCGGTGACTGTAGGAGTTGGCAATTATTTGGTTGCCTCGGTGGAGCTAGTAGGCCGTCAGTATGCTGGATGGATTTTATTTCGGGGCTCTGGCGAGTAGTGCATCCTAGAGTGTGTGGGGTCTGGCGGTTGATTTCATGGGCGTTGATGGTGCGTGCGAGAGTGGTATCATTCTCGTTGTCGATATTTTCCTTTAAGTCACTTTCTGTGAGTTGATACTTTCACCACAGGGGGGGTAGCTTGATGTGTAGCTAGTACGCTGTTAGTGGAAGTAGAGGTTGAGGGGCGAGAGGTCAGGGAATCCTGCCGAAGGCATAGATTTCGCTGCTTTGCTTTCATCAGGGTTCTCGCCTTTTCCGGGTACTTCTGGTAGATTTCTTTTCCCCGTCTGTGGCGCACCTGGTGTTCTGTCAGTCCAGTAGCTTTGGCCATTCGTGCAAGAAATGGAGCGCCTTTGGGGGTATCAGCTTCTATTTCTGCCAGCTTGGCGTAAAGCTCGACATCGGGTGCGGGAAGGCGACGCTCGAGGTCAGCAGCATACTCCTTGGGGTGCTTGCGCCGTTCGTGTTGGCGCACTCCTGAGAAGGTTGGAAAATTTAGGCTGCAGAAAAGGCACTTAGTTCGTGAAGATTCGTTAGTCACGCAGGTCTTCTCGTGTTTGGCCAGTGATCCTGGCTTCTGGAAACCTTGTCCACAGCGTGGACATGTCAAATTATTGAGAGCTTTCGTTGGCCGCAAGGTGACTGATTTGTCACTTGCTATGTTTACACTAGCTTCGCCGTTGCTCTCGGTCAATATTCCGCCTGGAGTGGCGGTAGTTGTGTCGCTTGATGTCGTGGGTAGCGAAGGGGGCGACTGCATTGTGTTGTAGGTCGCCATTATGGTTTTCAGGAGCAGTGCGGTACTACTGGTGGAGTTTCAGGTGCGTCTATTCGAAGGCGCTACGTTCCGTTAAAACTCGCTACAATATCTAGTGACTTTAATGTAGATTCCTATGGTTAAGTTCTGGTGGCTCGAAAGCCGCAGGGATGGAAAACCAAGACACCCAGTGTTGATTCTTAGTGGTCGCGGTCGTCGGCTTCTTCCCGCGCGGGCGTAGGGTAGTTTCGAGGAAGAATCACGATAACTCCCTTTTCCGTCTTCGTGGAGCGGTTAAATTCCAGATGAAGGTTGTATTTACCGTCCACTAGGCGTCCCCGATGGTTCTGGAACCCCGGGGTCAATTACACCCGCGTGGTAGGGGAAAATTCCGGAAACGCCGAATCAAATGGCGTTACCCGGTGTAGCGACGCTACACGATGTAGTGCCTCCCAGAACGTAAACAAAGGAATGTTTTGGGGTGTATTTCCCTTAGTACTTGGGCTGGGGCGGTGAAAATCGGTGGGCAAGTGTGACTTACCCCGGCGAGTCGGATGGCGCAGGTACCGTTCGTCCCCGATGCAGGGCGCATGCCCTAGGGGGTGCTAAACTTGGAACCCCGTAGCTCTCTTGGTGTTGGTGCTGGGACGTTCGAACTTGGATAGGGGTGTAGTACGCGACGTCCTCTAGAGGGAGTGAGAGATGCCGCCGACGCTGGATAGACGGCGCAGGCGCAGGAGCAGTTTTGCACAGGAAACTCCCGATAACTCCGGAGTCTGTGGAGTTAGCGA
The DNA here is from genome assembly GCA_963576515.1 of Cryptocephalus primarius. Lineage (NCBI taxonomy): Eukaryota > Metazoa > Arthropoda > Insecta > Coleoptera > Chrysomelidae > Cryptocephalus > Cryptocephalus primarius. Next base: position 1,563,935 of record OY754956.1, on the reverse strand, counting down.
CACCGGTTTTACATCATAGGTGCACGAAGTCGAGCTGGACACGATGGTATAAGCCGCGTTGTTCTACTCGGTACAGTTTAGAAGCGGAGCGGCAAAATTTTTTAATGTCTATGAAATGGTGAATGGACCAATCTAAACAAACCCGCACATCACTTTGTCAGGTTGATAACGCCGGAACCGCAGGTGGTGGAGAGTTCAGGTTAGCAGGGGATGTAGCTACCCCATTGGAGGATGCGCCTGTGGAGTTTCGTTCCTCCCCTTCTAACGGGCTGGGCTGGAGGGCGGCTTAAGTTTGAGGGTCAATTGCGCCCTTACGGATAGGGGTGGAGCGGCGAGATCCAGTGGAAAGCTGCGCCTCGAAGTCCCGTAACCGAATTGAAAACTCACTCACTGGTTGAAGATCTGGCGGCTGAGTAGGAGACGTTTTCCCCAAAAACCACTCAATAACTTTTTGTCCGTGAGGGATAGGGGGGTGAAACTTTGCAGGCGAACTACTAGAGGGTCAACACACGCGTACACCGAGTATGGTTGTCCTGCGGCAACGGGTTGAGTAGACGGTATTTTTCAGCACGGAGAGGAGCGCTCGACACGTACGCACGCTTTGGCTGTTCGCTCGCGACCATCATTAAGAGAGTCATAGTTACTCCCGCCGTTTACCCGCGCTTGCTTGAATTTCTTCACGTTGACATTCAGAGCACTGGGCAGAAATCACATTGCGTCATCACCCGCAGGGGCCATCGCAATGCTTTGTTTTAATTAGACAGTCGGATTCCCCCGGTCCGTGCCAGTTCTGAGCTGACCGTTGAATGGCGGTCGAAGAGGACACCCGGACGCCCCCCGAAGGGGGCGCACCCGGGGCCTCGCAGCAAGACGGTTCCGCGGGTGGCCAAGGCACGGGACCGAGCTCGGATCCGAATACGCACGAACGCGCGCGGACGCGTTAGGCGCTGGTCTCTCTCTAGGGATGGCAAAAAACGTAAATATATCGATATATCGATCATATGATATATCGAATGAGATATATCGATACACGATATATATCGAAACAAATATATCGATATACCGTTATATCGAATCAAAACGGCATATATGCTGAGATTATTAATTAGTGTTATTAGTTCATCAACAAATTCTTTACATTAAAAAATAACATATTAATCAATTAAACAAATGTAATTCCTCGGGCAAAGAGCTTAAAAATAGTAACTTGGAAAGTCTACTTCCCGTGAGACGGTTCCTGTTTTTAGTAGCGGTTGCTCCTGCTTTTGAAAACAGCCGCTCACTTGGGACGGACGTTGCCACAACACAAAAATACTTTTGAGCCAACTTGAATAAGTTGGGGTAAGCGTTCTTCATCTCAGTCCAAGCGTTCAAAGGGTCTTCTTTCAAATTTCTAACTGGCAGGCTTAAATATTTGTTCAGTTCACTGTCTTTTCCTGATATAACTTGTACACCTCTTTTGGTGTGAGCTTTTTTCTTGTGAGGCTCCCATAAATCAAATTTAACGTCTGTATTTCCTTCTTCAGACGATTCCGATGATAAAGAAGTGGTACTTTCAAAAGTTCCGATTTCACTTTTGATGTGTCTAATGAGAGTTCCTAGCGCTTGAGGATCTCTGAAATTTATTTGTTTAAATCGAGGATCCAGTATTGTGGCAATAGCTGGTAGATAAGACTTCTCTATAGAACCAAATCTCCTGTCGATTTCTCTTAACAAGGCTAATTTTAATTCTTTACCTATTTCATACTGTGGCGAATAGTTATTGCACTGGTCTAATAAACAGTCAATCATGGGTATTATTTTACTGATTGTTACATAATTTTCACCACTTATTTCGACTGTCATTCTCTCTAACGGCATTAAAATTTTACATATTTCCTTCAAGTATTCTATTTCAGCTGCAGTAATTATATCTGGAGCATTCATAACGGAGATTAAAATATTACTAACTATATGAGACAAAACTAGATACCTTTCTATCATGTAGTAAGTCGAATTCCAGCGAGTATTGACATCAAGAATCATTTTTTTAATGTCTCCTTCTGACGTTCCTCCTTCGGTTTGACTTTTTCTCAGTTGATCACTAGCCTTCACGCTTCTTTTAAACCATACTACTATTGATCGTACTTTTTCAATAAGAATGTTTGCACCCTCTGTATTTGCCAAAGAATTTTCACACACCAAGTTGAGCGTATGTGCGAAGCACGGAATGTGTCGATTTTTTCCAAATTTGTCATGTATGGCTTTGACCATATTGGCCGCATTGTCTGTCACTACTGCAACAACATCGTTCGACTCAATCCCCCAAATTTCAAGAACTTTGCCTAATTCTGAAGTAATATAGTCTGCTGTGTGAGATTGGGTTAATTCCACAATGCCAATTGTTGCTGACATTAACCTCATATCGTACAAAAAGTGTACTGTGAGACCCATGAAACTCTTGGTTTGCATATCCGCAGTCCATATATCAGTAGTGATAGTGAAATACTTTGATTGCTTTAAAATACTTTTAAATCTCATTGAAATTACCTCATACTTCTTATCAACAATATTTTTAATGGTGTTTCTGGTTGGTACTTTGTACAGAGGTGCCACGTTTTTCATCAGAGCCTTAAAACCCTTTCCTTCTACAGTACTGAATGGAAAATTGTCCTGAATAATAAATTTCACTATTGCATCCGTTAGTTTCTGATTTTTAGAACCACCATCTAAAACAGAAACAAATAATTAATTAAACGAAAATAAATTAAACTCGTAAGCTTTACGTTGGAAAGATGAAATGGTTTTTAATGCAGATGAAATTGTAGCCTGCTGGATTCCTGGGTGAACGGTGTGAACGCTTCTTTTTCCTGTACTAGTACTTGGTTCTGAATATAAATCAGATTCCGAGATTATACCTATACTTGAAGTTGATGAATGTAAATCACTTTGTCTTTCCTAGAAATCTTAAATGATTATACTTTACTAAAATAAATCCTATGAAGCTTTACCTCATCTTCATTTAGTGAACCACTTCCAACAGTTTCACTTTTCTTGGACGCTTGAGACTCATCAGATGCCCTTTTTCCATCAGTTAAGTATTTCAACATAGCGAAATGTTTTTGCTTCATATGTGTTTGCAAATTTGTTGTGTTTCCCGAAGTTTTTAATACTTTTAAACACATATTACATTTAGCAGTTTTTGCATCAACTTTCTGAAAATGTTTCCAAATATCACTTCGCGGAGGAGCCATATTTTCACTAAGTATTAACGGTTACTTTTCACCCTTTCTCCACTTTCGATATTCACAATAAACACGTCACCTGTGAAAAATTTCCTGCGGCCTGTATTTATAAATTATGTACGGTAATTCCCCGAACGAACTTTCCGGGGAAGAGCCTAATTTTATATAAGAAATTTAAAGACTCGTGGGTATACAACTCACAATTCTGTTGTCCTGCACTCGCTGCCACTTTACCCTATCCGCTATAAAAAATATTCCCAGTAACTGGTTGTTGCTTAAACTGCTTGACGACAGATGGCATTAATATAGTGATCATATTTTCAAGTACTTACTTTATAGAGGCAGCCTTCCATGCTTCTCTCGTATAACTGGATAAAAAAGAGAAAGCATGATTGAAATGTCCTATCTTTCTCACTCTCTCGCTTTGCTTGCTCGAGACAGTTAGCACATAATGAACATATTAGAAACAGACTAAATAGCAATGCTTCTCCTTCTTGTTCCAGTCACGCTAGAAAGATATTTTTTGATTCGAAAAAGAAATAGGTACGATGCGATCTCGATGTAGTGTTTGTGGTGCAGTGAGCACCGGGGCTGAGTTGTTTAGTTTTTCGATATATTTTTAAAAATATCGATGTATTTTATGATAAATCGGAATTAATATATCGATATTTATATATCGATACATTTCATAAAATATCGATATATATAATATATCTCAATTTTCACCCGCACTTCAACTAGGCCACAAGATGAATAAAAAGTTACTTACTCTGTTAATTTTGCAAGAGGAAGAAGATGAAGAGCTAGTTACTTTGTCTACAAAAAGACAAAGAATGGATCTAATGTTCCACAATAGAGAGAAAGAAGGCAATTTTAACAGTTTGGATATGAAACATCTTAAGTGCAATGATACGAAATTTATAGAATTCTTTCGACTTTCCCAAGAACAATTCGCAAGAATATTTTGAAGCTTGCTTCTTATTGCACGACATGGGGAAGAAATAGGGAAGAAATGGAAGAAATAGGGAAGAAGTTGGGAAGGCTAGTGAACTGGTAAAAATCGTTACGAACTCAAGTGTTGCGACCCATCTCAAGCGTTCACGATGACTCATCATATGCAAGCATGTGCGTAGCACATGCTGCTCTCTCACGCTGCCTCTCGTTATCGGCTGCGCGCACGCATACTACAGTCTCCCTTTCTCACTACAGTATACAGAGAGCGCGCGCAATACTACAGCAGAGGCAGAGAAAGAGAGAAAGAGAGAGACAGAGAGCGCACGCTTCTCGACCTCCTTCTTCTCTCTTTCTTAGGGCTGCGTCAGCTCACCCCCTGTCCGGTTTCTTTTTTTTTTCTGTAAAGTTTTTCTTTTTTAAATTATAAAATGGTAAAGGGTATTCCCAATACACACACGCACACGCACACGCACACCCACACCCACACCCACACACCTGCCTCTTCTCTCACTCTATAGTGAGACGCACAATACATACAAAAGAGAGAACGACATAACGGGAGGGAGAGAGGGAGAGTGAAAGAGAGAGACATACAGTTTGGCGCGTTCTTTCCCTGCGTCTTCTCTCACTCTGTAGTGACACGCACAGTATCCCAAGCGTCTAGCGAAAATGAGACGCATAAATGCTCAAGCGTCGAGCGAAAAACACATGGCCAAGTATTTCAATAGAACGGCCGTTTACATACGTTCTAACGGAAAAATAAAACGAGGGCCCAAAAACTACTTTTTGAAACTTATTGGTTTTATTCAGTTGTGTTCGTTTCTTAAGTTGATTCATGTGGTGAATATTCGTCATTTGCGTTCGCGACATAACCATTCTAACGGTCGTTTACATGCATTGTAGTGAATATTCGTCATTTGTGTGCGTGACATAATTTAAAATGAATAGTTCAGATAGTCATTCGTCTGACAATGAAATCCACGGAAAAATACAAATAACAACAGCTCATATTCATGCGGTTCAATCTCAAAACAATACAGTTGATAATAATAGTATATCAAGTAATCAACAAGATGAAAATTATCAAATGTAGGTATTACAAATGATGTTGACAATAAAAATATGGAAATTCATCTTTAATATTTTTCTATCAATACAAGTCAATCGATAACAACCAATGCGCAGCGCATGAGAGAGTATAGACAACGAAAAAAACGTGAACAACACGAATCGTCACCAAATCAAGAGCCTAGTACTTCGGCTAAACAAACAAAAACAAACGCTCAACGATGCAAAGAGAAAAGAGAAAGAAAAAAAATCAAATGTCATGTACACCGGTAAATACAAATACAAAAACAGCTGCGCAGCGCATGAGAGAATCTAGAGAACGAAAACGAAATATGCAAAAATTAAGTGAAATACAAAACTTGGCCGATATTGATAACGACAAAGGCTCACAAAGGTAATCATATCTACTTTTATGTTACCATATATTACTTTCATAAATAAGTACAATTTCATAAATAATTGCAATCGATACAATTAACAATTCATTTTTCAGTTCAACACAATCACAACAAAATTCTCAAACAAAAATTACATCAGTCAATCCAAATACAAAAACCGCTGCTCAGCGCATGAAAGAATATCGAGAACGAAAAAAGATAAAGCAAAGTATGGAAAATCTAAGTGAAATAAATGACTTTCGCGTTATTCATACCGCAGAAGGCCCACCCACGTAAGTTTGTATACTTTTATATTACTTTCATTACTAATTTTATTAATGAATTACATTATATCAATTGTAATTTGAAATAATCTTTTTATAATTTTTTTTTAGCAAAATATAAAAACCTACAACTGCACAAGACAATAATGTCAACGAAGATTTGATAGAAATTCATACTTCGCCTCACATCGATAGTATAAATAAAAACACTGATGTACCAAAAAATACTGTCGACGAAAGTTAACAGAAACTTATAATTCACCACAAAATAACAGCAATCGTGGTATTTATGCGGAAGTTATTCAACAATACTTGCAACAATCAACACAATGTCCAGAACCTGATGTTGCATTGGATCAAGAAGATAATGTTATTTTAATGGATTATGATCCTCAATGCAGTGTCGATTTACCAGAGGCAACAATTCCAATTTACACAAAATCTAGCAGTCATTCTAGAGCACATTTAGATTTCCATTATAACTTTAAACAAAATATTAAAAAATTTTATATCTATATATTTATCATGTATAATTTTTTGTAGAATTATGTGGAGGGTAATACTGTGAAAATTTGTTCTACATGTAAATCAGCATTGGACAAGCAGAAAATTCCAACGCTATCAACGTTCAATGGATTTTCATACCCCACAATTCCAAGTGACTTGCCACAATTATCTCTTATAGAGCAACGTCTAATATCACCAAGGATTCCTTTCATGCAAATACGAAGACTTGTTCACGGTTAGTATGGCATTTATGGTCAAATCATTAATGTTCCTGTTGACGTGAATACTATGGTAAAACAACTACCTAGACAATTCGATGACGATCATTGTTTTTATGTGCATATAAAAAAGAAATTATTTCATAAAAGCAGCTACGTTCATGGTATGGTTAGTAAGGCTAAATTGAAGGAATGGTTGAAATACTTAGTTACAACTCCACTATATAAACATCATGATATTACTATCGATAATCAATTTTTAAATAATGTCGAAGAAGATATAGAATTTTTATTGAACGATTTCAGCGAAAATATACCAAATGAAGATTATCTTATTGCCAACCAACAAACTTTATTATGGGATGAAGATAAAATATTACACATGGAACCCGGTGAAAATCACGTTCTAATTAGTATATTGTTTGATGAACATGCTGAGGAGGTTTCGTTTCCCACTATATATGGTGGTCAGTTTAGACACTAGAAAGAAGGTGTTAATGTCACTCCATTTGTGCAAGCTACGAGCGAGCTTCGGCGTACAGACAGACGAGGTGCAGATCCACAGCATCTTTTATACTTAGCTGTAAAAATAATGAAATTGCGAGTTAGAGATTACATCACTGTTGCCTTCAAGCACATAGGATCAAATACACATGTTACCAAAGAACAAATACAGTCCGCGAATTATATCAACTCCTGCATTGAAAGCAATCTAGCCTTTTTACGTTGCATACCGAATTCAGCATGGTACTGGGCTGATCGTAAGAAAGATCTTTTTGCAATAATTCGACAAAAAAGTGCACCAACAGCTTTCATGACTCTCAGTGCCAACGAGACGGGATGGATATATTTGCTAAAATTGTTGTACAAGTTAAAAAATAATGGAGCAGAAGTGTCAGACGAAATTTTATCAACAATGACTGCCATGCAAAAATCAACTCTTGTCAACGAGGATGCAGTAACTTGTGCCATTTACTTTAATAAATTAGTCAATAGAATATTGCATATTTTGCAATCTAAAAAGCACAGCCCTTTTGGTAAGTACCGAGTAAAGGACTATTTTAAAAGGATAGAATTTCAACACCGTGGCAGTCCGCATGCACATATACTGTTATGGCTCGACAATGTACCAAAAGATTTGTTAAGTAATTGCGTTGATGTGATCCAGTTGATTGATGAATTAGTGTCCGTATCAGCGTCAGAGGCATCTGGTAATATTAAACTACAAACTCATAAACATACTTTTACGTGCTATAAAAATGTTGAACCGGAAGCTCCGAAACAATGTAGATTTTCAGCACCATTTATGCCATCAAAAGAAACATGTACATTACTTCCAATGAAAGAATCAGATCCAGCTTATTCACAAGAAAATTTCAAAACGTATAAAAAACATTACCACGTTATAAGAGAAAATTTAGAAAATGAAGTATATACAGATTTTGAGCATTTTTATAGGCATAAAAATATAGAGTCAGATGAACATTACAAAAATATTTTACGTGCTGGGATTACTAGACCGAAGTTATTTTACAAACGAGATCCAACGGAAGTTTGGCATAATCCATTTAATCCATTCGTTTTTCATATATTACAATCAAACATGGATTTCCAGATAATACAAGATGAATATACATGTGCGGCTTATGTGGTCGAATATGTCAACAAATCAAATCGAGGCGTTAGTAATTTACAACCACAATTAATCAGATTATGGATGAAAATCCTGATTTTGACATAATTGAAATAACTAGGAAAATGAATGTCGACGTGTTACACTCAGTTGAAATGTCATCACAAGAAGCTGCATGGTACTTGCTACGAGAGCCTATGGCAAAGTCATCAAGCGTGACAGCATACATACCTACAATTTATCCAGCTGAAAGACACAGAATAAGAAAAACATTGACAGAGCTGAATGCCATGGACGACGATTGCACTGATATCTGGAAAGAGAACTGGTTCGACAAGTATGAACAGAGGCCAGAATCATTGGAAGACGTCACGCTAGCACAGTTTGTTTCTAAGTATTACAAAAATAATAAAGGTGAATATGTTTTAAGGAAGGAGCCAAAAGTCATAAGATATCGCAATTACGATATGGGCAATAATTTCAATGACTATCGACGAGAAATGGTTTTGTTGCACATTCCTTTCAGAAGTGAAGATAACGATGTTCTCGCTGAAAATAAATTCATTCAGATTTATGAAGTGTTAGCGCCGTCAATGATGAAAGGAATGAGCAAATATTTCGCATAGATCCGGTTACGGACCCGAGGAGATGCGACGTGCTGATCTTGACTTTTATTCATTATTCGACTAAGGTTTATCCAAAACAGACCTGTTACGTAGCGAACGTTCTTTTATAATTATAATCATTGTTATCCTTATTGATCGGTTATTCGCAAACCTCCCCTAACCTAATAATTCAGAAGTGGGATGAACTAACCCCGTGTCGCGAGGGTGTTAACTTTACGCGCGTGGTAAAAAGTGCAGAAAAGTTAAAAACAAAAGTGCGTCATCTAAAAGACAGTAAAGTGAAATGGGAAGAACCGGAAAAGGGAAACGAAGGCGACGTGAAAGTCCATCGTCATCGTCATCGAATTCTACAAGTTCTTCTTCTTCGAGCTTTACACGTTCTTCTTCTTCTACTGGAGGTAACAAGGGCAGTAGAAGGGTGCTAAGGAAACTCAAAAAGAAATTACGAGAATTGAAAAGGACTACAACTGTGAGTACTAACAATCCTGTTAATGAATCGTTAGTTCCTGAGTTTGATCCTGCCAGAGAGAATTTGAGCTCCTCTCTTTGGGTTAGAAAAATCGAAGAACTTAAACAAAACTTCAATTGGGAGGATCAAACAACATTCAAAATTGCTGTTAATCGGCTCCGGGGTAATGCACGCAAATGGTATGATTCGCTAGAGGAGCAAATATGTGGGTGGGCGAAATTCAAAATTGCCATTATGCAAACGTTTCCAACAGAAATGAAGTTTGGGAAATTGTTGGTTGACGCGGCTAATTACAATCATTCATCAAGTCAAAAACTCACTGATTACTGTTTTGAAAAGGTAGCCAAATTAAGAAAATTGAATTTAGGGATAACAGAAGAAAGTCTTGTCGATTGTGTAATCGAGGGTATTAAAAACAATCAAATTCAATTAGCGGCGAGGGCTGCGCAATTTCGAACTATCAGCAGTTTAGTGAATTACCTCGATAACGTCTCGACCATGAATTATTCTGAGAAGTTTCCGACGACATCATCAGCGACTGCGAGTAATCCGAGATTCGAAAAAAGTGCCAAAAGCAAAAACATTTTTGTCCCGAATAAGAAAGTTTGCTATAATTGCGGAGGAGATCATTTCATCCGAAATTGCCCCAAACCTATTCGACAGTGCGAAATTTGCAAACGTGCTGGTCATAACAAGGAAAATTGTCTGCGAAAAAAATATGGTAAACAAACGATAAATGTAATTAATAAAGGACCATATGTCAAGGCAGCTAAAATTAAGAATGCCGTTGTACCTGATTGTTTACTTGATACCGGAAGCTCTTGTACGCTGATGAAGGAATCGGTAGCCCTGAAATTGAACTTGAAGATACAGAACGGAAAGTTTGTTTCTTTACGATGCTTTTTGGGAAATACTACTGTCAGCAATAAATATGTTGAAGTCGACGTTAGTGTCGACGAGGTTAAGGCCAAAGTAAAGTGTGTCATAGTAGACGATGAACTTTTACAATATAACTTAATTATTGGAAGTGACTTTTTGAACCAACCCCATGTTATTATGATTGGAGCAAATGACTCGTTATTACTAAAAGAAAATAGATTTTTAGACGCGCATTTAGTAGATTCGCGACTCGAAAGGAATTTGGTAGATTTCGGAGATATCTCTAAGGAATGTCAAAAGGAATGTTTACTTCTGTTGACAAGATTCATTGACCGAATTGCCTTCTCGCTAAAGGAGTTGGGTAAAACGGACGTTACAGAAATGCACATTGTCTGTAAAACTGAAGACGCCGTTGTTTATAACCCTTATCGAATATCGGTGCAGGAAAGGGAGATATTAAGCACCATGATGAAAGATCTTCTCGATAATGGGATAATCAGGAATTCGGATTCGCCGTATGCTAGTCCAGTATTACTAGTGCGAAAGAAAATAGGAGATTATAGAGCTTGCGTCGATTATCGTCGCCTGAATCTAATCACAGTTAAGGATAAATACCCTATGCCGTTAATAGATGATCAGATCGATCGCATAGGTAATTATAAATACTTTATAACTTTAAACATGATGTCGGGATTTTATCAGATTCCCATGGCGGAAGATTCAATAGCGAAAACGACATTCGTCACTCCCGATGCACATTATGAGTTTCTCCGGATGCCTTTCGGCTTAACAAATTCACCAGCTGTTTTTCAAAGAGCAGTAAACGGTATCTTAAAAGAATATTTGAATAAGATAGTGTTTGCATTCATGGACGATTTGATGATACCTGCTAATACCTTCGAGGAAGGACTTGAGCGATTGGCTAAAGTGTTGGAGGCATTGAAAAAAGGGAATTTAACCCTTAGATTGGAGAAGTGTCATTTCTTCAAAGAGAGAATTATTTATCTAGGCCAAGAAATTAGTCTAGATGGAATCAGACCGGGTGAAGTAAAGATTCGAGCAGTAAAAGACATGACAACTCCAAAAACTGTGAAGCAGGTTCGGCAATTCCTGGGTTTATCCGGATATTTCCGTAGATATGTAAAGGACTATAGTAAATTGACAGAGCCGTTGACGAGGCTTCTTAAAAAGGACGTAACCTTTACCTGGGGACCAGAACAGAGGGACGCTTTTGACAAAATTAAAATGAGATTGTCGGAGAAACCAATTTTATCTATTTTCGATCCGAAACTACCAACCGAATTGCACACCGATGCAAGTAGTATTGGATTTGGGGGAATCTTAATACAGATACATAATGGTCAACCTAAAGTAGTGTCATATTTCAGTAGGCAAACTTCGGCAGAACAGAGAAGGTATCATTCTTATGAATTAGAGACCTTGGCGGTGGTACTTTCCCAACAAAAATTTAGAGTTTACCTATTGGGCTCACATTTTAAAGTTGTAACGGATTGCAACGCTTTACGAACCGCCTTTAACAAAAAGGACCTTGTACCAAGAATAGGTCGTTGGTGGTTATTAGTTCAAGAATACGATTTTGAAGTTGTGCACCGAGCTGGGAAAAGGATGGGACATGTCGATGCACTGAGTCGAGATCCAATAGAAGAAGGTCTTGATATATCTGCAATCGACATAACTGAAGCAGATTGGTTGCTAGCCGCGCAGCTCCAAGACGACCAAATTAGTAAAATAAGGGCTATTTTAAGTGACAAAGTTGCTGATAGAAGCACGAAGCAGTACTTTGAAGAATATGAATTAAGAGGCGACAAAGTCTATCGGAAGTTAGGGAAAGGAAAAGTAGCATGGGTAGTTCCGAAAGCTACAAGATGGCAAGTATGTAGACTGTTTCACGACGAGAATGGTCATTTTGGCCTAGAGAAGACCCTGAAGAAAATGAGCGAAAATTATTGGTTCGCAGGAATGAAGAAGTTCGTTAAGAAATATGTCGGGGCTTGCCTAAATTGCATGTACTACAAACAACCAGGTGGTAAGAAGGAAGGGTTTTTACATCCTATAGAAAAAGTGTCTGTCCCGCTTCATACGTTACACCTGGATCATTTGGGTCCGTTTGAAACCAGTACGAAACGAAATAAATTCTTATTGGTGATAGTTGACGGATTCACTAAGTTCTGCATTATCGAACCAGTTCGTGATACAACCACCAGGATGGTAACGAAGGTATTATTTGGAGTAATACATTTATTTGGTGTTCCAGTAAGATTGATAACAGACAGAGGAACGGCCTTTACGTCTAGAACATTCAAAATATTTTGTGAAAGTTATGGCATTAAACATATTTTGAATTCAGTTGCAACTCCCCGAGCAAACGGTCAGTGCGAGAGGTATAATAGGACAATACTGAACGCGTTGAGTACTTCTGCAGCCGGTGACTCAAGTAATAAATGGGACGAATATGTTAAGAAGATACAGATTGCTATCAATTCAACCTTTAATAAGGCGTTGGGCTTATCTCCAATCGAAGCCCTGGGAGGCTACAAACCTAAGGGATTGGCCGACAGTAAGTTCACGCAGGAGATTGAAACAGATCTCGCCAGATTGAATATCCAAGAGTTAAGGTCAGAAATTGACAAGAGAATAACGAGGGATCAGCAAAAGCAAAAGGAACGATTTGATAAGAAAAGGGTAGAAGCAAAGAAGTATAATGTAGATGACGTAGTAATGGTGTTGAAAACTAGTTATGCAAGTACTGGAACCAGTAGGAAGTTGTTACCTAAATACAAGGGTCCATTTAAGGTGACAAAAGTATTGTTTAATGACCGCTACGAAGTGCAAGATCTACGAGAAGGTTTCAAAAGTTCGAAGACAGTCATAGCGGTCGAGAAATTGAAACCGTGGATAACATTAAACGGTGAGTTGGAAAACTGCACCGAAGTACGTAAGGAAAAGCATTTGATGTTTTGCTAGATGGGTGCGAAAGGAAAGCGCAAGGCTCGAACATCTGAAGTTTTGCAAGCTTGGTGTAAGGAAAAGCATTTGATGTTTTGCGAGATGGGTGCGAAAGGAAAGCACAAGACTCGAACATCTGAAGTTTTGCAAGCTTGGTGTAAGGAAAAGCATTTGATGTTTTGCGAGATGGGTGTAAAAGGAACGCACAAGGCTCGAACATCTGAAGTTTTGCAAGGTTGGTGCAAGGAACACATCTGATGTTTTGCGAGATGGGTGTAAAAGAAACGCACAAGGCTCGAACATCTGGTACCCCGTTTGCACAGTGTGTGCAAACAGCTTTAAGTAAAAGTATTAATTAATTTGTACTTGTTTCAGAGTACGACGAGACTGGGGACAGCCTCGAGAACAGGATGGCCGAATGTTAGCGCCGTCAATGATGAAAGGAATGAGCAAATATTTCGCATAGATCCGGTTACGGACCCGAGGAGATGCGACGTGCTGATCTTGACTTTTATTCATTATTCGACTAAGGTTTATCCAAAACAGACCTGTTACGTAGCGAACGTTCTTTTATAATTATAATCATTGTTATCCTTATTGATCGGTTATTCGCAAACCTCCCCTAACCTAATAGAAGATAATACAAATTTGATATTAGAACGAAGAAAAGAATTCGAATCGAATTTAGACATTGAAGAAACTTTAGAGTACTGCAGACAAATGTACAGAGACGAAGAGAACGAAGAAGAACTAAGAAATGAAGCCAACGTCATCTTTGAAAATGATCCTTACGATAGATTAGCGCGTGATCTAGAATCAAATATTAATGCTGATTTACAAAATGCTTCTCTTTGTAAACTTGGTGTGATTGCTAAACGAAGAGAGAATTTGATGGATACTCAGCTATTTCACGAACTGATGAGATCAGCCAATAAAGAACAGCAAGATTTATTGATGCATATTATTTATCGTCTTCAAAGTGATGATCGATCGCCCTTTCAAATTTTCTTCACTGGTCCTGCAGGCTGCGGTAAGACGTTTGTCATTAAATTAATAATGGAAATTTACAATAGATACACCGACAATGATGGATATTGCAACGCTTATATAACATGTGCTTCAACCGGAAAAGCTGCCGTGGCAATCGACGGTTCAACAGTTCATACAGCTCTTAAAATTTCGCTTTCCAATTTTCTTCCATTATCATCGGAATTGTTACAATTATAAAGATCTCTTTTCAAATACGTTAGAGTATTGATAATTGACGAAGTTAGTATGATCAGTGCAGAACTTTTAACGAAAATAGATTCACGTTTAAAGCAAATTACTGGAAATTACAATACCGATTTTGGAGCTTTGGACGTCATATTGATTGGAGATCTACGACAATTACCACCAGTAAGAGCAACATATATATAAACCAATTAGGACGAGAATGGTCGGACCAGTTATATGGCGTGCTTTAAAATTTTACCAGCTAACACAAGTCATGAGACAAAGTAATTTATTATTTTCGTCTACCCTTACGGGGTAAGGGTGACGTATTAGAACGACATGAAATTGAACTTCTTGAACAAAGATTTTTTACGAAAGCTGATGCTCAACGATTGTGTCCTCACGCTGTTCGTTTATACCTCAAAAACAGTGATGTCAACAGTTACAATAATTTTATTTTACAACAAGCTTTAGAGAAAACATTGTCGACGGCGAATGACGTATTGTCTGGAATAGAACATAACCATCAACGTACTGATTTTTTAGAAAAACTGAAGAAGCTGTCTGTTATTGATACCGGTGGTCTACCGTATGAGATTACTTTTGTAAAAGAAAAATATTATATTATCACTACAAACATAGATGTATCAGACGGTTTGGCAAATGGTGCACTGAGAAAATTGATTCATCTTGAATTTGTGGAAGATGCAGTTCACAGAGTTTGGTTGGAGTTTCCGAATTCACCGAAAACTGAGTAGTGTATAATGCCGGTTCTAGACCAAGGGGATGCTACCCCTCCATAAGGGTTGCTACCCCTATTTAAGGGTTGTTTTTGGTGGGGGAAATCGAAAAAATCGAAAAATTTCGTTCGGGGTGCGGGGGTTCCCGAAAAATTTTTGGATCCGGGACCTGGTCGCGGTGGGGGGGTGTGGGGGGGAGGGGGGTTTCGAAAAAATTTCTGACTTGGACGAGATTCGACCTCGGGAGCTGCAGCGCCAGCGGCGGACGCTTAGACCACACGGCTATGCCTTCGTGTGAGATGGTGTGGTATTACGGGTATAAGGAGAGTGTGGGGAAGTGTGGACTTGTAATAATTGATGTGTTACGATTCATAGAAAACCCTATAAAAAAATCTGCGCTGAAACATAAAAAGGTTAGGATTGAAATAACAAGGAATATTTTACAATTTATTTAAATCATTAAAAGCTTTTTTAAAATAAAATATTTCCTTAAGGCACAAGTAATTCGTTATATCGTCTTTGCAGGAGCTTGTGTAAAAGAAACAGAAATAGGTTAGGATTGAAAGAACTCAAAATACAAGGAATATTTTACAATTTATTTAAGTCATTTAAAACCTTATCTTTATTAAAGTACAATATTTCCTTAAGGCACAAGCTATTCGTTTTATCGTAATAGGCCATAATCGCGGCTTCACCACTCGAAATAGTTCTCAACTTACGAATTAAACCTAAAACATTGGTATAATACAAAAATTTATTTTCTCTAAACTATTCACTTGAGTGGTAACAACTCTACATAGAATTAACTCCCTATCGAGATTATTTGCGGGTTAAAGAAAACATCGTCAAGAAGCGCTTCACAAAATCTTCGGTACAAGTATGGGAGAGGGCGGGGGAAGTGTGGACTTGTAATTGATGTTACGGTTCATAGAAAAACTCCATCAAAAAATCTTTTGCGTGTGGAAAAGGAACAGAAATTGATTAGGATTGAAATAACAAGGAAGATTTCACAATTTATTTAAATTATTAAAACTTTATATTTATTAAAAGACAATAGTTCTTTAAGGCACAAACTATTAGTTATATAGTCTGTTCAGGAGCGTGTGGAGAAGAAACATAAAACGTTAGGAGTGAAATAACTCAACAAGAAATATTTTACAATTTATTTAAATTATTTAAAACCTTCATTCAAATACAATATTTCCTTAAGACACAAGCTCTTCGTTATATCGCAATAAGCTATAATCGCATCTTCGAAATAGTTCTCAACTTACGAATTAAATCTGAAACATTGTTAAAATACAAAAATTGATTTTCCCTAAACTATTCACTTGAGTGGTAACAAATTGTGCATAGAATTAACTCCCTATCGAGCTTATTTGCGAGTTAAGGAAAAAATCGTCAAGAAGCGCTTCACCAAATCTCCGCGAAGGTTTTCTTTTTAAGAAGCATATTAGAGCATATATCTGTGAACCGAAATAGCTCAGTTGGGAGAGCGGTAGACTGAAAATCTATATGGCCGAGGTTCGAATCCCCGTTTCGGTAGAGCCGTATTGCATGAAATTTTCTTGAAAATTTCATGCGATACATATTTTATGCTTTAACTCTCGACGGGACATGAAATGGTGTCTTGCTTCACCGTGCTAATGCGTACGATGACACGGACCTTAAATTTAGAACACTCACTTATGGAATATGCGGACAAGGAAATACTATAATTATGAAAGATAAAAAGATATAAGTATGAAAAAGAGATAAAAGTATGAAACTAGTTTCCTAAAAATATCGAAGCACCTTTGAAAGTTCACCCATAATGTTTTAACCAATGTTTTTTGATAAAGAAATCGCAAAGCCGCGGTACCGTACCATTCCACTGGGGTGCGCCGAAATGCAGCACGGTCATATTTGCCGCAAGGTCCACTAGCGATGGTACTCCATAGCGAACCACCCCTTCCTCGGAAGCAAGGAGTGTGGGAGTGACACGTCCATCGACGTATTCAACATCATCACGGCCCACCTTACACGACTCGCAAATCTTGTCGTCAAGCCCTCGCACTCTCCAAAAATAGGGAACGTCGATGAATTGCTGGCACACCATACATTTCATCGCGGGGTGACTGTAGTCGAAATGGCTGCTGCAAGGTTCGCACACCGCACGAGGCTCATACCTATAACAGTAATGTCTATGCAGAGCGAGAAGGAAAAATGAGCGAAATGAAAAAAGACTAAATCCACGAAGGAAACAGGCAGTTAAGTAAATGCGAGAGTGTTCGGTACGCTAGTAGGAACAAAGGAAAAGGGTAAAAACAACGGAATCGTGAAAGAAAATACTTACTTTTCCAAAAATCTCCCACACTCAAAACAGCGTTTACGAGGTTCTGTCGGAACTGCCGGCAACCATTCATGATAGTCACACAGCTCGTAGAGGGCGGATTCGTGGGGGGAGCAGTTAATACACAACTCGATTAGTCTTTTTTGACTGTTAATTTGCAGTTCAAGCTCCCATTCGGCTATCGACTCGCCGTCTTGTAAACGCCGGTAAAAGTCGATATACATCACCACATATCTAGCTACGTAACAATACATGATTTTCACGCGTATTCGAACGGCTTATGAGACGCAAGAGAAAATAGTCCGCATTTTATAGAGGCAAAGTAAACGGTCCTGTTCACAGTCCGAAACGGCCATTACCTTGCACAATGTTATTTACATATCAGACAAAGTGTGACATTGCAATCGGGGTACGAGAAAAAAGAAAAACGAGGTTACGACCTGGTAAGAAAGATGCAGTTGTCGATATGTAAATAAAATTGTGCAAGGTAATGATTCCGAATAAGGAGCGACGAGCGTCTTCGAACGCTAATTGAAGGCGAGGTCGACGCGTCTGGGCTTCTTAAAGTGCGTTATTGAAGGTCTTGCAGGAGAAAAACTCGAGACGTATGAAATTACCTGTCTACCAGACAAGTATTTAAAGGCAACATCCTTTTCGAAGTGTACTATTCGCATCTCGAACGTCCAGTACGTCAGCCCTCTCCCACACACGCACAAACAGCGCCGCCAAAGTCCAAAGGTAAGAATTCTTTTAGTATTTATTGAACTTAGTGCATGTCAATGTACTCATGTAAGGTTTAGTTGTATAAAAGGGTTTATTTCAACATGATTTTTTCCACATTTAGATGTCGTCTTTGCAGAAATTAAACGATCTGGGGGCTGGAAAGTATTCGACGACAAAGTTGACGGAGCTCGTCCAGGGGACGCCGTACAAGATTGCCGCTGCGACATCAGTATCCACGCGGTTCGGAAGGCGAATCCTGGTTGAGCTACCAGAACTAGAGTACCCACACGTATTCCTGCCGGAAAGATTCAAGTCGCTGAGCGACGGCGATCTTCAGGCAATTAGCAGCAATCCGGCAATTCGGCTAATTTATAAAGGGAAAAAGAAAAATAATGACGGAGGGGTGGAATTTTCGGCTGTAGAATTTATCGAAGTGTAAGTACTGCAGTTATA
This sequence comes from Cryptocephalus primarius, assembly GCA_963576515.1. NCBI lineage: Eukaryota > Metazoa > Arthropoda > Insecta > Coleoptera > Chrysomelidae > Cryptocephalus > Cryptocephalus primarius. The sequence goes on along the minus strand of OY754956.1, from coordinate 1,545,266 downwards.
TCTATGTGTGTAATCTTTGGTGGAGCATTTTAGAGGGGGAAAACGTATAAGTAGTTGTAAAACATAGTTTTGAACCTATACAGAATGGTAGAGCGTGCGTGGGATATTGTTATTAGCGAGTCAGCGTTTAAATCTAGATTATTGACAGTTGCAATTAATAATAACTTAAATTTCAAGGACCCAAAAATCTTTCTAGACGAAATTCTCAAAATTTCTCCGACGATTATCAAAAAAATTAATATATTTCCATGTAAAATAAATACCACGTTTGTAGGCAAATTTATTATTCCGAAAGGTGATGACGCCGGTGATCTTGGGGAAATTAAATATTTGAACACAAAAAATGTCGAATTTTACGACACTTCAAACGTCACAGAGTGGTATATCGACAATATTCGCGATAAGTTATTGAAACGCATGTCTGAATTCGCAGAGAGAAACTCTGGGTGGAGTTTAAGAGAAATTGTTAGACTCGAAATCAAAATTAATAAATGTGGGCTATTTTCCAAAGGAGGTTCCTCTTTTATAGATCTTCCAAAGGAAATTAAAGATAAAAAAGCATGTATTAACGTGAAAGCTGCTGACGATTTCTGTTTTTGCTGGGCCGTGAATTGCTATTTACAGCAGAACGTAACCAGGCATGTTACGCGTCCATCTTCGTATCGACACTTTTCAGAATTATTAAACTTAGATGGGCTTACTTTCCCGATGTCCTTAAAGCAGGTAACGAAATTTGAAAATCAAAATGATATATCGGTGAATATTTTCGGGTTAAAACGTAAACACCGGTCAGACACGTGGTTCGTAGGTAAAACTGTTGACATCGAAACGCTTTCGGAATCCGACGAGGAAACGGAGAACGAACCATCGAAACGCACGACAAAAGATACCTATGAGGTTTTACCGGTTCGAATTTCGAACCAGATCAAAGAAAAGCATGTAAATTTATTGCTTATTCAGAATGATCGTCCTCTGGAGGACATTTCCGACTCGGCTACCACATACCATTATGTGTACATCAAAAATTTATCGCGCTTACTTAGTTCCCAAATTAATAAACACGAAAAAAAAGTATTTATTTGCTCGAGATGCTTATGTTATTTTTCGCAGCAAGAAGCCCTAGATTTACACGGTTTAGATTGCAAAAAGTTTAAAGGGGTGAAAACGCTTTTACCGTCTTTAGAACAAAATAAACTTTATTTTAAAAATTTCAGTCATACAGAACCCTTACCGTTTATTCTATATTTCGATTTAGAAACGTATTTAGCGCCCGTGGATACCGTCTCACCCTCCGCGCATCAATCGTATACTTGCATTTCCGAAAAACATATCCCATATAGTGTAGGCTATTATTTGCATTGTGAATTTGACGAAAACTTGTGTGGATATCAGTTTCGTCGCGGTCTAAATTGTATCGATTGGTTTATGGAAGAATTGCAAGATATCGCAGAACGTATTGGAAAAATTTATTCGCAAGGATGTAAAATGCTGCTTCTCACTGAAACTCAAATGCGAGAGTACGAAAGCGCTAAAATTTGTCATATGTGCAGAAATCCATTTCAAATAGACAACCAGAAGGTGAAACACCACGATCACCTCACAGGTTTTTACAAATACGCACTTTGCAACTCCTGCAATCTCAAGGCGAGAACTCCCAACTTTATACCTGTAGTAAGCCATAATTTAAGTGGTTACGATAGTCACTTCATCATACAAAAGTTGTGCTCCAAATTAGATGGTAAACTGACCTTAATACCACACAACAAAGAAAAATACAAATCATTCACGAAACAAATTCTTGTTGACGTTAAATCTGAGAAAGACGATAGCGATGACAAGTTTTGCATAAAAAGTATCTTTTTACATTTTATCGATTCTTTCCAGTTTTTACCTCGGTCTTTAGCCGAACTGGCGTCTAACTTAAAGGAATATCCAGTAACGAAAAAATGTATTCCTCGGGAGGAACACCTCGAATTGCTAATCAGAAAAGGAGTTTTTCCCTATAATTATCTAACATCGTTCGAAATTTTGGAAGAAACGGCTTTACCGTGTAAAAGCAAATTTTTTAACAAATTACGAAACGAGCATATAACAGACGAAGATTACCAGCACGCGCAAAATGTTTGGAGAACTTTAAATTGTACCACGTTAGGCGACTACTCTGATATTTATTTGAAAACAGACGTTTTGTTGTTGGTTGATGTCTTTCAGAAATTTCGAACTGTCTGTGCACAAACGTATGGATTAGATGCTGCTCGTTACATTACGACGCCATCATTGGGGTGGGACGCAATGTTAAAAATTACTAAGGTAACACTCGAATTATTAACTGATGTTGACATGTTGCACTTTATTGAGAAAGGGATCAGAGGAGGGATGACGGGATGTGTACATAGACACGCTCGAGCAAATAATAAATATATGGGAACGTTCAAACCCGACGAGGAACAGTCCTATTTAATTTATTTCGACATTGTAAACTTGTATGGGTTCAGCATGACGCAGTACCTTCCACAATCAAATTTTAGGTGGTTGTCGCCAGAGGAAATCGATCTACTTGATATACAGCAAATTTCGCTTACTTCATCTATCGGTTACATTTTGGAAGTTGATTTACAATATCCGCGTGATATTCACGACGATCATTCGGATCTACCGTTTTGTCCAGAAAAACAAGTAACCTCGGGTAATAAATGCAAAAAACTGCTAGCCACTTTGCATAACAAACATAGGTACGTCATTCATTATCGCAATCTACAACAATGCGTGAAATTCGGTCTCAAACTAACAAAAATTCATCGGGTATTAAAATTTGTCCAATCGCCTTGGATGACTAAATACATCAATTTGAACACTGAAATGCGAGCACGAGCGACGAGCGCCTTTGAGCAAGATAACTATAAATTACTCAATAACAGCGTCTTTGGTAACTCAATGCAAAATCTTCGAAAGAGACGCGATGTAAAATTGTTGTCGAAATTCGATGATGCTTACGGTGCTAATTATTATATGTCAAAACCGAATTTTCACGATCGAATCATCTTTGACGAAGATTGTGTAGCGGTGGAAATGAAAAAATGTAAAATTCTATTTAATAAACCGATAACAGTAGGATTTGCAATCTTGGATATAGCAAAAACACAATTATATAAATTTCACTATGAATTCATGAAATCGAAATTCCCTTTGGAACGCATTCAGCTGTGTTATACGGATACCGATAGCTTAATTTATAAAATTGTCTCGGAAGACTTATATGCCGAATTGAGAAATGATGTACCTACTTGGTTTGATACTTCCGATTATGCCGACGATAACCCGTATTCATATCCTCGGGTAAATAAGAAAAAACTTGGATACGTTAAGGACGAATTAGGGGGAAGAATTTTAGAAGAATTTGTCGGGTTGAGATCTAAAATGTATGCTCTTAAAGTTCATACAACCGAGGAGGAAATTTGTAAAGCGAAAGGTCTCGTCAAAGCCATTACAAAAACCCTTTCGATAGAAGATTACAAAACGTGTTTGTTTGGCAGGGAACCGTTGCGAAAGAAACAAACGTTAATAAGGTCGAATAAGCATAATGTATTCACTATCGAGCAAAACAAAATAGCTTTAGATGTTAGCGATGACAAACGTCATATATGTGAAGATGGGATTGCTACACTGGCTCTCGGACATTACTCATTAGAGATTTCGGAAGACGAAATACGATCGACTACACAGCGTAAACGAGCCCTTTCGAATGAAGGTCCCACGTCATTGGTTGAAACTAATATGCCAAAAAGGCGGTTAGCTTGTACAAGCAGTTCGAACCTCTAAATAGTACTCTGCATGTCAAAAAGTGTACGCTCTACCAGTTTGTAATAGGATGTAACAAAACTATGTATACTGTAACTTCGTATTGAAAATGTTTTCTGTAACTGGAGAATAAAAGAAATACCGATGAATTATGAATTTGATGTGTGTGTGTGTGTGTGTGTGTGTGTGTGTGTGTGTGTGTGTGTGTGTGTGTGTGTGTGTGTGTGTGTGTGTGTGTGTGTGTGTGTGTGTGTGTGTGTGTGTGTGTGTGTGTGTGTGTGTGTGTGTGTGTGTGTGTGTGTGTGTGTGTGTGTGTGTGTGTGTGTGTGTGTGTGTGTGTGTGTGTGTGTGTGTGTGTGTGTGTGTGTGTGTGTGTGTGTGTGTGTGTGTGTGTGTGTGTGTGTGTGTGTGTGTGTGTGTGTGTGTGTGTGTGTGTGTGTGTGTGTGTGTGTGTGTGTGTGTGTGTGTGTGTGTGTGTGTGTGTGTGTGTGTGTGTGTGTGTGTGTGTGTGTGTGTGTGTGTGTGTGTGTGTGTGTGTGTGTGTGTGTGTGTGTGTGTGTGTGTGTGTGTGTGTGTGTGTGTGTGTGTGTGTGTGTGTGTGTGTGTGTGTGTGTGTGTGTGTGTGTGTGTGTGTGTGTGTGTGTGTGTGTGTGTGTGTGTGTGTGTGTGTGTGTGTGTGTGTGTGTGTGTGTGTGTGTGTGTGTGTGTGTGTGTGTGTGTGTGTGTGTGTGTGTGTGTGTGTGTGTGTGTGTGTGTGTGTGTGTGTGTGTGTGTGTGTGTGTGTGTGTGTGTGTGTGTGTGTGTGTGTGTGTGTGTGGTGTGTGTGTGTGTGTGTGTGTGTGTGTGTGTGTGTGTGTGTGTGTGTGTGTGTGTGTGTGTGTGTGTGTGTGTGTGTGTGTGTGTGTGTGTGTGTGTGTGTGTGTGTGTGTGTGTGTGTGTGTGTGTGTGTGTGTGTGTGTGTGTGTGTGTGTGTGTGTGTGTGTGTGTGTGTGTGTGTGTGTGTGTGTGTGTGTGTGTGTGTGTGTGTGTGTGTGTGTGTGTGTGTGTGTGTGTGTGTGTGTGTGTGTGTGTGTGTGTGTGTGTGTGTGTGTGTGTGTGTGTGTGTGTGTGTGTGTGTGTGTGTGTGTGTGTGTGTGTGTGTGTGTGTGTGTGTGTGTGTGTGTGTGTGTGTGTGTGTGTGTGTGTGTGTGTGTGTGTGTGTGTGTGTGTGTGTGTGTGTGTGTGTGTGTGTGTGTGTGTGTGTGTGTGTGTGTGTGTGTGTGTGTGTGTGTGTGTGTGTGTGTGTGTGTGTGTGTGTGTGTGTGTGTGTGTGTGTGTGTGTGTGTGTGTGTGTGTGTGTGTGTGTGTGTGTGTGTGTGTGTGTGTGTGTGTGTGTGTGTGTGTGTGTGTGTGTGTGTGTGTGTGTGTGTGTGTGTGTGTGTGTGTGTGTGTGTGTGTGTGTGTGTGTGTGTGTGTGTGTGTGTGTGTGTGTGTGTGTGTGTGTGTGTGTGTGTGTGTGTGTGTGTGTGTGTGTGTGTGTGTGTGTGTGTGTGTGTGTGTGTGTGTGTGTGTGTGTGTGTGTGTGTGTGTGTGTGTGTGTGTGTGTGTGTGTGTGTGTGTGTGTGTGTGTGTGTGTGTGTGTGTGTGTGTGTGTGTGTGTGTGTGTGTGTGTGTGTGTGTGTGTGTGTGTGTGTGTGTGTGTGTGTGTGTGTGTGTGTGTGTGTGTGTGTTGTGTGTGTGTGTGTGTGTGTGTGTGTGTGTGTGTGTGTGTGTGTGTGTGTGTGTGTGTGTGTGTGTGTGTGTGTGTGTGTGTGTGTGTGTGTGTGTGTGTGTGTGTGTGTGTGTGTGTGTGTGTGTGTGTGTGTGTAAAAAAAAATAATTTAAGAACAATTTTTTTTATTTTCGACTCTCGAAAGAATGTGTAAGTACAAGTCAATAATCGACTTTACATGCTTCTCGATTCTCCGACGTTCCCATCTCCACGAAACGCAGAAGCAGGTGTCCGGCCCGTCTGTCGTTGTGTCTCTGGACCAGGGACAACTTGGTTGAAACTAATATGCCAAAAAGGCGGTTAGCTTGTACAAGCAGTTCGAACCTCTAAATAGTACTCTGCATGTCAAAAAGTGTACGCTCTACCAGTTTGTAATAGGATGTAACAAAACTATGTATACTGTAACTTCGTATTGAAAATGTTTTCTGTAACTGGAGAATAAAAGAAATACCGATGAATTATGAATTTGATGTGTGTGTGTGTGTGTGTGTGTGTGTGTGTGTGTGTGTGTGTGTGTGTGTGTGTGTGTGTGTGTGTGTGTGTGTGTGTGTGTGTGTGTGTGTGTGTGTGTGTGTGTGTGTGTGTGTGTGTGTGTGTGTGTGTGTGTGTGTGTGTGTGTGTGTGTGTGTGTGTGTGTGTGTGTGTGTGTGTGTGTGTGTGTGTGTGTGTGTGTGTGTGTGTGTGTGTGTGTGTGTGTGTGTGTGTGTGTGTGTGTGTGTGTGTGTGTGTGTGTGTGTGTGTGTGTGTGTGTGTGTGTGTGTGTGTGTGTGTGTGTGTGTGTGTGTGTGTGTGTGTGTGTGTGTGTGTGTGTGTGTGTGTGTGTGTGTGTGTGTGTGTGTGTGTGTGTGTGTGTGTGTGTGTGTGTGTGTGTGTGTGTGTGTGTGTGTGTGTGTGTGTGTGTGTGTGTGTGTGTGTGTGTGTGTGTGTGTGTGTGTGTGTGTGTGTGTGTGTGTGTGTGTGTGTGTGTGTGTGTGTGTGTGTGTGTGTGTGTGTGTGTGTGTGTGTGTGTGTGTGTGTGTGTGTGTGTGTGTGTGTGTGTGTGTGTGTGTGTGTGTGTGTGTGTGTGTGTGTGTGTGTGTGTGTGTGTGTGTGTGTGTGTGTGTGTGTGTGTGTGTGTGTGTGTGTGTGTGTGTGTGTGTGTGTGTGTGTGTGTGTGTGTGTGTGTGTGTGTGTGTGTGTGTGTGTGTGTGTGTGTGTGTGTGTGTGTGTGTGTGTGTGTGTGTGTGTGTGTGTGTGTGTGTGTGTGTGTGTGTGTGTGTGTGTGTGTGTGTGTGTGTGTGTGTGTGTGTGTGTGTGTGTGTGTGTGTGTGTGTGTGTGTGTGTGTGTGTGTGTGTGTGTGTGTGTGTGTGTGTGTGTGTGTGTGTGTGTGTGTGTGTGTGTGTGTGTGTGT